>JARJCX010000084.1:0-684582 GCA_029282285.1 Mycena rebaudengoi
GGGTTGTGAGGAGTTCGATGGCTTAAACAGAGGATTCGAAGGCCCTGCGATCGTTACTTACCTATTTGAGCAGGTTTAGGCTCCCAATTCGTACCCCAGTAGCGAAGGGGGGGAGCGCCGCCCGGCCCAAGCGGGGGAGGATAATCGCCGTACCACGGAAGAATTGATTAGCTGCGGCACAGGGTGTCACACGTAGACAGGTTCGAAGAGGCAAGGAAAATCGCGGGTGAGTGAGAGAACCAGGAACGGCCGGTGTAAATCCCCGAAATGAATTCATTTCAAGGATCCTTCGCGTCCACCGGCGTATAGACTGTTCGCCAGTCCGACAGTCGCATCAGCCCGTACCCGTCCCGAGCAACGTCGGGGTTGTGCCTGTGCTGTGGGCATGTCGGCCGAGAGAGGTGCGTAGAAGATGTATGTATACCCGCGCGCAATTCACATCCAGGCGGATTTGGGAGCCGAGCCGAGGGGGCGCGCGTGATAGAGATTCCTAATTAACATTAATTGAGGGGCAGGTATTGACTTGGTATTTCCGCCGGTGAAGTGAAATTCAAAAGAACCGTCCATGGCGTTGCATTTCCGCGAGCATCCTCCCGAGAAGGGGCGCGTCGTCCCCGCAGGGTCCACATAGTATCGCCCCATAATGTTGACTTTGGGGTGCTGGTGAGGTGTAAGGCCGCCGTGACGTTAGCGAGAAGACGGATGGATAACGAGAGCGCTCCTTTTGGCGATGGGATTGGCGATGGGGTGCGCAGGCGCAGTGGAAGGATTGGGTGCGTTGAGCACGGGGCCAAACGCTGAGTATTCAACCAAAAAAATGACAATTTGTGAGGTAGGAGCCCGCGATGAGGCGCAGTAGAGACTGTAGAGTCTGAGCTTCAGCAGCCGCAGATTTGTCACGTCCGTGAACGAAGACGATTGAGTGTGGAATGAAGGCACCCTGTTTATTGTGGGCAGCGTGACAGAAGGTGCGGGAGCCGGGGAACCCAGCCCAAGTTCGCCTCACAAGTCCAGTCGCTGCAAGGATCAGTAATAGGAGCCAGGCGCTGGCAATGAAGGGCGCGGAACAACTACACTTCTAGAACGTAAGGAATGCACTTTGTGGCACCTGCTCGTCCATAGTCGTAGACATTGCAGGCCGGCGGACGGACGGAGTGCGCAAGCATCCGAGGGATTGATGATAGAGAATGGAAAGAGTGTTTGGGTACAAGTAATTTGCATCTTTGTGAAGCGGCCGATGATGTAGGAGTCGTGGTCTGCTGGCCAGAGTGAACGGGTGGAGTATGGAGTCCCCGAGGGGCTGGACGATGAGGTAGGAAAGGATCAGCCAGTATAATACGGACGGGGGACGCGGTTGAGTACTAGCCAGGTTTGAGGACCACTATCCGAGGATTTTGAGCATGAGAGTGTTAGTGTCTGTGTCTGGCTTGTTGGTTAGGTTGTTGGCCGAGTACATTGGGTTGACGTAGAATGATCACGGCACGTAGGAAAGATCATTGGACAAGATTCGATAATTCAAGTTCGAACTTGGTCCGTAGCTTGCCGTCGTCAAGAAAAAAAATCCAACCGGCCATTATTAGCAGTCATTCTGCTCTAGAACTCGAAGAGATCACATAGGGCACCAAACTGTCCAGGTGATCACGTACTTGCTTGGTACGGAGACGAAGGAGAAGCCGCTGCACAATAGCCACATAATGACTCCACAACTACTGCGAAGACAAGTCGTACACAGCGACAGTTCGAACGCGCCGTGCTCCCAAATGCATCATTCCTCTGGCGACGAACTCTCTGCTCGACGCCTCGGAGGATCGGCCCCAGAATCGTTGATATAACCTGTGTGGAAGACGCGGAGTTTTGAAGGCTCCGGAACACCCTGCAAGCTCCAGCACTTCTACCAACTGCAAAAATTCGAGCGGCCGCGCGAATTCGAGGGTAAGCGTGGTGATTGAAGATACGACGTTAAAAAAGGACTTCATCCGGGAGGCCTGTTCTCATGTAATATGGAAGCATCTTAACGGACCACCGGTTCCGCTCCACCATCGTGCCCGCCGTAATGTCCCCGCCTATTATCAGCTCCTGTAGGCGAGGAACCATAGGATTGGCTTCAAATAACTTGTGGCACCTCCGTTGTCTGAAATTATTACGAGCCCAGTACTTGGCGAGGTGTAACATCAAGGAATACAAATCTCCCGCGTACTGACTTCCACTTTCTTGGTTGGGTTATTCCTTCGAAGCCCGGATCGAGCCGCATATCTCCTTCTTTCGTGGCTGCTGGCCATGGATCCCATCTGGTTGAAGATAGATCACATCAGGATGCGATACTATTTTAACTGGAACTAAGCACACAGACGAGGATCACCGAAGATATAGGACGTTGAAATCTATGGCTGTTACAAATATGTAGATGTCAATTTCGGGAAACGATAAAGCGAGAGTGGCGCACTCTTATGGTCCGTGACGACAAGCAAGCCTTTGGAGTCAAGTTGGGGGAAGTATGCCGGGAGGGCGCTCAATTCTATGGATTTCCCTTCAATCGGACCCGTAATGCGCATTTCCACTCGATGGATCGACGGCACCAAGTGACTGGCAACCAGCGTGTCGAGGGCTGTCATAAAATCTCGGTCTAGGTAGTCGTCGTCTGAGATCCCCGAGAACACAATGGTCTCGATTCGGCTGGTATGTGTGAAGCGAGACATTGCTTTCCGAAGATCCGAGAGAAGACTCGGATCCTCGAGATCAAAGAACGTTATTTCCAGGGACGTGATTGCAGTATATGTGGAGAAATCTATAAGAGCTGCCAATTCTGGTCGAGAATGAGCTACGATGGGAAGAGGTTCGAAGGGGAAACATACCGCTTGTCACGCTCAGTCTCACAATTGTATTGCGGGCACCCGTTACAAGCTGAAGAATATTGCTTCCTGGTCGTTTACAATTGGAGAAATCGAAATCGACGAGTTGGGAGAAGTCAAAGGGGGAGGAGGGAGCCAGGAGCCAGTCCACGAAAGCGGGGGAGGGTCCTCTGAGCCTCAATTTTTCAATTGTCGCACGCTGGGATCTGGGGGTGACGTTGGCAGGAATAAATGCGCCAGGAACGTAAACCCCATCGAAATTGAGTTCGATGAGGTGGGACGAGGTCTCGAACAGGGTCGTCAATAGATCGAAACTTGGGCGGCACTGCTCGAGAGTAATCGCACGAGCTGAGGGAAGCGCGATTTTTTTTTTTGCCAACTTGTGAACGGGGTCGTTTTCGCCACCGCTCGTATCGATTTCGTAAAAACAGATCTCCCGTAAATTCGGGAACGCTATTTCCGCGAGGGGAGTCATCGTGTCCGACATCGTGTACGAGTTGACTTCTGCGCTGAGCCGCCGGACATATTTCACCAGGTGAGGTGATTCATGAAGGATTGTACAGAGCCGGAGACAAGCTGCACGGACATCGTAATGCCGATCCATAAATGTGACCGGGTCTCGACCGCAGTGGTGCTCGAGCTCCTCTGGTGCGAGGATGATATCGCGGAAGATGTGGGATTGAGCGGAGGCGCAGAGTTGCGGGGAAATTAGGGCAACGGAGTGCAGATACCGAGATGACGCATGTCGTGCGATCTCCTCTATAACTCCGTTGTAGACCTGGAGTAGAGAGAGGTGCGGCGGATAGTAAACAAAATGGGCGGCGTACATAGCCTTAGAGGAGTCTCCTCGCGCAATATGGTCTGCAACAAGGTGATCTACAATCTGATCAGAGAGTTCTTGGATACCGAGGACCCCTTTCGCGGCCATCTTGCCACTGCCAGTGGCGCCGGGAGGGAGGTGCACGAGCGATGAAAATTTTATCACAAGTTGATGATGCGATCATATTGATCGTGATCGATTCGATTGCAGCCTCTCTCGACGAAAATTCCAAGTACACGGGAAAAAAGAAGAAAGACACAGCGCCGAGTCGAGCGGGGACATGCATAACTCATGAGCAAGCAGCTTACCGAGTAACCCGAGTGGTTCGCTTTACATCACTGGATCTCGTATGGACAAGCAAGTTGAACCACGCGGGCCAGCTGGTTGGGCCTTTTATTTCACGGCAGGTTCTTGCAATCCTGTCTGGCTCGGAAAAAAAAACTACGGAACAGAATTAATGGCTCAACCAGTACAGAATTTAACTCACAAGGTGCAGAAATAAATATGAGTGGATTTCAAAAGCAAGAAGAATTAAAAAGAAAATGACCCAGCCCCGAGTCGAACGGGGACTGACAGCTCGTGACAGCCTGTTCCTCCCTCAGAAGACACTGGAGTGTTGCATTACACTGCTGAGTCTTGGTCCCGTTCTTTGAGGCTGAAGTATGGACAAGTGTTTTTAAGGGCTGGGGGAAGTTGAACAAGCGGTTGAATTGAAGGGGGTTGGATATTATTTCGAGAGGGATACCTTGAGAGCTAAGTAAGTCCTGCACTGTCTCGTTTTCTCCCCTCATTAATAAAACTATTTCAAAGACGGGATGGAAAGAACTTGAATGAAATTCAAAGGCAAAATTAAAAAGAAAAGGATGACCCAGCCCCGAGTCGAACGGGGATCACCAGTTTGTGGAAACGGATACTCGGATCAACAGCTATTGCGAACTGGAGTGTTCTTTTACACCACTGGGTCTTATTCCCGTTCTTTGAGTCTGAGGTAGGAACAAGTGTTTTTGAAGGCCGAGCAGGTTGAAGGATGGGAACAAAGGAATTGAACGGCTGAATATTATTTTGCATCATATTTCTCCACCATATGAAGTAGCCATTCAACCGGTTGGACTATTATTTCTCTCCTGAGATGTTTTACCCCGAGAGAGGCATGATAGAACGAACTTGATTGTATTTCAAAGGTAGTTTTTATTTTATTTAAAAAAATGACCCAGCCCCGAGTTGAACGGGGATTGCCAGTTTGCCAAGGTACGATCGAATTGCCTCATGCGGAACTGGAGTGTTACATTACACCACTGGGTCTTAATACCATTCTTTGAGTCTGATGTATGGGCAAGCGTTCTTGAAGCCAGGGCCGCTATGAACGGGGCTAGGTTGGATTTCGCATTATTTCTCCACCGTGCGAAGTAGTCACTGGTATTCGATCGGTTCGACTGTTCGTTCTCTCCCATGAATATTCTTTCAGTAAATACGGGATGGAGCGAGCTTGAATTACTGAATTCTAAGTGCACGAAAAGACATACTAAAAAAAAGACCCAGCCCCGATTCGAACGGGGATCGCCAGTGAAAACTCATTATAATTAGCAACCCGCCGCATGCGGAACTGGAGTGCTACATTACATCACTGGGTCTTGTTCCAGTTTTTCGAATCTGAGATATATACGAGTGTTTGTGAGGGCCGGGGGAAGCTGAATAAGCGAATGAATTGAGCAGGTTGAATTTATTTCGCGTCATTTTTCTTTTGCACCTTTGGAGGTAAGAAATGAACCGATTTGCAAACTCACACCTTGTGCGCTTTGATTTCAGTCGCCGAAATTGCATTCTAGAGCACCAAAAAAATTGAGTTAAAAAGACGCGACATGACCCAGCCCCGGATTGAACGGGGAGTGCTCGCTGCAATTATGTCATCCGCTATTTGACTGCGTGAAGGGGGTGTCGCATTACACCACTGGATCGTATTTTTGTTGTTCGAGGCTGATGCATGGACGAACGTTTGTGAGGGCCAGGGAAGTTGAACGATGGGAATAAATTGAGCGGGATTTTGGATTTCTTTCTTGTATTTATTTCTGTACCTTGCGGAGGCAAGTATTGAACCGTTCAGGCCATTGATTCTACCGTGAATATTCTTTGAATGGAGACAGGACGGAACGAACCTGATTGAAACTCAAAAAAAACAAGAAAGATGCCGAAAATGACTCAGCCCCGAGTTGAACGGGGATTGCCAGTTTAGGAGAAGGTGTTGGCAGAACTAGAACTGGGAGCTGGAGTGTTGCATTACACCACTGGGTCGTTATTCACTTGCAAAAATTCAAGACATCAATGAGTGTTTTGAGGGGTGGGATGAAGTGGTTGGATTTTATTTCGAGTCATATTTTGGATCATAGACTCTTGAGCGTGTTTTTTTTCTTCTGATCTCTTATTGAATACAATTTCGAGTCAGCGCATTGTTTGAACGTGGGCCAATTATTACAACGCAGAGCGTTTCGGAGTAGGCTTGAAAAAAAATAACTTCAGCAACCAGCAATGACCCAGCCCCGAGTCGAACGGGGATTGCCAGCTTGTATATCCACAATTTCCCCCCTATGAGGAACTGGAGTGTTGCATTACACTACTGGGACTTATTTCGCTTATTAGAGTCTGAGCTAAGAAAGAGTGTTTTTTGAGGGCAGGGAAGTTGAACGAATGAATTGAATGAATGATTGGCGCTTTATTTTGCTATTATATTTATTCTGCAGTAAGGCTGCACCACCCGAAGTGTCTCGTTCTCTCCCTCATTACAGCAATAATAATATTTCAATGAGTGCAGGATGGAATGAATTTGAATGAAATTTCAAAAGTAAGAAGAAATAAAAAGAAATGACCTAGCCCCGAGTCGAACGGGGATTGCCAGTTGACGGAGTTCACATTGCCAGAATCACAAGCGGGCATGAGGAACTGGAGTGTTACATTACACCACTGGGTCTTATTCCCGTTCTTTGAGTCTGAAGTATGAGAGAAGGCTGAGGAAGTCGAATAGAATGAAATACGGGTTGCATTTATTCGCGCCGTAACTGTTTGTCAATGGATATTTGACGGCGGCGGCACCCCGAGTCCCGGCTCTT
Source organism: Mycena rebaudengoi (assembly GCA_029282285.1). Taxonomy (NCBI): domain Eukaryota; kingdom Fungi; phylum Basidiomycota; class Agaricomycetes; order Agaricales; family Mycenaceae; genus Mycena; species Mycena rebaudengoi. The sequence goes on from JARJCX010000084.1 coordinate 6,771, forward strand.
CTCGCATCTCCTCGAAGCGGCTCGAATTTATCCGCCCCCGGTCCCGCCGTCCGCTCAATGCTCACTCAGCACTGACTCCACCACCGCTTCCCACCAATCACGTTCCGCCATCACATCACATTATTCAAACTCCGCCATCAGTGCTCACCAAGCATTTTCAAAAGTGCTTAGTCACACCCTTATAAAACCGCCCCCGTCGTCGAGGAGCGCCCCACTACCGACTCCCCCCGCCAAGTGAGTGTCCCGTTATGCGTTTAGTGTGTCTTCTGGGGTGTGCGTTGCTGCTGGTGCGTGTGGTGGGGCGCCTGGGGCGCTTGGAGGGGTGGATTGGGGCGTGGGCGTGTGGATGACGTTTTTTTGCTTGGGTGTGGAATTTGGTTATGCTGGATGCTGATTATTGCTTGCTGCAGATTACATTACATTCAAGATGGGCCGCCGACCTGCCCGCTGCTACCGCTACTGCAAGAACAAGCCCTACCCGAAGAGTAGGTATAACCGTGGTGTGCCCGATCCCAAGGTGCGTTCCCTTTTCTTGTGCTTTCGCTGTGGGATGCTGATTGTGTGTGCGTAGATCAGGATCTTCGACCTGGGGCGCAAGCGCGCGTCCGTGGACGAGTTCCCGTTCTGCTGCCACCTGGTGTCGGATGAGTATGAGCAGCTGTCGTCCGAGGCGCTCGAGGCTGCGCGCATCTGCGCGAACAAGGTGCGTCTCGTGCCTTCCCTTACTCTCACATGGATAGCTAATGGGTGCATGCAGTACGTGACCAAGACGTCGGGCAAGGACTCTTTCCATCTGCGCGTGCGCGCGCACCCCTTCCACGTCATCCGCATCAACAAGATGTTGTCCTGCGCCGGCGCCGATCGCCTGCAGACGGGTATGCGCGGCGCCTGGGGCAAGCCCGTGCGTTCCTCTCCTCTTTTGAATTCAATAACAGCGTCACTGACGAGTGGGGCAGTACGGCACCGTCGCGCGCGTGAACATCGGGCAGGTCATCCTCTCGATCCGCACAAAGGATGCAAACGCGCCCGTCGTCATGGAGGCGCTGCGCCGCGCGCGCTACAAGTTCCCCGGGAGGCAAAAGATCATCGTCTCCAAGAAGTGGGGCTTCACGAACGTCGCGAAGGGCGACTACATGAAGCTGAAGGAGGAGAAGAAAGTGCTGCAGTGAGTCGCGTTTCATTAATTCTTTTTCGTTTCGATGTGGTTTTGGGTGGATTGCTGATTTGCGCGACAGGGACGGAGCGTACGTGCAGTTCATCCGGCCGAAGGGCCCTCTGGAGGCGAACCTGCGCAACCAGCTCCGCGCATAGGTGTAGGCGTACTTGTTTGTATAGCGCTGAATGATATTGGGGTGAGAAAAGCGTGTGTGACGTCGGTGCCGTCTTTTTTTTTTTTGCAGTGGCCTATCTTTGGCGTCTCTCTTCCTTTCGAGTCCTCTCTTTTCCTTTTCCGTCGTTTATTATTTTATTGCAGCGCCCCGTTTTTTTCGGCCGCTCTTTCCTTCCCCCGCTTTTCCTTGCCCCTACCCTCTTTTCCTTTTCCGCTTTTCCATTGGCTGGGGCCAGGGCGGCCCTTCTCTCGTCATTTTCATTTATCTATCTTTACTGTGGCGTTGGACACACGGTGTCGGCGACGGCAGTGGCCGAGCCGCGACCCTGCATCGTCTTGCGCTGTTCGCACCGTCGCCGTGTGTCCCGACTTTTGTGCCTGGGCTGTCCACACCCGGACTTTGTGTGCCTGCCCCGTCCACCGATACTGACACAGCCTCCGTCCAGTACCACACACGCCCCCTTATTCACTACGCCGCCCCGAACAATGGGCGGTGCGAGGGGAACGGGGGCGCAGATTGTCTCTTGCTACTTTGCTCCGCTGATTTGATTCGTTATGTTTTTTAAAAATAACACGATGGATGGAGTGGGTATCTACATTCTCTGTAACTTCTGTATTTTTGTGCGCGCAATGGATTCTGTGTCGTGTCTGCAATGTCCATTTTATTTCTCTGCGGTTATTTTTTTTCCCGAGTCCCAAGTCTTTACCCCCTTTTTTCCGAGTGTTTTGTGTAGCATACTTGTGCGAAATCTGGGGTGGTTATCTGGGCCAAGCGTGAAGGGATCAGTAAAAAAATTACCGCAGGCGGTTATATTTGGCTATGACGGCCTTGTTGCGGATGGAGATAAGCTCCAAGCCGCCGTCTATTTTCCATTTCCGTTCGACCCTCGCTCCCTGCTTCGAACCACCGCCCATACTCCGCGTCGGACGCACCCCCTTGCTTGCAACCGACGGACGAGGCTTACTTTCATTAACCGAAGGAAGGGCGTTACAAGGTAGCTTGTTACCGGCGAGCCAGATTCGCTGCGGCGAGATCGCGTGTTAAAGCGAGGAGTCTTCTGCGTGGAAAGGACGGATTAGCTTGCGCTTTAGAAGGACGACACGAGCGAGCGAGCATATCATCTCCCCCAGGCTTGCGTAGGACGACGTTTTGCGTCTGCGTAGGAAGCGATAGGAGCACGAAGCACAAGCAAGCTAGACCGGACCAGGGCAGACGCTAGGCGCAGAAGAGAAGAGAAGAAGGATACATAAAGGCTCGCGAGGGACTAGTGCGCGCGTAGGACGACTGGACTGTGTGTGCGGACTACGAGCAGGGCAACGACGACTACCACTGTGGGCATCGAGACTACGCATCCACACGACTACTGCGGACATAGCACATACCACACACGCACACCCCACGCACCCCCACAATGTCGTTCGCGTACCTGCAAGACTATGCCTACGACGAGGCGCAGGAGCGCACACAAGCACACGGAAGCAACCGCGGCGCGCCGCCGCTGCAGCTGCACGTCCCCGAGTACCTGCGGTATGACATCCCGCCGGCCCTCGCGACGGGCGGAGGTGTGGAGGCGCTGCACCCCGGCAGCGTCGTCTCCGCGCAGTGGTTCGCGAACAGCGGCTTCGGCGTGCGGCAGTGCGTGTTTCTTTCTTCCGTCCCTCCTTGTCTGACTGCTGAATCATATATTATAGACCATGCGACACCGTCGCCGAGGAGGCGTACTCGTCGCTCGAGGTGCTGCAGCAGCATTTCCCTGCTACCATTAGCATCAATAAGACCGGCCCCGTCGCCGCCGTCCCCAGCCCCATCGCGCGCCCCAGCGCACCCGACCCACCCAGCCCGCTCGCCACTGCGCCCGCCGCGCCCGCGGGCCTACCCTTGTACTCCCAGTCCGGCTTCGACGCCATCTCGCTCCTCGCGCGCGTCCAGGCGCGCGTGGCGCCGCAGATCCACCTGGGGCCAATCGACTTCACGACGTCCTTTGTGGTGGCGGACGTACGGCGGCATGACGCGCCGATCGTGTACTGCTCGCCGAGCTTCTGCGTGCTGACGGGGTACGCGGAGCGCGAGGTGCTCGGGCGCAACTGCCGCTTCCTGCAGGCGCCGCCCGGCGCGCGCGCGGTGGAGAAGGGCGCGTCGCGCGGCGCCGCGGTCGCCCAGCTCGCCAAGGCCGTCGCGGCGCACAAGGAGGCGCAGGTGAGCGTGGTCAACTTTAAAAGGGACGGCGCGGCGTTTGTGAACCTCGTGAGCGTGGTGCCGCTGTTTGGCGAGCGCGGGGACGAGGGGCCGGGCGCGGAGTGTGTGTGGTTCGTGGGGTTCCAGGTCGACCTGACGGTGCAGAGCGAGGGGATCGTGGCGCGCGTGAGGGAGGGGAGGTATTATCGCGCGCCGCCGCCGCCGCCGCCCGCGGACGCAAAGGCGATCGAGCTGCCACCGGTGACGACGACGACGCAGGTGGTGCAGCCGCGGGAGAGACGGAGCACCGCGGTGCCCGCGCCGCGCGTGTCCGCGACGCTCGCGAAACTGCTCAAGACCCCCGCGTTCCTCGCTTCGTTCGGCGTCCTGCCCCCGGCCACCACCATCGCGCCCGCGGGCGGCCTCCCGCCCGACCCCTCCTCGCACGCGCTGCATGCCCTCTTGCTGTCCGCGCTGCCCGACTTTGTGCACGTGCTGTCACTCAAGGGCGCGTTCCTGTACTGCGCGCCGGCGGTCTCACGCGTGCTGGGATGGGCGCCCGCGGAGCTCGTGGGGCGGGGAATTGGGGATCTGTGCTGCGAGAGGGACGTGGTGGCCGTGGGGCGCGCGCTGAAGGAGGCGAGTCTGCCTGTGGAGGGCCCGGGCCCGGGGGCGGGAGGGACGGGTGAGTGTACCTTTTGTTCTGCGTCGCATGTTCTGAATTATTTGGTGTAGCGACCACAGGCGCGCCGCCGCAACCCGCGCTGCGCACGGTTGACCTCGTGTTCCGCGCGCGCACCAAGGGCGGGCGGTGGGTGTGGGTCGAGTGCCGGGGCCGGCTGCACGTCGAGCCGGGCAAGGGGCGCAAGGCGATTGTGCTCGTCGGGCGCGCGCGCGAGGGCGCACGGGGCGCGATGGGCATGTGGGACGCAGGTGCAACTGCGGGGGACGGCGAAGTGATTGCGTCGCCGGGGCCAAGCGGGTTTACGCCGTCACCGCCGACGTGGGGCGCGAGCCCAGTGAGCGGGTGGGGCGAGTCGCCGCCGGTGAACAGCTGGAGCCCGAACACGTGGAGCGGGCCGCCGAGTCCCGCGAGCTGGGCGGATATGTGCGGAGCGTGGGGCGAGTCACGGCCGCCGCCTGCGGTCGGGACGACGTGGGTCGACAACTCGCCTGCACCGACTACGTGGGCGACGAACGCAGGGTGGAGCCCTCCGACCACCGGCAGTTTGGGGTGGGCGATGGGCGCACCGCCCGCGATGGCGGTCCCGAGCCACCCGAACCCGAAGAGACAGCGCCTCGAGCTCTACGCGGCTGCGAACAACAACACCAACGCCAACAACAACGCAACGGCGTTCGTGTCCGCCGCGACGCCTACCGCGTTTCACGGGCTCATCGACCCGTACGGGCTGCTCCTCAGCGTCGGCCCCGGCGCGAGCGCGGTGCTCGGGCACGACCCGCTCGTGCTGCGAGGGCAGCGCGTGGGTGCACTGGTACTGCGCGATGGGCGGCTCAGCCGCGCCGGCGCGGCGTGTGCGGTCGAGCGCGTGCTGGCGCGGTGGCGCGAGACGGGCGTCGTCGGGCCCGGGGCGGGTGGTGGCGCGCGGGGCGTGGTGGCGCCGCAGGAGGTGCGCTGTGCGCTGAAGGGCGCGGACGGGGGGAGCGTGGACGTTGTGGTGCGGCTGGTTGTGCCGGACGGGGGGGACGAGGGGGAGCTACCGCCCGCGGTGGCGCCGCCGAGGTTGATGTATAGCGTGAGGCGGTGGGGGAGCCGGGAGACGCCGGTGGCGCGCGCGCGTGCCGGGGAGGATGTGTTCAAGGGGCTGGATCCGGGCAGGGGGAGCAGTTGGCAGTATGAGCTGCAGCAGCTAAAGTTTGCGAATGCGCGGCTGGTGGAGGAGATTGAGGAGCTGGAGAAGGGGGAGAGGGAGAGGGAGCAAGAGCGGGTGGAGAGGGAGCGGTATGTGCCGCCGCAGCCGTATTTGGGGACAGGGTATGGGTATGAGGCGCCACACGTCGAGTGGGGGTATCCGACATACCAGGTGGTCCCCATGAAGCGCGCCTGGCACCAGAGGGACGACATGTAGATGCGACACACCAAAAAATCGAGCGACACGGACGCTTTTTCCTCTTCCACCTCGCTTTGCTTTCCATGCCGTCGAAATGCTTTCTGTACCACACTGTACATGTACGTCTTTCTTAGTCACATTGTACTTGTATATTATATACACACACGCTCGAACAATATGGACTTTCTTTTCGTGGAATGCCCTGCAATTGGGCAAGGTTCTCCACTCTGGCGCCTGCGACTCGCACGCGTCGCGATGTCTTGTGGGTGGTTGTGTGCGTTCGTGTATTTTGAGCGGATTAAATTTGTAACCGTGATTTTATCATTATCAGATGGGACACTGTGGGCCGTGGGCGCATGCGTAGGCGTCGTTCACGCGGAGTGTGGAATGTATGTATCCCTAAGGCGGCGCGGGGCGGGGGGATGTACAGAGGGGCGCCAGGGCGGGCTGGATTATCGATTATAACTGGGCGTGTGGGCTTCAGGAGCAAATGGGAAGAATAGAGGAGGAAGGCGGGCGGACGAAGGTCGCGGTGCTCTGCTGAAAAGGGTGACGACGAGCACGCGGGCGGCGTGCTAGGGGCGAGTCCAGGCCCGCCGGGAAGACTATATGCACAAGGAAAGGACCTGCGAGCGTCTAGACCGGTCAATCTGGGTTTGAATTAGTCCTAGACAGACGCTTCATCAGTTCTAACTCGTACCTCGTTTGATGAAGTCTGTTATTGATCGCGGGGCCCAGGATCTTATTAGTAATCATCGGAGTTTGAAATCTCAATGCAATAGCACTGCTGGATTTCCGCTGGATTTCCGCCAAAACGTGGGATTCCTTATTTGGGAATTTGATCGCGGCAGCACGGCACTTGTTGATTGCGGCGAAGGTGTGCCGTTTGTAACACTGTGACATGAGTCTGCTCTTCCCGCCATGTACACCCACTCTCGCGTCCTCAGTCCTTTGTCCCGGCCCCAAGCCAACCCCACGCCGCCTACTGCTCGAAAATCCTCTGCCTTGTGTCTCCGTGTCACCAAGAACCCGTCGTATAACTCGCTGTAGCTGGAAAACACGCTGGGTGACAGTATATCCATGTGTGTCAGCCCACCCAGTGCAGTATTCCTCTCATATTTACAGTTATCATACAGTGCAAGCACAAGGTGAACCAGCAACCCGTATGGCATTTCTTTGGCCCTCCACCGCCCTCGACACCTCTCCTCCCGCCCTTACCACAAGCTTGAGCATTGTGCACAAGTCACCCATGTCAGGCCGGGCTGAATCGTGACTGCCAGCATCGAATATGCAAACGGCTCTGCCTGTCGTCTGGAGGCTGCCCTTGTGCTGGTCATCGTCCTGTGGTATCGCCGTTGCCGCGAGACGAAGCAAACCGCTACTTGTCCCCCTGTTGAGCCGTCCCACCGCCACAACCTCTGCCACCATCGCCGTATCCTTGTCCATTCCCCCACTATTGTAAGGCTTGACGAAGATGAGCAGATTGCAATCTTGCTGGAAGAGATCGAGGTTTCTGAGCCTGAAATTGCTGCTGACAGTGCCTCGACCGCGTGCAGCATGATCTGCCAGGTTCCGTCACCTCCGCCCAACCCGCTGCTCGTGTTTCATCTCCCATCCGCCACATCCCTTACGCTACTTCCAGCCACCTCCCCAAAGCTTCCTCATTGACCACCCGCCACCCACCACCGCATCCCCTCCCCTACTCCAAACCGCCCCCTTCCCAATGCCGTCGTTTCTGGCAAGTTATTTACAATGGAAATTTTGACATGTAATCTACCTATTTTCTATAGTTTCGTTTTGTAGCAGTCAGGTATAACCTTGAACAAATCCATTTTGTCTGCAAAGCCTTGGCCCAGAACGGGTTTTTAGTGAAAACGCAGCGAGAAGAAACTGTTTCCGCTTGTGATGAATTGGGCATTTCCTTTTTGGGAATCAGCAATATCATCCTCTTTTCTGCTCTCGACGACCATCTCGCCTGCTTGCCATGGAAGGGTTTGGCCGCTTTTGCATCTCTTCGAAGCTTGGCTCCGACACAACCCCTCCTCTTCTGCTTTGTCCAACAAATCTGTCCACACAGACAAGATTTCAGGCCATTGATACGCGAGCACCACCAGCACCAGTGGCAGGCTCATTTGAGTACGATAGACTGTCCACAAAATATCCCCTCTCTTGGGACAACTGGTTCGCATTTGAAGCCTGGCGGGCTGCCCAACAACTCGACAACTGTATTGAATTGCGACTTACACACACCTTCAATGGCCTGCCGGAATATGAACGACAGCTTCGCTTTGTATGCTCAAGAGCTGGAACTGGCGGGAACAAGCCATACATCAAGATTCACCCGGAGTGGAGCCGCAAATTATCGCCTAAACGAACTGATTGCCAATCCTCGCTCACCGTAAAACAATATCCAGGTATCTCTGTCATTCTTGGCAACTATCGGGAAGAGCACAATCATCCGACTGGCAACGCGAACCTCCAATTTCTGCAAATCCCTAAGGATACTCGTGAATATATTGCTGGCCTACTGCGCCTCAAGGTATCCGCGGACCATATTGTAAGCCATCTTCACAATAAAATACTTGAAAGGTCTAATCGACGTCTCATAGCTAAAACTTCTGCATCGCGGCGTCTACAATAACGATAATATATTCGAAAATGATCTGGATCCTCCGTGGCAGAACGCACTGAATTTATCACTCTACGCGACATAAGACACATCCAGAAGGACATTGAGGCCGAAGATGTCCGGCTGCACCCCGATGATGGCCAATCAGTGCTGCGTTGGGTTGAACTCTTGCGGGCCAACGGGCATCTCCTTGGCTTCAAATCGAAAACAGATCCTCCTCCTCCCGGCTCGAATCTACCTCAAAACGTCTTCACATTGATGATCCAAACAGACTGGCAGAGACATATGTTCCAAAAATATGGCGAGCCGCTGGTGTGCATTGATGCCACGCACAATACTACGATGTATGAAAACCTCAATCTCACAACGCTTCTTGTCCGAGATAAATGGAAGCATGGTACATTTCTTCCCATAACAAGGCATGATAAAGAACTGACTGTTCCACCGTCCATAGGAATTCCTATCACATGGATGTTAGCCTCAAGCGGTACCAAATCGACAATTGCTTGGTTTCTCCGACTCCATCGTCTACGCTCTCCACTGGTCATACCTCACCAAATCATGTCCGACTTCGACTGGGCGCAGATTAATGCAATTAGCGAGGAGTACCTTACCCACATCCTTTTATGCTGGTGGCATGCACTCCATGACTGGCAAAAATGATTCCACATCCCTTCGAATGAAGAGCTGTGGGCACTTCTCAAGAAATGGCTACAGATCACTGATAAAGCCGAGTTCGACGCCATGTGGGCCAAGATTCAAGATATGGCACCACAGACATTCATCCAGTACCTCAAGACTTATTGGATGCCGGAGCGTGTGCTGAAGATGTGGTCTGGGATGTATTGAACACCTCGGTCTCTCATGGAGCTGTGTGATACAAATATGCCGCTGGAAGCGTACATTGAATGCGCATCCCTCAAATGCTCCCTAGTTCTGAACTCAAGCCGCAGCTGGCATCACGTCCTCAAAGACAAGTTCTTACACGGCAAAAGGAACCGACGTCTCGACCATCTTCTGAACACCCTTGTGAATGAGGTTCTCCCATACTATGCCTTGAAACAGCGACGTCAGGACCTCGGGCTCGAAGGACCAGATGTGGAGATCCGCAAGTGTCAAGATATCTTGAAGAAGAGCACCACCTATACCATGGACGATATAGACGTCCTCGGGGACTCCCTGTATCGCGTCAGGTTGGAATCGGACCCTTCAAGGTCGTATGAAGTGGACATGGACGCTTACACCTGTGAATGTCTCGACTACCCTATCATCTCATTCTGCAAACATATTGCTGCAGTTCAACGCCTCTTCAACGAGGATCAAACCGGTGTTCCTATTGGTACTCCCAAGATCCCTGCTCAACAGCAACCACCTTCTCTACCAACATTGCCCTCCGCTCCACCTAAATCCAAGATGAATACCATTGTCGCAGAGAAACTGGAGAGGGCCGCGGCACGGCTTCGGAGACCTGGGAAAACACCCATCGTGGATGAAGCTCTAGCTGCCCTTGGAAGTGCCGTCAATGCTATCCTCCTCAATAACAACAGCTCTGTTCTACCCGCTGCACGACGTCTTCCTCCCGTTGTGAATGATCCTTCCGCATGGCAAAGCATGATGCCAAATGTGAAGACACGGAGAGTCAAAGCTGGGGACAAGGCATACGGTGCAGGCGTCACTAGTGGATCCAAGGCCAAGGACAAGCCGACGGGTAGGAAGACTCATAAGCCAGAGGCTCCCAGTCAGCAACAGCAAATCCTCACCTCGATGCCCGTAGCGATGGAACATCGCCACCAGCCTGCTTATCCTGCAACAACACCACTTCCAATCATGCAATACCATTATCCCCCTCATTTTACTTATTACATCCCTCATTTCCACAATCCATCTGCATCCCACCCGTACCCACCTCCTTCGACCCAAGCGCGCTCCTCCAGCAGTTCTGATAACTGGAATGTGTCATGATTCAAGATACTACTTAGATAGGATATTCCGAGATTTTGTCCATAAACCCTATAAATTATCATTTGTCTGTGAGAATTGTTTCGTGTCATGGGGAGGCATTGACAACGGGGCGCTCAACTTGAGATTTTGGGTGGGTGGAACGAATCCGGCAAGGTTTCGATTGCCGTTTATGCCGCGATCAAAATTCCCAAATGAGGAATCCCACGTTTTGGCGGAATGCGCGCAAGTATGCAATAGTACGCTCTGCACTCAGTTCAACACTTAATGCTCCCAAACTTCTCCAGAGAGCCTATGTAGTCGTATAATATGCACTGAAGAACGTCTGGTACTTTTCTCGGGCTCAGTGAATACTTTCGAGGCTTCAGCGAACGGATGTGGGAGCCATCATGTGATGCCATCATTTTGCGACGCGTTCCGTGGGCTCAATGTTTTGGTAGATTATCAAGAATCTAAGGAGACAGAATGTGTTATGCGGGCTTTAAGACCACAAATGCGAGAAAGAATAACCTTCTATGAGTTAATTGTGGCGGAATCGACGCGACGAAATTTCAAAGTCCGATGATTAGTAATAAGATCCTACCCCGATTGGACCCCTGCAGTGACAACAGGACTAGGTTTGAATTCTCAGCACCGGACTTTGAGCCGAATTTTGATCGATAGAAATTTGGCGCAAACACCATATTTAAGCCAAATATTTTCGCAATATTCTCCGCATAAAAACACCTCTTACATTCGGCATAAACATCATGTATTCTTCAAATATGCAACGGATTATAACTCAAATACTTTTTTCAGCTGCATGTGTGGCACCGGTACATATACGTACAACCGCCGGCTCGGCACAATCACGGTCCCGTGCTACGTAAATACATCTGTTCTTCTTCTTGCACCACTACCACAAGCTCTTTCCGCCAATAATGGGCCAACAATACACTATGTGCACCTGTACTGTTTGCCTCAAAGCTGACCCACATGGAAAGCTGCAGATGATGCGCATTGAAAGGAATCATGTTGCTGCTGATGTAAGGAGATCTGCTATGCATGTCCCCGTCGTGTCGGGCTCGAATAGTGCTCCACCACCACTTCTTTGCTCCCCATCGCCTACTCGCTCATCTGGCGAACTTAGCTGACACTCCAACTCTCCCCATCCGTTCATTTATACTCATCTGGATGCTGTCGACTCTGACGACGATATCTTTGAGTTCCCGCAACCACCGCCAGACGTTGATGACCTGTTCCAGTGGGAAGTGGACAGTGATGGCCATCTCCCTCGTGAACCCAGTATATTCTGCTTCTCATCTGACTCAGAGGATGACAGTCTATTTCCACTTGATCCCCCCAACTCGTATGATGAGCAGGATGCGAACGAAAATGGGGATGTTAACATTGATGATATCAAAACAGATCCTTTGTTTCGCTCCCAGGCCTCTCTCTTCGACCGCTTTCAGGCTGGCAGCGAACCTGAGCCCGAAGATGATACTGAGCCTTGGGCTTTTGATGACCACCCAGCAATCCAAAACGCATATATACGCGCGTTTGTTGGTGCTGCATTCGAGGGAATGACACACAATGCAGTCGCCAATATGCTGGCAGGTTCACTCGTAACCTTCAAGTCTGCTGAAGCGGTCGGGGCTGAATTCCCTGGGCTCGCTAAATTTGCACGTACACTGGGGATGGCTGAAAAGAGGCTCGGGGTATGCACAGACACACTCATTATCTACTACTTCGCCTGCGCGGTATGCTGGAAAGCCCACTATCCAACAGAACTTCCCACACTTCCCTCCCCTGCCTGCGATGCACCCAATTGTTCTGGGCGACTTTTTTCTGTCAAACGGCTTGCCAGCGGCGGCGAGAAACATACCCCACTACTTTCAGTCCCTTTCGTCTTGCCCGAAATCGCCATACGGCGGATGTGTCTGCAGCCCGGTAAGGTTGCGCAGTGGCAGGAATGGCATACCGATCTAGATCAGCCTGGCCAGCGTAAACCCTCTGCGCAAACAGGATATGATGCCTTCGACGATCTGGACAAGCCAATGACAAATATAACTGATGGACGGGGCTGGCGAGCAATGCAGGCCGGTCTTGAACGCTGTCGGAATGGGAAATGGGAAGTACATGATGTTGATGTGCACGAGCTCAAGCAACAATTCATCGCCCTTCCAAACGGGCTTATTATTCAAATCAATATAGACTGGTGAGCTGTGCAGACTAGTGCGAGTCGGTTCTGATGATGCTCTAGGTTTCAAGCCGTTAAAGGAGGATGTCATTCGTTGGGAGCCATGTATATGACAATATGCAACAATCCTCACAGCATTCAGTTTCTGTGCGAGGAGACCAGCTTGCTCCAAATGTTCCCAGGGCCCCACAAACCAAACTCGGCTCAGTACAACAATGTCATGAAGATGTTCATCAAGGCTTTCAAAAAATCTATATAACGGCACGTCCTCTGCAATTCACATCACTATTTTCAACTGACATCTCTCAGGAGTTTTGCTGCCAGTTCATGGTGAACCTGAGCCTGCATTTGTTCACGCACAAATTGCTACTGACATCTCTGATCTTCCAGCAAGCCGAAAAACAAGTGGCCTTCTGACATATACATCGAAGTACTTCATGTGCAAGCATTGCGACGCGCCGTTCTATGCCCTTGTCAATCCGGAAACTTTCGATTCAACCAGCAAGTCTACCACATTTTTCTTCCGGTGATCAAGGATAATTGATGAATCTTCAGAGCTCAAGGAGCGAGATCCATGGCGTTGCTTGAAGTACTCCTTCCGCACATGTCATGCTTCTGAGGAAGTTGCGGAAGAAATTAGCCGCCGGCGAGGAATACAGTATTCCGTGTTGCATGACCTCCCAAACTGGCTGCTGGGGGTCACTGTCCTTCTCGATCCGATGCACTGCCTGTTTGGATGTAAGAACGGCTTTGGATGTTGCCTACCGCGCTCACTATGCCTGTTTCCTCAGCGCTAATCAAACATCTCTGCAAGAATATATTGTACAAGACCGGTATGATCGACACCAAGCAGACAAAAATAATTGAAGACTTTTTCGCAAAAATCATTTGGCCACCGTCAATCAGTTGCTTACCACCTTCGGTGCGTTCCATTTTCTCTGATGATACAGTGCAATATATTCAGCAGGTTGTGCACGGTGCGGGATCCATAAAGGCAGATCAGTGGTGTTCACAAATAACGGTCTTTTTTGTTGGGCTCTTTCTGGCTTGGGAGGTGAACGGCGAAATCCCCGACATCGACGCCCCACCCTCTGCCTCCAATACTAAAAATGCTTCCGCTCAAGCGGCTCAAGAGAAACTTGTATGCTCTCGGATGCGTGAAAATCTGCTTGCCAAAACCCTGATGCAGGATGAGCTGGATGTGATAAAATCTGTTACTATGGACCACTCGCTTCACAAGCACTACAAGGTGCTTGTTCAGTTCACCGCCGCCATTCGCATCCTCACATCCAACTCCATCAGTCCAAACGAGGTGAAGCACGGGAGTAGAATGTTGGAGCGAGCAATTCAATCCTGGGCTCAGATGCACTGCCATCTTGTTCCATACTTCCACCTCACAGTTCATGTTCAGCCTCAGTTCCTCAAGCACGGCCTTGCCCCTGGTTGGTGGACATTCCCCTACGAGCGAAATAACGGGACACTTGGCCGCTTCAAACACAATGGTCATTCGGGGGGCGAAATGGAGGGTACTATGATGAGAGGATGGTGGAAAACCACACTAATCCAGGACCTGGTAAGCTGCCTATCTTTTACCTTCGTTGGTGCACTAATCATGTTATTCCAGATTTCGAGGCTGGAGAAAATACCTGACAGAGGCCCTGAAGATACTGATTCCCTTGCCGTTTTACGTTCGTATCTCAAAGGTGGACCCTCTGAGCGGCGTGGAACGCTTCAGAATTATATAGCCCTTGTACAGACAGCCAGTAACCCAGGTAGGCTTTGATGCTTGTGCTTTTCCATGACATTGACAGTCATGATCCAGGTGAAATTGAATTTCCTCCGCACCCTCAGACCAAGATTGTTCACCAGCTGGGTGAGGGTTACTACAGCCTTGTGTTCAAATACCTGCAGGAGCTCTGGGTGGACCAAATTACCCTCATACCGGACGTCTCCTTGGAAGAGGGAAATGAATCAAGCTTCTTGGGTAACGTCGAATCATTTTCTCACATTTGGGTTGAACGGTGGCGGTATGGAGCAGGAAAAGAGCACAGAGGACAGTCTGCGCAGTATGCGTACACTGATGAACGCATACCAGTCCACATCGAACATATTTATCGCGCAAACCAGTCTATTTCAGTGGACAACACACTTGCCGCTTCCTTCGCAATTGTGCGTCGCTTTCAACCAGACGCAGACATCTGGGACTTTCCTAGGGATCTCTGCTATGTATCTCTCGCTCTCCTTAATACCGGGTGACTTACCTATTATAGGGCCACGGACATTGGGGTCCACGTATGGGCTGCAGATTTATTCGAGCTGCCGGAAATCATCCCGCTGGAACGGTTCTCCGGCCATTTTGTCCTTTGTCCCGCCACTGTCAGGAAGCGCGATTTGTGGATTACAGTTGCTCATGACCATGTAAGTCGTTGAACTCAGTTATCCTTGTTGTAAACTCATCGAGCATGATTAGGACAGCACAGAAGCAGATGTACCGTAGTTTCTATCTTTGTAATTCTAGTCCTCCTTGTCCATCGTGTCATTCTCAATGTCCATCGTGTTATCCTCCACTTCCATCTCTCCATCCTCCCTGATCCTCGACGGTGTGTCCTGATCGGAGTGGACTGCGAGCCATTCCGGGTCTATTGCCGACCACGGGATCTTTGGACCCTTCTTGATAAAAGGCAATGGTGTATCTTTCCAGCCGGCGCAATCCCGGGGGTGTGCAGTTGTCTTCCCTTTGTTGTTTTTCTCGTAGCACCGTCTGTGTTCCAATACGAGTTGTTCAATTTCATCCATCCGCGTGTTGTACTAATAAAATGTTCATCAGTACCGATAAGCGACTAAAAAAATGAATGCGGACTCACGGTCTCTGAGCGATAATAGGGTGAGAAAGTTTTCCACGGCTTGTGCATAGACACAGCATGGGGCTCGTCTTTTGTTTCAGTATCGGTATGGGGGTCCACGACGTCGCTTTGGTCCGACTCATCCATTGATTGATATTGCGGATTCAATGTGTATTCAAAGCCCTCGGGAATGTCGATGTGGGCTTCCTGGAGTGTAGCAATCCGTTCCTCCGATTTCTTCATTGAGGTAAGCGAGAGCAGATGCAAGACAGTAAACATGTGCACATACACGGATCTTCCGTTGAGATCGACGGCTCCTTTGCTTTGCGTCCTCCTCACCCACACCGTCTTCATGGTCTGCACCTGAGTTGCCGGAATCTGCGTGACACTTCTGAGCTTTCCGGTAGGCCGCTGCTATGCCTTTGAAGACAACAGAAAGTGGCTCCAGGATCTCGTCGTCGGTCTTAGCAGCCATGATTGTGGTGGTGACAATCGGATTTGTTTGCGGGGCCTTTTGATGAGCGTACACTATCATCTTGTTGTGCCAGCTTGAGTTCTCGGGAAAAGTCGAACTCCAGTCAGGGCGTAACACATCACCCTTTGTCTCCTTGTCCTTCACATACCCGCCACCCTTCTTGAACGATCGAACATTAGCTGCATCTTGTACTTTAGACTTTTGACTTAACCCCATCGCCAGAAAAACGGTTCTGCGAATCACAGTCTGTGAAAATGTTTAGTGAATGTCAGCGGTAAATAAACGAGATGCTAATAGTTTACATTCAGGTTGTTATCCCGATCCTTTTTATTGCTAGCTTTTTTTGTCCGCAGATTTTTTGAGCTTGGAGGGTGCGGAACTGTCTAGATCCTCAAAGTATGCGATAAATTTCTCCATCCTCTCATGATAGTCCTTCTGCTGCTGCTCGAGAGTGTCGACTCGTTCCAACAAGTCGTACTGGTTCGTGTCGAGAACTTCGCAATTGAGATTCAGCTGGTCATTCGTATGCCGCAGCTACTCGATAACGACATCCCACTCTTCTACTTGGGCTTCCAGAACTGCGATCCGAGCTCTGTAGTCGGTAATCTTGTTGGTCAGGACTTTAGGGATTTGTTGTGGAGGTGGAGGACGCAGAGGTGGAGTGGCAGATGATTCAGCATGAGACATAGGGGGTGTGGAGGAACAGTCACGGCGCTGTGGTGTCAAAGCTCTATTCACGATGTTTTTAGAGAAAATGCTGTTGAGAAGCGGGAGCTAGGAGGCAGGTCATAAGGAGATGGGATTCGTAACAGGTGTGCGATGCAGCCCATGAAGCAGCTGAGGATCCAGAGCAAAAGCACCGGAATCTACTTGCGAAGCGGCAGAACTGGGAGTACAAGTATCAGGGGTTTGATTCGGTGCAGGGGGGTTCGAGGGAGGGTAAAGTGCATCAGATATGAGAGGAAGTTGATTTGGAGGTGAAGCAGACTCTGAAGGATCGGGAAAAGAGAAATCGGGGGCAGAAGCTGAGGAACTGAACAGAGCTGGCTGAAGAGGAGATGAACCTCCAGCATCGAAGTGAGACGTAGATGCAGGGGGTGTGAGGGGAGAGCTCTTCGATGTTGGAGCTTTGCGAAAGGGTTTCGATACGCCCCCTTTGCAGGACGTGCTGCTGAGTGGTTTGGAGTCCCTGAACGTGTTTTGCACGACGATTCTGACTGAGATTGAGATGCAGGCTGATTTTCATTAGTAGAGGAACCCATGGGAAGGAAGAGATCAATTGTAGACCAGCCTCGACGCATTGGAGGTAGTAGTCGGGGAGTCGAAAGCTGAAATGTCACATCATGTGATTTTGGTCACATTTCCATTTCAGCTTTCGACTCCCATGTTGTCGCACTAGATCAGCCCGATCTCTGCTATCTGGACTCCCATTGCCCTAAGACTCGTCCCGAAGTCCATGAAACACCTCTCCTGGCTCTACCTGGCATTTCGAAGCAATCCATCAGGAATATGGTCCAAAACACTGTTTTTTGACCAGGTGATGTGCTTGATTACTCTGGCCTTCATTCTTTCTCATTCCCTCCAAAGACATGGATGTCGAGAATGCTTCCACGGAGATATCTTCAAACGACAATGGACAGGCCTTCATTTACACCCAAATCGTCCTGGGATTCAATGTGAGTGGTCATGTCGTTTTACAGGTATAATACCTTACACCGATCCAGCTGGCACCTTCATCTTCGACTTTGTAATTGCGTGGCACCGCACCTGTCCGAGCTTATTAGACCCAAGCTCGGACTGCTTCAGGCACCATGGTATGTGGGATTTCGATCACCTTCCAGCGTGCTGACCCATGATGCCTCCCCAGGCAGTCGTGCACAGCTCAACGGCGATGTGCATGGCCCCCAGCAGGCAAGTCTCTGAATGCAGGTGCCGACAACGCATGTCCCACGAACAGCACGGTGAGCCCTAGCTGATATCACCAATCTTTTTGTATTGATCTTTCTTCTTTTTGTGATTCTTCTCCTCCGTTGTCGCCCACAAATGGCACAGCAAGTTCTGAGGTCGACAAACGCGGTTCCCACCAGACTGACGACTCTCCCAAGTCCCCATCTTAATCAAGTGCCGCCAACGCCGCATGGCCACGGTAAGTGGGTTCTGCTGTTAATATGTCTGTGTACTAATTCCTGGGTTTCAGACTATTCCTCCCCGTCGTCACCCAGAGCATGGTAAGTCCTATGAAAGCTTACTCTTCATGTCTCTGTTGATATTTCTGACTCTAGCTTTCTTTCAATCTGTGTCATACGGGCCCCCATGGCACCATGTGTAACTTATGCCGTGAGGGCCCGTATGACACAGATTGAAAGAAAGCTAGAGGTAACGGGTAAGCACTGTTACATCTGTCCTGTTGTCCTTCAGCTCACCATCGTTGCCTGCATATAGGTCTTTTCTACTACGGAGCAATGGGGTAGACGAGTACAGCACCCACATAAGTCCAATACAACAGTCTACCTAGCCCCACTCCTGATTTGATCTTCTCACAGGGTCTTTTGCGCCAGCCGTATCAATTTTGGTGGAAGGAGACACCCAGCACTAATACGAGAAGGAGCTGCTAGCGTCTACACCCGGTTTGGAGAGTTTCAGAGTATCACCAGAAATGACACGAAGACACAAGATAGCGCAAATACAGAGGCCGGGGCCCTATAACTTGTTAGACGAAGCATGCACAACGAACAGAGAGAACCAAGAGTTAGGAGTCTTATATAATACAAGAAAATGTGATATGAAGCTAATATTCCAACAGTGATATCCAATATCTAATCCAAATCTAATCATATCAATTGCATCAGCACTCTACTCCTTTGGGTCACTGGTAATGACTGGTACTGAGCCACCATCCTATGAACTTGCAACTTTTACAGATTTGGTAGTTTTTCTCATGCAAAAGTGTCATGGTTGGTGCTGTGTGATTTTCATGGGAAACAGTTACAGTTATCATAGGAATCCCTCATACAGATTCCAACTCGCATCAATCCTGCTTTTGCCTAAAATTCCTGTTTGGCCATGTATATTGGTTGCTAACCTGATATGGTCTTGTTCTGTGAATCATTCGCTTTGAGTAACATGTGGTTGGTGCATGGATGTTGTGACCTCTTATATCCGGCCTATTCATCCATTTGATGCATGTGGTTGCGGGAGTGTTCTCAATCAACCTTTGATTGTACTGCTCAGCCGATTTCATTCCCAATTAGGGATTCTTGATCTTTTGATGTTGACTGATACCACTTCTGTTTTCTAAATAGGGTGCATTCATGTAACCCTACCTACCTACCTACCACAGTAATATATATTTCAGAGGTACAAAAATACACTTTATTGTTCTGTGAAGCAATATCCATCTTGTTCCTCTATTTTGGGAACTTGGGGAGTTTATAATGGCTCAGAATAATGTATTCAAGCTCTACTATGGAAATGAAGCAGTGTGCATGCAGGAAACCGGTGTGTTAATACAAACATATCACACATCTGAACGTGGCAAGGGTGGGAAAAGGTTCTGAAATGTGTCGAGTTCCTCAGCCCCAAAATTTGGTGGGGGGTTTATAATGGCTCAGAAGAGTGTATTCAAGCCACCTCATATGGTACAAATAACTAGTTAAAGGCCGGCATCATACCACGGGCCTAATGCATTATTTGTCGGGTACCCATATTGGGCATTCCGGCTGTACTGGGTACCCGTTGAACCGTTCTCATATCAATCCGGGTTGATACGGCATCTCAGCTTCGTTCCCTACCCCACTGCGCTTACCAAGAGTATCCCAATGCAGCTCCGAGACCATCTATTATTGAATCCGGGCCTACCCGTACCCGAAAATAGAATAAAACTATATCTCTGGCTCATCACCGCCCCATCAACCCATCAAATGTCCCGCCACCACCGTTCCCCTTGCCCCTCCCGTGCTTGATACTTAGCATAAAATCATGAAAATATTAGGGTGGGCGCGCAGAACGAAGGGAAACATTATCCTATCAGTGCGTCTACTTACGGCTGCACGCGGGCGGCGGGGCGCGCTTTTTCGCGGTTTCGGCGCCTTGTGCACGCGCTAATAATAGGCGCAGCGCTCCCAAAATATTTTGGGGGATGCGCCCACTGTTAAAGTATGTAAGCGCACTCACGCGTCCTCTTGCGGCTGCGCGCGCGCTACGCGGCGCGCATTTTCGCGATTTCGGCGCCTTGTGCACGCACTAATAATAGGCGCAGCGCTCCCAAAATATTTGAGAGGATGCGCCCAACGTTAAAGTATGTGAGCGCACTCACGTGCCCACTTGCGGCTGCGCACGCACTACGCGGCGCGCATTTTCGCAATTTCGGCGCCTTGCGCATGCACTAATAATAGACGCAGCGTGCCCAAAATATTTGGGGGGACGCGCCTAACATTACAATATAGGGGCGCACTCACGCGCCCGCTTGCAGCTGCGCACGTGTGGCGCGGTGCGCATTTGCGCGTTTTCGGCGGCTAGTGAACGCATTAATAATAGGTGCAGCGGTCCCAAAATATTTTGGGGGATGTGCCTAATGTTATAATATGTGGGCGCACTCGTGCACCCACCTGCAGCTGCGTGCGTGCTGTGCGGCGCGCATTTGCGCGGTGTCAGCGCATTGCACACGCACTAATAATAGGTGCAGCGGTCCCAAAGTATTTTTGGGGATGCGCCCAATGTTATATTATGTGGGCGCACTTGCGCGCCCACCTACGGCTGCGTGCGCGCAGCGCGGCGCGCATTTGTGCGGCTCGGGGCATTGCGCACGCACTAATAATAGGCACAGCGGTCCCAAAATATATTATGGGAAGCACTCAATGTTATAATACGTGAGCGCACTCATGCGCCCACTTGCGGCTGCGCGCATTGCGTTGCGCGCATTTGCGCGGTTTCGGTGCATTGCGCATGCACTAATAATAGGCGCAGCGCTGCCAAAACATTTTGGGGGATGCACCCAATGTTATAATACGTGAGCGCACTCACACGCCCACTTGTGGCTGTGCACACGCTTCGTGGCGCGCATTTGTGCGGTTTCGGCGCCTTGCGCACGCACCAATAATAGGTGCAGCGGAGCGCCGCCCAGTGATTATAAATAGGTGTAAATATTTAGGGGGCACTAGACATTAGTAATATGAGTTGTGGAGCTGTATTGCAGGCATTGGATAGATTTTGTTAAAAAACCCATAACAAGTTCGCGATAGCATGGTATTTTATTACAGTCAGGTGGGAAAAGGGGGTCCGAGATTGAGCGGACAACCTATTACTAGTCGATAATATGTGCAGAGTTCTCCTGAGAAGAAATTCCAACTTATTTTTCTGATATTTGAGGCATAATGAGATTCACAGGGTGCTGGGGAGTGTCCAAAAGTCTAGGAACAACTGGTTTGACATGTGGTATCATAATTGGCCGAGATAACTGTGGTCATAAACGCTCAGGGCCAGAGGGGCATGAGATAGCTCGAAACCACACATGGTTGCAATGCATACCATGGCTTCATTTAGTCCTTGCTGTTTCTGCAAAACTTCACAAATGCATGGGACAGCATGCATAAGGTGCCGAAAGCGCGCAAATGGGCACCGTGCAGCAAGCGTGCAGCTACCAGTCGGTGCGCGAGTGTGCCATCGCATTTTAATGTTGTGCGGATCCCTGCAAATATTTTTGCAGCGCTGCGCCGATTATTAGTGCGTGCACAGGGCGCCAAAAGCGCAAAAATGCGAAAATGCGCAAATGCGCGGTGCGCAGCGCGCGCGCAACCACAAATGAGTGCGTGAGTACGCCCACGTATTAGAATATTGGATGCATTCCCCAAACTATTTTGGGAGTGCTACGCCTATTATTAGCGCGTGCACACGGTGCCACATGCGCGAAAATGCGCAAATGCGCAAATGTGCGGTGTGCAGCACACGTGCAGCTGCAAGTGGGCATGTGAGCACGCCCACATATTATAACATTAGGCACATCCCTCGAAATATTTTGGGAGCGCCGCACCCATTATTAGTGCATGCACAAGGCGCCGAATGTGCGCAAATGCGCGCCGCGCCGCGTGCATGCAGCCGCAAGTGGGCATGTGAGTGCGCTCGCGTATTAGAACATTGAGTGCTTCTCACAAAATATTTTGGGACCGCTGCGCCCATTATTAGTGCATGCGCAATGCGCCGAGCCGCAAATGCGTGCCGCGCAGCGCGCACGCAGCCGCAGGTGGGCGCGCAAGTGCGCCCACATAATATAACATTGGGTGCATCCCCAAATATTTTGGGACCGCTGCACCTATTATTAGTGCGTGCGCAATGCGCCGACACCGCGCAAATGCGCGCCGCACAGCGCGCACGCAGCTGCAGGTGGGCGCGCGAGTGCGCCCACATATTATAACATTAGGCGCATCCCCCAAAATATTATGGGACCGCTGCACCTATTATTAATGCGTTCACTAGCCGCCAAAAACGCGCAAATGCGCACCACGCCACACGTGCGCAGCTGCAAGCGGGCACGTGAGTGCGCCCCTATATTGTAATGTTAGGCGCGTCCCCCCAAATATTTTGGGCACGCTGCGTCTATTATTAGTGCGTGCGCAAGGCGCCGAAATCGCGAAAATGCGCGTCACGTAGTGCGTGCGCAGCCGCAAGTGGGCGTGTGAGTGTGCTCACATACTTTAACGTTGGGCGCATCCTCCCAAATATTTTGGGAGCGCTGCGCCTATTATTAGCGCGTGCACAAGGCGCCGAAACCGCGAAAAAGCGCGCCCCGCCGCCCGCGCGCAGCTGCAAGTGGGCGCACTGATAGGATAATGTTTCTCTTCATTCTGCGCGCCCACCCTAATATTTTCATGATTTTATGCTAAGTATCAAGCGCGGGAGGGGCAAGGGGAACGGTGGTGGCGGGACATCTGATGGGTTGATGGGATGGTGACGACCCAATGACGGTGATGCGGAACGTAAGAGGCGGCATCATGTGAAAAGCCTATATTTTTCAGGCCAAATTTAGATTGACAGGTGCATATTTATATCTTTCCCTCGGATCCACATCATTGGCACTGATGAGGCATTAATCATCAGTATTCCGGCTCCAACAAGCCTGCTGAAGCCACCATCAAGGCGCCCGAGTCCCTTATGTGGCTATACGGCCACTCCCCACAGATAATGCATTAGACCCCTGGAATCAGCCCGACGTTTAATGCATTAAGCTGAGTATATGAGCTGTTCAAGCTCTAATACATCAGGAAAAAAATGCTTTCCTCAGTAGGGCTAGGTAGGCTCAGTAGCACTCATAGCCTGGTACACAAGTCCCCATTATATAGTGCCTGGTAGCCCACCTGTATAAGCTCAGTAGCTCATGCTAGCGGCACCATATGTGTGCAGTAGCTGTATATAGACCATGATATCAACATGTAGTGGGGAATAGTCGACAACAATTGCACATGAAAAATGGGGGGAAATCAAATTTATTTATATATATAAACAGATTATTGTAAGTACACTGATTGACCCGAGCAGAAAGTAACCACCACCTCAGTGGTAAACCAAGGGGAAAACCAGGGCGCATACCTGTGAAGACATGTTAGAAGAGAATAACACATACAACAAAAAAAAACATACCAGGAACAAAATCATGGCAGTCATAATTGCGAGAGCAGCGTGAGCTAAGTCTCGAGTGTGCAGGAACTTGGCAGCTTGAGGCTTAATTGAGACTTGATGACTTGTAAGGATTTGAATATTGCTTGTGTGGTTGTCTTGTTGTTATGTGGTTGAAGGTCTTGAGCATGTAGAAGCTTGAAAGATTGGAGTAGTTTGAGGATTGAGGGAGTGGCAACGGGCAATGGGGAGCCGAAATCCTAGAGTGGATGGTGTTGAGGCTTGAAGATATACGTGCTGGGTACAGGAAGAACTAAACAGTTTGAGACTTGATGGCTTGTACAGATTGTATGCGGGCTGAAAGGGCAAGAGTCCACCAGTGGCAAGCACAGAGAAGATGGCTTGTAGGAGTACACACCAGCCCATGAGGACATGAGGGCACAGAGATGGTGTGGGAGGGATAGAGGGGCAGGAGACAGGTGCAGCTAGGGGAGGCACTGAGTATGGTGGTGGGAAGAGAAAGACGACAGGGGCTGGACAGGAAAGCTATGTGGTGTAAAAAGCGGAGGCCTGTTTAGGCCTGAGCTAGCCATGCCGAGAGGCTTAAGCTTTAGGGAACGACTTGATGCTGCCCATTCCGCTCGAGGCTCAGTACTTCTAGCATTCGCTCGCCTTGGAGATCGGTCAGATCTACCCCATCCCGGAGTGAGGTTGTATGCCGGGTACATAGTGCAATTGCTATCTTTCAATTTAACATCTTAAACATTGAGGATGTCGATCATGGTGAAGGCTCTGGCCTTTCCTCCTCCGGAGGGGCCAACGGCTTAGCTGTCAGCCGAGGCCCCGATGAAGGAGTTGGAGAGATTGGTGGCGGAGGCACAGGTGGGAGTGCCAGGGGAGTGCGGCGATCGCAACGGCTTGCCAGTTCACGGAGAAATCCGGGTGCAGGTGGAGCAGCTGTGAATTTCGCTTCTCAACCCAGACCAAACCCACGACCCCTCACTCAGTGGGGAGGGGCAACTTGCCCCGAGCCGGATCGGCGCAACCCATGACCCAGAGGTCTCGCTCAAATAGGGAACCTGGACCACCGAGTGCGTCAAACAGGGCCAACGTGCATCCACCCACCCAAGGAAGGGGCCCCTTCCTAGGCCCCCAATGGGCTCGGGGTACACCTGCAGATGAACAGTCCACACCAGCATATCTTAACTGGAAGAGAAAGATGCAGAATTTAAATGCCAGAAAAATAGCGAGAAATACTCGTGCAGAGCTAAACGTTACCGCAATAAACATAAATGGGCATGGGGGGAGATCCATCCAAGAACAAGGCCACAAATGGCACGACCTGCACCGAATTATGCATGACGATAAGATCGGAGTCCTGGTAGTGGGGGAGACTCACCTTTCAGATGAACAAGTTGAGGAGATCCAGAATAGTCATCTGGGAAACCGGATGAAAGTCCATAACTCAATAGACCCCCAGCACCCAAATTCAATGGGAATCGCGGTAGTTCTTAACCACGACCTCACTAACACGAGCGATACAAAAGTAACGCAGCTAATACCCGGAAGGGCTATCCTTGTCACTATACCATGGCATAGCAGCGAGATAATAACGATCTTGGCAATTTATGCGCCTGCAGACTCCCCCGCTGCAAACAAGAAATTCTGGGAAGATCTCCACAAAATCTGGATGACACGGAACCTGGCAGTCCCGGACATGATGCTGGGGGATACAAATATTGTGGAGGATGCCATTGACAGACTCCCCTACAAGCGTGATGACGACGATGCCACAAACACGCTGGCAAAGTTCAAACGGCTTCTGGAACTGAAAGATGGATGGAGGACAACCTACCCTGATACCAAGGCCTATACCTATATGCACACTAATGGGGAATCCTTCTCGCGCCTCGACCGAATCTATGTCTCCCCCGCACTCCAAAGTGTGTGTCGGAACTGGACCATAAGCGACCTAGGAACACTCACCGATCACAGAATGGTTTCCGTTACTATCCGGAAGCCAGGAGCACCCTTTATAGGAAAAGGCCGCTATGTGATGAAGGCCTTCTTGCTCCATGACAAAATTTTCATGGAATATGTAATAAATGAGGGTGAGAAGCTGGAACACGCCTCCAACGACACAACCGTGACTGACATCCAGGTGCGTTTCAAAAAATTTAAAGACAGCATAATTGAGTTTGCATGGAAACGATCCAAGGAGTGTGTGGGTGCCATGAAGGAGAAGACTATAAAGCTCCAGACAAAGAGAAAAGAGGTTCTCGCAACCCCCACGCCCCCAGAGGAGACCGTGGAAAGCGCTGAAGAGCTGGAGAGAGAAAGAGCAAAAGAGGCAGCAGGCCTACAGAAAGAAATAGATGTACTAATTACACGCCAAAGGGCCCAGCAAAAGCTTGACACCAAGATAAGATACTGCAACGAATTAGACCGCATAACGAAGTTCAATGTCCAAGTGAACAAGGAGAGGAAGGGCAGAGATACACTCTCAAAGCTGATCCGGACCGACACCACGCCTGTGCAGGTTGCGAAGAGGTCTGATGAGATGGCTGAACTCGCCTGAAATTACCATAATGAGCTCCAAAGAGATGTAACCGAAGACAACCTCCAAGGAAAGGATGAAGCCATAGACGAGGTCCTCCAATGAACGGGGCCGCCGAACCAGGCCAAGGGACTTGAAGAGCTCTCAAAGGAATTAACAGAGGAAGATGTTTTGAACTCGATAAAAGGATCCGCCAAAGGGAGAGCACCAGACATCGACGGAATACTCACGGAACTATGGAGTCATCTGAACTCGATCTATGCAGAGCGGTCCCGAAGGGGAAGCAGCGCCGGAACATCGGGGGCAGATGCACCAAAGAAATTCGATGTTGTAAAAGTGATGACGAGAGTGTATAACAACATAGAACGATACGGCGTCACAAGAGGCACAGACTTCGCAAAAGGGTGGATGTGCCCCATTTTCAAGAAAAATGACCCAGATGATATCACGAACTACTGCCCTATCACCGTTCTCAACACGGACTACAAGATTTTTACGAAAGCGCTGAACGCCAAACTCACAAAAGTTGTTCCATACCTAATACACGTAAATCAAGCGGGTTTTATGAAAGGGCGGAAAATATCAGATCAAATCTTCCTATCCATGGAGATGGTGGAGTACACCAAGCATGAGCTGGAGAATGGCGCCATCCTGGCACTTGATCAAGAGAAAGCATATGACAAGACGTGTCACAGGTATCTTTGGCACGTCCTGGAGCACTACAACATCCCATTACACTTTATAAGTATTATAAAGACCCTCTATGAGGGGGCAGAAACACAAATAGTTATCAATGGGGTGCTGAGCTCCACATGGAAAATAACAAGGGGAGTCTGTCAAGGAGACCCCTTATCATGCCTACTATTCAACCTAGCCATTGAGCCGCTCGCTGCAATGCTTTGGAACTCGACTCTGAAGGGATACGAGCTAGCGGAGGTGCAGGACCCAATCATCACCACCCTCTTCACAGATGATACGACAGTGTACCTCTCTGCAACGGACAGTTTCGCGGATCTCGAAAAGGTTCTGGACGACTGGTGTAAGGCGTCAAGCACTAAGTTCAATGTAAACAAGACTGAAGTCATACCTATCGGCTCTGCCGAACACCGCGCGAGGGTCTTAAACACCCGGAAGTTACATGAGGACGATGTTCAGGTCCCCGTGACAGCCAACATTGCCAAGGACAGCGAGTCCGTGAGGATACTTGGTGTGAGGATTGGAAATGGTGTAAACGACTGCACCATATGGACCCCAATGATTGAGAAAATCGATTCTAGTCTGGAGAGATGGGGCAGGGGCCATCCGACCCTAGAAGCCCGACGTCATATAATACAGATCACCATAGGATCCATGATACAGTACCTCGCCCAAGTGAACGGCATGCCGAAACCAATGGAGAAACAACTCATGAAGCGCCAGCAAGAGTTCCTCTGGGACTCCAAATCCTCTGCAATACAAAATGAGATGATGCAGGTGCAGATCCTCGAAGGAGGCAAGAACCTCTTTGACATTGTGGCGAGAAATGAAGCGCTCGAGCTGATGAAGCTTAAGTCATACAGCAAGCTTGACCCCGAGAAGCGCACGACCTGGGCGAAGGTTGCCAACCGGCGCGTAATAAAGTGCGCAGCAAAGTCTACTGTGCAAAGGGGATCACATGTTAGCATGTTTCTTCAAGGATGGCACCCAACGCTCTACAAACTGCCGACACACCTGAAGAAAATGCTTGTGGTTGAGCGCAAGTATGGAACCGAATTTGATACACATGAACCATCGTGAGAAACACGTGAGGAACTCCCGCTATGGCACCATTTCGGGGAAAACACCGGAGTCCGACAATTAAATAATAAGCCACAAGGCAAATGCCTCCGGAGAGTGCACAAGGTGCTGAAGATAAAAGCAGGAATAACGGTCATGGACAAGCTCTACTCCAACGACCACTCCCTGAATGCACAGTGCGAATCTGTGGACTGCATGGAAGAGGCTGAAGCGGGTTGTTCCAACCCGCACTCGTGCGCCATTGCAGTCCGAGGACGTCTTAACGAACTGCTCCCAAAATGGGATCCCCGTGCACCCAATGTGGGCAGGGCTCACATAAAACAAAGCGAAGAGGAAGACGCACCAATATTTTTCAATCTGCCCCTGCCTATTACCCATATATCTGAAGGCCTTTGGGTCTTCATGAAAGCGACACAAGCAGCAGCCACAGAGGTCGACAGGGCAGAAGTCCTGACAGAGCCTGAAGAACTCGGAAGAACTGCCGCTCTTAGCGGTGCATGTATCCAGGTAGGCCAGATGAATGCGCAAGCGGGGTCGGGTATATGGTATGGAGAGCAGGACCCCAAGAACAGAAGTCTGAGACTACCGGTACTACTCGAACAGACAATCTCAAGTGCGGAAATAACCGCGGCGTTCTATGCTGTCCAAACGATCCCGGTGGGAACACACCCCTGGGACTAGAATTCAGCTGGAAAACAGTAGTTGACACGATAGGAAAGCTAGATGCTTTTGAAGACATCGGGTGGATTGGTGTAAGAGATAAGGGGCCCCTAAGGGCCCTGGCAGCATCCCTAAGAGCTAGAACGGCTGAAACGACCTTCAGCATGCCGTCGGAACCATCTGTTGGGACAGGGAAAGCAACACAGTTGGCGAGAGATGGAGCCTCAAAAGAAGTGCCTGATGCGATAAATCTTCACACAGATCCGGACCTAGTACTGTCCGGGGTCAAACTGCGCTGTTTAACACAGTCACTGGTGTACCAGAGAATAAAAGAACTCAGGAGTAAGGCCTATAGAAGGGCCGCCGACGAAGGCATCTAAAAAATACAGGAGGCTATAAAATCGAACTTTTCCGTCACGCCGACACCGTCGATCATCTGGCATTCACTAAAAAGCCAGGACATCACCTGTCCCATCAGAACTTTTCTGTGGAAGTTGGTGCATGGAGCGCACCGCATTGGGAAATACTGGCTTAACATCCCTGGTTTCGAGGACCGCGCAACATGCCAGAACTGTGGGGAGATAGAAAGCCTCGAACACATACTATTGCACTGTGAGAGGCCTGGACAGGCCGAAATCTGGGACCTAGTGAAGGAACTCTGGAGTAAGAAGTGCGAGGAGTGGCCCCAGATGTCTATCGGAATGATACTGGGCTGCAGTCTTGCGAGGTTCAAAATAAATGGATGCCCGCCCCTGCAGCGGACCGCCTTTTCAGAATTCTTATCACAGAATCGGTGTTTCTAATTTGGAAACTACGAAATGACTGTGTAATAGCGAACGATGGCGTGCTTGCAAGTAAACCTGCAATACATAACCGCTGGCTTCAGTTAATAAATGAACGCCTAACTATTGACCGCAACCTTACAAGCGAAATCAAGCATGGGAAACAATATTCCCTATCCGTTCCTCTCATACTTGAAACTTGGAAAGGTACACTCAAAGGAGAGGAGGACTTACCAGATGACTGGGTAAGAGGACCTGAGGTTTTAGTGGGTATAGAGCTGCAGAGGTCGCACAGACCCTCGTCCCCCCTGTTGGCAGGAGGGGTTGGAATCGTTAGCGGCTTGAGTCCCACACTGTCGTTGCCATCGCTTCATGCGTAAGTGCATTTCCTCAGGGGTGGAAGACTATCTCTAGGAGGTTGAAATTCCTCTCATTTTTACGTCCAAGGGAGACTAACCTATTGTTAGTTGTCCAGCGGATTTTGTTGCCCTAAAGGGCAACTGTACCACCAAAAAAAAAAAAAAAAAAAAAAGAAGAGAAAGATGACACCAAAAAAGCCCATCAATATCAACATGTTTGTTGCCAAACAAGCATGCAATTGATCAGACGACACGAGTGATGGAAGTCCCATCAATATCAACCAACATGTTCGTCACCCGCATGCCACAATCCATCACACATGTGGGTGTGGAGTTTGAAAAGGACTTGGAACATTTTGTTCTTTCTCCAAGGTGCTGTGAGCCTGGAGGAGATGTTCTCATATGTCTATTGAGCAAATGAATGATATTGGGAGTAATGTGTTGAGTTGTGGCAGCATTTGCTTCCTTTCAGTGGCTTTCCACTGCAATCAAAAAAATTGGCAGCTACTGATCCATGAGTGATGTGCTACCCACCACTACCAATGCTTTGGCATCTAGCTACTGAGGCTATCAAGGCCTACTGATTTTGTGACAGGGAGCTATGAAGGCTACCAAAGCACTATATCAATAGCCTGGGCTACTGATGATTTTAGTTTTTCCTGATGTACAAAGAACCGAGGCAGAGAACAGGCAGGAAACCGGTGTGTTAATACAAACATATCACACATCTGAACTTGGCAAGGGTGGGGAAAGGTTCTGAAATGTGTCAAGTTCCCCAGCCCCAAAATTTGGCAGGGGGGGGGGGGTTATAATGGCTCAGAAGTGTGTATTCAAGCTCTAATACAAAGATCCAAGGCAGAGAACAGGTGAGAAACCGGTGTGTTAACACAAACATCTCACCCACCCAAAATTGGCAAGGGTGAAGAAATGTGTTGAACTCCCTCCCCACTTCTGAAAAAAAAATGGCCAGTTTTCTTAATAGAGTTTCATGCCATTATATAGAAACAAACATGATCAATGATTGGACATTACAGAGCTTGAGCACTTGCCCTGGTTTCCCTCGCCCCCAGCATCAGATTCACATCTGTCATCACATTTTCTTTCGCACTCCTTGCCCTGACCTGGACTTGTTTGCGGCGCTGGTCACATTGGACTTCTTGCTCCAGGGTCTTCCTTGTCACCACCTTCTGAGGTCTACCACATCTTCTGGTATAAGCCTGGAGCATGCTGGTGTTAGTTGTGAAACTCCATTGAGGCAAAACAATGAGGATGCACCTTAGCTGGCCGCCTGTGATGGAGACATTTTGTCAAAAGCACCTTGTTGGACAGGTCCTCATGGAATGAAGCTACACCGACAGTCATCTGGTACCCAGCAGCACAAATATCGTCAAAGTTAATGTCCTAGTCAAGTCATTAGTTGTGACATGAGATGACATACATGTGCACCCCATATTCTGGCACCAATGGGCTGGCACCTGAGCTTGAAATACATGGTAGCGCTTTACACCATTTCTGTGATGGCAAACCAGGATGATCTTGAATGACTCTTTGACCTCAGTAACCCACTGTGTATATGGAATCCCTATTGCACATGTCAGTGTGTTCAGAATTTATGTTTGGGAAGTGTACCAATGACATGGTTCAGGTCAAAGAAACCCTGCTCAAGTACTGATTGAAGAGCTGATTACGACAACACACAGTGGGGGAGTGGAAGATATGCACATATTGTCGCAGGAAGTTTGTGTTTGAGGTCTCATTGAAGGCAAAAGGATTAACGGAGTTTACTCTACCTCCACAGTGTTTGAGTGTTTGATAGAATCGACCTCAATGTCCTAGGCTTCAAATGGTTAAGAACCGCTAATAACATGAATTCTGGACAGCCTGGAGATGTCCGAAAAGATGATGGCATCCTTCTCCATGATTATGACAGCAAAAATGTTGATTCGGTGCTTTGTGTCCTTTGAGCCAGGCTTGATGAAGCAGTGCAGAAGTGGAAAGGACCGGAGGTGCTGAGCTTTATCCTTGTTATTCTTATTATTCCCTGGCACACAAGTGCTGACAATTCCTTCGAAGTCATTGAGAGGAACAATCTTCATGCTTCCTTCGAGCCCAAAGTTAAGAATGAGGATGTGCAAACTGGTGTGTCAGTCTTCAGGGCCCTGGATACAGGAAGGACAGACTCACGAAGCCGACGGTGAATGCGATGGACTTTCCACAAAAAGCAATGTGCACAGGCCCAGCCTGCTGCTCTCTCTCGGCCAGGTACCTCCATGGGGCTCTGGCCAGTACATAGGTAGAGTGTATCAGTAGTTGAACCAGTGAGTTTAAATTGAATAGGGCTGCAGCAAGCTTAGGTCAATGCCATCCACATCACCAAATCTGTAGAATCATTCTGATAGCTGCCAAACAGTGCCAGCACTCCGGCTGATTGCCACACCATTGTGCACCCATTTCCATGTCTGCCAACCATGCCATTCCATTGGCAACGGTCACACAATGATTGGGAACCAGTAGTAGTACATGGCAACTTGATATTATTATTGTGGCTACCTCCATGAAATTTTCATAAGCCCATTCAACTAAAACTTCTCTGGTCAACTTATGGACCATGTTCAGCAGCCACCAAGAGTCAAGGCAACTGCCCTTATTCAAATCTAGGATTGTGTTGTGCAGTGGACATCATGTACTGGTACATCCACCTTTTATTGATATCCACCTCACTGATACCCTTTAAGCCAGTAGCCAGTAGTGAACCACACAACGGGATGCGACACCATGGCAGTACATTCTCATCCTGTCTCGACTGTTACCTGTGCTCTCTATGGAAGCCCCCCATATTGCCTACAGTATATACCCATTACTTGAGCCAAGCTGAATGGACCCATTATGCATGGTACCTGGGCATAATACCAGTTCTAGGGTATTAGATTACATTTATAGGGAAGATATAGCCTGAAATATGAGGGGAGAATGGCAAGACAGCAGAGCGAAAAGTATGTTTTTCTGTTTATTTGTTTGGCAGTGTTTCTTCACTTCATTACTTGAGCCAAACCAAATTTCATTATATCACACACAACTCCAGCTCAATTGGGCTAAATATTGGACAGTGCATGGTGTTAAATGCGAGAATCAGGGTCCATAAGAAGTTTGGGTCTGAAACTCAACCAATAATGATAAGCATGTGAATCAAATTCCAATGGCTCAAGTACCGGGTATATACTGTAGTGTCTTGTATTTTCTTTATTTTGTTTGCTTGTCTATACCCTACTGGAAAATCCATTGAGCAATCCCTGTGTGCTCTCCCAGCATTGCCGCATATTGCACCAACTGGCAATGCACATGATCAGATGAGAGCAGCTCTGCTCTAGGGCAGCTGTGATGCCCATGTTTCTGTGCCAGTCACTGATTTTGGAAGGGCCCATTACAAACAAACAACTTGTCACATGACATAGACCAATAGAGCAGCTCTGCTCTAGGGCATCTGCAATGCCCATGTTTCTGTGGTTGTCCAACATTTAGTAAAAAATTCAGCCATAGAATAACACCCTGGTACAAGCAGACAGAACAGGGAAAAGCCTTAACATATCCTCCACTTCCACCATGGGCATCGGCAACTCCCAAATATTACTGGGATTGTTCTATTTGGATCAAAATTCAAGAATCCCAGGGATAGTTTACCACTTTTCAACCTCAGGTTCATTCAAACAAAATTATTTTGCTATTTGGAGCTGCTTTGCAGCACCTTGATCAATATAGAAACTTAATTTGAAGCCCACCCTGCAAAGCTTATTCTAAGTGTTTGACAAGGCCTGAAAATAGAAGAGGCCCTTGAAAGCTTAAAGATTAATCCCTGATGCCTGAGTTCCAAATGATAATTCCCAGTGGGGTATGATCTCCCAGTTCTGAAGAATATAAGACTGGCACATTTGGTCCTCTTATTTCTTATTCCCCCTCTCTGTGATTGCGGTATTATGGCTTGAAAGTCACATGTCCAGACCAACTGTGTCCTCTATCTAGCAAAGCAGGTCTCCACCCTGTTCAAAAATGTGGATGTCATAGGCAACAATGGCCGGCTGCTAAACCTACCCTCAAAGTTTGCGCTCATTTTTGATGGAGCCACATGTTGGTGGATCACTTCACCACCCAGCATAATGGAAAAATCGCTCAAAAGCCTCAATGACTGGGTTGAAAATCTCATTAAAGGCTTTGAAGCTGACAAGAAAGAAGGCGAGCACATGAATTGGATGGATGACTCGGGGGCCAAGGCTTGCCTTGATCTCTGGAGCGACTGCTCGGCCAAATGGGACAGAGAGGTGCTTCACTAATTTGCCCCATGTGCTAACCTTTCAAACATTTTTTTAGGTAAAAAAAACCCTTAACAAACTCAACCTCACCATCCATGAGTTGTGGAGCCATGCATCTCCTGAAGAGTGTGGTGAGTCTGGTATAGTGGAGGTCCAGCTGTGGCACACACATTTCCACACCATATGTGATGAACTCTTCCCTGACTGTGAACAGTTGAAAACCAGAACTGGAAACCTAAACCCTCACGTCAAGGTATGGCTGCAGTTATGGCTCAAAGAAGCTCTACAAACTGCCCACAAGTTGAGAGATCACATGTTGAAGACACTTACAACAACTGAGAGCTCCATTGAAAGCCTCTTGGGGCCCCAGTTCTGGACAAAGTACGAAACCAATTTGTCGATGCTGAGCGCCCGGGACCCTATGGGCCCTGGTCATGGTGCTCATCATCTTTGGATTTTTTCGAAAAATAAAATTGACTCCTACATTTGTCCATTGCCATTCTCAGATTAATTTCTCATGTCCATTGGCCAAGCACGGAAGTTGCCGCGAACTTTGGACACCCCGAAGCGACCATTCATGCATTTTATATACCCCTGACCGGGTCCGCAGCCTCTGAATTGTTGTGATCAAGGGAGAAATTCATTATGAGATGCTCTTAAGCCTTATAAATTCATATAATTCGATGCTAGGATTATTTAGAATATGGTTAAAGAGCGGGACGATGCATTGGAACGGAGGAAAACACGTCGAGTCCCCTTGGGACTCTGCGACTCCGCCAATGGCGTGTTATTTGGCACCTGCGGTGCCGCCAAACACCGCCATGGTAAATGGGAACAAATACCACCTGATGAGTCATTTTGACGAAACATTTGCGCACCCCATAACGTTGTGGATCCCTTACCCTTGTCTTACCCTAGCATACTCTTATCAGTCGCTCACTCAGACAAAGTATGAAACCAATTTGGTGGCTCTGGAGATGAAAAAAATTACAATCTTGAATCACCTCTTGTCAAAATGGATGTCTCAGCCTGCATGGACAGTCAGGAAGTCGGATCAAGACTCCTCCAACCAAAATGAGCTTGGAGAGGCAGCTACCAAGGAAGAAACGGCAACTCATTGGGCTGGACTTTCTGAGGAAACTCAGAAGCTGGAATGGGCCAGGTGGGAGTTCTGATAAACAGTTTTCGCCCCCCCAACAGGCAATAGGAAATTGATCTTGGCAGCATCATGAATGAAAGGTTGCAAACCACAAGTAAGCCACCATTATCCTAGTGTGGAGACAATGCTGAATGCCTTCTTAGTCTGACATGGATGCCGCTTGACTCTGGCTGAAAATCTGTGACATTGCCTCCAGCATAATCCACTCCCTATGGGAGCCAGCAGAGGCCAACCCCAAGGTCGAGCAGTGGAGAAAGCAGACATTTCTTGAAGGCAGAGACCTTGGGGTAGAAGAGGAGCAGAAGCTTAACCCCCAGCAGCTGGCAGAAATGCTTGGATGGAAGCACAAGGCCAGCATCCCTGCCGCATTTTGAAAGTTTATACCTGGCAACCCCAACAAAGCCTCCCCAGATCTCCTGAATGGTCAGAGCTTTCCTGGTGCTGTTCTGACTCAGATGCATTGGCATCAGAGCACTGGTAGTGCTGCAATCATCAGAAAGACAACCCAGCCTCCCAAGCATCACCAAAATTGCCTTCTCATCCCAGAGAAGAAGCATGTAGTTGCCTGCACTGCTTTGCGGGAAGGCTGGGCCGATTGACCAGGAGTCCTGCTTGCAGATGGTGTTGGCATAGGTAAGACTGCCCAGATGCTGGGCCTAGTTTCCACCCTTATCCAGTTGTATGACTATCAAGAGGAGATTTGGAAAAGTGTACCAGGAGAAAAACAGCTGGCCTGCCTGAGGTTATGTTAGTAATGGCTGTGAGACGGGACCTTCATTACTGACTACCTCACTAGATGACTCATTCTGTGGGCTGAAGAGTGGAATTCCTAATGCTGTGCATCTTTTCCTCATCCCCTCTAGCGTCCTTCCTCAGTTTGTTCAAGAAGCGAATCGCTTTTTTGCACTGGGTGCAGTGGACATTTTCACCATTTGTAGCTCAGCCAAGTCATGGGATGCAGACTGGGCAGCATTCCACAATAGTCTCCAGAAGCCTATTAGAAAAATGCTTTCATGGTGCACCCAGTAGGCTCATTTGGGGCTGTATGTGAAAGCGGCTAACTGATATCTGCACAGACTTTTTGACTGCAGTTAGGGTGGAGGGGGGGTTGGTTGCCTACAATGATGGCAAATTCATTTCCAAATGAAACACGTCATGCCTGGATCTGGCTTTCCTTAGCCCTTCAACAAAGACTGGTTGACAGTCCTTGTTGATGAAGCTCATAAGGGACGAACTGGTGCTAAGCTCTGGGTGGCCTTTCAGGCCATTTTTGAGACCAGACTTATTTGCATGGTGGCCATGGCCACTCCCATGTACCAGAATATTAAAGTAAGCTGCCACCCTGCTACTTGCCACCCTGCTACTTGGCCCTGACTCACACTTGCTTCTAGGACCTCTATTACATGGCTTGCCTCCTACACCCCCGCTGCTTACAGGAAAAGGAGCAGATCAAACTCTCAGAAATGCTATGCAACTATACAGAAGGAAGATGTTGGCTACTTGACCACCCAATTTCAGTCACAAAAAATTAATGAAGATGCCCTGGCACAGTCTTCAACACAGAAGTTTGGGAACCTTCTGACAGGGGTGATAAAAGGCTTCACAGCCAACCTCATCATCTATCGCACCACCAGGTCAAAGCAGTACGACAGCAACCAGATCAGTCAGGACCTGCCAGCCTCTACTCAGGTTCATGTCAAAGTGACTTTGACACCTGTAGAGTTGGAGTCAGCCCTGGAGACAATGGGGGAAGACAATGTCATGAAGGCAGTCAAAGGCACTGGTTGTGGAGGAGGGGTACATCTTCATCGCAGAGTGTCTGGGACAGTCATCACTGAATATGTGAACAGAATTTTTTCTTGGCCACAAGGAAAGAGAGTGCCTACCATGGTGCAACCAACATAGCAACGTCTATTCTGGCAGAATATATGTTCCCCGACCTCAGGACCCTCAATGCATGGCTGTGCATGAAATTGAAAACCCTGCTACTGCTGACCCAGAAGATCCTCACCAGTGGGGCCGCAAACTTCTTCATTGAGGAGATTGGCCTTGACAGTCTGATCAAATCAGACCAGGAGATGGGAGTGCAAGTGGATTCTGTACACCCAATTTTTGAGACCATCGCCACTGCTCAGATGACAGTCCTGGCTGTAGTATTAATGTAATGTGGCCAGCAGTTACTGTAATGTGCATTGCAATGTCATACAGTACTGGCTGGACAGTAACACAGCGCACATTGCAATGTGGGCCACTAACTGCAGCCAGCACATTAATTTAAAAGCAAATAATCAAGTAGTGTCAGACTTGAACCTCTGACCTCTGGCAGCACTATATTTATTCTGGGCACCACTTGCCTAAAGCTCACCCCCCACCCTTAAGTTCCCAAGAAGGTTTGTCATATGCCTGCACTCTTTCTCAGCTAGGGTATGGCTTGCAAGCAAGCCTTTGACCCTAACTGGGAAAGTTGATACCCAGACTTAGGGGAGGCAAGCTGCCCAAGGATCTTCGACAGTGTGGATACAATGATGGGCCACATGGTTTGATAGGCGATAAAATTTAATGGGATCAACCCTAACCAAACCTAACCACCTAACCCTCTAACCTTTTCTTTGGTGTCCTTGCTAACCCTAACCACTCTAGCCTAACCACCTAACTCTAACCAGCACCATCAAACACACCAGTTTATACTGTGTACTGCAGTACATTGCAATGTCCCTACATGTACTGTCTAGCCAATACTGTGTCACATTGCAATGTCACTACAGCCAGGGGTGCAGATGACCAGCCCAGACCAGAAGATTCTGATCCACACTGAGTTCTCTTTTCTCCATCAACCTATCCTCAGTACAGGCCCTGGCACTAATGGGCATTTGCGCCATTACCATTTCTGGCTTCTCAGGAACAACAATGTCCAGGGCTAAAGGACTGGAACACTTCCACAATGATCTGGAAATGCGGGTTTGCCTAATTAGCAATGTGGGTGTGACTGGCTTGAACATTGCCTTCTGCTCTTGTCTCATCCTAATGGTCAGTTACCGTCCGGATGCATCTACACTACTGACTCTTATAGGATGCGGGGTGATCACACGTCCATGCCCAACAGATAATCGGCCACATCATTAGAAGAGGGCCAAAACAAAAGACATTTACCTTCCAATTGGCTGCCGATAAAACTATAGACATGTTTATGCTCGCAAACAGCAGGAACAAAGGTACACTCTTGAAGTCCTTCTTGACTGTCAATCAGAACAAGGGTGAGTGTTCTTACGGGTATCCATGGATACAAATATTCACCCATCATGGAACAGAGGTGTGGGAGCAACTTGGCAACCCCAAAGGCAAAAATGCCACTTGGGACTATTATTGCAACCAGTTTGACTTAACGCAACCTGTACTCATCCACCTCCACAAAGTGGCGAAGTTCAGAGGTTTCCAGCTGCCCAGCATACCGGACTTGGACAACAACAACAACAACAACAACAACAACATTGATGATGACAGTGCTACTGCCACCCAAAAAGCAGCAAGAAGGGGAAAGAGAAGGAGACAGGCCCAAAGAGGGGCTAAAAAAAGGAGAAAGAGGTGCCCAAGGCTACAAAGAGGAGGAAAGGCAGCGACGAGGCATTGGAACCAACAAAGAGGAAGTCCAAAAAGATAAACAACCCCAAGCTGGACGTTTAAGCCAATCGGTTGGTGGGTACTGAGCAAGGTGCTTCTTCCATGAATAACAACGATGAGGAGAACAGCCCTGCTGCAGAGATGCAAGGGGGGAATATGCTTGTAGACCAACCCGAGTCTCAAGCTATGACCAGTGCTGCAGGTGCAAATCCAGGGGGGCCCATGGATGCACATGCAAGTGCAAACATATCAGCCAGTGCATGGGCCAAGGAGATCCACAGGAGTAGGGCAAGGGTCTGTGGAATATGAGCAGTAGTGGACAGAATAAGATATTGACAAATGCTCCATTGGGTGTCCTGGAACTCCTTTGACTTTCTGGCCTTGTCCAGCTTGGCCTTATTTCAAGTCTGTATGGTGTGCTTGTGGTTGCGCTAGGAAACAAGTAAATGCCCAATACAGAAAGAAACTTAGAACACCATACCTCTTTATTTCTTCCCACAATCTCTCTTTCCTCCATGTCAAAGGTGGGTTCATAGTCAGATTCAGAGTCCTCAGGGCAGGAGATGTCACTAGGCTCGTTAGATTTGGAGGCATCCAGGAGGGAGACAAGGTTGAAGGGATCAGAGGTGTGGTCAAGCACAGGTGCAAAGTTGGATTCAGAGTCCTCAAGGTAGGAGGCCTGCAAGCTGATCAGCAGGAGCATGTGAGAAGATCTCAGTCTATCCTATTTTTACTCAATACATCATTGTTACCCCCAACCACTTTGCATGAATTAAGGGATCTGAAGCAACACTTTACACTTGCAACTTAGTTACTTACCAACCAATCTATTGATGCTGAACACTCAATAAAAGATTGTTCCTCCTTGTCCTAAGTAAGTAAGACATTGGGTCTACTTGCATGTTACTTGATGTAATGAGTACTTGAGTCTCAGCCATAAATCAGGTTTGATATTTCTCTGGCTATTCTCAAGAAGAATTATATATTAAGAACTTGTAGTACAGATTTCTATGCTGAACTACTACACTCACTGATGGACTTTTAAGCCAAGAAGCTACCAAGATAATAACCGAGGTGCCTTTATTCACCCCTTCCCCCTTCTTTTTTTCTTCCTGTTCATTTGCATCAGCACCACTGATGAGCGGCTGTTGGCTCTACACCCAGAATTCACACTCCGCTCACACAGCCACAGTTCCGGTTGCACAACATCATTGTGCACAAACACAGACAAACTCTTATGTGATTGGCTCCGGATTCCAAATTCAAACTCTGCTCATGCACTGCCACATGTTTAGGTTCAGAGTTCAATTCCAGAATCCTTTCGCATCAACAAGACATTCTGGACTTCACATATTGACTCAGATATATCTATGGCACCTTCACACACTGATTCCAGGTCCGCTTTTGGACTCTTGACAAAGTGATTTCCAGAAATCAGTGCTAAGTTTAGATTCAGCACATAGGCTTGGCAGCACTGCTGCAACCCAGAATTCCCACAGTTGTTGGTGTTGTTCCCACAGTTGCTTCGGACTCTGTACTTTGCAGTAGTCAGTAGAGAACTTTCCCCCTTTTTCCCTCTCAGAGAAATACATCTCATTCCCCATCTCTTCACTCAGTCCTAACAAAGCTTTACACATATCTCCCTCTGCAGTCAGTCTGCTATTGCTCCAGTCTAGTAATAGAGGGCTGTGGTCAACACTTACCAATGGAGAGCATGGTGGCCAGCATACATGAAGCACACAGGGGTGGTGCAGATCCGGAGGATTGCGCTGTAGGCTGTAGTCAGCACACTGCTGGAGTAGCCAGGTGATATGATTGTTGGCAAGGTAGTGGAGGAGGACAGGGGCATGGGATGCGAGCAAGGATCCATTTGGGGTTGAGAGTTTGCAGGATAACTCGCAGGGTGCGTGAGAGGGGGGGCAAGCCAGAGGATGGGAAGGGGATGGAGCTGACAGGTTTCTTAACAGATTTCTAGTCCAAGAAATGGCTCGCATTGTGTTAGAGCACAGCGAGCTTGAACTGCTGCTGGAACTACATGGGCATATGAGGGATGCAAATATGTGTTCACAAATGTGCATTTGGAATTGGAAGGTGTTTTGCATTTGGGGCAGGGCAACAGTCAAGACATGGATCAGATGTGTGGGTGTTGTGCCATCCACAGTCGCTATCATGCTGCTGCATGTGCTGTTGCATTGGTATCGAAATACAAGGGAGTGGCCTTGTGGTCATGGTGCAAAGAGCTCGTGTGGGGTGCGTTTCACAGGGCCCTGTGGTTCTTGGATGGACAGGCAGCATCCTGTGAGCACCACAGCCATGTCTTGTGTTCACGGTCTGTGCATGGCAGTTATAAGCAAGGGGGAGACATGCAAGTAGAAAGTGTGTCATCCATGTTCATAGCTTTCCACATGCCATGTTTTCCTTGAAAAAAGCAGCAAGACAGAGGAGGATGCAAGAGGAAGCACATTTCTCCCAGATGTTCATCCAACTTGTTTAAAAACAGCATAAAATTTTGTACACTAGTACACTAGTCAACATCCTCAATAATGATAAGCTCATGATTAACAGGGTCCAACCATGAAACAATAAGCTTTCTAAGAAGATAATCATATTCAACCAAGTAGCTGACAGCCTTGAGAGTAGACACACAGTGGAAAAGAGGTCTAGGTAAACTGCTGTCTTCTGTCAGAATATGTTTCAAGTGGGCTGGAAAACATAAGTACCTTCTTCCAAAACATTAGTGTGGCAACTCCTGAAGCAGCCAATGGGTTCTACCCCAGGCCCAAGAACATATTGGAGCTCCCATTTCTGTTGAAAACGTGTCAGACAGCTTCTGTTGCGATGAATGAGGATGTGCTGGGACCTCCAGAGTTGACTGCCCGAAAGTAAGGTTGTGAGAGAATATATAAGATAGCATGAATGAGTGCTTATAGAGTCGAGAAATTGCATTGGCAACAGTCAAATACTCCAGTATTCAGTCTCACAGCTGGTATGGTAAAGTGCCAAGATGTTTCGCAAACACAAGAGTGCCATTGACACTTTTTTCTTTTTAAATCAATTTTATTTCCCTGCTGTGGCAGGCAGGAGCGAGTGCAGGTGGGTGGTGAAGAACTTGGCAGGAGCAGGTGCTGGCAGGTGGGTGGGGTGGAGCCGTGATACGCATGCCACGGGGGCTGAGTGTAATGTATAAATGGAAGGTGTGCTCTATTGGTGCCCTAGCAGAACACTGTCTGCAACTGGAGCATATGAGGCGACTTGTCGGGTACGACTGTCAAACCACTACTACTCCACAAAACCAACAACCAAATATAGCTAGCTCAGCTAGGAGAAGCGTCCAATGCTAACTTCCTGGCTATCTCCCTAAAGAACGGCTTGTACACCGTAAGATCAAAAGTTTGGGGTAGGGACCAAGTATTAGGCCGCTTTTATGATAGTCCTTCCATGAATGTAATCTCTTCTCTGCTTCAATCCTCTCTTGACTTCGGATCGTGGTACACTAGAAACGTGCTAGCCTAGCTAGTCGTGCTTAATAGCTCTCTGCGATGTAACCTCCTATAGAATTCCTATCTGTGAACAGATGGACCTTCACAAGGTTCTTAACCAGTGTTCTCGAACATGTATGTGTGTTTTATGGCTGTTAACCGGTGTGTTTTATTGTGCTAGCTCGCACTTGTATCCTT
This sequence comes from Mycena rebaudengoi, assembly GCA_029282285.1. Lineage (NCBI taxonomy): Eukaryota > Fungi > Basidiomycota > Agaricomycetes > Agaricales > Mycenaceae > Mycena > Mycena rebaudengoi. The sequence goes on from JARJCX010000084.1 coordinate 48,931, forward strand.
CCAACCAAGTCCAACCTTGACTCCTTGTCCTTTTAACCGCTCTGCTCTGTGTCGCGTATGCGTTCTGTGACGCTGCACGCGGACTCTCAACGAGTATGAAACCAAACGCTCAACGTGTACCGTACCCTCAACGGGATTTCCAGTCACTCTCAACGAGTACCCTCAACGGGATTTCAAACCAAACCCTCAGCAGGATTTCAAACCAAACCCTCAACGGGATTTCTAACCAAACAGTCCCTCAACTAACCCCCTGTGCACTCTGTGCGTGTTGTTGTGCAAATGAATTTCTATTGAAAGACAAATGGACGGTGAGCTAGATGTAACCTTTGGAATGTAGGGGGTCACTATATGAATAGCTACTGCCACCACCAAACCGAGGTACGACCCACTCCTGGCTAAGATAGTGCCTTTATAACGCAGGGGATGCTATAAATAGTTACAGCCTACTAACCAGGGCACCATCCGCTGCCTTCCACTTGTATTCTAGGCTAGCTTTATACTACTTTATACAAAATCACATGCTACATGAATAGGCTAGGTGATGTCCGGATCCAATGCCAAGCTAATCTAGAGTGGTCTAGAACGAATCTAGAGCTATCCGGAACGAAATGGAATGTATCTGATTGGTTGGAGCTGAAACCTGACTCCACTCTCCACATGTTTCATTTCATCACCAGGCCCAGGAAATCTATAAATATATTTCCTGGCAACTCTCAACTCCGTAAATGCGATGCTAGGGAAGGTATATGCCTCCCCTGAACAGGAGATTTGAGATGAGAGTCCCTAATAATGTACCCAACAAGTCTGCACTTGTCTTGCCCAAAATGGGTTCCTACTGCCAAATCCCAGTCATCACCGGTGCTAGATCACGGATGCAATCACCGAGTCATAGGTCCGGATCATTGGGCCCGCGATCCGGTTCGGTCCGGTGGGTCTAGACTCTGTCACATGTGCTGTTGCATCATCAGCAACACTGCCAAGAACAAGGTTTATTTTAAGATAGCCAGTTCTGCTAGCTCAAACCTCAAAGACTAGACAATGATTAATTGCCTATCCCTTGAATTTAATGGAAAGGCAATTCTGGAAAGCCGTAGGCCCCATCAGAATACACCTTGTCCGAGCTTTAATCCCAATGTTGATTCCCCTAGGAAACTTGAGCTAGTTAAGAAATCTGAACTCTGTCAAGACAATGTCCTAACTGCGAGCAGAGTGTTTCCAACGTCTAACAGAGCTCCTAGCAAAGTACTCATCATCCACTGCATATATTCCACCAGATCTTGGTATGTATCATAGTGTAAAGTCGCCTAGGCTAGGCTTCTCCCATAGACTTAGCTTTAACTGGTCAAAACTGAGCTAGCAACCTCATATGAAGCATCACTAATAGAGTATCGCCTCGTAGCCCTTGTCTAGGCACTAACACCATCTTCGCGCTCGATCCTAGCGCTAGCCGTCTAGTCATGGATGATGTGCTAGATGTAGGATTTCGCAAAAAGCGTGTTTACAGGCATGGCCTGAAATCCGGCTTATCAGCGGGGTGGTGCAGAGCACCATGTCAAGGGAGGTGGGGCATGTGTGGGCAATGAGCAGTGGTGTTGGTAGGTGCAGGCAGGTGCATGGCATGGGGCGAGGCAGCACAGAGCGCTGCATTGAGGAAGGCAGGGCATGTGCGGGTAATGGTGTGGTGGTGTGGCTGCTAGTCTGTGGTAGAAGTGTCTGGCTCGTAGTCAGGGATGTCTCTGAATACATTCCGGAATCGAGTGGTGCGTGCCACGTATTTGAAAATTGAACAAGGTATTTTTCACCTTATCCCCCCCCAACAGATCCCCACAGGCAAACACTGCTCAACTATTTCCTCCCACAAAATCTATACAAACCACACTTAAACAAAAAATCCCCTGGAACAAGTCACTTTTGGAACCTCGTTTTCCAAAGCAATGCCGCAGTCTCCCTCACAGCGCTGTGGGGACATCATGGGCAACATTGTCATCGGCTGGGTACATCTTTTCCTGTCGTTCTCTTTCCAAGACCAGGCTTACAGCTGTGCGCTGGTAAACTGGCTGGTTCTGTTGGTGATGTGGGTTGTGGAGCCTGAGCATCACTGAGCAGCTTTGACGATGGCCATTGTTCCCCTGGACAGTATCGCACAAGCGTCCCATTTGATCAGTGTGTATGGTACAGCCCCTCTTCCTGAATATTTTCATTTTCTGATTCACTCAATGTATTTGATACCTATTTTGTTAACCCCTATGCAGATCATCATATGCATGAGTTTTTAGCCTAATTATATGCCACCATTTATTTACCCTAATATCAAATTTTTGGGTTCAGAGCTTCCGAGGTTTTCAGATGTTTTGAGATTTGGTAAAACCTGGAAACCCCAAAAAACCCCAAAAACCTGGCAACAGATTTGTTAAAAGCCTGATGTTGTTGCAGAACAGCAGTGGGAATGGCCAACAGGCAAGTGGACATGTGCACACAATCATTTTCTATCCTGCTTCCTTTTCTTGTTTAAATATTAGACAGGAGCTTGGGAGCAACTTGGAGGCCAAGGCACTCAGCATCCAGGCAGACATCATTGGCCCTGAAGAGCTGTGTGGTTAGGGTTAGGGTTAATGGTTGAGGGGAAACTTCAGCTAGTTGGTGGGTTCACATTTAAGAGAGAATGGAAATCCTGGAACCACAATGTTGAGAGTGCACCTCGTGCATACACAATGGTGACCAGCATCCAGGTTCCAAAGGGGGCCATGCACCCTGCCATTGGCAACAAGTTCTATGGAGTGGAAGACAAGGCATACACAAAATGTAAAAGGTTTCTTCAGGTATGGCAACCAAGCTCATAGTTTGTTCCAGTTTCTCATTACTGTCACCATCAGCAGGTAACTGGTAAGGTCAGCATGGCTGGGCTCCAGGAAGGCCCTCCTGGACTTGCCGATCTCCCTCATGATCAAGGGGACATCATGAATGTTGCACTTATAGGTGCAAAACATGATCACTGCTTTTCTGCAGTCCAAGCCAACATTATCCACCCAATTCCATTGTCTTCAGGTATCACTCTCACACTGAACAATTTTTCTCTGCTCAAACACATTAATTCTTAGTCACTGGTGACTCTGAGCACATCAAAGACCTTGGGGAGCATGTGGGTGGCTCTCATGTCAACAAAGGCAATGAGGATGCAGGTGTGCCTGCCACTACATCCCTTTCCAAGCTTGAGGAGGACATTGACCAGGGATTTATTGTAGTTCTGGAGCTTGGATTTGCTCTTGTCTTGATCCCACTCTGTGTCTCATTCTTCTGTGAGTGCTGCCCCTATGGCAGCATTTCGCCCATGTATGAGAACATGAGGTGTCTGATCCTGGCCTATATAACATCCACTGCATTAAGTGGGCATGGCATCTGTGCTTTTGCTGCACTTCCAGACAATAAGCTTTTGATGATTGGGCCAGAAATTTGAAGTATTTGGTGAGTGAGACTGCATGTGTGATATAACTTGGACTCACATTTGAAGCTCGCACCTCCCAGAAAACACTTGCTAAACTGAGCAAGTGCCTTTAGAACACAGGGGATACTATAAATATTTCCAGCTTGCTAACCAGGGTCACCATCCACTGCCCTTCCTGTCTCCTAGGCTAGCTTCATACAAAATCACATGCTACATGAATATTCTAGGCCTCAACCAGGTCCAATGCCAAGCTAATCTAATCTAGAGCAATCTGGAATGAAGTCAGTAGTTCTCCAGTCTTGAGCTGGTCATATCTCCACTAGCAATACAGCCTCTCTCCATCCCTTTCCTTGTTCTAGAGCTTGAGTGCGACCTTGGCCATCACTGTTTGTGGCAGTGTATTGGCTATTGTGTCTGATACTCCATCAGCATATGCCCTACCCTGATTTTTGGGAGAATGCACAAGGCTTGAAAAAAAGCAGGCAGCTCTATTCTCCAAATTCAACTTTGATGGGATGATGAGATTGAGGGACTGGATCAACTCCAACTTGGTGAATGGCTGCTGCTTCAGCCTTGCTGACAAAGGGAAAGACAATTGTAACCTACAATACTGATGTGCCGCCATTCCACAACCTCACACATGAGAAAACAGCACTCGGCTTTGAGTATGGGTGGGTGCCATGTGTATGGGGATAGCCAGACATGAATATTCCTCTGGTTTTCAATAATAATTTTTTGGCGTGTAGATGCCTTGCCACCAAAAAAAAAAAAGGTAATTGTGGGGCGAAAGGCTTTGGGTGAGGGTGTGCAAGGTTTAATTATTTGTGCTGCTGCTGTGGTGAAACGGTGCACCCTCAAGGTATGTGCAAGACGCACACAAAAATGAACTATAACCAACACACACACACTACTAAACTATACTGGTGCTTCTTCTTTGGAATAGTTGCAAGTAATACTTGAGATTCTTGACAAGTCTCTCACAAGTGAAACACTATCTCTGGGGTGTTTGGATGAAACAAAACACAGTCGCAAGTGTACTTGAACAACTCTGACAAACTCAAGCCACACTTGGACTGTACCTCTTTGGTACTTTGACTGCAACCAAACTCAATGGAAACAATATCAACAGTTTTCCTCCATCTTGACACTTAGTTGTGGCTCTTAAAGGACCACTTTGGCTTAGACTTTGACTTTCTCTTATGACTTTTTGGTTCAGCTTTCTGAGAAGGGACATTGGTTATCAACAACCATGTTCTGATTCTATATATTCTGAGTTGGGATGTATAACTTTGAAATGTAATAAACAAATCTGTGTAATGCCCGGACATGCTCTGAACCTGTGGCCTACTATCACACTGCAGACAATGGCCAATATAACAGGCCAGTATTTTGATGGTATATGGCCAGTATATTTTAAAAGTATTGCCAAAAGACCCAACATATACCAGTGCAGTATATACACGGTATATTTTGAATTTACCCACAATGTACCCGAAATATACATGTCTGATATATCACTGGTATATCAGCTAATGTACCTGGAATATACCTGCAATATACTGGCCCAGTATATTCTAAATATACCGGCCTGGTATATGCTCGGTATATTGTGAACAAATTTTGACCAAACAACAAGAAAGGAAATAAATTGGCCACAACACCTGCCTGTAATGGAAATAAAGTCGGTCATCTAATATACCCTGGGCAGGTAATTGTGCCTAATTTTAGCTGTTCACTATCATGCCACTATTCGGACAATCCCATCCCAACTGCTTGTTTTTTCCATGATGTATGACATATTCCGAGTAAGTAAAAATCATCAGTGAAGTACGAGGATCTGCAACTTTGAGTGCCAGCAATGTGGCATAAATTGCTGCCCTATTATTGGATGGATTTTCGGGACCAGGAACCACCTTAGAGCAACTCAGACCAGTACACGATCCCTGAATGTATACATGAGTGTACGGTGTGTTACAGTAGACTTTTCCGTACAGCCTGGTCAACATTTCAGCTGGAATCTCCTTGCTAGCCATTGTTTTTTCACATAGCTTGTCTAAATCTGAATCTCCAGTCAGCAGTTTGGGTGTACCAATAATCCGTTTTGGTCGTTTTGGTGCAATTTCAAAGATCTTGCGGTCCGTTACAAGTGTTAGACTGACATTGTCAGACCATGCTGCCTTGGGATCTGCCAGCGGGGTTGCAATCAATAGTGATTACCATTGGTACCAACATATCTGATACTACTGCATAGTCCACCACGGCTTCCACCACTCCCAAATTTTTTATTGAGGTCATCTTCCTTGGGGAAGAAGTCTCAAGATCAGTGCCATTAATAATCACCAGGTGTGACCGCTTCCAGACCAAAAGCAGCCTATGCCCCCGGGCATTAACAGTTTCTCTGTCTGCAGAGCAGCGGTTCAAATCTCCCACTGCCTTTTCTGCGGCTGTCCGAGCATTGGCATCAAGCAATAGAATCATATGTTTTGTGTCATCTGCAGCTGCGCAGAGTGAAAGAGTCTCATCTAATTTATATTCGGGCACAGCATCTGTCCACTGCTGCCACCATGATGACTGCAGGAGGATGTAGGCTCCCACCAGCCAACAGGTCCCCATATCGAGGACCAAGATATCTGGTGATGATAGCACAGATTTTTTTGCAACAATGTTGTTTTGAATGAAGGCGGTTACTCCACCTCCATGGTACTCCCATGGACCAGTCACCTTTGGGACATTGATATCGCATAATACCCACGAGGTATCAGTAAGCACTCCTCATCATTTGGCAACAGATGTGTTTCCTACAGGATCACAATGTTGTGGGCTATGAGCAGATTTTCAAACTCTGGGCTGAACAGCTTAACATGCAATAAACCTTGTATATTCCAAGATAAAATAGAAATATTGGAACTACTATTGGAATAATTGTTGGCATGCAATCGACTGCCAGCCCCATCTAGTTTCCCATCAGGAATGAGATGGTGTCAGTAGTCTTTGACAACCCAGCAGCCATAGCATGAGCTGCTCTGATCACTCTCAAACCCGGTTTCATTGAGGTGTTAGCTCCTGCCCACATGTTGATGAAACCAGCGGCACTATCAGCATTGGTAAATCCCATGTTAAGAACGGAGGGATCGCTGGTCGAACACTCGATGTATGTGGATGGAAGAGAGTAGTGGGGAATGGCGGTCTCAAGCAGAGTCTTGAAGATGGGAACCGCAGCGTTCTTGGTGTTCAGGTTGATCGGCCCAACATGCACCCAGTGCAAAAAGAGTGACTTGTCAGGCTTCCCATGGCTGGCGCGCTTTGCTGGACCAGGGTTAGACCTCGATACTCGCCTTCTGCTTAAGCTTGTTCTTCCCATCAAACTGAAAGACAGTGGGGGGAGGAGTGGCGGTGGTGGCAACAGGGGTGGGAGCAGTGGGGGCATGTGACGGGTGGAAATGATATGGTGGGCAAAGTCTGTCATTGCCTGGGCCAAATTGGCATGCACAACAAGGAGTAACTTCTCCACATCTGCAACCCTCTCTGCTGTCGCCTTCTCCGCCCTCTCAAGCATGCCCAGATGGGCCAACAACGTGTCCATTGTCTCCATATGCCCTTCTAACACCTCCTCAATCCCATCATAGAGGCCACCGATGTCTCCCTGCATCGCAATATATTTTTTGGAGATGGTGCCATCGGAGTTGAAGACATTGCTGTTCCACATGGCATTGATGTGGTGCTTTGTTGTGTCATGGGTGTCCTAAAGATGAGAAACGTCGGCAGAGAGGAGGCTGACACATGCATCGGGTGCTGAAGGAGCCATCTCGGATGGCACCAGTTTAATTTTGGATTCAAGGCCGCGAACAGCATTGCGAAACTGCAGTTCAAGATCTTCCAAGGGCAAGTTGGTGAGAATAATTGTCGACCCCAGACAAGTAATATTGCCGTGGGCCCGGGCAGCAGCGACGACTGCCATCTCGGGCTTCTCCTTCTGGCCAGCCTTTGTCATCGGCAGGCCAGCAAGGTGAAGCTGCTGTGAGACCTGGAGATGGGTATGGAGGAGGATAGGAGGCAGAGATGCAGTACCTTTGTTCACTGGGGCCTCGGATACCTTGCTCACAAGGGACACAGTATGAGAGAGCAGCCGCCCAGCGGATGAATGCCCTGTAGCAAAACCGGGAGGTGGTGCAGGAGAAGCCTCCACAACGGCGAAGTCACGCTGCATCTGGGAACTATGTGTCTACATCAGTCGGCTGTTGTCAACTTGTTGCTGAGCAGAATACCTCAATGAGAGCCCTGCATCACGAGTCTCCAAGTTGAGGGCTGCATAGCGACTTGTGTCTTTGGCCTGTCCCACCATGAAGGCAGCGCTTGATGGCATACCACCGTCCTTGTGGAGATCATGTGGTGGAGCAGACATGGACCCATGCAAAGGCCGCACACCATTCTCCACAAAGGTGGTAGAAATGGCAATGGTCTTACCTCCCCTTGTGAAAGAGAACTGCTTCGGAGCCAGCGCCAGCTTGAAAGAAACGGGACAGTAGGGGATGTGGGTGCTGACATTAGACAGATAGAATGAATGATGACAAGTGAGTGATAATTTGTGTGAGCGATGATAAGCCGGATTTCAGGCCATGCCTGTAAACACGCTTTTTGCGAAATCCTACACCTAGCACAATCATCCATGACTAGATGGCTAGCGCTAGGATCGAGCGCGTAGACGGTGTTAGTGCCTAGATGAGGGCTACGAGGCGATACTCTGCTAGTGATACTTCATATGAGGTTGCTAGCTCAGTTTTGACTGGTTAAAGCTAAGTCTATGGGAGAAGCCTAGCCTAGGCGACTTTACACTATGATACATAACAAGATCTAGGAGGAAACCAATGCAGTAGCCAATGAGTACAAAGCTAGTGACTTTGTTAGGCGTTGATATGAACTAGCCGAGCGATGCGACGAGACACATGATGTTTCAATAGCGCAATATGACAGAATCAGGACCCACTGGAGTAGGCGGGGCCATTGGGTACTATGGGCCGGGAGTTATGACTCGGCAATTGCAGCCGTGATCGGCAATTGCAGCCGCAGATCTAGCACCGGTGATATCCGGACTTTGACAGTAGGAATACAAATCAGACCTAGTAAACGCTGGTGGATGTGCAACATTGCTAGGGCACTGTATCTCAAAGCTTATAGCTAGGGGACGAATACTCCTTGAGCTAGCTAAGGGATATAGGTCTCGGAAATGGCGGAAGCACTTTCTTATCGCGGAAGAACAGATTTCTCGGTGGCTGCTGATGGAGCAACCATATGGGTCGGGCTGGGGGTTTTGTGGATTGGACCAATTATATTCATTTTATTTATATTCTGTTTTGCTTGGCATGTATACCCAAGGCCTAGGCCGCTGTACTTTCATGTGATTATGTATGTAGTTAGTAGTATAAAAGCAAGGGGAGAAGTGGGAGGAGGGCAGCGGATCGTACCCCGGTTAGTGGAGGCAGTAGCTATTCATATAGTGACCCCCTACATTCTAAAGGCGCGCATCTAGCCCACCGTCCATTTGTCCTTCAATAGAAGTTCATTTGCACAACAACATGCACAGAGTGCACTGAGGGATTGAGGGATTGAGGGATTCAAGGTTTCATACTCATTGAGAGTGGCTGATACTCGTTGAGAGTTGGTTTCTACCTGTTGAGGGGCGCGTTGAGCGTTTGGATTCATACTCGTTGAGAGTCGGTTTCATACTCGTTGAGAGTCCGTGTGCAGCGTCACAGAACACATACGCGACACAGAGCAGAGCGGTTAAAAGGACAAGGAGTCGAGGTTGGACTTGGTTGGAAGGATACAAGTGCGAGCTAGCACAATAAACACGCCGGTTAACAGCTGTAAAACACACATATACATTTCGAGAACATTGGTTAAGAACCTTGTGAAGGTCCATCTGTTCACGGATAGGAATTCTATAGGAGGTTACATCGCAGAGAGCTATTAGCACGACTAGCTAGGCTAGCGTGTTTCTAGTGTACCACGATCCGAAGTCAAGAGAGGATTGGAGCAGAGAAGAGAATACATTCACGGAAGGACTATCATAAAAGCGGCCTAATACTTGGTCCCTACCCCGAACTTTCGATCTTACGGCATACAAGCCGTTCATCAGGGAGATAGCCAGGAAGTTTAAGCGTTGGACGCTTCTCCTAGCCAAGCTAGCTATATTTGGTTGTTGGTTTTGTGGAGTAGTAGTGGTTTGACGGTCACACCCAACAAGTCGCCTCATACGCTCCGGTTGCAGACAGTGTTCCGCTAGGGCACCAGTAGAGCACACCTTCCATCTTATACATTACACTCGGCCCCCGTGGCACGCGTATCAGCAAGTGGGAATATTTTTAGCAAGTAGGGAAGAGCTTTAGGAGCGAAAATATCCTCACTCCTCTTCTCTTATTCAAAGCAGCAATCCCAAGTCTTTTTTTTCACGTGGCTTTCGTGGATTCCACAGTCTCCATCACTGTCTCACCTCCAACACCTTCGAATAGTGCAAGCTTGCTGCGCAATTCAGAGAATCCCACGTGGTGTCTGTTCCCGTCCTTGTTACTGAGCCAGCAAATTGCCCCAAAGGTGTTTGAGCCGAAGTAAATGAGACTATGTTGACTTCATGCTTGGCTTTTTTGCGCAGATCCTGCATTATTCACAAGCCCTAAAGACAGTCCTAGGAAAAACAGTTGGAGAGCGAGATTCACTGCCGCTGTTGTGGTTTCACAGATCAGCTGGTGACCATGGTCCATTGCATGTGGCTAGGGCAAAGGGTATGCTTGTTTGAAGCTCGCTCTGAAAATGCCTTCCTTTATTCTTGCTCAGGCCTTCGGCCGTTCAAACCAACAGAGAGAAGCAGGTAGATAGGTAGGAATGCACGAGGTGCACAGTATTCCAATGGCTCGTATCCCTCGGGCCGTCATTTGGGATCACTGGATACCTAGTGGATACCATTCTTGTAGCACCACAGAAATTGTATATGATAATTTACACAAATTTCCTTGGTGTCCACCCAGTCTGCAGGTCTTCCCCACAGCTGCAAGAGCTTATTTACAAGCCTTCGAGACTGCTTGTACACCGTACACACTCTTTCATTTTTTTGTGATGGTGGTCGGGAACAAACAGTATTTGGTATAGATGAATCCTTTGGCATTGGCATGGCCAAGCTGTAAAACATAAGTGTTGTTCAAAGTTGCTCCTACTTGGCTCCTATTCAAGGTTCCTACTCGCTTTCCTACTTGTCTCCTATTTAACCAAATGGGAAGAGAAGAAGGAGCATTTTGGAAAAAAAGGAAAAAGGAAAAAAAATGTTCCTTTTTTCTAAAATTTCTCTTATTCTGATTTCATTCTTGATGACTATTGTTCTTTTCCCGGTTTTTTTTCACAAAGTTATATCTTATGTCTACATAAAATGCCCTATGTAACCAATTTCTTGGCCTTTCAAACTCTTAGAAAAGCTTGCCATGTTTTTGGTCTCCTACTCACCAATTCACAGACCCTGGGTTTCAAAGTTTCTCCTTTTAGGCTCCTGCTCATTTTTGTGTTAAAGTTCTTACTCCTTGCCTTACAACAATGTGATGTTAAAAACTCATCGGGAGGTGCAGAATAACATCTCAGATAAGAACCCAAAGAAAAAGTTGCATTTTCGACCAAGAAATAACAAGTAGGAGTTTAACAGGAAAATGAGTAGGAGCCAAGTAGGAGCAACTTTGAACAACACTATATAAGAACTGGGATATAGGACTTGGAGTAAAACCTCAAACAGACCCAGGTATTTCCAGTGGGTGCTTTGCAAAGAATGCCCATGCATGTAAAGAGTGAGATTCTGGTCCTGGGAAAAGAAGGGAAGACCAGAGCATGAGGCATCAAGTACCAATTTTCTGAGCCTCACCTACCAGAAAAGGATGTAAATACTTGAATGCTTAAATATGAATATTCCCCTGTGAAAGGTGGACCATGGAATATCTTGAGTAACACCTAGCTGAATTGTTTTCCATCCTAGGATGTTGCATGTAGTTTAATGGTGAATGCATCCATGGTAATGTATGTTTACTTGTGCTTGGCACCATGCCTGGAAACAAACAGCTGAAAACAGGAATTGCTGGACATGTCCATCAATTTTTGATGACAGTGTGTCATTTTGATTACAAAAATTTGATGGCAAACAACTTCTGATCATAATCAGGGGCTATATTTACTGTCCCCTCTTGTCTTTATATCCAATTGCAACCAGTGGCACTAGGATTCTCCCAATCATACCTATGTTTATGGACCTTGGCCCACCAACCCCTCACCAGAGCAATGTTGGTGGATTCTGCTGTGATACCAGCTTTGCACTGCCTGCAACTGTGAGGATAACCCATATGAAGAAATGCAGTGCCTGCAAATCTGTGCAGTAGGTTTTACTTATGCAGTGTAGGTTGTACTAACATGGTAGATGCCAGGTATTGCTCAATGGAACACCAGAGAAAGCATTGGCCTGTATACTTTTTCTTCTTCTCCAACAGCATCCCTTCTGCACTAAGGTACTCACCATCCACCCTCAACAAACATCACATGGTAAGATGTGACAACTTCCTCTTTTGGAACGGTTCCATAGAAAAATCTGTAAAATAATATATAGCTCTAATTGAATCAAATCCTTCAACCAGATTTGGCATATGGTTCCCTTATTGCGTCTGATCCAAAAAAATGCTGGCAAAACCACTGATTTGGGCCAGGAATTAGCTGATCTGTCAAAGATTCCCGCCTCTCCACCGGGCAGGGGGTCTATTTGACCTTATCGGCTCTATACCCACTAAAACCTCAGGACCTCTAACCCAGTTATCTGGTAGGTCTGCCTCGTCCTTAAGTGTGCCTTTCCAGGTTTCTAGCACGAGGGGAATAGATAGGGAATATTGTTTCCCATGTTTAAATTCGCTGGTAAGATTCCTATCTATACTTAGGCGTTCATTTATTACCTGAAGCCAGTGGTTGTGTATCGTAGGTACGCTTGTGGGCACACCTTCGTTCGATATCACGCAGTCGTTCCTGAGCTTCCAGATCAGGAAGGCGGACTCTGAGATAAGGATTTTATAGAGGCGGTCTGCCGCGGGGGTAGGCGGCCCCCCAACCTCAAAGCGGGTTAGGCCGCTGAGACGGCTGAAATAAAAACAAGCTTACAATTATGCTAATTCAGTCTAAACCGATCATCTCACTGCTCGGTGGTATACAATTAGGGCCAGAGTGAGCTCCGAGCTACTGGCTGAGTCTCAGAGATGCGATGGAGTACAAAGGATAAGCCATACGGTGACTATATACGATACTTTAAACAATGTGAGGTCAATATAGTGTCCCGAGAGCTTGTCGCGAGAACTCGTCTGATAGTGACCACAACTCATATGTGAGGGCGGTATCACGCAGGATTGCTAGAGTCCATACCAAGGAGAGTGTACGAATATCCTATTTATTTAAACACTGCTACACGAAGACAAACCTCAATGGCGGGGATTTGTGCCCAAAAGGTCCTTGTCGCGGCAATAGTTACAGTCGCAACAACGATATCTAGTCGCGACAAGACAGTCGCGACAAGAAGAACTTCTCAGGAATATGCCGAGACAAGTCACGATAGTCGGAACGACTCGCGACTACATCCCGTCGATCTCCGAGACCGATCACAGCCACGTGCACAGACAAGTGACTCGAAAGTCAATCCCGGAAATGTCCGCAGACTCCGATGTCACCCGAAACTCCGATTGATCGGAATGGTCAGTCACATGCGATGTCGCAATAAGGCGTCATTGTGTTGTGATAGGTCGAAAACGCTCTAGACCTCTCGTGACTAAGGCTAAATCAGTAATAAGGCTCACGCCGAAGAGACGCGACTGCTACGGCATGTTGCAAATGGGTTTAAAGTCCTTAAAATAGAATGCCGGCCGTTTTCGTGGCCTTGTACATAATTCCTATTATTCAATTTCCATATATAGCATGTACTAAAATGGACTGTAAAGTAGTATAAAAGCAGAGTAGTTTTAACGCGTTCTGGACTGCATTTCCCTCATAGTTATTATTGCCGTGACTATTTTTGGTCACAGTAGTGATTTCTCACGAGTTTAGTGCACGTCTGGAGTTCTATTTATACGCGGAGATTTGTTTATACATTTCGAAGTTTGTACTTAGCCCCAACTCAGTTAGATAGTCAATACACGTTGTGATTGATAACCCAAAGTCATAAGCTTAAGTGCTGAACCAGAAAGTCTCTCGTGAGAAGCATCTCGCGATAAGTTTGTAATCCAGTTTGAAGTCACGACAAAGTGTCAAAGCTTTAAATCAAAGGTACTACTAAGATTGTAGTCACTGTTGGAATCGTTCCAGTGAGTTCGGTCGCAGTCCCACGTCTAAAGGTACTATTGGAATCAGTCCAGTGAGGCTGATCGTAGTCACTGTTGGAATCGTTCCCGTGAGTTCGGTCGCAGTCCCACGTTACAAGAGAGTCCCGTGAGACCTCTAAGTTCAAGTCCAGTGTGGCTTCAAGTTGTCGGAATTAGCTTACGTGCGTTCGCGACTGAGTTTCGTTTCATTTCAAAACCCCTGCGATTAGTGTTTCTCTCACGAGAAGCTTTAGTTGTACTCACAAGTTCTACTCGCGATAGTCTTGAGATACAGTTTGATTTATCTTCCTTCATTTGCACAATTGTCAATGGTGTATCTGCAGTCAATTCTGATTGACAGGACCCAAGTACATTAAATATTGAAGAGCACTTTGTGTAGTTTGTTTGTTGGTTGTGTGTTGGTTGTGGTTCGATTTGTGTGTCTCGTACACATCTATTGGATTGTGATTTTCACGACTATACTCAGGTGCACCATCTCACCGCAACCCATGATCACGCCCATGGAGAGTTCTGGCCAGGCAATGCCTTTCTTTTGCCATAGTTCCTTGGTTAGGCCCCATATTTCGGCCTGCCTGGGCCGTGTGCATTGTAGCATAATGTGTTTGAGGCTCTTGGTCTCTCCACACTCACCGCATATTGTGCGGTCCTCAAAACCGGGGATATTTATCCAGTACTTGCCGATTCTGTGTGCCCCATGTACCGATTTCCATAGGAAGGTTCGGATCTGGCATGTAATATCTTTGCTCTTGAATGACTTCCAGATTACCCAGGGTGCGGGCGTCCTAGAGAATTGCTCTTTGATAGCAGCCTGAATTCTAGTGATATTCTCATTTGTGGCCTTTCTGGACACCTTCTTGCGCTGTTCTTTTATGCCTTTGTAGGCCATTGATTGTGTTAAGAGTTGTAGCTTTGCGCCCTTAAGCGTTAAATCCGGATCGACCCGCAGGCTAATCACATCAAAGCCTTCTTTTAGTGCACCTTCTCTGGCGAGCTGTGCTGCTCCGGCCGTTCCGACGGTCGGCTCGTCCACCTGTTTTAGCGTAGTTTCCGCCTGTTATATCCTGAGCCAGAGGAAGACTAGAAGAAGAGTCCTTTGGGATTCCGAAGGCGGAATCAGTGCAGAACATGGCGGAATAAATGTGGACTGCGGAAAGGACAGGAGGTAAGTCGGCTGTTTTCGCAAGCACTACACTCAGCAGGGTGTGCGACTGTCTGGCTATCGAGCCGGGACAGGATGAGACCTGTTCCAAGGATGGCAACAGACCCTAAGGCGGAAAGAAGGTGAAGTGTGGAATGAAGTCGGAATGTGGAATGAAGTCGAAACATAAGGATGAAGAGAAAGATGGTAGAAAGACAAGGTGAATCTGGGTGATCCAGCGAAGCCTATCATTCCGCTTCCTACATAGGGTGGAAGGCAGAAGACAGGGTTTGTCGGTAAGCAGAATGCAACACCACAAGAGGATTATGGGTGAGCACTCTACCTAGGCCGGCAGGAAATATTAGGAAGAGTATTGTTTGAAGGAAGGATTAAAAGATGGTCTCAGTCCATGAGTGGAAACATGGAATAACATTAATTTTCCAGATGAAGTACAGGAAGTATCTAGAGCGCATATATACTAAGTAGTTAATTGTCATCACTAATGCAGTTAAGTATCAAGTGCTCCAATGAAAGACAATAAGGACAATAAGGTGGTACTTCTAAATGGAGGAGGGGAAGTGATAAGTATCTCAAGACAATAAGAACAATAAGAAGAAGACGGATAAACGGGAAACGCTCAGTAAGCCTTCATTGCGTGAAAACCCTGATGATAGGTAAGAGGATGCAATGAGCGGAGGTGTATGAGTGGAAGAGTGGAAGAGCGGAGGAGCGGAGGAGCGGAGGAGCAGAAGAACAGAAGGTGGTGAAGTGACTAGAAGTAAATGTGAAGTGTAAGAATGTGTGGGTGGATGAAAGATTGGTACAAAAAATGAAAAAAGGGTTGAAATGCCTGGAAAATGGAGGACACCCATAGCTGGAGTGCATGGATATAACACTGCCTCACATTCCCTCAGAGATACGGCTAGGGCTCGGAGAAGAGCGCTGTCTTTCACCCCGATCCAGCCGTGGTCCTCGTAAGTGTCCATTTTTGATACCGCGTCAATTACAGTCTTGCATTCAAATTCCATATCTAGTTCTATTTGGAGCGGTGCTGTCTGAACGGTGTATAGCGCTGCTGCAAACTCCCCACTGGAAATCATCTGCTCAAAGGTCTCTGGGAGCTTCAGGCTCTTATTTTTCACGATTCCACATGCGGGCGATGAAGATATTCGGAACAACTTGGCTTGTCTCCGCCTTTGTGTCCGACATCATAATTGCAGCCTACCTAACGACAAGTTCGAATCTTATACATATGGGTCACCCATTGGAATTAAGACCGACTGCCAAGCTCTCCAGGACTGCCTGACTCGCGAAAGGATCAGCACTCACCACAGCCGCTGGAAGGAGTCCATCCTGGCTTGCAACATAATTGATATACGACACCGACCCTGGGTTGAAAACCCCGTAGCAGATGGTCTCAGTCGGATGTGGTCCACTGTAGAGGGTTGGATTGAGACTTCGACAAGACACCCGATTGAATAGTTCCAGGATCTAGTATATTAGAGTGGGATGTGCAAAGTGGGTGAAAGGAAGTCTGCCTTTTCCCATGATGACATCCCGCAACTTATACTACAACAATTAATAGTTTATGTAATGTATATATAGGGGCGTGAGGCCTAATAGGCCTGGCGTCCATTCAAATCCGTTACAACCCCTCCCCCCAGGATGAACAGTTAGAGTCCGAAAGTTTTATTCAAGGTGCACAATGGGCATCAAACGTAAGCATCGGACATGTCGATCTTAGAGCGGCACTTGGCTCGTGCGATGTCCATGCGGATGGAATCCTGATCGGGGAACGGGGTTACATCCTTAATGGTATTGTCGTTCCGTTGGCGGGCATCTACCACCATGCGCAGTTTGCTGTCCTTCTTGGGGATGCAAAGCATAGGAGCAGCCTGAGGGACGGGAGTTAACTCCCACCATCCAGCAGTTATGTATCGCTGTATCTTGTCATAGAGCTGTGAGCGAAGGGATTCCGGGCATTGAGGTTGATGAAAGTTGTAGATAGCGTTGTCGTCGATCAAATTGATTTCATGGTTAATGGCGTGCATCGGTGGGAGCCCCAGTGGAATGGGTCCCATAAGGTCGGCGCATTTTTCAAACCATCGGTGTCGTACCTCCAAGATGTTTGGTATAAAGAGGAAATGCACACGCTTACTAATGTACGATAAATAATAACTGGAATATAGGGGCGTGGGAAATTTGGGTGACATGAAGAAAAGGCAAGAAATTGTATGTAGCAGCTTAGTCGTGCACAGTTGTGCACAGTCAATGGCACAGTCATGCCCAGTCAAATGCACAGTTGTGCACAGTCGATGGCACAGTCGTGCACAGTCGATGGCACAGTCAATCGCAGTTATGCACAGTCGATGGCACAGTTGTGCACAGTCTGCACAGTAACCTAGACTGGGGGCACAGTCGGAAAAATTCCCACGAGAATAGTATATAAGAAAGAGGATTTTGTAGATAAAAAGGACAATAACATACAACCCTACCACTAACTACTACTTGCTACCAATCTGAATCTACGCCGGATACTTATCCGCACTCTTCAACTACTACTAATCGCCCGACAGCTTTCTCAACCAACAACCCCATCGACTAAGCTAGTTCTCTCCTTTCCCAGTATCTACAGTTGTATACCTAGTTATTGAGAAATTCTAACTATCTTCAACCGTCTTTGAATATTGATTCGCGGAAGTCAACCGGACAGGCCGCATTCAATTAAGTTTTCTTCTCACGCATCGAATTTACCGACTAGGCACAGTTGCCAGGTCCACGCACAGCCCTCGATTCGCAAAAGTCATCTGGACAGGTTGCATTCGAGTACAGATTTATTACGCTTACGCCCTTGATTCGCGAAAGTCAACCGGACAGGTCGCATTCAAGCAAAGACGAGCCACGGACTATATCTGCTCACGCCCTTGATTCGCGAAAGTCATCTGGACAGGTCGCATTCAAGCAAAGACGAGCCACGCACAGCCCTCGATTCGCAAAAGTCATCTGGACAGGTTGCATTCGAGTACCGAACTTATCGAACTTACCGACTAGGCACAGTTGCCAGGTCCACGCACAGCCCTCGATTTGCAAAAGTCATCTGGACAGGTTGCATTCGAGTACAGATTTATTACGCTCACGCCCTTGATTCGCGAAAGTCAACCGGACAGGTCGCATTCAAGCAAAGATGAGCCACGGACTATATCTGCTCATGCCCTTGATTCGCGAAAGTCATCTGGACAGGTCGCATTCAAGCAAAGACGAGCCATGCACAGCCCTCGATTCGCAAAAGTCATCTGGACAGGTTGCATTCGAGTACCGAACTTATCGAACTTACCGACTAGGCACAGTTGCCAGGTCCACGCACAGCCCTTGATTCGCGAAAGTCATCTGGACAGGTCGCATTCAAGTACTGAACTTATCGAACCTACCGACTAGGCACAGTTGCCAGGTCCACGTCAAACCGCCACGTCTGAGAGGTTTACAGTTAAACCTTGTCTGACCCCTATTTCTCCAGTTTTCCGCAGATTCCATTTTTCCGCACCCCGAACACAGCCTCGTGAGAAACTTAGTTAATCTTTAAGCTTTTCACCTCTTTCCTCCTTAAAAGGAAACTCTCTCACTTGATCAAACCTAGTGGGAATTGCCCGAATAAAGTCACTTCCGGCAAAACTCACGGATAACAAATAATCCGCACGACATTCTGGTGACCGAGCTAGGGGGTGATCAAGTGAAACCAACTACTAACCTCTTACAAAAACACTATCCATTTTACAGCAAACAGCTACAAACATGACAGGCTTCGCTTCGTTCTTGAGTGATGAACAGCGCCGAGAGTATGAAGCAGCTTTCCCAAGTTCCACTAGGACACAATATCCTGCAGCTGGCCCATCCAGCTTCACCTACGCACAAGAATCCACCAAGAAGTACACTACCCCAATCAAGAAAGACAAAGGAAAGGCTAAAGCCCACGAACCAGTTGGAACTCTTTTCACTATGGATGAATTCGAAGAAGATGATCTTGATTCGGAAATGGATACTTCAGATGAGCTATCCCAGTCACAATGGAAACATGGTCCATCACCACCATACTCGCCGGAGCCATGGGCCGCTCGCATGGCACCACCCTCATCTTTCTTCACGCCATTGCGCACATCGCTAAATCTACCCATACGAGGACATAAGGATGCACCAAAGACATTCAAAGGAAAACACACGGAGGTACAGCGATTTATTGACCATTACGATTGACTACTTAGTATCTGCCGAGTGACTGAGGAACCAGAGAAATGTGAGTTCATCCTTGAATATTGTTCTACTGATGTACAGAACGTTATCCACACTATGGAATCATACAGCAAGAAGAGCTGGAAGAAATTACGAAAGGAGATCCTGAAATTCTACGATGCAGAACGGGCAGAGCAGAAGTACAAGCCAGCAGATGTTGTTGCTTACGCCAAGAAAGCCCGTAATCACCCATGCTTTAACCTAACTCAGTGGAAAAAGTATTACGTGAAGTATAACTCGATAGCAGGGGGATCTTTGAGGCGTGGTCATTTGAGTAAGGAGAACTACTTGGGGTACTTTTGGCTCGGCATACACCCCGTATTTCGACAAATACTAGAGAATCGTATCCTGCAGCAAGACCCACGAAGGCAGAATGAATCCCAGTACTCACTCAAAGTAGTAAATGCGGCAGCAGAATGGTATTTCCGAAGAGACCGTTTTGAGTCGTGAATGCTCAACACAGATGAATTTGGCATCACATTAGAAGAGGAGGATTCCGCGGATGATACCAGTGAGCATGAGTCTTCTTCTTCTGATGACGAGTCCGACTATGAGGAATTTCGTCGCAGAAGAAAACAGAGGGAGAAGAAGAAGAAACAGGACAAGAAGAGGAGGTTGGCCATCAACACAGAAGAAGGAACTAAAGAGAAGCAAAAGTTTGGGGGAACAGAGGAAGAGGTCGCAAGTATGATTCGGAAACTTAACACCATGAAATTGGATGACCCCGATTATGCACCCGTATTTTATAAGGTCATGGTGATGGACCAAACGGGTACGGCTGCAAAATGTGTTAAGCCACCCCTCCAAGGATCTGTAATGCCGGATCAGAGGCCCCGCTACCCTTCTAGTAATAACAACGGAGGTGCACTACCTAAGCAAGCAAGTACCGAACCATCAGCTGCTAATAACCCGGCTACTTACCCTAACAATATTCCACTAGGTGGAGGAGGGGGATTTTCGCAGTCCTTCAGAGGTTGCTTTGGGTGTCACCAGGAGGGACATGGATTGGGTAACTGCCCCACTATACGAGAACTCGTTAACAAAGGAGAACTTAAATACGATCAAGAGGCACGTAAAGTTTCCTTACCAGATGGCAGACATGTTCGACGTTACATGGATGAAAGCTTAGTGGAGGCAGCACAGCGAATGAAAGGGAACCCTGAACCAAGGGTAATGCTTGGACTTTTAGATTCCGTTACTTGGGAACCACGCCCGGTTCAGTCTTACTATCACGCAGAGAACCGTCAAGCCCGTATTGAAGAAGTGTACACAGAATCAGAGCCTGAGTCACTAGAAGAAGAAATTATTATTGATGAAGACTCCGACACGGACGGCGACACATTTTATATCGAAGCAATGGAGCAACAAGCCGGTGGGCCTATGCTTCACAAAATATATCTTACTGTGCCCAATAATATTGAGGAAATTTCTAGCCCCATGGTGCAGGCTGCAGAAAGGGCTCCCAAGGAAACACGCACGGCGCGTAAGGAAGTTTTTGATGGAGTACATGTTACGGCTCGGGACAAGTCCAAGACGCAAGCGTTGAAGAATGCTGTCAAGGATCTGTCCCAAGACAATGACAAGCCCGGGAACAACACACGCCCACCTCAATCCGCATCAAAGAGGGCCACAATCCAAGAGTTCGCACCCACAGAGACTCCCGCCGATGTGCGGAAGACCCGTTTTGATCCGGTGTCCCAAGATATCCAAATGAAAGATGCATCCCCATCAGGGAATTCCAGAAAGACAGAGTCCCAAAAAGAGAACGAGCATTCAGAATCAGCAAACAGGGTTATAGAGGCTACTGGAAAGCCTGGAAATCGACAGACGGGGCTGACTTCTAGCGTGAATAAATCCGACATTCTTAACAGAATTCTGGATACATCCGTAACAATGTCCGTGCGAGAAGTGATGGAGACCGCAAAAGAAATTCGGACAGAGTTCCAAGAGTTAATTAAGGTTCGAAATGTACGTGCCATATATCTTGGAAAATCAGCCAATCACCCACTAATGGCGAGTCTTGCCTGGCCCCGTTCTGAAGGAATATTGATCAAGGTAGATATGGAGACTGGAGGACAACGAGTAGTGGCAATAATAGATACGGGGTCACAGCTAGATGTTGTGCGCGCTGACGTAGCAGCCCTGAACCTGGGAAGGACGGTTGATATGACGCGTGTTACCAATTTAAGTGATGCAAATGGAGGCAGAGGACAACTTAGGGGATATATTGAGGATGTGGAGTTCAATTGTGGAGGTGCTATTACCCGTTCAGACTTGTGGATTTCACAAAAAGCCCCGTTTGAGTTGCTGCTCGGACGACCTTGGCAGAGAGGAAACCTGGTCAGCATTGACGAGAGAGAAGAAGGGACTTACCTCATATTCAAAGATCGACATACTAGACAGCCACGTTATGAACTATTGGCCATACCCCAGGAAGCTGTGCAGCCGCAGGTACACGCAGCTTGCCGACATCAGTACGAGTCGTTTACGCTTTATGACGACAGTGCGCAGGCACCCGAATTCCCAGAAAGAATAAATTGCGAGGTGGCCGACGAATTACGAACCACGGCGCGCATAGCTGGAGGACCCGAAACAATCCGAAATGAAACTGCGCAGAGTGCGCAGGCACTGCGGCATAACACAGAGGGACAGATGCAACTTATTTGGACAGAAATAATTCAGTTCCTTCGCATCTGGGTCACAATTTAGAGTTTAATAGGCAGTTGGATATTGGTTGATCTAGAAACAAAGATTCGACAACAATATCTAGTCTGCGAATATAAAAGAGAGGATGAAGAACCCACAGTCCTCACCCAACCAACGACCCCAGATATGACCGACACCAACCACAATTCTGTGCCCCCTCCGGATTCTTCCCCTGTTCTTACCTTGCCGAACCCTCAGATCTATGAGCCAATCTTGTTTTTGGACCGAACCGCGACGGCGCGACCGCGCTGCTATGACTTCGACATCGGTAATTGCACGCCCGTGGAAGTTATTGACACCATGGTGCGTCGCGAGTGGCGAAACTATCTCTGGCAACAGCCCATTCATCTACGTCCTGGATTTTCGGCCATGGCACAGCTCTCGTATCACGGTGTTGCGACTGACGAATGTGGACAACGCATTCATCTTCTCTCTTCCCTCAACTCTATCCAAATCATCACTGAACCTGAGAACGGTCGCTCGAGCACGCTCCTCAGCCACGCCTTTACCTATTTTCTGGAATGTCCTGAGGCTGGGCAAGAATGGAGGGGCCGCGAGGCACCATATCCTACTTCAGAACGCATTAATAATGCTACGGCTTCACTTACACATTCGGACGAGCCCGCCTTGAGTTTCCCATACCGGGGAACCGCTTCACCGCCGCTTCTACCACGCGAAGTCCGCGAATTGCCTGAGGAAGTAACTGGCATCCGTCCGACTCGGTTTCCCGAACCCGAGCGAGGAGTTCATCCGCCCAACGACTCACGCTGGAGCGAACCCGCGCCACCCTATGAGCCGGATGTGAGTGTTTTTGTGGTTCATGAAAGCGATGACTCACCTAAGGCGTCGGTAATCAAGACATCTACGGAGGCGACTAGTCCGCCGTCCAGCGACACGGTCGAGACTTCGCCTACAACCTCTTCAGATGACGACCTTGGTTCTTCGGCTGGATTAGCAGAGCTTGATGCCCGGTCAGATATGGAGGAGGAGGAATTGCGGCGCCTGGATGAGCGTATTAGCGAAATACGGAAAGAGATGGAAGCAGAAGAGGATGAAGAGGAGGCAGAGGCTCATGCGAATACCGAGTTGACAGAGGAAGAAGAGAAGTTCTTCAAATGGCTGGACGCGCAACGTAGTGGCGGTTACCTCAGCGATCACAGTTTACCGCCGCACGCTGGCTTTGGCGAAGACGACCTTTCGGACAGCAACGGTAGCATGCCCTCGCTGGTGACGATGGACAGTAAGAAGGACGAATCTGCAGGAGTAAGCGGCGACAACTTCGCTTGCCCAATGTGTCTTAACCTTCCGCACCAGGTGTCCTATCGAGAATGTTCAGCCTGGCGAGCACCATCCCTGACGCCTACGCATCTGGATTCCAAGTACAAGACTCCACCCATCCGCCTGGTCGCGGATCGAACATGCGTCCGTCCGGACACCCCGATTCCACCGCGCGTACTACTCGACTCCGGGATGGAGATTACAATGGTAGAATTTCGAGCACTCAACGCCAGTACACACCACACCGTCCCTGCAGTTCCGCAGTCGCATTGGACCCGTGCTGGTCTTCAGAAATGGGTTGACAGCACGAAACGTGCCTTGCTAGTGGATGACACCGGTACTTGGGAGAATTTGGATGCGGAGGTTCATGAGAAACTGGTCCTAACGCCTGCTGAGGAACTGGAGACAATGGACAAGATTCCTGTGCACCGGTATGCACGGCGCCATTCATTCGACCTCAAACTGACACAGCATTGGGCCAGGCACACACAGGAAACCCCAGGACAAGCAGATGACAATAATAAGGCAGCTATGGATTTGACGGATGGAGATGAGGATACAGATGAGCTTGTAGATGAATTGATGATGTACGCAGAGGAGTTTTTAGGGGGCCAGGAGGAAGGAGAGGGAACGACAGACCCAGAGGAGGAAGCGGAAAACACTCACGCTCTGAAGGCCGAGAAGTCACGAGGCCGATTGATTTGCCGAGCCTTCTCGTCGTCCGACACTGACGACCAAGTCACCACGGACAGCTACGACGATATTGATCCCTACCAACACCAGGTATTTCACGACGTCGAGTTGCTGCCATTCAGCCAAAACTGCTCCAAGGACGCTGGGGATCTCGCTACTGGCAAAGAACCTCTTTTTCTCCCGGATAACGACAGCGAATCCGGCTACCTTCCTTCCCACGAGTTCTTGGAGACATGTCAGGGAGCAACGGGGCACACCGCTTGCCCGCAAAGCCCGGACCCCGACGACATCTACAAGAGCACTCACTGGCGCAGGAATTGCACGAAGGATCAACAAGTTAACAAAGAGTGGGAGATGGGTTGGGCTGCTGAACCTTTTGAGGATGCACGAGACACAGCTTATGGGGAACTACGCTTTTACCTCGATCCCGTTGCGATGGCTGCACGAGACATCGCCACCTTTCCAGACCCCGCCGTTTCCACATCGTTACCCTTTGTCCTCCCCATTGATGACGCCTCCTTCCAATCCGACCACACACCGAGCACCACCGAGCCTCAGGTTACGTCTCCCAAGCCTGGAACTACAGACCATGTTAACGCCCCTTCGCACGCAGGCGATCATGGAGGTTGTACTGTCATGGCACGAAACTCCAAGCGCAAAGCCAATGATCGCGACAGCCCGCTCTCTCCCTCCCCACGCTACGCCAAGAAGTTCCGTAAGTACGATAGCTTGCGTCGTCTCGTCCTGCGCTCAGAAACGACTAAAGCTGCGTACCTGGAGAATGCCCACATCATTGCACTGTACTCGCGAGTTCGGCAGGACATTCTTGAAGGAATCTCCCGGGCTGAAGACATTGTTACCCGGCATGACAACATTGACTTGGAATCGGTATGGGTTTCCTACCGACATCGATGATTGGATCCTAACCCTTTCATCTCCTTTCTGCCTCCGCAGAACTTACCTTCCACCTGGGAGCGAATCCACCATCCCCTTCTTCACGACTCAGAAGTGGAAAAGCTGCAGATGCTTCAAATCGCGTTTCGCCATCATGACCGACAATTTCTCGCCAATCTCATTGAAGAAGCTCTCTCCCTCCGTTTTCGGCACGGTTTCGCATTGGGCCACCTGCTTACGCACGGGTACCCTCGATTACCATGGCGACACCATGGCCGACCATATGGAATCTATGGATGAGATGTGGGAAGGAGCCTCGGATGATAGCTTCGCCATACTGCCACCGGGTCTTAGTACTGACGAACGTGAAGCCTACTCCGATGTGGAAGCGCATTACCGATGCTTGGAAGAGGAGCGCCAACTTAGGAATAAAGAACTTTCGCCTCGACCCAGCGCGATCCCTACTAACTACGACCACATGTTCTCTGGCAACATGGTGGTGCCCCGTGTTGCTGTCGCCGCTACCTGATATTTTCTGTATGTGCCTGAATTATTCCGAAAACGAGGGCCTGACATCGCTTAGCTATCAACTCGCTTCCAAACCTGACGCCCAAGAAATTTGCGATGAGGAATCTTCAACTGACAATATTTACTACTTAGCACATTCCAATACTGCGCCCCACACCCAATTTGTTCACAACTCCTGGACCTCGAATAGGATCGTGTGTGTGTTCCTCCAATTACTCTATACGTACTCACTGGTTGTCACAACAACTCTAATCTCGAAGTTTTTATCGAGTGTATTACTACTTATTTGTGTAATGATGCAACTTCTACCAATTGTTTTCTACTTAGTCAATACAATTGGGATGCATTGTGTTAACTCTGGAGATCGTGAGAAGGCCGAATATTTTT
The DNA here is from genome assembly GCA_029282285.1 of Mycena rebaudengoi. NCBI lineage: Eukaryota > Fungi > Basidiomycota > Agaricomycetes > Agaricales > Mycenaceae > Mycena > Mycena rebaudengoi. Next base: position 74,657 of record JARJCX010000084.1, read on the forward strand.
GTGGAGCTATTTTTGAAACATACAAGACTATAATAGCGGAAGGAGAGATTGCACCTTCCACAACACCCACCGGAGATGAAGATATACTGGAAGAAGATGATGATTATATTTTCTACCCTGTGGAGTTCGCTGCAAGGGAAGGAAAAATATTGCAAGGTTTTACAATGTATAAACGAGTCGACAAGAAAATCTGACCAGTTTCAACCACATTTTCACCTGATTACGAGGTCCGGCGTACAATCCCTGAAGATCCACTTAAAACCTTATCGTCTTTACCAACTAATCCACCACCATTCGTTCCTACGGAGCGGTTATCATATGATCGACTCGCACAGCTCGAGATAAACAAAGACAACTTCTTGTCCCCGGAAGAAGAGGCACTGTTTAACCATGTTGTTGAACTAAACCAGCAAGCATTCGCTTTTGTAGATACAGAAAGGGGGACATTTAAAGAAGAGTATTTCTCGCCCTATAAAATAGCCACTGTACCCCACACACCTTGGGAATACAAAAATATTCCGATCCCACCCGGAATTTTAAACAAGGTTATTGAAGTCCTAAAGCTAAAAATGGATGCAGGGGTATATGAGCCGTGCCAATCTTCTTATCGCTCCCAGTGGTTCTGTGTACTGAAAAAGAATGGGAAATTGCGTATTGTGCATGACTTGCAACCATTAAACAAAGTCTCAATTCGAGATGCAGGTATGTTGCCTATTGTGGATGATTTCGTTGAAGGTTTTGCAGGAAGACAATGTTACTCTGTCTACGATTTATATTGGGGGTTCGATGCACGAAAAATGGAACCGGAGAGTCGGGACATGACTGCCTTCATGACGCCACTAGGACTTTTGCGAATAACCTCAATGCCAACTGGCTACACAAACTCACCTGCAGAATTCCAAAAATGCATGGTGTTTATTCTCAAGGACGAAATCCCTCACGTCGCCAATATATTCATCGACGATTTACCAATTAAAGGCCCTAAATCGCGTTATCTCGACTCCGAAGGAAAACCTGAAGTTTTAAAAGAGAATCCCAGGTATACAGGCGCTTTATTTGGGAACATGCGCAAGACTCGCATCGAATATTACATAAATTGAAATGCGCAGGAGCTACTGTATCAGGGAGCAAAACACAAATCTGTCGAGCCAAGGCCTTAATTGTGGGACAGTTATGCACACCTGAAGGACGAAGTTCCAGATCGCGCTAAAGTATCCGCTATCCTTGACTGGGAACCTCTAAAGACTCCGCAAGAAGTTAGGAGATTTTTGGGATTATGTGGAACAGTACGAGTATGGATTAGGAATTACTCTCTTGTGATTCGCCCACTTACTGAGCTCTACCGAAAGGCAGTGGAGTTCATATGGGACGAACGACGGGATCGCGCCTTCAAGATCATCAAACAACTTGTTGCCACTGCGCCGGCATTAAGGCCCGTTGACTATGAATCCATAAACCCAGTGATCTTGTCTGTGGACTCTTGCAGCAAGGCAGCAGGTATGATCTTAGCACAGAATGATGAGGAAGGAAGAAGACGACCAGGCTCGATATGGGATCCATTCCAATGAGTGAACGAGAAAGTCGGTATTCAGCAGCCCAAGCTGGAATTATTTGGACTATATCGAGCCTTGCGGCACTGGAGGTTGTACATTATTGGGGTATTGAATTTCCAAGTTGAAGTGGATGCAAAATACATCCAAGGATTATTGAATAACCCAGATCTTCAACCAGATGCCGCTGTAAACAGATGGATTCAAGGGATATTGATGTTTCATTTCGACTTGAAGCATGTCCCCGCGAATAAAGTTTCAAGGCCCGGATGCGCTATCCCGCCGAGACAGAAATGAAGATGAGCCTAGTTGAGAGCGATGATGACTCCTGGCTAGATGAAATAGCACTGTTTATTAGTCAAGCTGATGGAGGCTCAGAATTGAAACCACGAAATACAATTCAATCACAGAGCCCTGCACGAATATCTCTTACCCTCTTGTAACTTGGCCAGAAGCGCCCAGGAAGAGCTTCTTCGTGATATTAGACATTTCTTAAAGACGTTGGAGGCACCGAAATTTCCCAGCACGCAAAAACATAAACGATTTCTTGCTCAAGCCATGAGGTACATGGAACGAAATGGAAAGTTAATGCGCCGAAATGGGAATAAATCCCCTCAGGTAGTGGTGCTCGAGCCAAAATCCAGACTGGCAATTTTGCAAGGAGCACACGAGGACTTGGGGCACAAAGGAGTGCAAACAATGTGGGAGATGCTGAAGAACCGATTTACCTGGCCACACATGCATGCAGACATCCAGCATCATGTGGCATCATGCCATCAATGTCAAGTACGCAGCACGAAACGAATGGAAATACCACCAACTGTATCCACTCCGGTGGTACTTTTTCAGAAGATATATATAGATGTTATGAAGATGCCGATGGCTAGCAAATACACCATGATAGTAGCAGCCCGCGATGATCTATCCGGGGCTTGCGAAGCACGGCCTTTAGTTTCGCAAAGTGCCGAAAGCCTTGCCGACCTCTTCTGGAGTCACATCTATTGTAGATATGGGTGCCCCCACCGGGTTATTACCGATAATGGACCCGAGGTTAAAGCTGGGTTTGAAGCTCTGATGAACCGACTCAAAATTCCGCATCCAACAATTTCGCCTTATAACAAGCATACAACAGGGAAGGTGGAACGAGGGCATTATACCTTACGCGAAGCCCTTGTGACGTCATGTGGGGGAAAAATCAATCAATGGCCAAAGAAACTTCCCGTGGCGCTATTTGCAGATCGAATCACTGTTAGCCGAATTACGGGATTTTCCCCATACCAACTACTCCATGGGACAGACCCCATCCTGCCTTTCGACCTAAGCGAAGCCACATTTCTTGTTGAGGGATTTTATTCAGGAATGACTACAACCTGAGCTGCTAGTACTCAGGATTCGTCAACTCCAGCGACACAGCAAGAATGTGGAAAAAGCGGCTGAAACCTTAAAGAAATCCCGCTTCTATTCCAAAGAACAAGTTCGAAAAGAAATTTCGAAAATGTCTTCCAAAAAGAAGAATACAAGAAAGGGGAATTGGTTTTGATCAGGAATGTATCCCTCGAAAGCACAGTCGCTAGTAAGGGAAAGACAGACGACCGATATCTTGGGCCATATGAGGTGGATCGGAAGAACAAGGGAGGTGCCTACATTCTGAAGGAATTGGACTGGATCATTGTTCAGACAAAACCCGACCGCTGCCTTTAGACTTCTCCCCTATATTACTCGTGATCACTGGTTTATGAGAACTGGCTGGATGGAGAATGAAGACGATCAAGGCACGAGTTCTGAATCTGATACCACAACAAGTAGCTCCGAAGAGTCAGAGTAAATGGAAAAAGGTTGTTGGACATACTACAGTTCTCATGCAGGGTCGACAAGAATGCAGGGATAATATAAGAGAGACACAGAAAATCCGAAGATAGTTTCATTCCTCTCTCACTACCACACACTGGCTTCAACATCTTGCTTCTCCATGACTGTGCCGAATAGCGAGGAGCCCAGCCGTTTTTCTGTCACACCAACGTCACCAGTCGTGAGTCAAACCAAACTCAGTTGTATCCTTCATGAACTCGTAATGACAGCACCGGCGTACTCGCCAAATCATGAGCAGCCTCCAAGGCCTTTTTCGCACCAACGCTTCCTTGACACATCCAACACCGCTGCCTCCGCTACCAGCCCTGCAGCCCTACATTCATTACCCAGGCCCTGCAATCCAACCCACTCGGGTGTATCTCGAACAATTGGCCGACAGCACAGAGACTATCAGCTTCATTGCCACCGCCGACCTTACACCACCACCATCGATACATTCCATCGTCTATCGAGAACGTTATCCGGAGCCCTGCCGAATACACAGATTCCTTGTTCGCTGGCCGGCGCCTTCCTCTCATCATCGAATACGATTTATCTTGTGGCGAACATCCGGCGCGATGCAAAGGGGTCCTAGACGAAGGGTCCCTCATCGTGCACACTATCGTTAAAATCGTTCGGCATGAGCGCCACCTCGTCTATGCTGTAGCTCACGCACCCTTTCGATCCCTCACCATCGGTACCACACTCGAATGCCACAATGACCTGACTGGCTGATTGGCAGATCCGCACTATCGAGGGATTGGGAAATGGGATCCTGAAGTTGAGATGTGAGTGTCGAGCGTTTGAAGAAACAACCGAGTTATACGCCATCGAGGAGCAGATGTACAGGCTGGGGTTCAAAGAGAAAGTGCGCCAGGCTGTGGAGAAAGTTGTTCCGTGCCTGTTCGCAGAGTGGGATTGAATTCGGAAAAGAATGTGTAACCCTCAGATGACTAATCAATTGATCCTTCGCTTCCAATTCACCGGGCCGGGAATCCGATCATATTCAGGTGCTCCTCTTCAGATATCAGTCCGAACAACCATGAGACGAAGCCATTGCATTTCCTCTTTTGGGAAAACTGAGGACAGTTTGAATTTTCAGTTGACCGTGGATGTCGTACCTCCAAGATGTTTGGTATAAAGAGGAAATGCACACGCTTACTAATGTACGATAAATAATAACTGGAATATAGGGGCACAGGAAATTTGGGTGACATGAAGAAAAGGCAAGAAATTGTATGTAGCAGCTTAGTCGTGCACAGTTGTGCACAGTCGATGGCACAGTCATGCCCAGTCAAATGCACAGTTGTGCACAGTCGATGGCACAGTTGTGCACAGTTGATGGCACAGTCAATCGCAGTTATGCACAGTCGATGGCACAGTTGTGCACAGTCTGCACAGTAACCTAGACTGGGGGCACAGTCGGAAAAATTCCCACGAGAATAGTATATAAGAAAGAGGATTTTGTAGATAAAAGGACAATAACATACAACCCTACCACTAACTACTACTTGCTACCAATCTGAATCTACGCCGGATACTTATCCGCACTCTTCAACTACTACTAATCGCCCGACAGCTTTCTCAACCAACAACCCCATCGACTAAGCTAGTTCTCTCCTTTCCCAGTATCTACGGTTGTATACCTAGTTATTGAGAAATTCTAACTATCTCTTCAACCGTCTTTGAATATTGATTCGCGGAAATCAACCGGACAGGCCGCATTCAATTAAGTTTTCTTCTCATGCATCGAATTTACCGACTAGGCACAGTTGCCAGGTCCACGCACAGCCCTCGATTCGCAAAAGTCATCTGGACAGGTTGCATTCGAGTACAGATTTATTACGCTCACGCCCTTGATTCGCGAAAGTCAACCAGACAGGTCGCATTCAAGCAAAGACGAGCCACGGACTATATCTGCTCACGCCCTTGATTCGTGAAAGTCATCTGGACAGGTCACATTCAAGCAAAGACGAGCCACGCACAGCCCTCGATTCGCAAAAGTCATCTGGACAGGTTGCATTCGAGTACCGAACTTATCGAACTTACCGACTAGGCACAGTTGCCAGGTCCACGCACAGCCCTTGATTCGCGAAAGTCATCTGGACAGGTCGCATTCAAGTACCGAACTTATCGAACCTACCGACTAGGCACAGTTGCCAGGTCCACGTCAAACCGCCACGTCTGAGAGGTTTACAGTTAAACCTTGTCTGACCCCTATTTCTCCAGTTTTCCGCAGATTCCATTTTCCGCACCCCGAACACAGCCTCGTGAGAAACTTAGTTAATCTTTAAGCTTTTCACCTCTTTCCTCCTTAAAAGGAAACTCTCTCACTTGATCAAACCTAGTGGGAATTGCCCGAATAAAGTCACTTCCAGCAAAACTCACGGATAACAAATAATCCGCACGACATCGGGCATGGAGAGCATCCAGGAGAGCATCCAGTCGTTTAGGGGAGCTGTCTTCAACAGAGAGCTCCACCGCTTCAATCGCACGACCACTCCTCATTTGAAGTATGAGCACAGCCCCTTCAAGGGCCTCTTCACATAGTCCGTGTGGGTCATCATCTCCCATGGATGATACCTGACTTAATGCAGACGAGACAGATACTCAGTCCATGTCGAATAAGCCAGGCATTAATCGGGCTAGAGGATGGTTAGTGTTTTCGCGATAACAGCCGCGAGGATGGTTTATGATTCCAAATGATATGGTAATGCATTGGGGATCATCGGGAGGGATTCATATTCCCTCAGTCTCATCGTCTTCATCGGTGGGGTAATCTGGTGGATCGTTTGGAAAGGGATCAGGAGAGGGGCAGTTAAGCCCGTCCATATATTCACTTTCTAGCTCAATTACATAGGGCCAGTCATCTGGCAGCATAGGCAGTAATGGCCCCTCCTCATTGTCTACTTCATCGGTCACAGAAGCCTGAATAGCCTGAAGGTAATCAATTTCCAGTTCCCATACGGTATGCCAGTCCCTAGGCAAACTAGGGAGTGGGTGGTCTTCGTCGTCTTCCAGAGTCATGGTAGGGCGCTAGGGGAGAGGGCTCGTAGGCCTTGTCATGGGGGGCAGAAGTAGTCAATCCCACGAGGAGCCCTTGCCTTTATGGTCGGATTTACAGGTGGCAATCAATGAGGCTTCCTCCAAGGAAGAGAGAGCTTTTATTGCCGTCCCCTTGGGGAATCGTACTTCTCATTTACCGAAATTGAGTATTACTCCGTGGCGATTCATGAACGGTGTACCGATAATGGAGTCGTACCGGTTAAGATTGACCTGATTGAAGTATACGAAACCGTTAATTCCGCCGAAGTCGACTGGAGGCCAAGTTCCGTGGCTGATCTTGGATCGGCTGCCTACGCACCCCAATTGTAATGTAATTTGCTCATCAAGCAGGATGCAGGGACCGTCAACTGCATTGGTGTATTCGGGGGTCACCAAGTCGGTATTACTACCCGAGTCGAATAGCACATATGTGCTAGAGTCGCCTATCTTTACTATAGCAGATAAGCAAGCGAGTTGTCTGCTTGACCACGTGGGTTGGTCCGTCAGTCCTACATCGCCCAAGTGGTCCGTCAATGGCCGTCCATGAGGCTGTTGGATATTCACCAAGTGCTCAACCCACTGGGCGAGCAGTTGGGGATTGAGGGCGTCATTATTGTCAAAGTCAGGATCCCAAGGAGCCATTATTTCGTAATTCCCATGGTCGTGCATCCAACGGGCCTCAGTGTCCATGAAACCGGAATGATGGTGATTAATATCATCATCCACATCCAGTTGTGCCTGGGGGTCCCAAGTCACTTGTAGGCTGTCGAGGTAGGTTAATGTCGGGATATTTTTGCTGGGCGGTCTGGGGGCGGATGAGGAAGGCGAAGTAGTATCTTCATATTGAATCCTCATCGCAAAGTATTGTCTCATCGTGCCCACGCGGACCTCCCCGGAGTCGTCGAGATTGCCAATCAGATTGTCGAGATCAGTGGTGGTAACAGGGCCAGCCTCGGCATCATCGGTGAGGTTGATAAGATCGTCATTGGGGTCGTACTGGGACCCTCCCCAGAGCCCATCGGTTTCATCTTGAGGCGCGTTGTCTAGTGCCTGAAGATTGAGATCATCACCCAAGTCAGAGTAGCTTTCTGGGACCCGTTGGGCTCCAACGCGGGGGCGATTGGAAGCCGACTCATTAAAGCGGGGGCATTCCGGGTTGCTGGTTATGTGGCCAGTTCTGGCACAGCAGTAACATGTCTTGGTGTTGACGGTGGTGGGCGGTGACGATACGGGCCGACTGGGCCGAGCGATAGCGGGAGCAGTCCGGACCGGTGCTACCGGTATCCGAATAGGAGCCGATGTAGCGGTGCCTGGCCAGAGGGCACATAGTCGTCCTGGTGCGGTTGGGAGTTACAGTAGGGGAAGCCGACAGTGTGCTGCCCGTAATTCCCCTCAAGAGGGTGTTGCCTTCAATCAGTGCACGAGCGTGGTTCTTTAGTTGGTGTAACTCGGTGTATTCAGGGAATAACCCACGTTGAACCATATGATTATGGATTGGGGCTGGTATTAGCTGCATAAACTGTTGCCTCAGGGAGAACTCAGAAGGAGGTTCACGCATTTCTTCAGCCACGCTAGTCAACTTGTTCACTAGGTGTTCAATCCCCAATGTGGGGTCATATCGGATGGCCAAGAAATCCTTCGTGGCTTGCTGGGCATTGGCGGAGGTAACGAAGCGCCTGTGTAGTGCGCACAATACAGAAGCGAACTCATAATTCACGGTACCACCAGCAGGATTAACCTCTTTATTAAACCATAAGAGGGAATGAGTATCTAGGCAGGTCTTAAGGACCACGATCCTATATCCGTCTAAAGCGAGCCCACCAAGCAGGCCGGCTTGAAGCCAGGTGCAGACTTTGCCCAACCATGTCATAAAGACACGTGGTCGTTCTCTCCTCGGTACTTGGGCGGATTATTGACCTTAGGTGTACGCACACCATGGGGAAGTACTACCGCCTCGGTGAGGTGTTTATCGACAAGTTCACGAATGTCGGCAGCCTTTTCCAAAGCAAACACCTTGAACATGTCTGTGGAGCCAGCGGGCGAGCATTGAGAGGTAATATACCCCGAGGCATTTTGGTTGACTCCAATAGGGCGGATAATATACCCCGAGGCACTTTGGTTGACTCCAATAGGGCGGATAATACCACGGCGGACTCGATCAAGTTGGTGCACTATTCCTCCGGGATTGGATATACTGCTTGTGTCCTCGAACCGCGCGGTTCGAGGTGCTGGGGAGGCCCCGGGCGTTGGGGTGTACCCAGCCACGAAAGCGTCAGCCGAACACTCTTTACGGGCTATGATGGTGTTCGCGTGCTGAGCGTAATCAGGCTGCGTCTCTGTCTCTTGATGGGGCAGGACAGCTTGGTCAACCACTGGCCTAAGCTCGCCGAGGTCGATCCGTTGAAGGGGGCTCTGATGAAACGTAGGCAGTATCTCAGGAAGGGGCTTGATACGAGTGAGAGCTGTCGCCGAAACTATGTGCATTAATTGGGCCTCAGTGGCTCCAAACTTACGAAGTACCCGCACGTTGTCATCCAATACACGTTCAATGCGCTCTTGATTAGCCACAACTTCGGAGTGCATCCCATCAATTCGGGACACAGTCTCGTTGCGGAGGCGTTGGATGTCTAGAGCCGATGCCTCCAAGTCAGCCTGTTGTTGGGCTGCAACCGATGTGGTAGCCATCAGGGAGTCTCAGCCCATTACCAGCATTCCGCAAATGGCGCAGAATCGGGCTATCTCATCCATGTTAAACTCGCCTGTTTTAAGATGTGAAACGAGTTCTCCTAGGAGTTTCTCCGGCGGAGGGTCGCAGGTGACAGATCCTCTAGAGCTGTAATCGAGATCGGAGACCTCTGAAGGAGTGAGGTCCACATCATCTTCCAGCGATCCGGCTGGGGATCAGTAGGAAGGTGTCCGCAATGAGATGCTAGGGTCATCTTGTACATCGAATCGGATGCCAGTGGATCGGTCCATAAAGCATTGACCTCGACATATAGTTTTTGTCGCATGGGAGGTGATGTCAACAAGTCGGCATTCCTTGTGTTGTTTCTCTCAGAGCCCACGGGAGGGGGCTGTGATTGGGTGGACTGATATTCTCCTGCGACCGTAGTAACCATGCTGGTTCCAATGTGAGAGAGCTCCGCCATTTAGGTCTTCTATAAAGTTTTTTTGTTGTCGTAGTAGAAGAAGTTTTTCTTCAACGTAGAGTTGCTTCAATGGTGAAGCCAATGGTGTTCAAAAAAGTGTAGAGGGTTGGATTGAGACTTCAACAAGACACCCGATTGAACAGTTCCAGGATCTAGTATATTAGAGTGGGATGCGCAAAGTGGGTGAAAGGAAGTCTGCCTTTTCCCACGATGACATCCCACAACTTATACTACAACAATTAATAGTTTATGTAATGTATATATGGGGGCGTGAGGCCTAATAAGCCTGGCATCTATTTGAATCCGTTACATCTGCACACAAACGGACCGATACAGACGGATCCAACTGGTCAGTACTTGCAAATTGGGATGCCACAACAGAAATCGCACGTGATATCCTCAGTATCTCGGAACCGTACAATGGGGCACAACATCCGCTCCAAGTACAATTTGCTGGTGATATTTTCTTTGCACCCATCGTCGAACATCTTTTGGGTCACAATACAGGTGAAACCATTACAGAGCACTGCAAAGCAACCCATCCACTGCGGGCAACCACCAATATAATCCACCACAGGAATCAGAAGATATGTTGAGCTTATGCTGAATCAGATTTGAATACAATTCTGGATTATATAGTTATTTTTGAAGGATCATACAGGTATCCTATTGTCAATAGTTCTTTGATAGAAGATTGGAATTTATTGTCATCATATGTAAAATAAACTCCAATATAGAATTAATATATGCCCCCAGCTATTATTGTAAATATTTTCACTGATCATATCATGATTTTATTTTACAATATGATCAAACTCTAATTAGGGCTCCTGAAATGATCTTATCATGAGTGACCATCTGTGACATCAAATAGTTACATGACTAATACAGATGTGACACCAACATTACAGAAAATATCCTCATGTGATCCAAGGGATTGATTGGATGGAATAGAATGGGACAGGATGGGAGGGGACAGGATGGGAGGGGATGGGAGGGGATGGGATGGGACAGGATGGGATGGTGTTGGGATAGGACAGGACTGGGATCTGAAGGGACGAGGCAGGACAGGACAGGATGGACAGAAAAGGATGGGAGGGGAAGGAGCAGCTTTTGCACTTGCTTCAATTGCTTTGCATGCATGTGCTGCAGTTTTTTATGGTATCTTCTTCAATCTATTTAGTATTGGTGGGTAAATTAAGGCTTGCAGTAGATCCCAATGCCCTATGTCTCTGAACCAGCCCCATTCCAGAGCAAGTGGCTTAGGCTCGCAGTGGATCCAGATGACATGTCATGAAACGACTTCCCATGACCTATTTTTGACTTTTACATTGCACTCATTTCTGTCAACAGATGTTGCATCGTTGCCACTATCTGTCGACTCTTTTCTGTCTTGGTTGCCTATTCCCCTGGTGTCTGTTGCAGGGTCATCTCCTATGTGTCGAGTCCGCTCTGCAACGACCCCTTTGTGTTAGCAACCAGGGGCAACCACCCCTCTATGTTGCAAGTATATTACGGTTACAATCAGACCCCTATATTGTACAGTATATAAGGTAGAGTAGAATCTCCTGTACAGTAGACTCTACCTCGTCTAATCCCTGGCTTAGCTGGGCCTGTTTGGACTTGTGTTGAGCTTGAGGTTGTCTTCCTCTTGCTCTCTCGTTGCCTCGGGATTTGCCTCTTTGTCTTGGCTTCGATGCAAACCCCTTGGCTCCTATCTGTCAACTTCTATCCTGTGTTCCTGCCTGGTTGCGCAGTGGACATAGGAGTCCCGTGGCGGGGTTGTAGGGATGGACTACGGTTAGGGCTGGATACCCCAGATCGCCATGAGAGGAATTCCTTGGCGGTTAGGGAGGAGAAGGCTGCACATTCCTGGATTGCCAGGAAGAGTTCCTTGGCGGTTAAGGAGTCCAGCTAGGGATGACATTGTTCAAGGAGACAACCCCCACCACTCACTTCCTATGCTCTCTTGAAGGAGAGCATAGAGCCTGAAGACACATCTATCGGACATCACTGGACACTCGCTCTTATCCACTGGTCCATAATCCAATGGGCATCACATCTTGGAGTATACCCTGTTGTGCTCTATGCAAGTTCTTGGATCCCGCACACCCATCTGTTGTGCGGCAGGATAGGGTCCACATCACTTGGGTCCTTTTGTGACTTGTCATGCTCATGATCATATCCCGCACTCAATATCCCGCACTCCGACTTCATCGACATCCTTTACTCTGGAGTAGTAAAGCTCTATCTACTGGAGTGCGACATTGTGGTTCTTATCCTGCGGCACACAAGGCTTTGAACCCGATTATCCCTTGCTGAGGAAGGATACTACCTTTTTTGCTCTGTGATTACATAATCCTGCATGCTGCGGGTTATGTGCGGATTATGCTTCACCATATCAGGATTACTTCAACCATTACTCTGCTGACATGTGCTTCTGGTTGAACTAATCCCTGGAGTGTTCCTCGGTCGCTGGCCATTTTACACCCCGGCTAGGGCTTGTGGTCATATTGCATTGACGGCAAATAGGCCTGGCCAAGGGCCGTCACTGACATGAACAGAACATGGCCATAACACCTAGTTCCAGAGCAAAGAGCTTAGGGTCGCAGCAGATCCCAATGCCCTACGTCTCTAGACCAGCCCATTCCAGAGCAAGCAGCTTAGGGTCGCAGCAGATCCAGATGTCAGAACATGGGTGTGTGCATCTGTCCCAGTTCCAGGGCAAGCGGCTTAGGCTCGCACCAGATCCAGATTGCATATATGCCAGAACATGGGAGTCCGAAAGGAAGAAAATGCTCATTGATGGCTTCATCATCAGCACATGGTGGCAAATCCTGTCTCACACCCCACATGTGACATGACTGATTGGCCTAGGTATGCGAAGTATGTGTTAACGTTACAACTTACTCCCATAAAGCACGATAGTCTACAGTCTTGAGTCCTTGCACTGTTGAATGTCGGAGAATTGGACATGTGGTCAAGCGGTATGTTTTGTGCCTCTTTCCTATCCGGTCCCATCCCATCCCATCCCATCCTGTCCCAACCCTATCCCATCCCAACCTGTCCTGTCACCATCCTGTCCCATCCTGTCCTGTACTGGTCCAGACCCAACTGTCCTTATCTGTCATGAAACCAGAGGCTTCATCGCGGGATTACATTTTTGCCCGATCGGGGTTCTAACAACCGATTGGGTAATGCCGCAACCGATCGGGTTTGATGATCGTCTCTGAAACCCGCTCGTATCCGGTGTGATATTCATTCCCTTAGTAGCATTTCATATTAGATAGGGGTTTATATTACTGTACCCCTTTGTATGGGTGAAACGTAACACGTAACGCACCTATCGTTTCGTTTCCAGTTTTCAGGTAAGTAACGCATAACGGGGGGGTTGTTTCACAGACAAGAGTGTTATGGTTAAATGTCCTCAAAAGGCCCCCAAAAAAGCGTAAAAAAAGCGCGAATTTTATTTTAGCTACCTGGTACTTCAACGGACTTCAATATATTTGATTTTAGGCCCCATTCTCTACTTCTTCCATGTCGTCCCATGGCTGTCCATTATCTGCATAGGCCCACATGTTTTCGCATTCATCACCTGCAACTAGACCTTCATGGTCATCTGCTATTGCTGCTAGGGATGTGACGGGGTTCTGTGAAAACTCTATCCCCATGACAGAAATACCAAGGGACTCTTGGACGACTACATTGAAAGAGACATCAGAGTCGTCAGGGGTATTGAAGACGACATGAGCTTCCCCCAGTTGAGGGTTCTCGATGGGTTCGGTAGGCTCGGAGGTATCACTGGAAGCGAGAAGTACACGTCCGAGATGTGTAGCCCCACAGCGATTCAAAATCTCGGTAGCCAGTGTCTGGTCTTGGCGAAGAAACTCGCGTAGAGCTTTCTCAGATGCTTTGCCATACAAACAATCTGGGGAAAGATTCCATTCCATGCCTGTAACTTCACATTTACGCCATGCCTAAGTATGAGTAGTCGATGTCAGATCCAACTTCAGTGAAAACGAATTTGGTCACCTGTTGGACAATCTTATGGCCTTCCAAGGTCTGAAAATAGTCGTACATCTTGACGAGACCACGAACTGTCGCATCACAAAGGACAGGAAGTGACGAAGGAAATTTGACATCCTTAGGAGCCACCCCAGCCTTGCTTTGAGATTGGAAGACATCAACGAGATAGTTGAGGGAATCCTGCTTTAAGATGTGTTTGGCAACTCGCTGCAGACTGACGTCGGCAGGCTGAAAAAGACCGGTACACCCGCCGGGGACGAAGATCAAAATGATGTACGGGTGTTCATCAAATACATTGGTCCGAAATTCCTCGCCAGTGTGAACCGGGTAGATGTCGATGAAACAAATCATTTGTTGATCATTGTCGAGGTCAGGATTGGATGCAATGACTTTGGCTCACCACGGAGCTACGATATCTTGAACCCACAGTTTCATTGTTGTAAAAGTCGAAAAGTGACTTCCTTTTTTCTTGCTTTTGGCCGAAGAAAAATTAAAGCCACGCTCGATTGCATCCTCCATCTTTTCAGCATTTGCTTTTGGCAATGAGCCATCGGTTTTGCCGGCCCAGACTGCCTGAATCGGGAGAAAGTCTCCAGCAGCAGTTTAGGATAACATCATGGTATAGGCCCGTTTCTCGTCTTTAGCCACAACATCAACCTGGCTAGCGCCTCGGTCATGAAATGTCTGCCCGCTAGCAGGAAGAAGATAGTTTCCCACTTGATCTGCATTGACAATAAGCTGGATGATCGGTACTTAGTGAGTGCGGGAAGTGCTGGTGGGAAGGAACGAACCTCTGGTGGAATTCCACCTGTTAGAATCGCGTAGCGTATCCGGAAGAAAGTCCTTTCCAAAAGAACTGGAGCATCTTCTGGAATGTGCCTTGCCTGGCGAGTCGCTTTCCAAGGACTCCAGTCCATGACACTAGCCAAGAATGTGCGAACATAAAATTCTGAGACTTTGAATTTTTCCAGAAGATGTGGCTGCTGTTCCTTAATCTCTGCTACAAGCAGCCCACGTGCAATGGAGACATTGACAACTGCTCCGGCGACTCGCAGGCCCTGAAGAATCTCCTTTACGTTCCTGGTGATTTCCGGGTATGGAGTAAGGATGCCGGTACGTCCGGACGCCGTAATGATTCTGCCAGCAACGACCTTGTCCATTGTCTCCTTCTTCCACTCGTTCTTCCCCTTTACCCGCCACTTCGAGATGGTTCCTTTCGCCAGACTTTTAAAGAGGTTGGGAAAGTCACGCAGAAGGCTGTTGACTGCAGCTGTAGGGCTCCACCCGGTGCATTGCATGGCTGTTTCGATGTGGCCAAATAAGAATGGGTTGTACCAGTTGACTGTCTGGGCTTTCTTCTGCATGGCACCTCCATTCCTTCCGTTCCGCTGCGCTTGCCACCCCTGTGTTCCAGCATGCGAAGTTCCAGGAACATCAATCTGCCGCTGGTGTGCCAACGCATCAGCTCCCCGAAGCAGGACGGCATTTGCATTATCATCGTCTGAGAGCTCGTCCTCCCTGTCTGCTTTCTTTCTCTCTCTGTGCCTCCTCTGCCTCTCAGCTGCCTGCTGGTGTTTCCGCTCTTTTCTCTCTTCCTCCTTCTCTTCCTCTCGTCGCTTTGCGGCAGCCATGCCCTCATGGTGCTCCTTATTCATCTGCATTTGACAGGCCTCCTTTGCACCAGGAGCCCACGATTGCCATCCCATTCCGGCGAGAGTTGCCTGCTGATTTTGGACAAGGTCAACATCGGAAGTCGACGGAACCTGGACACACTGTGGGCAACCACCAATATAATCCACTACAGGAATCAGAAGATATGTTGAGCTTATGCCGAATCAGATTTGAATACAATTCTGGATTATATAGTTATTTTTGAAGGATCATACAGGTATCTTATTGTCAATGGTTCTTTGATAGAAGATTGTAATTTATTGTCATTATATTTAAAATAAACTCCAATATAGAATTAATATATGCCCCCAGCTATTATTGTAAATATTTTCACTGATCATATTGTGATTTTATTTTACAATATGATCAAACTCTAATTAGGGCTCCCAAAATGATCTTATCATGAGTGACCATCTGTGACATCAATAGTGACATGACTAATACAGATGTGACACCAACATTACAGAAAATATCCTCATGTGATCAAAGGGATTGATTGGATGGAACAGAATGGGACAGGATGGGAGGGGATGGGATGGGACAGGATGGGATGGGGTTGGGACAGGACAGGACTGGGATCCGAAGGGACAAGACAGGACTAGGATGGGGCAGGACAGGACAGGATGGGACAGAACAGGATGGGAGGGGAAGGAGCAGCTTTGCATTTGCTTCAATTGCTTTGCATGCATGTGCTGCAGTTTTTTATGGTATCTTCTTCAATCTATTTAGTATTGGTGGGTAAATTGAGGCTTGCAGTAGATCCCAATGCCCTATGTCTCTGAACCAGCCCCATTCCAGAGCAAGCGGCTTAGGCTCGCAGTGGATCCAGATGACAGAACATGACCGTAACACCTAGTTCCAGAGCAAAGAGCTTAGGGTCGCAGCAGATCCCAAGGCCCTACGTCTCTGGACCAGCCTGTTCCAGAGCAAGCAGCTTAGGGTCACAGCAGTTCCAGATGTCAGAACATGGGTGTGCATGTCTGTCCCAGTTCCAGGGCAAGTAGCTTAGGCTCGCACCAGATCCAGATGCATATATGCCAGAACATGGGAGTCCGAAAGGAAGAAAATGCTCATTGATGGCTTCATCATCAGCACATGGTGGCAAAGCCTGTCTCACACCCCACATGACTGATTGGCCTAGGTATGCGAAGTATGTGTTAACGTTACAACTTAGTCCCATAAAGCAATCATCCTGCGATAGTCAACGGTCTTGAGTCCTCACACTGTCGAATGTCGGGGAATTGGACATGCAGTCAAGCGGTACATTTTGTGCTTCTTTCCTATCTGGTCCCATCCGGTCCCATCCTGTCCCAACCCTGTCCCATCCCGTCCCATCCTGTCACCATCCCGTCCCATCCTGTCTTGTACTGGTCCAGACCCAACTGTCCTTATCTTATCCATCCCATTCAGTCCAGTCCTGTTGGCAGTGGTATGGTCACAAAAAAGTCACTATCAGTCACTGGAGGAGTACTGGAAGAATCACATCAGTCACCTCAAAGCTCAAATCATGTGATCTGATCTTATTTTGATCTATTTTGGTATATTTCTCAAATAAGATCAGCAAATAATCAAGGACTAGATTTCAACTAATAACCATGATTATAAAGAGGTTACATCTCAGAATATATTTCGAAAATAATCTAAATATAATAACAGCTGCTCTGGGGATCCTATTGAATGATATAATCCCCATTTAATCACTGAAGAAATCCCTTTTGTACTTGGATCACATTCTCCATAATATCAACACATAATTCAACTGGTATCATAGATTATATTGGTGGTTGCCCACAGTGATCGTGCCACCGGCTTTTTGATAGAAGATGGCAAACTCTGGAGGATTGCAGATTCAGTGGCCCGACAAGTCACTCGCACAGAATGCATCCCTGCGGCGCAAGGATTTGAACAAGCCTTCACGGTTCATGTTGAGAACAGGCATTTCAATGTAAATAGCACTAAGCTTAAGCTTTCAGATTGTTATTTTTGGCCTGGAATGGACACTGACTGCCAACAGGTTATGCTAGAATGTCCACAATGCAAAAGTTTTGGCCCAGCCACTCTCAATTCACTCCTACAACCGATGCACTGAACTCAACCATTCACTCTCATCGCTGGGGACTACCTGTCCCTACCACTAGGGAAGGGAGGCTTCAAGAACATCGGACTTTACATCGACGTATTCTCCCATTTTGTGTGGGCTACAAAACTAAAAGTTGCAGGCAGTGCCAAAACGACAAAGGATTCATTACATCGAATACTCCACGACTTTGCAGTCCCGGACTCATTCATTGTGGACAGCGGGAGCCATTTCAACAACCACGAAGTCAACAACTTTTGCGAGAACAATAATGTGAAGCACATTACGACCGCATCATACTCACCGTGGGTAAACGGCTTGATTGAGGGAAGTAACAAAATTCTTCTCAGCATACTAAAGCGCCTTTGCACCCCAGATCACGATGCAGTAGAGGGTACAGTTGACCCTAAAGACATTCCTGCTAACTGGCCAGAACATCTTGACAAAGCGATTCGTCAGATGAACAATAGGATCCTGCTCGCCCTCAAGGTGAAACCCTGCGAACTCCTTTTTGGCAGGATGTTCAGCCCTGAGAATATAACATCTCCATTACTCAAATCTACTACTCTATCTGACATCGATATCCATTTTTCTCTAGCTGATAGTCTTCAGTGGAACACCCACCTGAAATGTGCAGAACAACAGAAATCTAGATTCGAAAAGAATGCGCAGATTGTCGAATTCCGGATCGGTGATGTAGTCCAGTGGTACGACTCACCCACTGACACAAACAACAAATCTATCAACAAACTTGCACCACGCTGGTCAGCCCCATCAGAAATATATGCACATTCCCTTAACTCTTTTCTTTTTGTGATATGAATGGCATTCCACTAAAAAACTCTCTTCATATACATTCGGGCAGGTTACAACACTATATACCATTACTAGGTTCAACCCTTGATCAAAAACACCCCCCAATGCCAGGGAGTACATACCCTCAGAACAAGATCTTGAAATTGCCACGGCAGAGGAGAAAATGCTAGACGCTCTTGATATTGAAGCCAGCACGAGGGGAACTGTCTAAACTGGCTGGTCTGCACTGTCAGAGTTCCACCGGGCAAATAGGGACACCCACTTGGCTGAACCAATGTGTGGTGGTTTGATTGAGTGGTGCTCACAAGGAGCATTTGGAGTAGGGGGAGCCATTAGATGTCCGGGGCAGACATCGTTTGGAGGGGGGGGCACCTGTGGCTGTGCCAGAGATTAGATAGGATTGTTTGTCTTTGTAGATCTTCACCATCTCTTTCCCTTTTCTGTCATTTGGGATTGCAGCTGCGACCCCAGAGAGTCTTCTGAGCCATATATCTATGATTGGGCCAAATTCCCATGACTCTAGCTCTCAGAGAGGCTGAGAAGTCTCCAACATGGAGTATATATCACTCTGGGGAACATCAGCAGATGTTTGTAGAGCATTGTGAGGGGAACACACCAGTACAGCAGCACCAGATATCAAAAATCGTGAAAATCATGAATTTCAGCTATTTTCAGCCAAAAGCACCCTGGCAGCGTCACTGAGGAGCGGCAACGTGGCTCGAAAAGTATATGTGACTGTGTGTGGTATGTAAGAGAAGGTTTCTACAGTGCTGCGAGGCAGCCGCACCTCCACAAGGGCACCAGCATATCAAAAATTGTGATTTTCACGGTTTTTGCCTATTTTCGGCCAAAAGAACCGCCACGGCATCGCTGTAAGAAGACAGTGCGGCTAGCAAAGCATATGTTACTGTTGGAGACATGTAAGTGAACGTTCCTGGAGCGCTGCGCACCGAACACACCTCCACAGCAGCACCAGCATATCAAAAGTCATGATTTTCACGGTTTTTGCCTATTTTCGGCCAAAAGAACCGCTGCAGCACTGCCGTAAGGAGACGGTGTGGCTAGCAAAGCATGTGTCGTTACAGGGGACATGTGAGTGAACGTTCCTGGAGTGTGGCACAACAAACACACCTCCACAGTGGCACCAGCATATCAAAAATCGTGATTTTCACGGTTTTTGCCTATTTTCAACCAAATGAACTGCCACAGCATTGCCACAAGACGGTAGTGTGGCTAGAAAAGCATATGTCACTATGGGGGACATGTGAGTGAATGTTCCTGGAGCACAGCGTGCTGAATACACCTCCACAGTGGTGCAGGTATATCAAAAACCTTCTGCAGCTGCAAAAGCTCCACTGATGGCTGTGCTCAGCTGTCCTTTTGTTTCTGCCTTGACATCCAGAACAGTGCTCAATGTCAGATGGGGTGAGACAATCTGTCTCTTTTGAGATTGGAACCATGTGGTCTACATTTGACTTATGATGTAGACACATTTCAAGGGGGGCCTCCTCAAAATCCATTCTTGTAATTCTCAAGTGAATGCTGCCCCATTTTCTCCAATCAGTTATAATCTCCTCTGTCTAGGCATCCGGGTGCTTTGTAACAACTCCCTTCTCTCCTCCTTACTTTCGCAAATGGCCCCAGACTACCCTTACTTGCAGCTCCCTGGCAGATATCCTATGCTGGCCAAGCTCTTTGTCATCAAGAATCATCCTCAGTGGTAAGGAATCCCTGGAACAACCTACATTTACCTTCAGGACTTTTCCCCCCCAGCCCCATCTCATCTGAAACCCACATCCAGATATAAAATCTCACATATGCCCCTCATATTAAATAAAAAAGGTATGTACAGTTAATCTGCCTGCCTCCCTCTGCTTTTCAGCAATGGGAGGCAAGTGTATCAGCTGTGAGGGGGACTGTAGCGTTGCTTTGGAAAACGAGGTTCCAAAAGTGACTTGTTCTTCCTCTGGGGGCTTTTTTGTTTAAGTTGGATTCATATAGATTTTGTGAGAGAAGATAGTTGAGCAGCATTTTCCTGTGGGGATCTGTTGGGGGTCAAAAATGGGGGATAACGTGAAAAATACCTTGTTCAGATGTGCACACCATGTGCACTACTCTGAGACAATATCCAAGTCTCTGCTTTGTCTCTCTTCTACCACCTTTCCCCTTTGAACCGGGTGATAGTTGATTCAACTGGCTTTCCTGAAGGTGGGATAACCGCAATGGCTTGACGAGGGCCACGGCTCAATGTGGGTACAGCTCACGAAGGATGTGAGTGTGCCGGTTGTTGTCCAAGGTATCCGTGATTTGGTGTGGGACACCTTTCTGCATCAGCAGCGGTTTGTAAGGTCAAGGGGATGGGTTAGTGTGTTTAGACGTTCAGTATGAACCATCTGGAGGATGTGTAGTCAAGTGTCTTGCAACAAGTTAGTGGGTTAGTGGTGTGTGTGTGTGTGGGTCAACAGTATATTGGGGGGAATCGGTTTACACTAGAAACTAGTGAGGGAAAAACCGCTCCAAAGTGGACTGTCTACTGCTTTGAGACCCAGATCCTTTTATACTCTGCCAATAACCCCTTTGGATCGCATCCTTCACCCAAAACACTCTGGTTTGAGGAAAACAATACTCATACACAGAAACACTACCGTTATGAACTTACTCGTAGTACGAAATCAAGGTGCGCTAGCTTCAACCCACCATCTACACTAACACAGTCAGCCCTTCCTTTCTGTGGATATATCCGACCAGGAAATCCCACTAGTAACATACGACATCCAGATAGTCTTTAGACACTCTCGCCTGAGCATATCATCTTATTCGCCTCGATCAACGACCCGGATCCCCTCGTACATGTTACAAACAGGGTCAGAGACAGGGGATTTTCCCTCTGGTCGCTGTCTTTAGCAATAAAACACCACAAAAACTATAAATCCTCTCAAGTCCGGCACTACTTGTACTCCCATGTCGCTCTGAAATGACTGTAGGGATTGCAATAGGTCGATTGGTGCAGGAGAAGGCCTAGTATCAATCGTCTTCATCGACATACAAAGTGAAATATAGCTAAAACACACCCGGAGAAGCAATCTGGGCGCTCCTTAGCTCTTAATTGTTATATTCCGGCCGCTCAAACATCTGGAATAACCACCAGCAGATCTGATATACCTAGTAGCACCCCCATAAGCATTTAATTAGACCTGCTTGGAGTACCCATGCACTAAAAACAAATTAACTACACTGTTCACAAAACTTGCTACACTCCACTGCCTTGATTATTTCCCCCAGAGGAGTCAGGACGTACCTTTCTGAAACTCGCAGACCTACTTGCAGTTCCCAGAACCACTGTCAACATCACACTGCATCAGCTATGGACTCAGACTCGTCCATGCAAGTCAGTCAATTTGAATGGCAACTGTACTCAGCAGCTGCCTACCAGTGGTTTTGCCTATGAACATTCCAGCATCTGCAAGTCTGTTCAAGAACCGTCATGCTGCTACACCTTGGGTCCATCCAGTGAGGCACCCACTTTGATTGTGGCACCTGTCACCTTTGCCAAGATGGGCATGGAAGAGATGGGCCCCATGGTTCAGACATGCCATGACTTGCTTGCTGTAAGTCATCCCCACTTTCTTCAAGTTCCCTGAGTGCTCATGGCAGGGGCTGCATTAGCCATAGCAGCCATGTCAGAAGCCCCTCCCATTGTGCGCCAGAAATCTGCAGAACACACAGAACTCATCAACCTGCTTTCACTTGGTGTCAGTAGATGCCACTGTGCAAATCAATGTCGCTGTGGCCAAGCATCCCCTCCTGCGTGTGCAGGGTGGAAAGCCCAGGAAAGGTGTGTTATCCCGCTCTTTGCTTTAGCTTCACTCCACTGACTATCATAGGCCTGTCACTCACTGCTGATATAGGCTTCTATGGTGCAGCTCATGAGGACCAGGGCCACATGCTGGCTGAGTACAGTTGGATTGGCTGCAGCAGTGACATTCCCCCAGATTACAACCCTGGCTTCTTCTTCATACTCGAGCTTGGTGTCTTCATTGTCCTTGACGGGCATGTCTCGATGAATTTCACCAGCCCTCCCCGTCACTGCCTCATTATCAACTTCACTTGCCTTTGCAATCTTGAATATGTTGCAGCATTTGTTCAACCACATCCCCTTCTTGCCGCCTATCTGCCCCACATTCTGAGTTTCTCCAGACAATGAAACCAGGACTTGACGCTGTTGCTGCAGCATGGAAAGCTGAAGATGCTGTGAAGTTGAACGGATGGCGACTGGCTGATATGGGAGTTCCCTCCTGCTGAGCTGCAGTACATCCCTCATGTGCAATTCTGTGTGTCCTTAGAGCATTCTTGCCAGTGATATTACAATGCCAACTGTTAATACAACTACAACCCCTTCCACAAATCAAACTGGCTTGTGGTGATAAGCCAGATTTCAGGCCATGCCTGTAAACACACATTTTTCAAAATCCTACATCTAGCACATCATCAATGACTAGACAGCTAGTGCTAGGATTGAGTGCATAGACGGTGTAAATGCCTAGATTGACCAGTTAAAGCTAAGTCTATGGGAAAAGCCTAGCCTAGTTGACTTTACACTATGATACATAACAAGATCTGGGAGGAAACCACTGCAGTAGCCATTGAGTACAAAGCTAGCAACTTTGTTAGGTGTTGTTATGACCAGCTGAGAGACACAATGAGACATGTAATGTTTCTGTTGTGCAATGTGACAGAATCAGGACCCACTGGAGTAGGTGGGATGGTCAGGTACTATGGGCCAGGAGCTATGACTCAGCAATTGCAGCCGCAGATCTAGTATTGGTGATATCCGGACTTTGACAGTAGGAATACAAATCAGACCTAGTAAACGCTGGCAGGTGTACAACATTACTAGGGCGCTATATCTCAAAGCTCATAGCTAGGGGGACAAGTTACGAGTCCTAAACTTGTTTAGGTAATTGTTCTATATCCATCCCTTCACCTTCGGATTTTGGTCGTTTTTCAGACCCTTAATTTGACTTTGCATGGAAATTACCATTGTACTAGGTCGGTCCTCAGTCCTATCGGCGGTTGGACCTAATTCCGTTGGCTTCTCTTCTTTCTAATGTTAGTTTGTGGGTTCTTGGTCTTGGCTCTGAGTCCGTGTGTATCTTGTAGCATACAAAAAAGAGAGTAAATAAAGTGGAAGCAGGAGGGGGATGAATAATAGGCAATATGGGTCTGCAGTTTTATGTCATGATTAGGAACTGTTAGTAATCAGTTCTCATGCTCATGGGAGGCTGCGTTAGAATAGATTCTATTTTTTGCTAATAATGTCCACAGTCCACCTTCAAATCTGTACCAGGCTGGGTCAGATGACGGCTCAGGGCACCTCCTTCCCATTATCCTCCTGCCTCCAACTGCTCCCAGTCAGCGAAGTTGCAGTGACTACTGCAGGCAAGGCATGCAACCGACAGTGGCTTGAAGAGTGGCCTGCCTCCCCCCACTTCTGCCAACTCTCCCTCTTCCTCCACTCAGAGCAACTACCACTGTCCCCTTCCCCACTCCCTTAATGCACCCACTCCCCTCCTGCTAGTTACTCCCCTGTATTGTGTACAGTGCCACATAGATGATGGGGTTTACAAGTGCCTAGGCAGGCTCAACCTCACCCATGAAGCAAGTGCAGAGGGCAAATATTTTTCTGGAAGTGCTCCAAATCGGCTAAGTGAAGTGAGTGACATGTTTATAGGGTTTACTGTTCATTCACTGTTCGTAGGTTCAAATTCATTGAATTTGGGTTTGTAAATTGTTCAACGCTCTATCCAGAAGCTGGAACACTATTCTCTGAGGAAACTTTGCTCAAAATGTTCACCGAAAATTCCTTAATTTTCGGCCTCAGCCCAAGAGGAGTGCATAGCGAGGACAGACTGGACTGCACATCGGATGCTGGACTGGGTCTTCTTTTTTCTTTCCTTCTTTTCCCATGAACCATAGTGTTGGTGAAATTCATTAAGATGTATACTTGGAACAATAATCACTACTTACAAAATTATTTTCAGTTGTTATGATATGGAAGTAAATATGTGGGACATCAGACATGCACTTTAAAAATACAAAGGGCGATGAAAGGTGTTGTAGTGTTAGTCAATTTAAAAATCCTTCTCCGGGTCTGGGTGCAGATATATAGTACATGGAGCTAGATGTGTGGCAGAAAGCAGCCAGATGTTGGAAAATAAGTGGGGTTAATAATCACGTGGGAGGTGGCACATATCGAATTAGGTCAAGGATATACAAGTAGATCTAGATTATAGTAATAGGTAGTTGTGCTGGACTCCATTAATTGTGGTGGAAGGACCAGTACAGTTTCGAGACCTCGCAGTCACCTTCAGTCACTTCATTAGCCTGTTTCTCATGATATGGGAGGGACCCAAAAATCAACCCCCACCGCACATAACAAAGTTCGATTCAGTCCTCAAATGTCTACAAGCAGTAGCTGCAATTCGGTGGGGTGGAGTGCTCTGTCGGCCAGATGACCTCACACCCACCTGTTCACACATAAAATATTTCACGAGGCTCTGCCTGCTTTTCAAGGCAGATGAGCATGTTCGAACTACATCTGGGCTTACACTTGAACAGTGAGCCACCTATTTGATTACTCATGCTTTTTTCTGATGTCTCCCAGAGCCGTATATGAGCTAGGAATCAAAAACCTCAACTGTGCAACCAGGTCAGAATTTACCAGGGTTGCAGACAACAGCAGCCTTTTTACTAGCCTCATCCATGACAGTGTGCATCCACCACTGATGTGCATGTCCGCTGACTACCTGAGCTTCACATATGACACGTCGACTCTATACCTTCCGAAGCTGTGAGATGCAGTACAGAAAGGAGTTGTAGAGCTTGGTGGCCACCTTGATGCCCTCATGAGGGGAATCGACATCCCGATCAAATATCCCAAAGTCTGGGCAGATCAGTGGCCTAGCGAGGAGCCTGGCTATTCATTTATGAAGTCAAACACCTTCTTGAGGGAAAAGAGGCCATGGATCCGCGGACTATTGGAATTGAAGGCGCTTGCAAGCAGGAACTTCAATAATCCCGTCCAGCGGGACTCTTGGGGAAAAATTCTCCTAAATTCTCATGTTATGCAGGACATCTTTGACAAGGACCGTGAGTTCATCAACCTTGCCATGGTCTTAAGCTACCTTACTTCTTCTGGGCTCCGCGGACAAGAATTTGTGGAGACTGGGCTTGAAAATAATGAGCGCCCTCGGGGCTTCCTGGTGGACGAGAATGGCGAGTGCTGGTTTGGTGGGCAACAAATCAAGCCAGAAAATATCACAAGAACCATGACATTCATTCCTTCAGTGATCCCTAGGGAAATTTCTGATCTACTTTTGAAATACCTCATCGTCGTCTGCCCAGGAATCACAGAACTGGTACGAATCCGGCATGCCGAGGATGGGGGGGTTTCAGCTGTTTGCCAATCACAGTTCCTCTGGGTTTCGGAGGGGGAGGTCTATGATTGAAACAAGCTGGGGTTGCTTCTGGAAGTCTTCACATGTACAGAATGTGGTGTGGAGCTTGGACAAAGGGCCTGGCATCATATAATCACAGAAATTATCCAGGTCTACTGCAGTACGAGATGCTCAGACTCGGAGGCCCAGGGTGTAGATCTCCATTCAGCTCGGATGGGCCACTCATTACCCGCTTCCCAACCCACTACAGCATTTCTTCGAAAACCATGACCAGCAATAGATTGTTGGAATATCGAGATGCCTCCTACGACATGCATCAGGTCCTGGGTCTGGGCCCAGCGGGAAACATGCCTCTCATACCGATCCGGCTGCGAAACCGTTTGGGGTTTGTTCTGATTGTCAATCCAGAAACTGCAGCTGGTCCCCTTGCCCAGAACTTTGACATGGAACTGTTTGTCACGGCTCTCACAAACACATTGCATGAACAGGAAGTTCGGATAGAGAAGAACATTGAACAGACTTGTATTCGAGCCATGAGCAAGGTGTTTGTAGCCCTCGAACACCATCGTCCATCCCATACACTTTCCCCCCTGCTGGCACCTCTGGAACTACAGGCTATTTCGGAGGTGCCACAAACCTTGAACAAGCCACAGGAATCGGTACTGCTGCCAAAACTAAGGGAGTTCCTTTGCAAACCCGATGCAAAGTTCAATTCGCAGGAACAGCGGAGGGGCCTCAAGCTAGCATGGGAGGTGAAAACTCCCTGCGCTGCAAACCTGAATCCTGGCAAAGGCAAAAGTGTCCTATACCAACTTCCCATGTTTTTCAGAGCCTGAAAACTACACAATCATGGTTTGTCCATACAAAGTGCTTCTAACAGATCAAATTAATGAGGCAAAGAAACTCAGTGTTTCATCGTTCCGTTGGATGGTGCCAAAGCCATCTGGGACAATGGTTGTGCCGCCAGACACACATTGGTGTTAGAGTCCCTTTCATCCGTGGCCCTCAAGCCATGAGTCCCTCATTTTGCGCATCATGTCTGATGATCTGATTTCCTGTAGCATTCTCCACTCCCCAAAACTCAAGCGGATCACGATCGACAAATTCCATGACAAAGAAAACACCCAAGATTGGAGGCCACAATGGGAAAACATTCCCATCATCACCGCACTGCCTGTCCAGAATATTCTTCTGTCGGCAACCATTGCCTGCGGTCTAGAGGAGTTCTTTGCCAGATCTTGCGGATTGCTGGTTCCAGTTCCCACTATAAAATCCTATTTCCAACAGCCTGCCCATTGTTTTGCCCATTTTTGGCTCCCCCCGGGACGAGACATGAAAATGTTCTTAAATGAGCTCCAAGTGATGCTCACCGCCGAGTTTATGTCTCCGGGAGATCAGGGGATTATCTTCCGTGCATGCCACAAGGATATTGAAGACCATTCGAAAGGTTCTTCACCTGATTGTGTGTCATATAGCTTATCAAGGACCGTGACAAGCATGAGCGTGCATGGCTTTCAGGTGAGAAAACCTTCATGATGTCAACAACTACATGCATAAATGGCATCAATAGCCGCAAATGCGCGGTAGTCATCTTCATTGACTTCTTTCTGCATCTGGTACTGATTGCTCAGGGTGTGGGCCAGGGGGGACGCGACGGGCAGGAGACCTTGGTTCTCTTCATCACCTCGGCCAGCCACAAGTACCAGAAGCCGAGCAATTTACAGGACATGGATCCAAAGTGCATTTTGCATGATGTTGCCATGCTCAATGAGAGGGGTCGTTGCTATTGTTGGGGGTTCGGACTTGCTTTCAATGGGGTGGGGCAGAAGTGTGCATATCTGAAAGATGTCAAAGGGTGCCAAGAGTGCGATCCTGACCATCCACTGTTCCGAAAGCTGGAAAAACTTGTGCAGGGGCTGGTAAGTAGTCTCCTTTTCTTCAGCTTTATTCAGCCCTTAATCCTGACCACAGGCAATGGTTCAGCCACTGGGTAGCCCATTCAAATTAGCTGCACCATCTCACCATGAACCCAGACCCTTGGAAAACAGCCAAAGATATGCACCATACCCCCCACCAGCTGCGGCTGCTCATCTGCCAGTGCGGCAAAATCCGATTTCTTCTGTGCTCAGCCACCCTGGCAGGTCGATTGACATTGTGATTCCACTCCAGGGTGCACTCCAGAGCGCCATGGACGACCTCCTCATGGACAAGCTGATTGCTCTTGGAAATCTATCCAAACATCTGTGCAGAATGTGTCCTGCCTGCTGGGCCTTACATGGGAGTTTCTGTGCAAGGGATCATTCCATCTTCGCCAACTGCAAGCTGGGTTGTGAGAGCACAGCAGCAACTGGCATGGAGTACAGTCTCTTTCAGCCTCATTTCAAAGCATACACGGTGTGTTATGGCTGTTGGCTCCCGCAGGTGAAGACCTTGCATTTGTATGAAAACACAACGCATCCATGTCCAGGAGGCACTTGTACACACCCCCTTTCGTTCAAGCAAATTGTGTGGGCAATCTTCAAAACTTTGACTCTCTGGTCAGAGTTCCTTCATGACACCAAATTCCCACTTAATCCCGATGCCAGCACCACACAATACGGGGAATGGCTGACTAGGAAATCAGATGGAATGGTGAACATTGGTCATGTCATCCACTGGCTTATAAAGTACTATAGATCTTCTACTTAGAATATTACAGTAGTAGAATGGCAACACAATTCATGTTTTTTCTGATGTAACTTGACCCTGGCTAATCCAACTTCTGCGTCTAGGTTGCACACCACTCCCATGATCACCCCAAAATCGGTAAAAATGGCAATATCAATGTGAACGCGGGTTTGGATCGCTCTGAAACCACATTCAATGGATTT
This sequence comes from Mycena rebaudengoi, assembly GCA_029282285.1. Classification (NCBI taxonomy): domain Eukaryota; kingdom Fungi; phylum Basidiomycota; class Agaricomycetes; order Agaricales; family Mycenaceae; genus Mycena; species Mycena rebaudengoi. The sequence goes on from JARJCX010000084.1 coordinate 103,166, forward strand.
GTATGCCCTGATAACAGCAAGAAAAAATCTCAAAGACTTGGAACGCATACTCGGACTTGGGCTCACCAGAAAAAAGAAATGGGTCAAAAAATCAGGAAAAAGGAACAATGGTGCTAAATTTTTGTACTGTTCATGTTTACCAGTGACTCATACATTCTAAGCTTTTAAAAGTGAATGTGGTTCATAGACATGATAATACCCTAATGCCAAGCAGGCCCCTCCCATAAATTGGACACACAAGCCTTTTCACGGATTTTTTGCGCCAAGTCCATGTCAAATCACCAAAGGACTTTTCCACACATTCTTGCACCATATCTATAAGGCCCAAAGCTGTCTTTGTAAAGTCCCTCTAACGAATCTGGTGATAAGTAGTTGTCAAATTATGAAAAAGGAAAAACTTCCCAGAGATTCTGGCACCAACTTTTTCAACCAAAGATGCTTTTTATTCATCCTGGTTCAAATCTCAATAAGGCCCCAAATCACCTTATAGATGCAAGGTAGCGCTACAAGTGGAATATGAAATAAATAGAAGCATTGGTTCATACAGCAGGAGAATGAAGGCTCTAATCCACTCTCGTCAACAGATGAAGATGGAGGATCTGACTCAGAAGTCGCAAAGACACCAAAGCCAAGAGGTAACTGGTGGCTATGCACGGCAATCACAAAACTAATGCCCTTGCTAATCATCTCCAAACAACTCTTTCTCTCAACCTTCGCCATCTCTGCCAGTGATACACGTGCTGTGGGGACCAAGTGTAATGTATAAGTGGAAGGTGTGCTCTACTGGTGCCCTAGCGGAACACTGTCTGCAACCAGAGCGTATGAGGTGACTGTCGAGTGCGACCGTCAAACCACAACTACTCTACAAAACAAACAACCAAATATAGCTAGCTCGGCTAGGAGAAGCATCCAATGCTAATCCTGGCTATCTCCCTAAACGGCTTATACGCCATAAGATCGAAAGTTCGGGGTAGGGACCAAGTATTAGGCCGCTTTTATGATAGTCCTTCCGTGAATGTAATCTCCTCTCTGCTTCAATCCTCTCTTGACTTCGGATCGTGGTACACTTAGAAATGTGCTAGCCTAGCTAGTCATGTTTAATAGCTCTCTGCAATGTAACCTCCTATAGAATTCCTATCCGTGAACAGATGGACCTTCACAAGGTTCTTGACCATTGTGGGGCTCCCACACGTGTGTACGCCCCAGCGAATGCTACCGAGCAGGGACGACACAAGATCATCCGGAGATACGCTCTGGCGAGAACAACCACCAGTGAGAGTTCACCAACCTCTGTTACGTATCGCCAAATGCGGCAACATCACCCAGAGTCCACTGAACTCTTTGCCTAAAAACCACTTCCGCATGTCGACCAGCGACTCTTTCCATGATACCTTCCACACATATGAGGACACCCACACTACGACTCTCGACATCGCTACACGACACTCGCTGCGCGATACCCCCACAAATATTGTCGACTTCCTCGCCCCAAATGATCCTACTTACCTAATTGGGATTTAGCTCCGAGAGTTCGCTGAACTCTTCAATCCATCACGATAACCCCGGCTCTTGACAAATGGGGAACAATGTGTACGACTCCATCCGCATTCAGAACGCGTTCACACACTGGACCACGTGCTGCGGCCCCCAGTTGCCCTCGTTTCTCGGATGTATCAACTAATCCAGACCTCCTCCACACCACAAGACGTCCCAATGGAGCACGCTGTGACACGGGAACGGTTTGGACATCCGCATTTGATATTGGGCAGTGCACCATGTGATCGCCAAGCCAAGAGGTCGATGAACTCTAGGGATTTTGGCATGAAAAGCCTCAGAGTTCGCTGAACTCTTCAAAATCTGAAACCCAAAAGAGTGGTGAAACACACGATATGTCGGGAATGGTCCTGGGAGCGGTTCTGGAAGGAGATAGAGACGAGGTATAAAGGGTTCTGGGTAGCTTAGCAGTAGACAGACAACTACAGAGTGGTTTTCCTCCACTAGCTTCTAGTGTACCAATCCCCCTCAATCAAATTGTCCACCACACACACTTCTACAGTCGAAAGACTCTTGCTACATCATCCTCCGAGTGCTTCATACGAACGTTCATCCACCACACACACATGCATTCAACTCTCAATAATTCATGTCGCCGCGAATATCGAGGGGGGCTGTTTGTAAGACCCGTAACGAATCGCGGATCCCCCACTCAGCAATGTTGCTCCACCACCGTTAGCGAGTTCTACCACTGTTGACAAGCGACCCGTGTCAAGTCACCGTAGCCAACCCACCTTTGGGAAGGCTGTTCGTATCAACTTCCATCCTGCGCATAGGGGAAAGACGGTTGTAGAGAAGATAGCTCAGGGCTTGGTTATTGTCCAGAGACTAGGCGCGCGCGGTTGAGCCAGTCGGACAAGTATTTTCATTGTACACCCTCTTTATACACTAACAACAGGACTACTCAGATGTTCCCTCATAGCCTACTACATCCTTCCCAAATCCACCTTGCATTAAAAACCCATCCAGCAACCCCCAGAGGCAGAACATAGTCGTCTTGTTGGATACAGCTTCCACAAGCGGCACGACAGTCTCTCTCACACCGTGTTCTCAAATGTGTGTGTGTGTTTTATGGCTGTTAACCGGCGTGTTTTATTGTGCTAGCTCGCACTTGAATCCTTCCAACCAAATCCAACCTCGACTCCTTGTCCTTTTAACCACTCTGCTCTGTGTTGCATATCATTCTGTGACGCTGCACGCGGACTCTCAATGAGTATGTATCCAAACGCTCAACACGCCCCTCAACGGGTAGAAACCGACTCTCAACGAGTATCAGCCACTCTCAACGAGTATGAAACCTTGAAACCCTCAATCCCTCAATCCCTCAGTGCACTCTGTGCATGTTGTTGTGCAAATGAACTTCTATTGAAGGACAAATGGATGGTGGGCTTGATGCGCACCTTCAGAACATAGGGGGTCACTATATGAATAGCTACTGCCTCCACTAACCAAGGTATGATCTGCTGCCCTCCTCCCACTTCTCCCCTTGCTTTTATACTACTAACTACATACATAATCACATGAAAGTATGATAGCCTAGCAAAATAGAATATAAATAAAAGGAATATAATTCGTCCAATCCACGAAACCCTCAGCCCGACCCATATGGTTGCTCCATCAGCAGCCACTGAGAAATCCATTCTTCCGCGATAAGAAAGTGCTTCTGTCATTTCTGAGACCCACATCCCTTAGCTAGCTCAAGGAGTATTCGTCCCCTAGCTATGAGCTTTGAGATATAGTGCCCTAGCAATGTTGCACATCCACCAGCGTTTACTAGGTCCGATTCGTATTCCTATTGTCAAAGTCCGGATATCACCAGTGCTAGATCTGCGGCTGCAGTTGCCGAGTCATAAATCCCAGCCTGTAGTACCCGACGGTCCCGCCTACTCTGGTGGGTCCTGATTCTTCATATTGCACTACTGAAACATCACGTGTCTTTTCGCATCATTCAGCTAGTTCATATCAATGCCTAACAAAGTCGCTAGCTTTGTACTCATTAGCTACTGCATTGGTTTTCCTCCCAGATCTTGTTATGTATCATAGTGTAAAGTCGCCTAGGCTAGGCTTCTCCCATAGGCTTAGCTTTAACCAGTCAAAACTGAGCTAGCAACCTCATATGAAGCATCACTAGCAGAGTATCGCCTCATAGCCCTCATCTAGGCACTAACACCGTCTACACACTCAATCCTAGTGCTAGTCGTCTAGTAATGGATGATTGTGCTAGATGTAGAATTTCGCAAAAAGCATGTTTACAGGCATGGCCTGAAATCCAGCTTATCACCGGCTCTGCCTGAATCTCGCACTACACCACCTTTATTGTCTCCACAGTGAACATTTCACGTGACTATGGCTGTCGCTCGCATCTCTCAGCTTGTCTTTTTTGCCGAGATCTTCAGCCGCATCTTGTGCCTCGCCCGGACCCCCACTGACATTGCTGTCTGTCTCAGTGTTTCTTGCTGGTTCTCCGAGTTCAAACAATTCCAGATGTCAAGACTGTCGTGGGAGAGGGTGAAGGAGGTTCTGGGCCTACTTTTGAGCTTGCAGAATGATGACAGCCACCATTGGGTGAAGGAGCTGGCATTTACACTGCAAACTTACGATGACAGTATGTCACTACACCATTTCCTCCCATATGTATTCATTGATCATGTTTCAGGGTTCCTTACCCAGAGGAGCATTTTTGCCATGCTGAATATCTTCACAAATCTGATGTCGTTAACTCTTTCAAACAGCTGCATCACTTCCCACATCCACACTTCAGTCACCAGGCTCCCTCATTTGCAAGAGTTGCACCTCATAGCATGCGGGATTTTCAGTCGCTCCGATCACCCAGAGGGCAATCAGCCGTTCAGTGTAAAATTTCTCAGGCTTGCAGATATCCAGATCTTCTGCCACGACAGCCATCGCATTGATGATCTGCAATGGATGAAGCCCAGCTCACCATATTCCCTCCTCTGCTCCTTGCCAGCCTCATATCGATTCAATTTGACTCCCGAAATGACCACATTCAGCCACTCTACTGGTTGCCCCCTGACACACCAGGTCTTGAAAACATCATTGTGGATGGCTGCAGCCGTCCATTGGCATCCACCACCCCACTCCCACACCTTCCATTCACTTCATTGAGAATGTTCCAAAGGCCATTGTGCATGGCAGTTTGGGCAATTTTGCCTGACTCACGGATCACCGAGCTATGTGTCTCTGGTGCCCTTGCTTCAGCCCAAGCTTCTGAGCTTCTGGAAAATGTCTACTCCAATGGACTTTTCAGCCTAGAGTTCACACTCACTCAGTGGGAGCCGTCTGTACTCCAATTTATTTCCCTCAGGTTCATGAAGTGCAAGAGGTTGAAGATTACATATCCAGACTCAGGTCCAACTGGAGTAAGTCAACGCAACATTGACAAGCTGATTGCTGAATTTATTTAGGCTGTTGCCCATACTATTGCCCGGGGGCAGTTAGGTCACATGCCCAGACTGGATACATTGTTACTATGCGGCAAGGCTCCGTGGTTTTCCAATGCACAGAATACGGTGGCTGTGTTTGAGTTCTTGGCTTCAATTCGGAACACCCCCTTCTGGAGGTCGTCGCCATCCACGGGAGTGTTTTGATTTGGAAATCAACAACCAACTTCTGGACTTGCCAGAGTTACACACAATGATAGATTTAATCTTTGCTTAAGATCCCTATACAAGCTTGTATCGAACTGTTTACACACTTCCCATTGTCTCACCGACTTCCTGCTCTATATTTTCCCAATATTACGAGTCACAAAACCAGCACTGTGAACTCCATGCTGAGTCGGTCGGCATACACTCCTGTTCTCATTAATATTCATCGCTTTCTAACACCCCACTCACCCCATCTCAATTGGATACACCTGTGTCAATGCTAATAATCACCTCAATTTATCTCTATCAAATAGTGTTATTCGACAATTCCAGCACTGAATGAAGTATTCGCTGTTCCGCTTTACATTCTGCTCAGGGATTCAAATTTTACTGAGGGCAGCAGGGATATCATTTGTTCCCGTGTTTCTACACATTGCATCCATCTCTATTGCATGGATGGATCCGGGCAATGGATCCGTGCACCTTGGCATATTCAAATCACTGTCATGCAACTATTCCACATTCATACTGGCTTGACTCAATTATCACCTAGCCGAAGCAAGGCCTTTTGGTCCATTCTCACTGCTCACAGATAAGTTTTATGCAAGGTGTCCTGACAAACCTTTCATCTGATGAGTAGCACCTACAAAGCACGTGGTTGCTGTAGAAATAACCTTCCTGCGTATGATTGAGCCGGGTTGACAATTAATTCAAAGACCGCGATAAAATGGCAAGGACCTTCTGCACATATAAAGAACTCAAAAAGGGCTGTTTGTGAAATGTTCGGCCTGATATCGGAGCAGCAATCATCGGTCCGACTTGACCCAACTGCCCTGCATAGTCTAGGCTTAGCGAGCCAAGATTCCATGTCCCTCTTCAAGATCTGCATGTGACCTGCGACTAGAAATCGAGGATGTGGAACTCTTTTCCCTCACCTATATGCATTGAGGCTCACGGTATCAAATTACTGCTGAGGACACACTGGTGTCCCAATCCTGACAAATCTGCCCAGCAGCGGACCCCCTCACTATCCTTCTTATATCAATTGCTGAGGATATTCAGACAAGGGGATTGATACTGCGCTCCAGCTGTCCACTCTCAACAAGTATTAAATCTTGAAACTCTCAATCCCTCAATCCCTCAGTGCACTCTGTGTGTATTGTTGTGCAAATGAACTTCAATTGAAGGACAAATGGATGGTGGGCTAGATGTGTGCCTTTAGAACGTAGGGGGTCACTATATGAATAGCTACTGCCTCCACTAACCGGGGTACAATCCGCTGCCTACCTCCCACTTCTCCCCTGCTTTCATACTACTAACTACATACATAATCACATGAAAGTATGATAGCCTAGCAAAATAGAATATAAATAAAAGGAATATAATTCGTCCAATCCACGAAACCCTCAGCCCGATCCATATGGTTGTTCCATCAGCAGTTGTCGAGAAATCTGTTCTTCCACAATAAGAAAGTGCTTCCACCATTTCCGAGACCTATATCTCTTAGCTAGCTCAAGGAATACTCATCCCCTGGCTATGAGCTTTGAGATATAGTGCCCTAGCAATGTTGCACATCCACCAGTGTTTGCTAGGTCCGATTCATATTCCTACTGTCAAAGTCTGGATATCACCAGTGCTAGATATGCAGCTGCAATTGCTGATCACAGCTGCAATCACCAAGTCATAGCTCCTGTCATGAAACGAGTGTGCTCACGACTAACCCCTGTTTTCTTTTTTCAAATTGCGGGATATATTTTGGCCGCACTCCAAAATATATCCAGCACACGACAATGGTTGCCAAACGCAACCAATGCAGAGAAGACATACAGGGGGGAAACTAGGATACAGACAAATAGGAGGACGATCGGGTTCAATGACATGGAAACCGATCGCAGGACATTTAGTATATAAACCAGTAGATAGAATCATGTACAGTAGATTCTATCTCGTCTAAACTCCGGTTTTGCTTTGGCTATAAGCACTGCTTGAAGACTTGACATTCGATTCTCATCCACTGCGGGGTTCGCGTTACCTATACCCCGCATTCACTATCCTGCACTCTCGACCACTTCCTGTCAAGCAGTGGCAATCCACAACGGGTCTACGGCTACATTGCGGGATAGGCGGGTTGCATTCACATATACTTATAGGGTGGTTCACTCAATCCCGACAGGCGATATTCACGACCGACTTAAGCCGACCCAAGGGCCGTCGCTGACAGCTCCTAGCCTGTAGTACCCGACAGCCCAGCCTACTCCAGTGGGTCCTGATCCCGTCATATTGCGCTGCTGAAACATCACATGTCTCGTCGTGTCGTTCAGCCAGTTCATATCAACACCTAACAAAGTTGCTAGCTTTGTACTCGTTGGCTACTGCATTGGTTTCCTCCCAGATCTTGTTATGTATCATAGTGTAAAGTTGCCTAGGCTAGGCTTCTCCCATAGACTTAGCTTTAACCTGTCAAAACTGAGCTAGCAACCTCATATGAAGTATTGCTAGCAGAGTATCGCCTTGTAGCCTTTATCTAGACACTAACACCATCTACGCACTCAATCCTAGCACTAGCCATCTAGTCATGGATGATTGTGCTAGATGTAGGATTTCGCAAAAAGTGTGTTTACAGGCATGGCCTGAAATCCAGCTTATCATCAGGCTGAGGGTTTCATGGACTGGACCAATAATATTCCTTTTATTTATATTTTATTTTGCTTGGCATGTATACCCAAGGCCTAGGCCATCATACTTTCATGTGATTATGTATGGCCCGTTGTTTGATGGTGCCAATCAACTTCATGAAGGCACAAAACGACTACCTGCAAACTTTGGAGCTGAACTATAATCTACCATTACCAGTCAAACAGGAGCCACAAAGTTGCCTTTACAAGTTTTCTGACATTGCAACAGACTTGTACTGTCTTTGACAGTGTCCAGACCAAGTAAATGTTGTTAAATCTGCAATTGGATTACTGCTGATGTTTTCTAGTGACATTGTACTCCAAGAACAATCTCTCAAGTGGCATGAACTGTCCTGCATCTCTTGGGTACCCACTTTGCATAAGATTCAGATGCCCTTGAAGCTAAAGTCAAGATGCCCAGTGACAAAGAAGAACAGAAATGTGTTTACGGAGGAGCAGCAAAATCTAGCATCCACAGCAGAGGTTGCCTCAAGCTTGACAGATCTAGAAGACTGTGTAAGTCCTTTAACACCTTTTCCTGTCTATTGGCCGAATAAAGCTGAAGGATCCGCATGCTGAGGGCAAATTGAAGCCTGGTACTTACATAGAAATCAATTCATCAGTCTTGGATAGGCAAGTGCAGTTTGCAACCAATGACAAGATATATTTATTTTTTTGTAGGAAAGCATTACACATCAGCGATGCCAACAATTGAGGAGGATTGCCAGATGCTCAAGGATGCCATAGAGCATATCCATGCTGTCATGCTGGGGGGTTTCAAGGATGAAGATTCACATTGTGAAGCTTTCTGTCAGCGACAGCCCTTGGGTCGGCTTAAGTCGGTCACGAATGTAGCCCACTGGGACTGAATGAACCACGGTATAGTGTATGCAAGTAAATCCCATCTATCCTGCAGTGCAGACGTAGGCCAATAGTGGATTGCCACTATGTATAAGGGAATAATTGGAAGTGCAGGATACTGAGTGCGGGGTATAGGTAACACAAACCCCGCAGATAGATGAGAAATGAATATCAAGCCTTAGGCAATGCTCTTGCCAAAGCAAAGCTGGAGTTTAGACGAGATAGAATCTACTGTACATGATTCTATCTACTGGCTTTTATACAACTGTCTTATAATCGGTTCATTTGGAAACCGATCGTCCCTGTCTGTCTCAAGACAAATTCCCTCCTCCTTTATGTCCTCTTCACCTGTTGTCGTCATTATAGTCGTCTGCCGATATATTTTGGGTTGCCAAAATATATCCCACAATTGAAAAAGAAATAGGGGCCATTGTGAACTCGTTTCATGACATTATCCCCCCCCTTCAAGGTCAATGTCCCGACGACCTGTGGTTTATTCCGCCTCCCCTGGAATTTTCTCCATCGTTGAGAAATCCCGCAGTTCTTCTCTTAATCCCGCAAACCTCGTCCCTTTCCTAATTCCTTTCACCTTTAGGCAGATTCCACAATCCCGCCATCGGTCTCCTCCTATCATACTCCATCAGTTGAGCACTTCCCCATCCCCTTCGTTGTTCGAATAGTGGTTCCCCATTATTACACCTCTTCTGTCCAACCCTGCCCCCTAACTCTTTGGCTATTATCGTACCCAGAGTTATCGGGTTATTTGGATCGAACTTGTTCTGATCGCGCCTTTCCTTGGTATTTCTCCATCATTGAGAAAACCCCGTTCCCATATCCATAATAACCAGATAACCGGATATCCCACACATGGCCCATCCCGCCATTACTCCCCCCCTTGACATTCAAATAAAAGTCCTCGAGACTCATTCTCCATTCCTTTCCAACCCCGCGTTGAGTTCCACTTGCTTTCCCAATCTGTTTCTGTCCCGAATTGTCCCGCCGGCCACGGTACGTATTAGAATCCGCTTCTTGTGATTGATCCGCAGTATCAACCGCCAATCTTTGCAGATCTTTCTGGATTTTGACTGCAACATTGAACCCCTATCCAGGGATTCAATTAAGTATTGAAACCCGCAGCCACACGTCTTTTGACCCTTCCCACACATAAACCGCAGTGCCTACACCCTGCCTTCCTCCCTCTTTTCCCTTCACTATGTCTTTCTTCAACCATGACCCTAATCTGCACTCTGTCTTCAAACCTCCCCTTCTGTGGCGGCTACCACAACACCAATCCCTCTGACACGACTTATCAAAATCCACCATTCCATAGCGATGCCTGCCGCTCAGACCACAATCGGCGAACCTCTTCCTCCTCCTCCACCTCTTTCCTTCTCCCATCGTGTCGCGCTGTTTCACAATCTCCGCGACAACCAACTCCAGCTCCCTCTTCGTTCCTGGCACCCTTCTCCCCCTGCACCACATCCCCAGACAGGGTGTCACCATCGACTGCACCCCCGTCTGGGTTTCCCTGCACTTCCCAACCCTCTTCCCTTCGCTGACCCCTACGTTCCTCCTGCCAACATCACTACCGCGGGGTTCTGGGTATTTGGCTCTGACGACCTCATGTTCAGCACACATTTCATGTTGGTGTCGCGAAATTGGCAACTTCCTTTGCTGGGGGGTGGATCTCATGACCTTCGCGAATTCCTGTCGGGCTTGGCAACGTAGGTGGAGGCCATGCAATCGCTCCTGCATGAACTCGAAGTCCTTCCAGTCACCAATCGCACCTACCATGAACGCAAACTGGTGAAGGCCCATTGTAAACTCCTCTTGAGCTTGGTGCGTGTAGACCTCGGGGTGTTCGGACTTTCATCCATCCAGGCTTCCATAGGATGATGATGGCGCTGGTGTGTCAGCACCTCCCCAAGGTGGATTCTCGGGCTCCTTTCATGTTCCTTCAATCTCTCCTGGAAGAGCCCACCGGTGCTTTCCCAAACCCCGACCTGCAGCCAGACAACACTTGGCAAAGCATTGCAGTTCTTCCACCTGATTGGCAAGACTCCCAGATCCCTGCAGAGCAGCGCGATCGTATCATCAACTGTGAGGAATTGGCAACAACTTGGGACCATTCATGATTTCTCCCCTTTTGAAAAGTCGCTCCATTAACTTCCCGCTGCAGAACTCACGAGTCATGGATTTCTAGGCAGCCCGGAGGATTTGCATTCTGCCCAGGTCTTGTCGGGCAACAAACTCAGCGATTATTGCCGGTCTCTGGCAATCCCGATATTGTCCATTTACAACCCCAAGATGGAAGAGCAGTACGCCCCACCGCCGCCGCATCCCTTTCAGTGACAACCATGATCGTCTCCTCCCCCTGAACACCCAGACATCCCCCTGCCTATGTCGTCACCTGCCACCCCTTCCCAGTCACAGCGGGATCCAACCCCGCCTCCTTCTATTAACCCTCCGCACCCCTCGGGTTCCAAACGATCCCACACATCTTCCTCGAGCCCACAGTCCCACAAAAAGCGCGTCTTCTGTCATTCCACTACCCTGGAGGTGAAGCCTCGGACAAAGGTCACTCATTCCGAGCCCCACCCTTCTTGTTGTGCACCGTCAACCCGCGATGCAGGCTGCATACCCCCTATCTGTATCCCGCCTCATGCACACGCCACTTCTCAACCCCTGCCTTCATCTCCTCCAGCTGCCCCCATCTCCTGGGTAGACTCGCAGGTCCCGGGCCAACCCCCCATTCCGGCCATGCGCCCATTGGCACGCACTGACGGGGCGATGTGTGTTTTCTCCGGCAAGTCCTCTCACCCTGTCGGGAGTGTGGTGCGGGGTCTAGCTCCCGGTTGCGACCTTTGCAAGTGTCACAGTGTCATCTGCACGATATGGGCCGGCCCTCGAGATCCGCATGGTGTTCTCCCAATGAAAGGCCCTATTGATGAAATAACCAAAAGGTGTCATTTGGCATTTTCGAGTTTTATCATCATATATTGGCTTCCATTTTGGCTCAGAACTGTTCATATAGCTCAGGACAATAAGTAGGAGCCCTTGGCACATGATCTATGACCCTGTAGCATACTGACTATGGTGAACAAGAATATCAAACAAGATCACCTTAAATCATGGAGTATAGAGTTCCCTGGGTGTTAATTGTCCACTTTCCTACTTGACTTACATGAGCCAATTCCAAAAGATGTGTTTTGGGATATCTCACATCATGGAGGAGTACATAATAGGGCCAACTGCAATTTACTTGTATAGTCGAATTGCGATGTTTTTCATCATCAGGACATAATACATCACCTGGAGGGTGTTTCATTGGCCTAAAGGAACAAAGTAATACATCCAGGAGCTATTTACATTGGTATATCCCCAAGATATTATGGCCAGAACCCAATTTATCTATTTTCGCTATTTTCACCCTATTATTGCACTGTAATAGGCTCTAATGTATCCCAGTTGACTTCAAAGAACCTATAACAAAGGTTAGATCATCCAAAACAGTTTAATTATGAGCCAGGGAAGGGCTGATGTCCACAATTTCCTTTTTGGGAAGAAAGCATTAGTGTCCCAAAAAAAAAAAAATCTGCCAAACCTCTGATCTCTATACCCAAATTGTAGAGCTTATAAAGGGCTCATCTACAACCATTTTTCAATTGGTAGTATGCATGGTAGGAACTAGTTCTGTGTGATACATATGTTATTGGGGATAGCATGCATGGTACACATGGTATGGCATGCAGTCTTGTGGTACAGAAGGTATATGCCATGTGCAACATGGCCTGCTGATGGTGGGGCACAAAAAAAATGTTTTTAGTTCATGGTATGTGTGGTAAATTCTGCCGCCATGTGCCTGTGCATCCATGCCATGCAGTAGGTGCAGTAGCACAGCCCCAAACGGTGGCGACAGACATCATCTGTCACACATGTCCCTGAGGTCCCGAGGTATGTGTGGTACATCTACCTTACACATGTGCAAGACTTGCGCACTCATGGTAGGCACAGTATCACAGCCACAGGCATGCCCCCTGCCCTTGGTGTTGTCATGCAGTCACTGACATGTCACGCAGTACCAGCGGTATTTTTCATCCCACATACCATGCACCCTGTACCCTCCATAGTATACATAGTACATAGGCAAAAATCTTGAAGTACCTCTACATGTATGTAAAAGTGCTGGTAGCCTTGGTGCACGTAAAGCCTAATTAGCTGGTACATGTGGTATTATCAGGTGCTTGTGGCAGTGTATTGGCTATTGTGTCTGACAGGGACACGGAGTGGGTAGCAGTCGAAAAAGTCCGGCTCAGTATGAAGGATCAGTCTGGACTCCTGTGGTGCATGCTGTCGCTGGCATTCAATTATGGAGATCTGAGGGAGCTCATTGGCGGGGCCATGATTGGCTATGGGAGCGAAAAGTCAGTAGGTACAAGCAAGCTGGGCCAACCACGTATCGTGGAATACAGAAATGGGGGTGTACTTCGATGATATTGTAGGGAGTGACAGGGTACACAATCCGTTGATGATCTGGGAGATCAGAGGGCTGGTTTGGGGTGAGGAGTGGGTACGAGTGTATGAAGGTTCGGCGATCTTTCTTCGTCCACACAGTGCTGTGGGGTGCAGGCACTCTGTTGGGTATGTTGATGAAAACAGGCAGGATGTGATTGTTGAAGAAAGCGAATGACTCCATGGCAATTATCGTGGAAGCGGGAGGGGTAAAGATGGGGAGGAAGTAGTTGAGAAAAGAGCGTAATAAAGGACAGAGTGGTGGCAGTCGACTTCTAAGGCAGGGGCGCCCAGCATCAGGTGGCAGCCGGCATGTCTGGGGTGACCGTGTTGTAAGGGTTGTGGCAGTTGGGAGATTATCTGCACAAGGCTCTCATCGTGGAAGAAAGCAAGAGATATGACTTGAATTCAGCTATTCCCAGAATTTAAGCTTGCATTTTGATGCAGATTGTTAATTTTGGAAGCCTCATGTTATTCGTGGTCACAAGTTTGGGATCTGCATGGGATGTATGGGGCAACGAGTGGAAAAGAATTATCTGACACTTCCCGCCTCATCTGCTAACTGATCCTCCTCGTCGATGTCCGAAAGTACCACCACTGGGATTCACTCCAATCTGACAGATTCCCCTTCTCAGTAATAGCCTCATGGAAGTGCAGCACGGTCTGAAACGAGATCATACGTGGTCTCGAGCAGAATACGGCTGCTGGTGGAACTTCCTAGAAAAAGGCTGTTAGGTGTGGGTGTGGGGAGGAAGGCATTGTGCAGGAGTCGCTGCGGGGTGAGTAGAATTAAGCAAGTGGGATAGGTGAAGGCAAAGTTGAGGCATTTGAGCACGAAGGGGAGGCAGCTAGTGCGTCCATGGTTTTGTAGGACTTTTACCACAGACACCTTGCCTTGCAGTGTTACCAGTACCAGCTGATCCTTGGGGTCGATGCAGGTGGAAGTGTAGGGGTGCAGGATAGCATAGCGCAGGATGGTGGTACCACTTCCGAGGAAGGTTACCCGGTCGCTGAGCTCAACATGCAGTAATATCCGTCCATTGAAATCACGGACTGGCAGAGAATCCATGCTGGGGAGTACTGCATCTCAGAGGGACTCGAAATGTGTCTCGCTGGTGTATCGTTGTTAGAATCAGGCAAGCACAGTGGTCTGGAGTCAACAGTGAGAAACTCTTATTGAAGAGATAGAAGACTACTTACCTGGAGTCAACAGTGAGAAACTGAGGACTCCAGGTTTACATGCCTGGTATATATACTAACTACAAATAGCTGAGTAATGGAAATGAGTAATATGAATAAGCTGCTCAATAAGCAGCTGAGTAAGGGGTCATGTGATGTGCTCAGTAAGCGGGTGAGTAAGGTGATCAGTAAGCAGATGAGTAAGTAATAATGTGACCACAAAGCGAAATCATGTGAGACAAATGAGGGTGCTGGAAGTCCCACACTTCAACAATCGTGGGGTATACTCGAAGCCGCTTTGGTTGGTGGTAGCCTCCAACTCGATGAGGGAATGGGGTGGCACGAGTGAGCGGTGCATAGGTGCGGGGAAGAGTGATGGCATGTGAAATCTCAATTTGCAGTGCAATGTGTTTTGCTTTTGCTCATCTGAACCGGTGTATGATAAAACCAGGCAAGCACAGAGGTCTGAAGTCAACAGTAAGAAACTCTGTATTGGTGAATGAGTGAACTACTTGCCTGAAGTCAACAGTAAGAAACTGAGGACTCAGGACTACACTAGCCTACTTATATAGCTACTAGAACAATAAGGAGGCTAGACAATAAGATCTCTATCTAAACAATAAGATGTGTACCAACACAATAGAACAATAGGATCTGTATCAACACAATAGAACAATAAGATCTGTATCATGACAATAAGAACAATAAGATTGATATCACAACAATAAGATAGTGATCAGAGAAGCAAGAATAGCACAGCCCAATCACTGGTTCCAACAGTGTAGCAGAATGCCTTATTGTCGAGTCGTCGGTGTGCCCAAAGTGTAAATGAATGGAAGGAGGCAGGACCTATGAAAGAAAAAGGGCAGGGTTATTTGAAATTCCATCGAAGTCGTCCGGTTAAGTGGAGCTAAAGTTAGAAAAATCCCCAATTAGTGTGCTTGGCACATTCAGGGGTTTACGCAATGAAAAACTTTACTTGTTTTCTTCATCATCGCCCAGCCATCCTCATTTTATGAACCAATTATCATGAGAGATGTAGGGGAGAAGTCTGAACACGGCAACATTGTTCAGGGGGTACGGGGTTCCATCCAACTCGAGTATCTTGTATGCACCTCCATGCATTTTCCAACCAACTTCAAAAGGTCCAAGGTAGCAGGGCCGATTTAAGGTGCCTTCGACATGATGTCATGAACATGTCTATTTTCGAGTATTTATCACAAGTAGTGTAGTTGATCGGATCATCGGCCTGTGAGGGCGCATCAAGATCCGCATCAGATGCGCTATTATGCGCATCACTGATGCGCTCCGTTGACAGCTGTTCCCATGCTTGACAGCGCTCTCGGTCAGCAACTCATGGATGCCTCATTGCAGCCTCATTGCAGCCTCATGTTTTCCACATGTTCTTACAGCTCATGCTTTTACTCAGCTTTCCCATGAAGCTGACTGATCATACTATATATGTACTTGTAGTTCGCCCGATGCCGAGTCTAGTAGTAGTATTTATACTGCATTGTAGTAGGTAGTTCTCCAATCTTGAGCTGGTCATATCTCCACTAGCAATATAGTGCTGTCAGACACAATAGCCAATACACTGCCACAAACAGCGATGACCAACGTCGCACTCAAGCTCTGGAGAGGGGAAAGGATGGAAAGAGGATAATGAGCACTATATTGCTAGTGGAGATATGACCAGCTCAAGACTGGAGAACTACCTACTACAATGCGGTATAAATACTACTACTAGACTCGGCATCGGGCGAACTACAAGTACATATATAGTATGATCAGTCAGCTTCATGGGAAAGCTGAGTAAAAGCATGAGAAAGATATGTAAGAACATGTGCAAAACGCAATGAGGCTGCAATGAGGTATCCATGAGTTGCTGACTGAGAGCGCTGTCAAGCATGGGAACAGCTGTCAATGGAGCGCATCAGTGATGCGCATGATAGCGCATCTGATGCGGACCCTGATGCGCCCTCACAGGCCGATGATCCGATCAACTACACTACTTGTACCTACTGTGATAAATACTCGAAAATAGACATGTTCATGACAAGTGCTCATTATCCTCTTTCCATCCTTTCCCCGCTCCAGAGCTTGAGTGCGACCTTGGTCATCGCTGTTTGTGGCAGTGTATTGGCTATTGTGTCTGACACGTGAGTATTCCGCAGTAGGACTAATTCACCAGATTTATAGTGATTCTTCTGCAACTTCTTGATGAATCTTCGCTCGAATTGCTCCTTTGATTTGAATTGGGCGGCATTCAGGGTCTCCGCCACTTTCTTGATGTCCTCCTCATGCCAGCTGAGTTGACGTGCACAAAGGGCCAACAATTCCGCAGTGCTCATTCTGGAGTGAAACCCTTCGGCCAGGAACGTAGCCTCAGTTAAGTCGAATGGCAAGATCGGGTTGGTAACGTGCAGGAGCTGGTACAGGGAGAATCCGGTGACCTTACTGACAGTCACATGATCTGCAAACACAACCTCATCTAGAAAATCAGGCCAGCAAGTTATCCTTCCCCGACATGCCTTAACGAGGGCTTCGTGAAGCATAAAGTGTCCGCACTCTACAACACCATTCGCCTGCTTGTTGTATGGGGAAATCATGACATGCACGATGCTCATGCATTTCATCAGCTCTGTGAATCCTGCTTCGACCGGTCGGAGCCATTGTCTGTGGTGACCTGTAGTGGGACTCTGTACCTGCAATATATATATTTCCAAAAGAAGGTGGAAAGTGTGCAGGTGGTGCAGGACTTGAGTGCTTGAGCCTCACACATAATCCGGTTAGATCGTCTTGGGCGGCCACAATAAATTTATTATACCCTTGGGCTGTTGTCATGAACATGTCTATTTTCGAGTATTTATCACAGTAGGTACAAGTAGTGTAGTTGATCGGATCATCGGCCTGTGAGGGCGCATCAAGGTCCGCATCAGATGCGCTATCATGCGCATCACTGATGCGCTCCGTTGGCAGCTGTTCCCATGCTTGACAGCGCTCTCAGTCAGCAACTCATGGATGCCTCATTGCAGCCTCATTGCAGCCTCATGTTTTCCACATGTTCTTACATATCTTTCTCATGCTTTTACTCAGCTTTCCCATGAAGCTGACTGATCATACTATATATGTACATGTAGTTCGCCCGATGCCGAGTCTAGTAGTGGTATTTATACCCCATTGTAGTAGGTAGTTCTCCAGTCTTGAGCTGGTCATATCTCCACTAGCAATATAGTGCTCATTATCCTCTTTCCATCCTTTCCCCTCTCCAGAGCTTGAGTGCGACCTTGGTCATCGCTGTTTGTGGCAGTGTATTGGCTATTGTGTCTGACAGCACTATATTGCTAGTGGAGATATGACCAGCTCAAGACTGGGGCATTGAGTGAACTACGAGTACATATATGGTATGATCAGTCAGCTTCATGGGAAAGCTGAGTAAAAGCATGAGAAAGATAAGTAAGAACATGTGAAAACATGAGGCTGCAATGAGGCAAACATGAGGGATCCATGAGTTGCTGACTGAACAGTTGTCAATGGAGTGCATGTGATCCGATCAAATACACTACTTGTCAAGCATGGGAACAGCTGTCAACGGAGTGCACCAGTGATGCGCATGATAGTGCATCTGATGCGGACCCTGATGCGCCCTCACAGGCCGATGATCCGATCAACTACACTACTTGTACCTACTGTGATAAATACTCGAAAATAGACATGTTCATGACACCTAGCTGGAGTAGTGCGAGGTGAATAGATAGATAGCAAGTATGAGTTCGAGTCAAGGGGTTGTATTATTTGAAAGTAAGTAAAATACAGGGTTTATATAAGTTAGAGAGATAGGGAGTCATAATTTTTATGACTCCAATAGTGATTCACCATGACAATATTAGAGTCAGAGTAGAGCTGTAGAACCGAAATGAACCTATTTTTTAGTACAAATGATGAGTAATGTTGTTCCAGAATGTTCTGCCAAGTTCCAGAGAATATTAGAAAAAAATTTCCATATGTTCTTACATATCTTTCTCATGCTTTTACTCAGCTTTCCTATGAAGGTGACTGATCATACTATATATGTACATGTAGTTTGCCTGATGCCGAGTATTTATACCGCATTGTAGTAGGTAGTTCTGTTGAAGTGTGGGACTTCAAGCACCCTCATTTGTCTCACATGATTTCGCTTTGTGGTCACATGATTACTTACTCATCTGCTTACTGATCACCTTACTCACCCGCTTACTGAGCACGTCACATGACCCCTTACTCAGCTGCTTATTGAGCAGCTTATTCATATTACTCATTTCCATTACTCAGCTATTTGTAGTTAGTATATATACCAGGCATGTAAACCTGGAGTCCTCAGTTTCTCACTGTTGACTCCAGGTAAGTAGTCTTCTATCTCTTCAATATGAGTTTCTCACTGTTGACTCCAGACCACTGTGCTTGCCTGATTCTAACAGGTTATGGGCCTGTCATGAACATGTCTATTTTCGAGTATTTATCACAGTAGGTACAAGTAGTGTATTTGATCGGATCATCGGCCTGTGAGGGCGCATCAAGGTCCGCATCAGATGCGCTATCATGCGCATCACTGATGCGCTCCGTTGACAGCTGTTCCCATGCTTGACAGCGCTCTCAGTCAGCACCTCATGGATGCCTCATTGCAGCCTCATGTTTTCCACATGTTCTTACTTATCTTTCTCATGCTTTTACTCAGCTTTCCCATGAAGCTGACTGATCATACTATATATGTACATGTAGTTCGCCCGATGCCGAGTCTAGTAGTAGTATTTATACCGCATTGTAGTAGGTAGTTCTCCAGTCTTGAGCTGGTCATATCTCCACTAGCAATATAGTGCTCATTATCCTCTTTCCATCCTTTCCCCTCTCTAGAGCTTGAGTGCGACCTTGGTCATCGCTGTTTGTGGCAGTGTATTGGCTATTGTGTCTGACATAAGCTCAAGACTCCCCATCATCAACCTCGCACTCATATTCCCACGCTACCGCATTCTTCATCACCTTTCCCAAATCACTCCAAAACACCTTTACCTACATTCTTCCACTTCCTTCGCACTTTTCCACTCCTACCTTCAATAAATCACTGAGCCCATTAGTCAGTAGACAGGTAGTCAATAGGGACAAAGGGATCCTTCCTAGGGGATTCTCTAAAGTCGAACTTTTGGGACTGTGTTCTTCATTGAGCCAGTCTTTATCTCTCCAGGAAATAAACCGGTAATCAACCCGGTGATTCTGGGAGTGTCACAACTGCGACTTTAGTTCCAAGTGGTGTTGACTTGCACCCACTAGTGGCCGAAGAAGACACCGGACTTTCCTGTGCTTGGGACCCAATATCAGCTGCGGTTTAAGCCTAGAGTTGTCTGGCACAGGCAGCGCGCTTGGCACCTGATATCCCAGTCTACATCGACCAACACATCATCACACACCACCCACATCAATATCTACCACCATGTCGACTCAGCAGGCCCCCAACGACCCGATCTACAACACACTCTCCCCTGATGCTGCCCAGTTGCAGGCCCCAACTTTGGCTGATGCTGGGTTCTGGGCACTTCTCTGGGCTGCAATTCGCAGTCTCCTGCTTGGAATCACGTCCCTGATTTCACGCTCCGATCGCACAGCCGCTGCCACGGAGCATATCGCCCATGCAGTTCATAATTATGCCAATAGACCGGCCCCTTCAAAGTCAGTCAAGTTGGAGTCACCAGAAGTTTTCACTGGTAATTCTGACAAGGTTGAAGCGTTCCTAAATGCGCTCAATCTCTACTTTGCTGGATCCGGCATCTCTGATGATGGCACACGCATTATCTTTGCCCTTTCACTCACAAAGGGTGGCACAAGTGATATTGCAACCAATTGGGCTGATTTGCAGAGAAAGCGAATTGTAGATGCACAGACCAAGCCAAACACCACCTGCATCACAACTTGGGCCGATTTTGTGACAGAATTCACTGCCTACTTCCAAACCACATCATCAAAGGATGAGGCACAGTGGAAACTCTCGCAATTGAAGCAGGGAAACAGAACAGCTGATGAGTACATCACGCTTTTCAAAGGTCTTGCAGAGGCCACCCAATTTGACAACGAGGCTCTTCTACACCATTTCAAGATCGGTCTCAATGTCCCCCTTGCTAGGGCAGTGTGGGCACTCCGCCCCATGCCAAAGACGTATGAGGAGTGGCTTAAAGAGGCTTCTGCACAGGATCGCGTTTTTCGGATGGGAAAAGACTATGAATCCAAACGCACTGTCAGGACTGAGCAGAACAGGGCAAAACCGCCCCCTGCTCAGTTTAATCCGCCCAAGCCTACAGAGAGACCTGCTGATGCCATGGATGTGGATCAGCAGAGGAGACAGCAGACTGTGTGCTACAGCTGTAATCAGCGTGGCCACATTGCGCGCTTTTGCCCCAATAACAAGCCCAGGTTCAATGTCAGAGAAATGAACCAGGAAGACTACGAGGACCTTATCAAACAACTTCAGGATTTTCGCGCACACCAGCAGTAAATAGCACAAACTCGCTGGTGGACAATAGCACCTATGTACCTTCTACCCATGTACAGATTCCCGGACTTGAATCTATGCTCAATCCCCCCTCAGAAGCTACAAAAGTGCGAAGTGCTAGATTTCCTGAAAAGAAGGTCGAAGTTGGAAGTGTTGAATGGACTGCCAGGCAACTCCGAATTGTGAAATCAGAGGTTGCTATAGGAATCCTCGACATATGGGCAAATAGTCGGCGCAGAGAGGAGGTGTCAATGGAGACAGTGGAGGAGCTGAATGCGTTGAATGATGAGGATGTTGTGGAGGCATTGAATGAGTTGAGGGCAAGAAAGCGTTATATCCGAGGTTCTGGGAATCAGATGAACATCGATGTGATAGCCAAAACACTCGATACCCAGATCCGGTTCAAGCTGTCGGCGTTGTTAGACTCTGGGTGCACTGGGAGCTGCATAGATTGCAACTTTGTGAAGAAGCATAAAATCAACACAAAGAAGTATCCCCGTCCAATTCCGGTCTACAACGCTGATGGAACGCTGAATGCGGGGGGGCCGATCACAGAGCATGTGGAGATGATGATCCAGATCGGACAACATGTCGAAATCCTTCAATTTGCGGTTTCAAACTTGGGAAAGACAGAGATGTTCATTGGGCATGAATGGCTCAAACTGCACAATCCCTCCATTGATTGGCAGAAGAGCACTCTCAAGTTTGATCGTTGTCCGGTCCGGTGTGAGCCGATGGGGGCGTGGAAGGACCCAGAGTCAGATGATGTGGAGGTGGAGGATGCAGTGTTGGAGGAGGGTGATCATCTTCTCATGGTAGACTTCAATGAAGAGCTGCAAATCCGCGCTTTTCAGACAACTTCTGGCAAAGTTGCTGAAGAGCACTCTAAGAAGGCAAAGCCAAAAACCTTCGAAGAGGCAGTTCCTAAGAAGTACCATGACTTCAAAGACTTGTTTGACAAGGAGAGCTTCGACGAGATGCCACCTGTTAGGCCTTGGGATCATGCAATTGAACTCCTTCCCAATGCTAAAAATCTGGACTGCAAAATTTATCCACTCAGTCCGGAGGAACAGAGGCAACTTGACGCGTTCTTAGATGAGAATTTGAAGACAGGACGGATCAGACCCTCGAAATCACCGATGGCATCACCATTCTTCTTTGTCAAGAAGAAGGATGGCAGCTTGCGCCCAATCCAGGACTACAGGAAGCTGAACGATATGACAATCAAAAATCGGTATCCTCTTCCTCTAATCCAGGAGCTGGTGGACAAACTCACTACTGCCCGCTATTTCACCAAGCTGGATGTCCGTTGGGGGTTTAACAATGTGCGGATCAAGGAGGGGGATGAGTGGAAGGCCGCATTTCGCACCAACAGGGGGTTGTTTGAGCCGTTGGTGATGTTCTTTGGCTTGACCAATTCACCAGCCACATTCCAGACCATGATGAATACAATCTTCAAAGAGGAGATCGATGGTGGAAAAGTCATTGTCTACCTTGATGACATCTTGATCTTCACTGAAACACTTGAAGAACATGAGCACATGGTCCGGCGGGTTTTACAGAAGTTGAGGGAGCACAAATTATTCCTAAAGCATGAAAAGTGCTCCTTTGAACAAAGTGAAGTTGAATACCTCGGAGTCATTGTTTCCCACAACGAAGTTAGAATGGACCCTCACAAGGTGGAAGCCATCGTTGAGTGGCCCGTTCCGCTTCAGAAACGTGACGTGCAGCAGTTCCTTGGGTTCATGAACTTCTACCGCCGATTCATTGAAGGATTCTCTGGTGTGGCCAAGCCTTTGACAGAGTTGACTGGAAAAGGGGTGTGGAGGTGGGGAAAGGCGCAGCAGGAGGCCTTTGATGAGTTGAAGCGGCGGATCACTAGTGCACCTGTGTTGGCTATGCCAAACAGCATTGGGAAGTGGAGGTTGGAGGCAGACTCTTCTGATTATGCAACTGGTGGGATTTTGACTCAGCAGCAAGAGGATGGCAAGTGGAAGCCTGTTGCTTTCATTTCCCATGCTCTCAATGAAACTGAGCGCAACTACGAAATCTATGACAAGGAAATGCTGGCAATCATGTTTGCCTTGTCAGAGTGGCGCCAGTATCTGCTTGGAGCAAGGGAGGACTTTGAGATCTTCACAGATCACAAAAATCTCGAATACTTCCGAAAACCTCAGAAGCTGAACAGGAGACAGGCAAGGTGGATTTTGGAGCTGCAGGAATTTCACTTTACACTGCATCACAAACCAGGGAAGCAGATGGCAAAGGCAGACTACCTCTCGAGACGAGCAGGTCATGAGAAGGGGGTGGGTGACAATGCAGATGTGGTGTTGCTCAAACCAGAGTTTTTCCGAGTTCATCATCATGATACATCGTCCATCAGCGATGAGATCATGGCCAGGATCAAACGATCAGCCAAAAACAGAGATAAACTGGTTGAGCGTGCTCTGGTGAACAAGGAGAAGGACTGGCAAGAGCTGGAGGGTGGGGTTGTGACTTGGAAAGACCGCTTCTACATTCCAAGAGATAAGAAGCTCAGGGAAGACATTATCCGATTGCATCACAGTACAAGTCTTACTGGTCACCCTGGGCGCTACAAAACCCAGGAATTGATCACTAGGAACTACTGGTGGCCACGTTTGCAGACAGACATTCGCTCTTATGTAGATGGGTGCCAACCTTGCCAAAGAGTCAAACCAAGAAGAATGGCACCTCCTGCACCTCTGTCTCCAAACACTGTCCCAACTCGGCCTTGGCAGATCGTTTCCCTTGACTTCATCGGTCCTCTTCCAATGTCACATGGCTATGACATGATTCTGGTGTTTGTGGATCGGTTTAGCAAAGCAGCAAAGTTCATCCCCTGCAACCAAGAAATAAACTCAATGGGTGTTGCTAAGCTGTTCCGAGATCACATCTTCAAGAACCATGGAATGCCAGAGCGGTTGATTCATGATAGGGGCACACAGTTTGCATCAGACTTCACAAGGGATCTGTGCAAGCTTTTGGGCATCAAACAGAACATCTCCACAGCATATCATCCTCAGACCGATGGGCAGACAGAGAGAGTCAATCAGGACTTGGAGCAGTACCTAAGGATCTTTATCAATCACCGTCAGGATGACTGGTCCGAATGGCTTGCCATTGCGGAGTTTTCATACAATGACAAGGTCCACACTGCTACAGGCTTCTCTCCGTTCTATCTCAACTATGGACAACATCCATGGAAGGGAATTGAGCCCAAAGGGACTGTGCGCACACCAGCTGCCCAGGAGTTTGCAGAGACAATGAGGAAAACTCGAGAAGAGGCCGAGTCATCTTTGAAAGCAGCAGCTGAAACGATGAAACGGTTCTATGATCGAAAGCGCAATGATGCTAGGGAGTACAAGCCAGGAGACATGGTCTATGTTGAAGGAACAGACATAAACACGGTCCGGCCTGCTAAGAAACTTGATGACAAGCGCTATGGCCCCTTCAAAGTGCTTAAAAAGATTGGCACTTCCTCTTATCGTCTTGCACTCCCTGCTTCCTGGAAGGCTAAATACCCAGTCTTCAATGAAGCGCTCCTCTCCCCCCATGTTGCACCTGTGTTCCCCTCTCAGAAAACTCCGCCCCCTCCTCCCCCAGACCTCGTTGATGATCATGAAGAGTATGAAGTGGAAGAAATTCTTGATTCCAGACTTTACAGAGGAAAGTTGCAGTACTTTGTCCACTGGAAGAATTATGGCAAAGAGCACGATAGTTGGGTCCCTGCATCGGATTTTACTGCAGCTGACCATCTGATTGCTGATTTCCACAAAAAACACCCCTCTGCACCTCGCCCTCTTCCACATAATGCTCGGTTCATCTACAAGCGTTTGGAGAACTTTACCACCACCCCTCGTCTGCCTGGTCATTTGTACAACTGGGAGAATGGCAAGATTGAGTCTTGTCATGCTGTTGTGAGGACACAACCCTAGAGAAGGGGGTAATGTCATGAACATGTCTATTTTCGAGTATTTATCACAGTAGGTACAAGTAGTGTATTTGATCGGATCATCGGCCTGTGAGGGCGCATCAAGGTCCGCATCAGATGCGCTATCATGCGCATCACTGATGCGCTCCGTTGACAGCTGTTCCCATGCTTGACAGCGCTCTCAGTCAGCACCTCATGGATGCCTCATTGCAGCCTCATGTTTTCCACATGTTCTTACTTATCTTTCTCATGCTTTTACTCAGCTTTCCCATGAAGCTGACTGATCATACTATATATGTACATGTAGTTCGCCCGATGCCGAGTCTAGTAGTAGTATTTATACCGCATTGTAGTAGGTAGTTCTCCAGTCTTGAGCTGGTCATATCTCCACTAGCAATATAGTGCTCATTATCCTCTTTCCATCCTTTCCCCTCTCTAGAGCTTGAGTGCGACCTTGGTCATCGCTGTTTGTGGCAGTGTATTGGCTATTGTGTCTGACAGGGCCCCGGCTTCTAGGTCTATCAGAGTCAGTCAATTTGAGATTCCATCCATTCCTGCCTCTGCTCTCCCTCTCTGCCCTATCTTCTCTCTGCCACTTTGTGCCAGAGACTTCTGCCCTTATAGTGTGTGTGACTTTTAGAATTAGGAACACCAACTGTTGGGACAAATCCTCTCTGAGAGGTAGTCTTTAGTTCACCAGACAACAAACGGTAGTCAATCCGTTGATTCTGGGATTAGGGCCTAAGTGCCTCACAACTGGGTGTTCATTAGTTTAGCTTACCTACCTTTTCTTCTCCACACACACTCCTGAGGGCACCATCAGTATCTGGTGGTTCTAGCATTCATTTCCTTTGGGCATCCATCCATTCCCTTCCATCATGGCTTCCCCTGCAGTCACTCTGCCTATCCTTGATAAGGATTCTCTTTTCACTCAGTGGAGGAGCAATGCAAAGGCCTATCTCAAAGCCAAAGAGTGCTTCTTCTATTGCACCACCGCTTTTGACTCTTCTAATGCTAAGCATTCAGAAGTGGAGATGGACAAGTGTGCAGGCATCCTGTGGAACATGCTTTCACAGGACTGCCAGCAACTTGTACAACAGCAGCATGAGGACAATCCTAAAGATATGTGGGATGCTTTGGAGACTATCTTTGCTCCAAGGAAGGCTGGAGCTCGCTTCAATGCCTATAGAACACTCACCTCCATTAAACTCAAGGAGGGAGAGTCACTTCTGTCTCTCACAGGGAGAGTCTCTGCTGCTATGAGATCCTTAAAGGACTCTAGATCCACTGGCTTTGACATTGATATGGCCGATGCAGAGCTCCAAGCAGTGGTCCTTCTTATGGCCCTTCCTGATCAGGCTGGTTTTGACGCTCTGAAAGCACCTTTTGAGCAGTCACATGGCACTCTAAACCCAGATGACATTGAAAGAGCCTATGCTCATTATCAGTCTTCTGGTCAGGAAGGAGACTCTAGTGGGATTAACCCTCTCTCTGGAGCAGCCATGGCCACTGCATCCACTGTCCCCACACCCTCTGTTGCACTGCCAGCTGCATCACCAGTCACTTGTCCTGGCTGCCTTCAATCTGGCCACACCCTCTTCAACTGCTTTAAGTTCCTTGACCTAATCAAGGGGAATGGAAACAAAAGCAAAGGGAAAGCCAAAGGCAAAGATGCAGATGAAAAGTCCAAAGAAGTGGCTTACAATGCAAGTCTTCTCACCCAGTCTGCTTTTTCTGTGGCTAACTTCTTTCAATGGAATGGGGATTCAGGGGCCACTTCGCACATGACCAACTGTAAAAACCGCCTCAAAAACCCTAGACCTTACAGGGTAGCCATTGAAGTTGCCAACGGAGTTATAGTTTATTCTGAGCTGATTGGGGAGATAGAACTTGAGCCACTTCTAAATGGACGCAGTGGCCGACATATTATTCTTACCAATGCCTTGTTTGTTCCTCTACTATCTCATAATCTGATATCTATTACCTATCTCTCAAAGCACCATAACTACATGGTTTCCTTCAAAGGGAACATTGTCTCTTTCACCAGGAACAATGAGCTATTATTTGAGGCTGAGAGAAGTCGGTTTCCCCTCTTCTGGTTCAGCCTTGTTCACTTCTGGGACTTTGCCTATGGATTTGCACTTGTTGCATCGTCGACTTGGCCATCATTCTTATGCTGATACCAAGAACATCCTAAGCAAGGATCTGGTCACTGCATTCAAGTTGTCCAAAGCTTATGCTGAGAACCACTTTGAGCGCAAAATCAAAGCATTTCAGGATGATAAGGGTGGAGAGTACATTAGACATGTCTAATGCATTCAGAAGCTTCTTAGCTGCAGAAGGCATTGTTCATCGCCACTCAACCAGGAATAGGCCACAACAGATGGGACAGCAGAACGTGCCAATCGCACTATAGATGAACACTCTACTGCAATGCTACATGAAGCCAATCTTCCTGCTTCATTCAGGGCTCTTGCTGTTGCTGCATACAATCATGTGGCTAATATGCACCCTTCTGCTCGCATTGGTGGGAACACCACTCCTTTTGAGCTGTGGCATAAGCGCAAACCAGATGTGTCTCATCTCAAGGTGTGGGGCTGCCTTGCCTATGTGCATGTGCAGAAAGATAAAAGGGATGCCTCTGGCTCCCATATTGAGAAATGTATCTTTGTGGGATATCCTACAGAGTACAAGGCATGGGAATTCTATAACCCAGTGACTCGCAAGATGGTGATCTCGGAGAGAGCTGTATTTGATGAGCGCTTCTTCCCAGGGTGCAGTGCTGAGCAGATGAAGAAATGTCCAAGACTGGATCCATCTGCACTTCACAGTCTGCCTTTGCTGTCCAAACCACCTCCACCATTGATTGACTTTGATGATGAAGAGGACAGACCCAAACAGTGCATTCATCCAGCTCCTCCAGCACCCCAACCATCCCCTCCACCTTCCCAACCTGCTTCAAGATCTCCTTCACCACAGCCAGATCCTCCACCTCCAGCTTCACCTGTTGGTGTTGCTGCACGTCGTCGCTACCATGGTCAAACCACAGAGCACAGACCAGCAGGGGACTGGTGGAAAGCACACAGGGAGCCTACCCCTGCCATAGACTCAGAGTCTGAGGATGAGCTCCTGCTGAAACCAGGCAGTGTTCTCATTGTTGCTCACCAGGGAGATCCATCTGATGAAGCACTTCAGCAAGCTAACATTGCAGCTGTTCAGTCAGCTCAGGCTGCTGTTCAGTCTGGTCATCCTCGCACCTTCTATGAGGCAATGAAACGCTCTGATGCTCATTTGTGGGAGGATGCAGCCGTCTCAGAGATTAATGCTCTCCTTGAGAACTGCACTTGGGATGTTGTTGATCCACCTCATGGAGTGAAGCCAATTCGCTCTCAGTGGGTGTTTGTGATCAAACACAAGTCTGATGGAACTATTGAGCGCTATAAGGCCAGACTAGTTGCAGACGGTCGTGGTCAGCGCTATGGGGTTGACTACAACGAAATCTTCTCTCCCACCATCAAACCAGCCACCCTGCGCACCATTTTTGCTCTTGCTGCTCAGCATGATCTCCAACTTCGATCCATTGATTTCTCCTCTGCCTATCTCAATGGGGACCTCGATGAGGACGTCTATATGACTCAACCTGAGGGGTTTCCCCAGGGCAGACCTGGCCAGCTCCTCAAACTGCGAAAATCCCTTTATGGGCTCAAGCAGGCTGGCAGGCAATGGCACAAGAAGCTGAGAGAGAAGCTCCACCAAATGGGCTTCAAGTGTCTCCAGTCTGATCGTTCATGCTTTATCTATTCAGATGGAGCTGTTCGGATCATGGTGTCATTGCCTCCAAGAATGATGCTGATATTGACAGAGTTATTGCTGAACTTGGCTCTGCATTCAGAGTCAAGGATCTTGGTCCCACAGAGTGGCTTCTTGGGATCAAGGTACAGCGTGACTCCAAGACTGGAGACATTTCAATTTCGCAGCGCCAATATGCTGTGAACATGCTTGAGCAGTATGGAATGGCTGATTGCAAGCCTGTCTCAACCCCAATGCTGCCTGGTCTTACCTTGACCAAAGAGCCCATATGGGAGCCAAGTCTGAAGAAGAGTCCAAACTCATCAAAGGCACTTATATCAGTGCTGTTGGCTCTCTGATGTACTTGGCTATCCAAACCCGTCCTGATATCTCCTATACAGTTGGTGTTCTGGCACGCTTCAACAGCAATCCTGGTGAAGAGCATAACAAGGCTCTGAAGCACTTGTTCCGCTATATCCAAGGCACTCTTGACTATTGCATCATCTACTCCAAGAAATCACCATCCCTCTATAAATTCATTGCCTACATCGACCCAGATGAAACCTTCTTCACTTACACTGATGCTGATCTTGCTGGTGACAAGGACACCATGAAAAGCACTGGTGGATTTGTGGTGATGATGGCTGGTGGACCAGTGAGCTGGAGAAGCAAGCGACAGACTACTGTCTCTCTGTCCACTACAGAGGCAGAATATGTTGCTGGAGTAGATGCTGGCAAGGAGATTGTGTGGATGCGGAATTTGCTGCAGGAGTTGGAGTATGGGTTGACTGGTGCTTCCACTTTACTGATGGACAATCAGTCTGCAATTGTTGTGGCTCGGAATCCTGAACACCATGGTCGTATCAGGCACCTTGACATGGCACATTCCTGGCTTCGTGGAACTGTTGAAAGCGGTGTGATTGATGTAAAGTATGTTCCAACTCAGGATCAACTTGCAGATATCATGACCAAAGCACTTCCCAAGCCAGCTGTGGAACGGCTTAGAGACATGATGGGATTGAGGGGGAGAAAATGAGACTGCTCTCATTCAGGGGGAGTGTTGAAGTGTGGGACTTCCAGCACCCTCATTTGTCTCACATGATTTCGCTTTGTGGTCACATGATTACTTACTCATCTGCTTACTGATTACCTTACTCACCCGCTTACTGAGCACATCACATGACCCCTTACTCAGCTGCTTATTGAGCAGCTTATTCATATTACTCATTTCCATTACTCAGCTATTTGTTGTTAGAATCAGGCAAGCACAGTGGTCTGGAGTCAACAGTGAGAAACTCATATTGAAGAGATAGAAGACTACTTACCTGGAGTCAACAGTGAGAAACTGAGGACTCCAGGTTTACATGCCTGGTATATATACTAACTACAAATAGCTGAGTAATGGAAATGAGTAATATGAATAAGCTGCTCAATAAGCAGCTGAGTAAGGGGTCATGTGATGTGCTCAGTAAGCGGGTGAGTAAGGTGATCAGTAAGCAGATGAGTGAGTAATCATGTGACCACAAAGCGAAATCATGTGAGACAAATGAGGGTGCTGGAAGTCCCACACTTCAACATGGGAACAGCTGTCAATGGAGCGCATCAGTGATGCGCATGATAGCGCATCTGATGCGGACCTTGATGCGCCCTCACAGGCCGATGATCCGATCAACTACACTACTTGTACCTACTGTGATAAATACTCGGAAATCGACATGTTCATGACACTGGTGAATTGGTCAAGTCAAAGAACATCACCAACGGTTCAAACAACCCCCTTCCACTCATCCCCCTCCTTGATGCGCACATTGTTGAACCCCTAATGGACATCCAGCTTGGTGAAATAGCGGGTAGTAGTGAGTTTGTCCACCAGCTCCTGGATTAGAGGAAGAGGCTACTGATTTTTGATTGTCATATCATTCAGCTTCCTGTAGTCCTGTATTGGGCGCAAACTGCCATCCTTCTTCTTGACAAAGAAGAACGGTGATGCCATCGGTGATTTCGTGGGTCTGATCCGTCCTGTCTTCAAATTCTCGTCTAAGAATGCGTCAAGTTGCCTCTATTCCTCCGGACTGAGTGGATAAATTTTGCAGTCCAGACTTTTAGCATTGGGAAGGAGTTCAATTGCATGATCCCAAGGCCTAACAGGTGGCATCTCGTCGAAGCTCTCCTTGTCAAACAAGTCTTTGAAGTCATGGTACTTCTTAGGAATTGCTTCTTTGAAGGTTTTTGGCTTTGCCTTCTTAGAGTGCTCTTCAGTAACTTTGCCAGAAGTTGTCTGAAAAGCGCGGATTTGCAGCTCTTCTTCATTGAAGTCCACCATGAGAAGATGATCACCCTTCTCCAACACTGCATCCTCTTCCTCCACATCATCTGACTCTGGGTCCTTCCACGCCCCCATTGGCTTAATAGAACGAGATGTTGGGGGGGAAAGCACACTTCAATTCGAAGTAATTACAAGGTATATATACTACAAAAACAAATGTAACTGGATGGGGAGCAAGGACGAGCTGAGAGGATAGCACAAGGACAGAGGTAGTAAGAATGAATAGGAATGAGTCCAATCAATTCATATAAAGTCGGGACATCGGTGAGCGATGGGCCCGAGCCCGAGACACCGTGAATGGGTCAGTCTTACCGGCTTGAATCCAACATGGCTCACATCAGACCGGACAACAATCAAACTTGAGAGTGCTCTTCTGCCAATCAATGGAAGGATTGTGCAGCTTGAGCCATTCATGCCCAATGAACATCTCTGTCTTTCCCAGGTTTGAGACCACAAATTGAAGAATTTCGATGTGTTGTCCGATCTGGATCATCATCTCCACATACTCTGTGATCGGCCCCCCCCGCATTCAGTGTTCCATCAGCGTTGTAGACCGGAATTGGACGGGGATATTTCTTTGTGTTGATTTTATACTTCTTCACAAAGTTGCAATCTATGCAGCTCCCAGTGCAACCAGAGTCTAACAACGCCGAGAGTTTGAACCGGATCTGGGTATCGAGTGTTTTGACTATCACATTGATGTTCATCTGATTCCCAGAACCTCGGATATAATGCTTTCTTGCCCTCAACTCGTTCAATGCCTCCACAACATCCTCATCATTCAATGCATTTAGCTCCTCCACTGTCTCCATTGACACCTCCTCTCTGCGCCGACTGTTTGTCCATATGTCGAGGATACCTATAGCAACCTCTGATTTCACAATTCGGAGTTGCCTGGCAGTCCATTCAACACTTCCAACTGTCAAACTTAAGCCCAAAATGGTGCTAAAAAGCCGATTATCCATACCCACAACGACCCGCCAAACTGGGGGTCAGGTAGTGGGTTCCTCTGGGTCCGCGAGCCCAACGACCCATGACCCGTACCCAGGCGACCCGACCTGGAAACCCGCTGGGTTGACCCAAACCTGTGCCCAACCCTAGTGAGAAGGCGATGGTGCAATATCCGACAGGGTAATTGTTACAAGAATTGGAATCCTAATTGGAAATAGGCCCCAAAAGTTCACACTGTGGGAAAGATACAAGATAATCACTGATTTTGGTCAGTAGATATGATGATTATTTGGATAATTAATTATTCATGTTTGAGAGTAAGACCCCCTGATAGGATTGTGACTAAATTGAACATATCTGCTCAATACCTTCACAATAAAAGCATTTGCTGTTATCATGAGATATCCGTTGACCACTGGAACTTGCCAGTTGGGATTAAAATACTAGGATGAAGAACAGATATCTCACCCAAGCTGGTGGAAGTCCAAAAATGTAATGGAAATGCGTGGGACGGAAGAACACAG
Organism: Mycena rebaudengoi; assembly: GCA_029282285.1. NCBI lineage: Eukaryota > Fungi > Basidiomycota > Agaricomycetes > Agaricales > Mycenaceae > Mycena > Mycena rebaudengoi. Next base: position 135,614 of record JARJCX010000084.1, read on the forward strand.
GAGGTCACTATAAGAAGCTGTAGACAAGTTCATAAAAGAGTGACTGCAGGGTCCCTGAAATTTTTAAAATCACTCAGCACAGTGCTGAATGATGAGTGGGTTGTGGTACATCCGAGAGTTGATTGAAATGTCCAATGCAGACCTAATAAGTGGGACATAATTTCAAGTCAGTACTTGAAAATATAAGATGTCCAAGAAGAATTCTTGCTCTCAGATGTCCAAAAATTGAAGAGGTGGGGGCAGATCTGCCCGCTGAAGGAATGTCTGAGTGGTGAAGGAAAGAACAGAAAATCTCACTCAATTGAATAAACAATTGAACCTGCACAGCACATCGGAATACATGGAAAGAGCATTTATGTTCTACCTGTCATCCAACCACATTTGACTGACTTTCTGAGTACTACTAAAGAACCGCTGTTCTTCTCTCTGTGCACTTCCTCCACCAAATTCTCATCCACATGATTAAGCTCCAAGGAACACCCTTCGTTCTGCCAATGCTGCATATTGCTGCATGAAACACCTCCGTTGCCAATGAGACTTGCACTTCATGGGCCTGTGTGAGTGCTGCAGATGAGTGCCACAAGTGCGCATGCATATCACATTGTACCCATCACACAATCCTGAATGCCAGGGTGAGCAGATCAACCCCGAGACCAGTGCCTAGCTCTCCTGCAGAGTTGCTGTGACGCTGTGTCTCATCTTTCTGCTTAACACCCTCCAACTTCTTTCTATTAGATACTCTCATCCTCTTTTGCTCAAGTCTCATACAGTACTCTTTTTTTTTCACTCCCTCCCCCCACCCCCTCCCCCACCCTGGGACTGAACTAGCATTCCAGGAATGCCATATACATGCAGTTCGCTGTGCACTTTTATTATTCCCAACACTTTTTCTAGAATTGATCCTTTGGGACATTCAGAGATGCACATCCTTTCCAACTTGATACCCTTGATTTGTTCTGACCACATCACAAACAATGAGCAGCTGTGATCCCAACTGGCTCCCACAGTTCCATTGCAGCTACCAGCCACTTTCTCCACTTTCTTGAGCCCAAGCGAGTTGATGATGGTGGGGATGTGCGTGAGATCGAGATCGGCACTCACAGGAAGTGGCAGGAGCACTGGATTGATGGGCATGAGCTGCAGAGCAGCTGGCGTCGCAATTGGCCACAAGGTAAATTGGTACTGGTCCTAAGAGGTATATGTAAACAATCAAAGGGGATATGGTGAGCAACATACCAAAAACGCGTGCTGAATGGGTGAATCAGGCCCCCCATTACTGTTAGCTTTCAGATTCTTGAGTGAAAAGGAATAATATCAGCAGAAAGACAAGGCAAAATAACTTGAAATTACCTGAGATGGGAGCTGCCCAGTGTCGGGGTGTCATTGTCTGTCAAGGACATCACAGTAGCATACATTTCCAGAAGAGTCCTGAGAAAGCTCAAGAACCCTGTGATCATAAAGTAGAGCGAAAAGAGGGCGATTGGTAGCTTGTTCAGACATAGGTTCTCTGGGAGGAGTGTAATTGTAGAAGATGAATGAATTGCTATTCCCAGCAACACACTGCTGGCTTAAATACTACTCAAACTCACTTGGTACTTTTAGGCTCCTTGCATCAAGCTCCCCAGGTGAAATCTGCCAAGGTTCCCCAGCATTGGGACTGGACGGTGTGTGCAGCACTTGGAGGTCATAGACTATGACCCAGAATAGATAAGTCAAAATCAGGCTTGGCTGGTGAGTCTTGAGTCCAGCAGGGCTGAAGCCAATAGGCAGCTCAGGACTGAATCAGGAGCGACTGGGAACCTCAGGGAACTATGGGCAGTACCAAGAGCGAGTGACCACTACATATCATTGTATACATCACGAGATGGCCCAAAACAGTATATTCTCAACAATTCAAGTCTATTTGAGGGGTACCCCCCCTCAAATAGATTCACATTAACTGCGGTCTATTCGAGGGTCTAAGCGAGATCTAAGAATGATGGGGTCCTGATGGCACCTCCAGCATCACGGTGGAAATTGTAAAAATATTCCCCAAGATTATTTTATGCTCATGGGAAGTCACCCAGTTTGAAGAAGCCCAGAGATATATGTCCAAGTGCATTCACTAATGCCTTTGAAAAAAAACTGCAACAGTCCTGAGAATACAGCTGGAGCACAATGTGGTGCTGCTGGTTATGGAGCAGATTCATTCCACATATATGTGAGTCACATAGATATTCTGGTTAACTTCCAAAGTGCTGTTGTAATTGTGTGAATTGAATACATAATTCATAAAACAAATGCATAATATCAATGTGAGATGTACAGCAAGACAACAGGGAAATAGTTTAACAGTGTGTCAATGCCCAAGTAATCATCCTTGTCTTTGGTTGTCCAGGCTTGTGTCTAAGCTTGTAGTCCCTGGTTGCCTGGACCTTGTCCTAGACCTTGTCCTGGATTGTTCTGAGCCTTGTCCGGGGTTGTCCAGGGTGTTGTCCAGGGTTGTCTGAGACCTTGTCTTGGCTTATCCTAGAGCTTGTCCAGGATTATCCAAGACCTTGTCCGGGGTTGTCCAGAACCTTGTCCCAGGTTGTCCGGAACTTTGTCCAGGGTTGTCTGGGACCGTCTGGGACCTTGTCCATGCTTGTCCTGGCTCTTGGCCCAGAATTTCTTTATTTGGCAGGTCTCAAAACTTCCTTATTAGGACAGAATTTGATCACAATATGTTCAGTGGTCTTAATCCAAATATAGCCATTGATTATATGCTAAGCTTATTTTAACTATGATCAGTGATATGATCTGAATCTGATCATTGATCTTATGCTTCTCATATTTCAAGTATGATCTAAGTATGATCAGTGCTCTGATTTGATGATCAGTATATAGTTAGCGTTATGACTCCCGTTCCGTAGGGAGTCTGACATTGTTTCTGTCTACTTGGTGAATGGAGAGCTGTGTCACCTCCATTGAATCCCCAAAATGTTGCTTGTGCACACAATATGTGGCAATGGCTTCAGCATGGAGGTGGCGGCTGTACAGAACCCTGTTCTTGCCTTCAGGGTTCTCAGAAGTGGCATCATGGGGAAGCCCACCAGGTCCGGTCTGGGTCCCTTCTCCCATGGCTTGATCTGTACACATTTTCTGTTTTCATTGAGATAGAATGTCAAGGTGAGGTCAGCAAGCTGCTTTTGTAGAGCTGGGAACAGCCTGTCAAGGAAAGCTGTTCTGTATGGGAGCTTGGCTTTGTTGGCGAGAACGCAGAGATGGGTGGGAGGTTTGAACACAGGAATCCCAGTACCACCTGGGGTGGTGTTGACACAGAATTCACTAGCACACTCTCCATGAATGAGGCTAATATTTGCTTTTGTACAGAAAGAAAGTGGCCTGTCTGCAGCCGATCTATCAGCTACAGGGACATGGAAGCTTCACCACCTTAAACCTGGTAGTTTACCCCATCTGGAGTGTTTTACAAAACACAAGTCATCTTCCAATCACCAAAGAGGTGTGCCAGCAATAGTTATGCCACCATAGCAAGAGTCATGGAGCTGTCAGCATTGGGAACAATGTGGGTTTGCAGTCCTTTGATGTTGAGGCCACTCATTGCTGTGAGGACTGCAGGAACAGCCTCTTCACACTTGTTGTTATATCCATGCACAGACCTCCGCTACCTTCTCCAATCTCCAATCTCTGGCCTCCAGCCTCCAGCCTCAGAGTTTCTGTACTCCGCTGCTCCTTGAGACTTAATGTCTTATCAGGTTTTTACACAATGAAGTATTTCCTGTTTACCCAGCTTCTTTCTTATTGTCCTTATTTTCTAGTATGTCTTCCATTGCTTCCTCATCCCCATGCATATATGCCTATTGTTATATCTTGATTACAATCTCTTATCTGCATCCATGATTACAATTAGAGTACTTCCTATAATAAATATGCTCTAGTTACTTCCTGTACTTCAGTTTGATCATCAGTGTTGCTTTGCTACTTGCACTGTACTGAGTTGTCCTCCGACCTTTCGGACTTCTTATATCTTGTCTGCCAGTCAGATAGTCTCACTCACCCTTTGCCTCCTGTGGTGTTGTGTCTTTACCTGACCTCCGATCATCTCCGATCACCTCCGCTCCTCTGCTCCTCTGGATCGGATATAGCTCTTGCTCCTACTTCAGCTCGGTATATAACAAATTGTCAGGATATGCAAAAGCATTTATGTTCGTCAGATCCCTCAATTCCCTTTTCTTGTCTGAACAGCTTTGACAGTCAACAAACTCAAATGCTTGCTTATCAGAGGAGAAGCTGCCTTACTTCCGAAGCCTGTCCACCTTCAAAATGCTGGTGTCTGCTGGTGTAGACCCATACAGGTATATGAAGCACAGGGCGAACATTTTTGCAAACATGGCTGTGGCCCTACACACCCTCTGCTGCCCGAGACTTCGGATGGCTCATGATCACTAAATTCTCTGAATCTCTTGGGCGGAGCATCAACGCTGTCCATACGAGGATGGAACTCAGTCAGAAAGGATATGAATAGAATACTATACAAACTCTATAGCGATACATGATTTGTAGCAGAAAGAAACAATACATCTCTAAGTAAAACAATGCCAAGACAGGATTGATGGTGCCTTGCTCCCACTGGCTACTCTCTCAACCACAAGGTTTGTTACCACACTCTGGCTCCTATGAGGCTTCATCGATGGTGGAGGCACTTTGTGATGTCCTGGTACTGTGTCTTGGTACAGATTGCACAGAGAGTTGGGATACCAATGAGGCCTTCATCTGAGAACTTGGGTGCACTGACTGACAATCAGTGTCCACTTGTCTCGTAATGCCCATATTGACAAAAGGATCCTGCTGGTCGCCAGGTGGCTGAGGGCTGCAAGGTAGATACTGCAGACAATGACATCCTCATCTTCCTGCTCTCCTTTACCAGGAGGATAGTCAAATATTAGGATGTCGACACCACCAATGAACTTGGTGGTCACATTGATCAGCTTGTTGATGATGTACTCAAACAGGTACATCTCAGGACTGAGGGTCTCCAGTGGCAGGAGGAGGGTGTAGCTGTGGTACCAGAGCTCCCTTGGCTGCACCTCTGAGAGCATAACGAGTTCAGTGGAAGATGCTAGTGTTAGAATCAGGCAAGCACAGTGGTCTGGAGTCAACAGTGAGAAACTCTTATTGAAGAGATAGAAGACTACTTACCTGGAGTCAACAGTGAGAAACTGAGGACTCCAGGTTTACATGCCTGGTATATATACTAACTACAAATAGCTGAGTAATGGAAATGAGTAATATGAATAAGCTGCTCAATAAGCAGCTGAGTAAGGGGTCATGTGATGTGCTCAGTAAGCGGGTGAGTAAGGTGATTGTTAAAGTGGGAAGCACAGATGGTCTCAGATAGGGGCCGAAAAGGCAGGTCTCAGATGGGTCTCAGATGGGAGGCGAAAAGCCTCAATCCATTCAATCCTAGCTACCTATATATGTCCTAGAACAATAGAGATAGATAAGACAATAAGAACAATAAGGGGAAGATCAGTATCAGTGAAGACAATAAGAACAATAGGATACTGATCCATATCAGGACAATAAGAACAATAAGAGCAAGATCTGTATCAACACAATAAGCAATCCATGTGATCGTCCGAACCAAACACCAGACTCCAACAGTGATCAGTAAGCAGATGAGTAAGTAATCATGTGACCACAAAGCGAAATCATGTGAGACAAATGAGGGTGCTGGAAGTCCCACACTTCAACAGCTAGAAGGAGAGAAAAGATGTACTCCACAGTGCCGTCAGAGTGCCCTGGCCTCTGGCCCATAATAGACATTGACAGATGTCAGATTGATAGCAGTAGATATGTATATAAACCCTACGCCTTTGTCTTTTACCCTCAGTCTTTGATCCCATATAGCAGGAGACTGAGGGTGAGTTCATTACTTACTTTTCATACTTTTTACTTATCCTGTACAGTATCACGCCTTCCACACCTTTACAGGTATTTAATATACAGTCTTTGATCCCATATAGAAGGAGACTGAGGTATTGCGCCTTCCGTGCCTTTACAGATCTTGATAAGTCATGGGCATCCGGAGTGCTGCACTCTGAAGACCTACCTCAAGAAGACTCACTACTGCCTGCTCCTCTCAGGCATGAAGCACCATGAGCACTGCTTCGTGATATACATCTGGCACATATCAGATACACATCTGATACACATCCGATACACCACATGATGTCAACCACAACAGCTCCAGTTTCCACCGAACTCTCGGGTGCAGAAGACTGGCCCATGTTCCATGTTAATGCTCAGATGGAGCTGCACCAAGAGGATGTCTATACTTTGCTGGAAGCTGTGATTCAGGCTGCACCTGCTGGTGATGCTCTCACTACTGCTGCCATCAACACTCCCCTGCCTGGAACTACTCCTGCTGCTGGCATTGCATTCAAAGACACACCTTCAGAGTGTAACAGTTGAGCCTTGGGAATCCTTAATAAATTCCTATTAGCTGAACTGCGCCTGGAGTATGTGGACAAATCAAATGTTAGGACTCTGTGGGCTAAACTGCAGGCACATTTTGAAGAGGATAATCATGCTGATACTGCCATGGGTGTTCTTGCAAACCTCTTCACTACCAAACTTGTGATAGAGAGTGGAGCAGAACTTATTGATCGCACAAAGATTGAAACCCACATTGGCATTATCAAGGGCTATTTTGATCGTCTTGCACAGTTGAAATATCCATTCTCCCCAGATCTCCAGCCTCTCATCCTACTCAGCACCCTGCCAGATGACAGCTATTGGACTGGAATCAGAAGGGATATTGTTTCCTCGTTGGGTACTGGGATTACCTGGGATAAAGTTTGTGCCTGTCTGCTCACCTTTGGGAAATGACCCGATGTCAAAGAGGATGAATCTGCCTTGGCAGCCAGAGTGCAGACCTCTAACAAGGGAAAACCACCTGCCAGCACTGACGAGCACTGTCTCATTCATGGGCAGAATAAATCACACACAACCAATCAGTGCCACCAAATGAAGACTCTTGTCTCAGAGGCAAGAAGGGTAAACCTGCTAAACAGGGCAAAAGGTCTGGTGGAAAGGCAAATGCCTCTGCTGCATCAGATTCCAAATCAGACAATGGGGACAATGTGGATTTAGCTATAGCTTCTGCATCTTCCAAATCCTATGCTGCTATGTCTGCTTATATCTTGAGTGCCTCAACTGGCTCAAAATGGGCCATTATACTCGACTCTGGAGCATCCCAGGTGATGATCCCAAATGTAGGACTCATATGTAGCTATAGCCGAGTACTCAAATACTTGTAAGTTGAGTGTCGTTGAGGGTAAGCCTAGCGAGCCCAGCGAATGTGATCCGAATGGTGTGCAAGCCTCAGGGGTTTAGTATGGAGCTTGGGATGTCCCAAAGCAACTATTCCCCGGTGCCCTGAGAGATATCTCAACAGGGAGAAGCTCCTATAATATAGAGTAGGTTACAGTGCTTTTCATAAGTTTGTATGGGTGTGACGAAACGGTCATGCTCAATTTGTGATTACAATTGTTTGTTGCTGCATCTGCATTTCTGACGATGTCATCATTGCAAATTGCTCCACTGCTGGCTATTATAATTCGACTAGTTCCTACTGTACTTCCTCACTCTCTCCTGAATATAATCATGCAGAACAACAGAAGACACTACTGTGAGCACACTCGGCAGCAGGACGGTGTGAGGGAGACTGTGGCGCCTCTTTGGAAAACGGAGTTCCAAAAATGACTTGTTCTTCCTCTGGGGGATTTCTTGATGACAGGTGGGTCGATAAGTGTTTGTAAGAAGAGGAGGTCAAACAGAGTTTGCCCTTGGGAAGCTGTGGGAGGTCAAAAATGGGGGATAATGCGAAAAATACCTTGTTCAGATAAGCACACTGCCCTTGTACTTCAATCCGAGACAATATTCAAGTCGCCACTCTGTCTTTCTTCTATCGCCTTTCCCCTTTGAACTGGGTGATAGTTGATGCGACTGGTTCTCCCAAAGGTGGGTTAGCCGTGGCGGCTTGACAAAGGCTTATAGGCTCAACATGCTGTTGAAGTGTGGGACTTCCAGCACCCTCATTTGTCTCACATGATTTCGCTTTGTGGTCACATGATTACTTACTCATCTGCTTACTGATCACCTTACTCACCCGCTTACTGAGCACATCACATGACCCCTTACTCAGCTGCTTATTGAGCAGCTTATTCATATTACTCATTCCATTACTCAGCTATTTGTAGTTAGTATATATACCAGGCATGTAAACCTGGAGTCCTCAGTTTCTCACTGTTGACTCCAGGTAAGTAGTCTTCTATCTCTTCAATAAGAGTTTCTCACTGTTGACTCCAGACCACTGTGCTTGCCTGATTCTAACAGGTTATGGGCCCCGGCTTCTAGGTCTATCAGAGTCAGTCAATTTGAGATTCCATCCATTCCTGCCTCTGCTCTCCCTCTCTGCCCTATCTTCTCTCTGCCACTTTGTGCCAGAGACTTCTGCCCTTATAGTGTGTGTGACTTTTAGAATTAGGAACACCAACTGTTGGGACAAATCCTCTCTGAGAGGTAGTCTTTAGTTCACCAGACAACAAACGGTAGTCAATCCGTTGATTCTGGGATTAGGGCCTAAGTGCCTCACAACTGGGTGTTCATTAGTTTAGCTTACCTACCTTTTCTTCTCCACACACACTCCTGAGGGCACCATCAGTATCTGGTGGTTCTAGCATTCATTTCCTTTGGGCATCCATCCATTCCCTTCCATCATGGCTTCCTCTGCAGTCACTCTGCCTATCCTTAATAAGGATTCTCTTTTCACTCAGTGGAGGAGCAATGCAAAGGCCTATCTCAAAGCAAAAGAGTGCTTCTTCTATTGCACCACCGCTTTTGACTCTTCTAATGCTAAGCATTCAGAAGTGGAGATGGACAAGTGTGCAGGCATCCTGTGGAACATGCTTTCACAGGACTGCCAGCAACTTGTACAACAGCATGAGGACAATCCTAAACATATGTGGGATGCTTTGGAGACTATCTTTGCTCCAAGGAAGGCTGGAGCTCGCTTCAATGCCTATAGAACACTCACCTCCATTAAACTCAAGGAGGGAGAGTCACTTCTGTCTCTCACAGGGAGAGTCTCTGCTGCTATGAGATCCTTAAAGGACTCTAGATCTTACAGGGTAGCCATTGAAGTTGCCAACGGAGTTATAGTTTATTCTGAGCTGATTGGGGAGATAGAACTTGAGCCACTTCTAAATGGACGCAGTGGCCGACATATTATTCTTACCAATGCCTTGTTTGTTCCTCTACTATCTCATAATCTGATATCTATCACCTATCTCTCAAAGCACCATAACTACGTGGTTTCCTTCAAAGGGAACATTGTCTCTTTCACCAGGAACAATGAGCTATTATTTGAGGCAGATATCAATGAGAGGAACCAGGCATATGTAAGAGAAGTCGGTTTCCCCTCTTCTGGTTCAGCCTTGTTCACTTCTGGGACTTTGCCTATGGATTTGCACTTGTTGCATCGTCGACTTGGCCATCATTCTTATGCTGATACCAAGAACATCCTCAGCAAGGATCTGGTCACTGGTGCAAAGATCACTTCAAACCACAAACCAGATCCCCTTTGTGAACCCTGCTTAGCAGGAAAGCTGAATGCTGGTCCTTTTCCATCTACTGGTCATCGTTCTGAACATCCTCTTGATCTCATTCACTCTGATTTGAAGGAATACAAAGTGCACACCCGTGAGGGATGGAAGCATAGAGTGACCTTCATTGATGATCATACAAGCTTCAAAGTGAGCTATCATATGAGACGCAAGAGCAATGCATTTGCTGCATTCAAGTTGTTCAAAGCTTATGCTGAGAACCACTTTGAGCGCAAAATCAAAGCATTTCAGGATGATAAGGGTGGAGAGTACATGTCTAATGCATTCAGAAGCTTCTTAGCTGCAGAAGGCATTGTTCATCGCCACTCAACCAGGAATAGGCCACAACAGAATGGGACAGCAGAACGTGCCAATCGCACTATAGATGAACACTCTACTGCAATGCTACATGAAGCCAATCTTCCTGCTTCATTCAGGGCTCTTGCTGTTGCTGCATATAATCATGTGGCTAATATGCACCCTTCTGCTCGCATTGGTGGAAACACCACTCCTTTTGAGCTGTGGCATAAGCGCAAACCAGATGTGTCTCATCTCAAGGTGTGGGGCTGCCTTGCCTATGTGCATGTGCAGAAAGATAAAAGGGATGCCTCTGGCTCCCATATTGAGAAATGTATCTTTGTGGGATATCCTACAGAGTACAAGGCATGGGAATTCTATAACCCAGTGACTCGCAAGATGGTGATCTCGGAGAGAGCTGTATTTGATGAGCGCTTCTTCCCAGGGTGCAGTGCTGAGCAGATGAAGAAATGTCCAAGACTGGATCCATCTGCACTTCACAGTCTGCCTTTGCTGTCCAAACCACCTCCACCATTGATTGACTTTGATGATGAAGAGGACAGACCCAAACAGCGCATTCATCCAGCTCCTCCAGCACCCCAACCATCCCCTCCACCTTCCCAACCTGCTTCAAGGTCTCCTTCACCACAGCCAGATCCTCCACCTCCAGCTTCACCTGTTGGTGTTGCTGCACGTCGTCGCTACCATGGTCAAACCACAGAGCACAGACCAGCAGGGGACTGGTGGAAAGCACACAGGGAGCCTACCCCTGCCATAGACTCAGAGTCTGAGGATGAGCTCCTGCTGAAACCAGGCAGTGTTCTCATTGTTGCTCACCAGGGAGATCCATCTGATGAAGCACTTCAGCAAGCTAACATTGCAGCTGTTCAGTCAGCTCAGGCTGCTGTTCAGTCTGGTCATCCACGCACCTTCTATGAGGCAATGAAACACTCTGATGCTCATTTGTGGGAGGATGCAGCCGTCTCAGAGATTAATGCTCTTCTTGAGAACTGCACTTGGGATGTTGTTGATCCACCTCATGGAGTGAAGCCAATTCGCTCTCAGTGGGTGTTTGTGATCAAACACAAGTCTGATGGAACTATTGAGCGCTACAAGGCCAGACTAGTTGCAGACGGTCGTGGTCAGCGCTATGGGGTTGACTACAACGAAATCTTCTCTCCCACCATCAAACCAGCCACCCTGCGCACCATTTTTGCTCTTGCTGCTCAGCATGATCTCCAACTTCGATCCATTGATTTCTCCTCTGCCTATCTCAATGGGGACCTCGATGAGGACGTCTATATGACTCAACCTGAGGGGTTTCCCCAGGGCAGACCTGGCCAGCTCCTCAAACTGCGAAAATCCCTTTATGGGCTCAAGCAGGCTGGCAGGCAATGGCACAAGAAGCTGAGAGAGAAGCTCCACCAAATGGGCTTCAAGTGTCTCCAGTCTGATCGTTCATGCTTTATCTATTCAGATGGAGCTGTTCGGATCATGGTGTCATTGCCTCCAAGAATGATGCTGATATTGACAGAGTTATTGCTGAACTTGGCTCTGCATTCAGAGTCAAGGATCTTGGTCCCACAGAGTGGCTTCTTGGGATCAAGGTACAGCGTGACTCCAAGACTGGAGACATTTCAATTTCGCAGCGCCAATATGCTGTGAACATGCTTGAGCAGTATGGAATGGCTGATTGCAAGCCTGTCTCAACCCCAATGCTGCCTGGTCTTACCTTGACCAAAGAGCCCATATGGGAGCCAAGTCTGAAGAAGAGTCCAAACTCATCAAAGGCACTTATATCAGTGCTGTTGGCTCTCTGATGTACTTGGCTATCCAAACCCGTCCTGATATCTCCTATACAGTTGGTGTTCTGGCACGCTTCAACAGCAATCCTGGTGAAGAGCATAACAAGGCTCTGAAGCACTTGTTCCGCTATATCCAAGGCACTCTTGACTATTGCATCATCTACTCCAAGAAATCACCATCCCTCTATAAATTCATTGCCTACATCGACCCAGATGAAACCTTCTTCACTTACACTGATGCTGATCTTGCTGGTGACAAGGACACCATGAAAAGCACTGGTGGATTTGTGGTGATGATGGCTGGTGGACCAGTGAGCTGGAGAAGCAAGCGACAGACTACTGTCTCTCTGTCCACTACAGAGGCAGAATATGTTGCTGGAGTAGATGCTGGCAAGGAGATTGTGTGGATGCGGAATTTGCTGCAGGAGTTGGAGTATGGGTTGACTGGTGCTTCCACTTTACTGATGGACAATCAGTCTGCAATTGTTGTGGCTCGGAATCCTGAACACCATGGTCGTATCAGGCACCTTGACATGGCACATTCCTGGCTTCGTGGAACTGTTGAAAGCGGTGTGATTGATGTAAAGTATGTTCCAACTCAGGATCAACTTGCAGATATCATGACCAAAGCACTTCCCAAGCCAGCTGTGGAACGGCTGAGAGACATGATGGGATTGAGGGGGAGAAAATGAGACTGCTCTCATTCAGGGGGAGTGTTGAAGTGTGGGACTTCCAGCACCCTCATTTGTCTCACATGATTTCGCTTTGTGGTCACATGATTACTTACTCATCTGCTTACTGATCACCTTACTCACCCGCTTACTGAGCACATCACATGACCCCTTACTCAGCTGCTTATTGAGCAGCTTATTCATATTACTCATTCCATTACTCAGCTATTTGTAGTTAGTATATATACCAGGCATGTAAACCTGGAGTCCTCAGTTTCTCACTGTTGACTCCAGGTAAGTAGTCTTCTATCTCTTCAATAAGAGTTTCTCACTGTTGACTCCAGACCACTGTGCTTGCCTGATTCTAACACATGCGTTGGACTCGTGCGTTTGGCGTGGAGAGTCAGTCGTTAGTCTAGTCAGTCCGCGGTTTGGTCCGAGATGCCTTGGTCATTCCTCTCTGCGCGAGCAGTGGTTTTTGTTGGTCAAGGGAGCGGTGAGTATGGGTCAGATGTTCGGTATGAACCGTCTAGAGGATGAGTGGTCAAGTGTCTCACGACAAGTTAGATGGTTAGTGTGTGTATGTGTGTGTGTGTGTGTCAACAGTGTATTGGGGGATTGGTTACACTAGGGAAACTAGTGGGGGAAAAACCGCTCCAAGGCTGTATATGTACTGCTGAGCGATCCAGGGCCTTTTATACCTCGCAGCTATCCCCTTTGGAGCATCTCTACATGTCCTCAGTCCGCTTCCTCGGTGTTCCATCTCGTTCCTTCGTGTTTCATGTATCTCGAGGCGTCGCGACTAGTCGAAGATAGTTGCATTTTTGGGCCCAAATCGTGTCGAGGCGTGGTGACTCGCGAACTGCTACCTTCCTAATTCGTCCAAAGTCCGTCAAGGAGCGACGACTGAGGTCCGAATTTGGATGAAACGTGTGCGATGTGTCGGGTGCGAGGTATCGGGGACGTGGTTGGCATGGATATTGGTGACGGTGTGTAGAAGTGGTCCGATGTGCTGGTGCGGGTGCGACGCCGTGGGGGTGCTGAGATGAAAAAGGTGTGGCGAGTTGGGAAGTTGTAGCGGCTCGGATGATAAAGGAAAGGTCATCGCAGCTTGTACTTGGTTGTGAGTCGTCGTATATGCTGGGGCATACACAGCGCATGTGGGAGCCCCACAATGGATGGACGGTCTTGGCTCTGCCACCGCCAGCAGCCCACGCTGGAGCAGACCTTCTACCTCCATATACTCCTCAGCCCACCACTGGCATTCCTGTTGCAGCTTCAGCTCCAGGTATTTCTCTCTTTCAATTTTCTGACTTAAATTACACATGTGTAAGTACTAGGCCCCACCGTTGCCTTTTACATTCCGACCAACACCAATGTCATTGGGGCTGTCCAGGTTACACGGACCAAGAAGTATGGCTGCACGGTTCCTTTTAACACTGCATTCATCGAGATTTGTCAAATCATGGGCCTTGAGCCTGCTGCAGTGCGAATTGGTTATAAGTGGGATAATGAGAAAGTGACTGCTCCGGTCCACAGGCTACTCACTGCTGTGGATTGGAAAGATTGTCTGGAGAGTGGGATCGGACAGGCAAAGCGAGCACGGACCCAACAAGTATCTTGTTGAATCAAAAATCTGGTACCCCACACTTGGATGTGGATCATCGATTGCTAATTCATTATGGGGTAGAATCTTCCTGAGGAGACACCTGCCGTCGTGCAGACGGGCAAGAAACGCAAAGCAGGTGCTGAGTCTAGTCCCTCTTCCCATGGAAGAAAGACATTTACTTCATGAGGGAATTCTGGGAATTGAAGAGCCACCTGTCATGTGCGAAACACAAGGATCAGTTCTGTTATGTCCATTCCGATGGCAACCATGTCCGCGTGGAACCAAGCAACTTATTGCTTTGGGCTAAAGAGATTGTAAGTGACCTCTCGGCCTACTTTCTCGGCGCTTAAATATGTATCTAGTCAGTTGGCAATGCTACCAAGACGAGGCCTCCTGACAACATCATGTTCCAGGAGTATTTCCTCCCTAAGTGTCACAAGAGAGCCCGAACTGCGAGGGCTGGCCCTTCCAACAATTTGTGCGCCCCCACCATTCACGTTACTGTGAACACTGGTGGAGGTAGTAGCACCGTTTCTCCGCCATCTCCAGTTCCATCAGCTCAAACTCCCTTGACACCTATCACAACAGCGACTGCCAATGCCGCCAACATTAATATCCCCTCTCTCTTCACCCCAGTCTTACATTGAATACGGGGACAGCAGCTCATCCTCTGTCTGCTATCCACTTGTTGCCGACATCCTCCAAGCTATTGACGATTCCAGGATCTTTGAAGATTCTGTCATACAGTCAGCTGGTTCATAATGCATTAGGTCATACTGCATAATCCTCGTAATGCATAGAGATTGGTGATCCACCAAGTTGGTAGGCTGATATTTATGCAAAATTCTTGCAATGCATAATGCATCAGGTTTCAGCCAGTATTTATGCATTTTTTCAATAATATTAGGGTGAAATCGACTCCAAAGTTGCATTGCAGTCCTACATTTGCGATTTTGAGTCTGCATTTCTCTTCATAGAATATTTTCTGAGGCATCCAACACGATAGGGATGCCAATATGGACTCAGAAAGATCTCAAAATTATGCATCTGTTCAGCAATGGCCAAGTGTTAATTTATTTACAGCTCAGTTACGTCTGTGTCACACGCTGTTACACCGTGGGAAGAATTTGGCAATGCATATTCCTCATAATGCATGAGGTTCGGGGCTGTTTGGGGGTCCACCGACCTTATGCATTATGAGCCAGCTGACTGTACTCCCTTTTCCAGCTGTCATATTTGCAGATGCTCTGCACGATTTTCAAATCATGCATGTAGATCAAGTCCCCATCTTGGATACACAGTTTTACATTGATCAAGTCAACATGCCTACAGAGCTTTCAGAGCTCTTTGTTGAAGAGTTGCTTGGAGCCATGGGCCGTGCACGGAAGGGGAAAGGCAAGGCCGATCAAATTGCTATTGAATGAACTAAACTCCAGAAGCAATGCACAAGAGGAAGAATTTGTATGTTAATTCAAAGTAAAATATGTACTCTACAGTCATAGTCAATTGATATGCTACTACAATGTTTGAATATGTACAGTAGCGAATATAATCTCCATCTGCTCAAATATAACCAGCGTGTGAGAACCATCCATGTGCTTTGTCAGCAGTCATTGACTCGAACACAGCTTGCCAGATCATCATGTACGGTGAATCTCCAGTGGCCATCACTCCATCTGTGTAGTCTCAATTTGCGCGTACCCACGCCTTCATGGCCAAAAACCCTTCTTCAATTGGATCGAAGTCAGGAGAGTATGGAGGGAGATACTCAAGTCGCATTCCTCTATAATAGGACCAGTTAATTCCCCGATAAATATATTAAAAGTGAAATATACCACTGCTCAATCATTGGACATAATTGTGTGGATTTATGGATGGACACATTATCCATCATGATGACAGAATTGGGCACGGGAAATGGATTCATGTTGTCAAGGAGAGCGTTGATGAAACTGTCAAAGTTCGCGGCATTATAGGAGGCTCAATGAAAGAGCAGGTAGCATAGAATACCTGGAGAAATCATTGGAGTTATCACATTGATGACAATAAATGCATGCACTTGATACCACGAATCCAGACATCATGCCTATGTGCCTCAACTCCTGTTGGGGCCCAAGCCCAACCCTATTTTGTGGTAAAACAATTGCAAGCAGACTCATCGACAAAGACAAGCTGATCTGGGCGGTAGGCTGTCGTCATGTGGATTTGGTAATTGGCTCGTGCATTGTCGTCCCGTTGAGCAGCCATGCGTGAAACCCCTGTAAAAGATTCAGAGTAAAGAAGGGTCTATTCATATTTTATGCAACACACCTGCTTCCTGGTGAATCTTCGACGTCCCAGTGCTCTCCAGATGGTGAGGTGGGAAGTATCAATGTTGCAGAGCTCCCGTAATTCAGCCTGTATCTTGTGAAGATAGATATCTGGAGTTTCTCAACGAGACCAACTATAAACTAGACCAAAAACAGTCAGCGCAGGCATCATCTGAATTGATTCCTCTTACATCGACATCAGCTTCTCGCAAATCTCGCAGCCTTCCCAGCACCCGGAATGTGGGCTGAGCAGGATTTCCCTGGGTATCACGCTGATAGCTGGCCAAGATCTTCTTGACAGAGCTGAGACTGATCTGAAGGTCTTTTGTGATGTCAGCCTGCTCACGGTGGCGATTGTAGCATAAATGAATTACTGATTTCTTCTTCTCCTGAGAAATGTGCTTGTTGCTGCCCATGGATGGTGAACGTAGCAGAAAGATGACATTGGAGGTGCACTGTGGAGTGTCTCCATAGCCGCTGACACAGTGACAAACAATCGTAATCACAAATCGAGCATGACCGTTTCGTCACACCTGTACAAACTTATGAAAAGCACTGTAGTAGAGATAGAGTATCAGTACTCACCTAACACTCCAGAGCCTCCAGGCTTTCTTAAGCTCAGAGGCGATGGAAGTAGAAAGGTAAGATGATAATATTCTCATGCTCCAACTAACTACATAAAGTACATGACATATATTATAATATACACTGGAACACAATTATAACCCAGTACGTCCATAAGAACACACTGCAAAAGAAGTGTGTAGATAAGTAGTAGTCTGAGTGAAGCTTGTGGGTAGTATAAGTATAACACATGTATCTTACACCAAAAATTGACTGGTTTGAGACTGGGACTTACCAAGTCCTCAATCCTCCCAGGAAAGTTCACCTGGGAAATGACACATACTGTGATGCCATCAGTATTGGCACTATCAGGCTATCCTGTAAAACAAAGTGTGGAATGACCAAATTCTCATTAAAGTGTGCTTTGCATGTTCCCTCTTTTGGGATTACTCTTGCATCAGTTCAACAATTAACCAAAGCTAGATACAAGTGCATTTTTGAGGGAGAGGAATGCATTGTCCATGATTCTCATGGAAAGTGAATGGTGGAGGCAAAACAACAAAAAGGTCTTTATCACATTACTTGCACGCCACTGAGTGAAGATCCACATGCTTTGTTTGCCATGGATATCAACCATCTTCACAGAATTTCTGGACACACCAATTACCAGTTGCTTCAGAACCCTGTAAGCAAAGGCCAGCTTGCTGAGTGAGATCACCTCCTTGACTGGGCAACCAAAATTCTTTGAAGCTTGTTGTCATGAACATGTCTATTTCAACTATTTATCACAGTAGGTACAAGTTGTTTATTTGATCGGATCATCGGCCTGTGAGGGCGCATCAGGGTCCGCATCAGATACACTATCATGCGCATCACTGATGCGCTCCATTGACAGCTGTTCCCATGCTTGACAGCACTCTCAGTCAGCACCTCATGGATGAGCCTCATGTTTTCCACATGTTCTTACTTATCTTTCTTATGCTTTACTCAGCTTTCCCATGAAGCTGTTTGCCTGATGCCAAGTCTAGTAATAGTATGTATACTGCATTGAAGTAGGTAGTTCTCCAGTCTTGAGCTGGTCATATCTCCACTAGCAATATAGTGCTCATTATCCTCTCTCTATCCTCTTTCTAAGCTTGAGTGCAAACTTGGCTATCGCTGTTTGTGGCAGTGTATTGGCCATTGTGTCTGATCTTTTGTCAGTGTACGCAGTATTGGGAGTTTTTCCTGTTCATTTTAATTCTATGTGAGTGTAATAGATAATCTATTTGCTCACTTCTGTGCCGGTTTTCTGATGTAACCCATGATTCCTATTGCCATATTCTGCATCTAGTTCTTACAAGGTGCATTATCCTTGTAGGAAAACATGTCCATTCCCATTGTCCAAGGTACTGTCTCTGGTAGCAGTCGGTTCTGGCTGAAGAGCTGAAAGCATCAGTAGTCACTCGAGTTCCATGCTAAAGCTAAGCGGTACTCTATGGGAGTCACCCCTATTCAACTCCACTACCCCTTGGTGTTCATTCGGATTTCTGCTGGATATTATGCCATAGCAACATGGATAGTCTGTTCTTTCACCCACTCCCCCAAGTTGATATCACTCTCTGATTTCTATTGTGCAAAGGTCAGTTGGTCCTCTCTATTGAGAGGACCCTTGTGTCTTCACAGTTGTGTCTGAAAATTTAGCCTCTCATGCCAGGGCTACTTTTTTGGTATTGTGTGCTTCTGCTACTTGAGGAACTTTCAACATAGTCTTGAACTGTGCACTCTTGGTCAAATAATCCTAGGGCTGGACTGGAAATCACATATTCGAGAATTGCTCATTCTCAATGCTGCAATGCCTTCTGGCCATTTCGACGTATTCACAGCTTGCCTGCCCGATGGTGAGCCACTCATATTCAAGAGATATTTGACTCAATGGCCAAGAGCGAGCAGTCCCCTTGCCGACAGCCTCTCTCCCTGTAGCTGCTACTGTACCTGTTCCTGTCCCTGTTCATGTGCCTGTACCTGTTGCCACACCCATGTTTTCTCATGCACATGTGCTTGTAGCATCCTCATCATGTTCTTGTGCTTCCATAGTTGTCCCTTCAGATATCCTTCCCATCCAAAAGGCCAAATATTTGACTGGCTCAGAAATTATTGATTGCTTACTCTTGGATCCTCATGTAAATGAACATTTTTAAGTTGGACAAGCAGCAGAATGAAGATTGTAGGCAGGCATTTCTTATGCATCTTTTTTCTGGTGCTTGTTTGTAATCCTCTGTAGACACCCATGGACTTTTTGCAGCTGTCTGTTAAAACCACTCAGCCATTACGTGGCAACAATATACCCCTTACATGGATACTAGTACATATTTTGCCATATTTACGGATAAGCATATTGTCTTTCTATTGAGTTGAATGAGCTTGGATCAGCCTCCTATTATTAGAAGATGAGATTTGGACGAGCACTGTCCTGCTATTGTTAGAGTGCTTTTTGCCAAAAGTGACTGGTATGCTCAAAATGGGTGCTGCCATTCATGGGGCACAAACGACACACGACTTTGTCACTTGGAAGGCATGGATAATGTGTGGAGGCCCTTATAGTTTGTAATCTGGATCCCCTTGATGTGACAAAATTCTCTAACTCCCTTTTCCCCACCGGCCTCATTCCACTCAATATGCAACCCCTTCACTACCATCCATTCCAGTGCTAAAGCAAAACAGTGCCCACCATTGTCGCATGTCTTGTTAATACTGTATGTAAGCTACCTGAGTCATCATTCCTATTCCTATGCAGCATGGATTTATTTACTTACTTCTCTAACAATTCTTTTGCAGTATGCTCTTACAGAGCATACTGGGTTATAATCGTAGTCATGATGTAGAGTATAACTTATTATCAGTCATGTATATTACGTAGTTACTACAGCGTGGGAACATTATCTTACTCTTTCCACATCCATCGCCTCTGAGCTTGAAGAAAGCCTGGAGGCTCCGGAGTGAAGGTAAGTATTGATATTCTATCACTACTAACCTACTTTGAACTACAGGAGCTTCCCCCAGTAGAGACATCTCTCTGGGGACCGAGGAGTAGAGGCTCAGGGACATCCCTAGCTATATACTACCCCTCTGAAGCTTACACACCATTCGGACTACTGCGCTCGCCGGGACATACTATCGAGGGCACTCAACTATAAATATTTGAGTACTCAGCAACTACTACTTACGAGTCCTACATTGTAGGCATTGCATTATTTGAACATGGTGAGCATTTTTAAGTATGATCAGCATATGTTCAGTGATGACATGACTGAACATATTCTGAACATATGATTCATCACTGAACTGTTGGAACCAGTGATTGGGCTGTGCTATTCTTGCTTCTCTGATCGCTATCTTATTGTTCTGATATCAATCTTATTGTTCTTATTGTCATGATACAGATCTTATTGTTCTATTGTGTTGATGCCTGTGGGAGAGGTGTTGGTGTCTTGTCATGTGGGACAGGTGCTCTTCTGGTGTGTGGGGTGCATCTCAGAGTAGTGGCTGGAGCTGGCAGTGGACATTAAAAGTGTACAAGCATGTTCATAAATTGTGGAACTTTAGCCTGCTCTGCAGGTTCAGGTTCAGCTGCTTTGTGGCAGGGGGGGCATGGGAACATCAAGATAGCAAGATCATGTCTGCAAGAGCCATGTTATATCCTCACTGTGTTATGGAAGTTCTGTCATGGTTGTACAGGTGATCAATGTTCAGCAAAACTATTAGCCAGGTTCATATTGAAAAAAAAAAACACTCAGAAGCCATGACAAGTGATAGGGACGGAGAGTAGAAGGGTGGAATTTGTTTGTTTTTGTACCCCAGGTTATTACTCTGCCCGACAAACTTCTTGCATGTAGCCCAATGGTTGAGGGTCTCGGTGTCAGGCTCATGCAGAAGGGATTACCCCAAGAAGTCTAAATAAAACAATGTGAATTGGTAAAGTGTATTGGGTTCAACAGGTGTTCACATACAAGAGTAATCAACAAAGAGAGACAACATCTTTTGTGGCATTTTCTCCACGAGAGCAAGAAGTTTGGTGCTCACATTGAGGTTGGAGAGCACATCAGGGCTCAATTTCTGGGCAATAAAACAAAATTCTTGATGCCGACAATGTGGAGAAAGTTTCTAACCACAGGGTACATGTACTCCTGGAGGAGCGCAAGCCGTCAAGTCCTTAAAAATGGGCATGGGGGGGGAACTGGGCAGGGTGGTTGATCATCGCTTTCTTGAGGGGCTCCCCTCCCCAGGTGATGAGGCTATCTCAATACTGAAATGATACTGAGAGTCAGATCAAAGAGAAGATGAAGACTCCTACAAGATACATGTGTCATTGATTTCCTGCTTCGCTTTCTTGCAGGGCTTCTCCTCTAACAGCAATGAGGATATCTCAATACTGAAAGGATACTGAGAGTTGAATAAAAGCGAAGATGAAGACACTTACTAGGTCCTCTTGGTGGCGGGGGCTGCAGGATATTTTTCGGAATCTGCATCAGAGGATGACTCAATATGACGAATTGTTTTATTTGTTCAAAGGGAGGGGCCATCATCCTCATTGTCTTGTCATCCTTGTCTTCATCCTTGTCTTCCTTGTCCTTGCCATTGTCGTCATCATTTGGGTCGTTGTACAGATGCGTGGATATATTGAGCAGCTTGAACTCTGCATGGAAGATGAAAGTGGCAATAGGATGTGTGGAAGCAGCACTTACTATGGTGCATGAGCGCTGCCAAGATGGATGCATACAGTTCGCATATAGGCAGCTGCAAATTGAACAGTGAGTGTGTTATATCCTGAGCCAGAGGAAGACTGGAATAGTCCTTTTGGGATTCCGAAGGCGGAATCAGTGCAGAACGTGGCGGAATAAATGTGGACTGCGGAAAAGGACAGGAGGTAAGTCGGCTGTTTTCGCAAGCACCACACTCAGCAGGGTGTGCGACTGTCTGGCTATCAAGCCGGGACAAGATGAGGCCTGTTCCAAGGATGGCAACAGTCCCTAAGGCGGAAAGAAGGTGAAGTGTGGAATGAAGTCGGAATGTGGAATAAAGTCAGAATGTGGAATGAAGTTGGAATGTGGAATGAAGTCGGAATGTGAAGTATAGTAGGAATATGGAATGAAGTAGGAATGCAGAATGAAGTAGGTAAAGTCGGAATTCAGAATAAGACACCCAGAGGAACACTGGATGTGAAGTTGAAACATAAGGATGAAGAGAAAGATGGTAGAAAGACAAGGTGAATCTGGGTGATCCAGTGAAGCCTATCATTCCGCTTCCAACATAGGGCGGAAGGCAGAAGACAGGGTTTGTCGGTAAGCAGAATGCAACACCACAAGAGGATTATGGGTGAGCGCTCTACCTAGGCCGGCAGGAAATATTAGGAAGAGTATTGTTTGAAGGAAGGATTAAAAGATGGTCTCAGTCCATGAGTGGAAACATGGAATAACATTAATTTTCCAGATGAAGTACAGGAAGTATCTAGAGCGCATATATACTCAGTAGTTAATTGTCATCACTAATGCGGTTAAGTATCAAGTGCTCCGATGAAAGACAATAAGGACAATAAGGTGGTACTTCTAAATGGAGGAGGGGAAGTGATAAGTATCTTAAGACAATAAGAACAATAAGAAGAAGACGGATAAACGGGAAATGCTCAGTAAGCCTTCATTGTGTGAAAACCCTGATGATAGGTAAGAGGATGCAATGAGCGGAGGTGTATGAGTGGAAGAGCAGAAGAGCGGAAGAGCAGAAGAGCGGAAGAGCGGAAGAGCGGAAGAGCGGAGGAGCAGAGGAGCAGAGGAACAGAAGGTGGTGAAGTGACTAGAAGTAAATGTGAAGTGTAAGAATGTATGGGTGGATGAAAGATTGGTACAAAATGAAAAAGGGTTGAAATGCCTAGAAAATGGAGGACACCCATAGCTGGAGTGCATGGATATAACAGAGTGATCGGAAGATGATTCAGGATGAAAGGGTCACACAGATAGCATGTTGATACTGTTACATTGGGTAATCACCAATCCTGTTGCGGCCGTGACAGCCTCTGCTTCAGTGCCAAAAACCTCAGCCAACTGACTCCTCGGCCTGTTCCCAAATTAGTTTGGGACTATATAACAAAGTAAAAAATATTCACAGTTCCAACATCCAAACTAAGATCTGCGACCATGGTTAGTACATAGTTTCAATCAAGTGATGGCCCACCTTGCCTGGTTTGGGTATGCTTTTTTTGTGTCTTTATAGGACAGAAAAAAAATAGAATCAGAGTGGCAGAGGCTGGGCAAAAACAAACATACAAATGCCTGGAAATCAGGCGCCAGATTGTGGCGCTGCATGATTTGCTTGCTGATGCTGTGAGTCCACATTAGTTGAGGATTATGAAGTATTGAAAAGCAGAAAGTTACCCAAGGAGGCAGTAGAAAAAATAGTATATAAGTCCTGTAATTTTTGCTACTTGAATCAATTGATTCTCACTCTTTCTTTACTTGCTCTCAAGTTCGTTCTACATTTCTCACAGCACTCCGATCACATCCCATTGTTGCCTTGTGAGAACACTCAGATTATACTCTGATTGCACTCCAATCATATTATGTCACACTCCAGTTCCAGCTTATCAGAACCTCTCAGGATGATCTGGATTGACTATGACTTCATGGGTTTTTACATAATGAAGGCTCTGCCAAATTTTGATTGTTCATGGCAAGACTTAGTATACACTCAACTAGCCACTTTTAGCTATGGGTTAATAGGGAAAAAATGTTAAGAACATCATTTTGTGTGACTTGTTGGTGTCAGAATTATTTTGGTGTCCCAGGTGATTGAAATTGGTCTCACAGGTCACACCATTTCTTACATTCCAGACCAAATTTCCACTTTTTTTTCCCCAAGAAGGCACATAAAATGATCAAAGACTTCATTTAGGCCAGTTTCTGGGTCCATATCGGGTGCCCGTCGACCAGTGCTGGGGTGCAGTGAATACACAACCAAACAAGGCTGAACTTGCCCATTGCACACTCATATGGCTTTTTTTTCTTCTGTGAGGCACAAGACACTGATGTGTGATTAATATACATTCCTTTTCCGAGTTGCTCAGAAGGCTTGTGTATCCACAGACAATTTACTTGATTGAAAGTGCATTTGCTGTCAAAATCTCGGCAATCAGCTGACTCAGCACACAATTTTGGTTGCTGGTGGCCATTCTTATTGTCTTGATCCTTACTTCCATTTCTTTCCCCATTTAGATAATCTATACTCTGGTCACATTGCTTATCTACATTCAGGATTTTTAGTATATATATATATGTCCTACATACATCCAGTACTTCATCTTGAAAATTCATGTTGTTCCATGCTTTCCTTCATGGACCGAGTTCTTAATCTTTGTTTCAGCTCCGGGGTTATTAATAGACCTGCAGATGTCCCCATCCTTGATCCTTATCTTCATCTCGACTCTGAGGTTGTATCTAGACCTCCAGACATTGTTATGTCCCCAAACTGTTTGGAGACAAGATCAATTTGGCTGACTTCATGCGACTTGAGCAAATTGATGATGAAATGACAACAAGTCATAAATACACACACATGACATCATTTCTAAATTACTAATTCCCTAATACCAAGCCAATGAATGGCACCATTTCACTAATTACTAATTTTAGACCTCGACTGACTCATCACACAGGTTTCAGTACAGCATTATGTTAGACACAATAGCCAATACACTGCCACAAACAGCAATAGCCAAGGTCACACTCAAGCTCTAGAACAAGGAAAGGGATGGAGAGAGGATAATGAGCACTATATTGCTAGTGGAGATATGACCAGCTCAAGACTGGAGAACTACCTCCTGCAATGTGGTATAAATACTACTGCTAGACTTGGCATCGGGTGAACTACAAGTACATATATAGTATGATCAGTCAGCTTCATGGGAAAGCTGAGTAAAAGCATGAGAAAGATAAGTAAGAACATGTGGAAAACATGAGGCAAACATGAGGCAAACATGAGGCATCCATGAGTTGCTGACTGAGAGCGCTGTCAAGCATGGGAACAGCTGTCAATGGAGCGCATGAGTGATGCGCATGATAGCGCATCTGATGCGGACCCTGATGCGCCCTCACAAGCCGATGATCCGATCAACTACACTACTTGTACCTACTATGATAAATACTCGAAAATAGACATGTTCATGACATCCACGCACAGAATCCCCGCTGCCCCCACCCATCCATCTATCAGAGATCCATCAGAAAACAATGTCACCCTTGCTGTCTCCCCCAACACCGCTTCCTTGGCCTCCTCCTTGAAGGCTGCCACGCGCAGCTCCACCTTTGCTTCCCACCATGCACTCTTCCTCACCACCGGTATGGTTTCCACTGTCTTCTGCCACACATCTTTGTACATGCTCATAAGCCAGTGCAGCAGAGATGGGTGTTTCTTGACCAATCTGTAAACGCTCCGCATTAGCAATCGCCGGGTGCAGCGGGTGAGTGTCTGGCAGTGTCGCATACCACAACACTGATTTCTGCAGGTGCCTGTCCATGGTGAGCCAGAGGGGAAAGATGTCCATGTGCGCGTCTGCCATGTCAGCTGGAGACAACACCATTCCCCCCAGTATCAGCCTCCCAGCTTTCAGCTGGATTGAGGCGAGCTTCTTGACGATATCTCGCATGTCCTTCTTCCTGTTACCCCCTACAAAGAGTGGCTGAAAGAGGCTTCTGCACAGGATCGCGTTTTTAGGATGGGAAAAGACTATGAATCCAAATGCACTGTCAGGACTGAGCAGCACAGGGCAAAGCCACCCCTGGCTCAGTTTAATCTGCCCAAGCCTATGGAGAGACCTGCTGATGCCATGGATGTGGATCAGCAGAGGAGACAGCAGACTGTGTGCTACAGCTGTAATCAGCGTGGCCACATTGCGTGCTTTTGCCCTAATAACAAGCCCAGGTTCAATGTCAGAAATGAACCAGGAAGACTACAAGGACCTTATCAAACAACTTCAGGATTTTCACGCACACCAGCAGTAAATAGCACAAACTTGCTGGTGGACAATAGCACCTATGTACCTTCTACCCATGTAAAGATTCCCGGACTTTAATCTATGCTCAATCACCCTCAGAAGCTACAAAAGTGCAAAGTGCTAGATTTCCTGAAAAGAAGGTTGAAGTTGGAAGTGTTGAATGGACTGCCAGGCAACTCCAAATTGTGAAATCAGAGGTTGCTATAGGTATCCTCAACAAATGGACAAATAGTCGGCGCAGAGAGTGTTGGAGTCTGGTGTTTGGTTCGGACAATCACATGGATTGCTTATTGTGTTGATACAGATCTTGCTCTTGTTGTTCTTATTGTCCTGATATGGATCAGTATCCTATTGTTCTTATTGTCTTCACTGATACTGATCTTCCCCTTATTGTTCTTATTGTCTTATCTATCTCTATTGTTCTAGGACATATATAGGTAGCTAGGATTGAATGGATCTGGGCTTTTCGCCTCCCATCTGAGACCCATCTGAGACCTGCCTTTTCGGCCCCTATCTGAGACCATCTGTGCTTCCCACTTTAACAGAGAGGAGGTGTCAATGGAGACAGTGGAGGAGCCAAATGCGTTGAATGATGAGGATGTTGTGGAGGCATTGAATGAGTTGAGGGGAAGAAAGTGTTATATCCGAGGTTCTGGGAATCAAATGAACATCGATGTAATCGCCAAAACACTTGATACCCAGACTAGGTTCAAGCTGTCGGTGTTGTTAGACTCTGGTTGCACTGGGAGCTGCATAGATTGCAACTTTGTGAGGAAACATAAAATCAACACAAAGAAGTATCCCCCTCCAATTCTGGTCTACAGTGCTGATGGAATGCTGAATTCGGAGGGGCCGATCACGGAGTATGTGGAGATGATGATCCAGATCGGACAACACATCAAAATCCTTCAATTTGCGGTCTCAAACCTGGGAAAGACAGAGATGTTCATTGGGCATGAATGGCTTAAACTGCACAATCCTTCCATTGATTGGCAGAAGAGCACTCTCAAGTTTGATCGTTGTCCTGTCCGGTGTGAGCCGATGGGGGCGTGGAAGGACCTGAAGTCAGATGATGTAGAGGTGGAGGATGCAGTGTTGGAGGAGGGTGATCATCTTCTCATGGTGGACTTCAATGAAGAGCTGCAAATCCGCGCTTTTCAGACAACTTCTGGCAAGGTTGCTGAAGAGCACTCTAAGAAGGCAAAGCCAAAAACCTTCAAAGAAGCAGTTCCTAAGAAGTACCATGACTTCAAAGACTTGTTTGACAAGGAGAGCTTCAACGAGAGCCATATATATGTGCAAAGTTGAAGAGATTCATGTACACATCATACACAAAATTCCAAAAGAACTTGTGAAAGTTACAGCACCACAAGGAGGATAATTGTAATTGTGGTCCTCTGAAGTGTGCCGATATCAATGAAATCCTCCTGTAAGTGGTATGGATATATCATTTTGCCTTCTCTCTGACCAGAGATTACCCCTGCAGGTGCTGTGTGTGAAAGTTAGGTGCATTTCACTCATGTGGCCTTACACAGTCAGCTCTAACTTTCAATAGTTTACATTTTTCAGGCCACTCAAAAATGGTACAATGTACAGGATAGGATACCATTCCTCCATGCAGCTGGGGAAAACCCATGGTCAACTATGGAGTCAACAGGAAAACTCCAGAGGAGCTTGCAATCTGCTAATTCACTGACCGTCACCAATTGGGGATTCACCAATCATCAGCAACCAGTATCACAATGTGTATTCTGTTGCATTTGGGATGTGGTGGGGAGCAGACAGAGGGTGTGGGTATGCATTCAACCCCAAGGCAGAGGAGATAGAGGTGGAGAAGGCAGAGAAGGCAGCAGAAAAGGTGAAGAAGGCAAAGACAGCAGTTGTAAGTATCACTCCAATGTTCATCTCCTTGTCTAACATTATATGCCCAGGTGAATCCCAAGAAGTGTACTGCATTGTGCCCACAACCCACCCCACCGCTGTGTCTCATCACTCCAATGCTGCTCTCCATCCTCCCGTCGCCCCCCACTTCTGGCTCTTGTCCAGTGTTTTCTACCACTACACCATCAGCAGTGTCTGACACCACTCCTCACCCCCACCATCACCCTGAACTTATCCGATGAATCAAAAGGTCAAATCAGCTGGCATTTCCACACAACCTCTTGGCCAAAAGACACCCCCATTCTCTGATGATACAGGCAGTCTCTCTTTAACAGACTCGTTTCTCCTCCCTCCACCACTGGTGCCCAATATCTATGGCAAGGGAAACTGGAAAGCACTCATGGCTTGACAGCAGTGATAGAACCTTACCAAAGGAGAAAAGGCTCCAGCTTGTTATACCTCTGAAAACACTGATGTTGCCCATCATTGCTGCCACCTGGAAATTGATATCAGAATTCACAGTCAACCTCACCAAGCAAGATCATGGGACTGGCTTGGCCAGGTGCACCCTGAACATATGTCACTCTTCTCACTGACCATGATCTACAGCAAAAAAGACTCAGAGGTGTGGGTGTTGAGTGTCCTACTTCACCCAGCTTTGATTGTGGCTTCTGCTGTCAAGTTGAAAGAGCTGAAACTCCCCACAACATTCTGGATACTGCCGAGGTCCAGCTGTGTTGCAGCCACCTTGATCTGATTTTCTCACAGCATCATGGTTTTCCTGGAGAGCTGCAATTGAACCAGTCCATCAGTGGCACTTTTGGTCCACACAATATCTGGACTAGGTATATATATCTATTGTGCTCCATTCAGATTCGGTGCTTGCAAAGTATACAGAGGCTGAAGGCCACTATGGCTGGGGAGGTGTTGGAGGTTTGGTACATTAAGATACAATGGGTAGCTCAATGCAATAGTGTACCAAAACCATTTTATCTATTATTCTTGCTGAACCAGGCCTGACATGAATTCCCTCTTTGGGATGAAAGCATGTTATATAGCGAGCCAAAGGTAGAGGGGGCTAGGTCTGAGCTCTGAACGGCCAGAGGACTGGAGAACCAGAGGAGGTCGGAGAATGGGTAGAACGCAAACACCACAGGGGGCAAAGGGTGAGCAAAGCTATCTGACTGGCAGACGAGATACAAGAAGTCCGAAGGGAAGTTCAGAGGACTGGAGGACAACTCAGTGCAGAGCAGAGTGCAAAGCAATGTTGATAATCAAACTGAAGTACAGGGAGTAGTTGCAGAGTATTTATAGAAGTACTCTAATTGTAGTCCTGAATGCGGAAAGAAGACATATGTCAGAGATATAACAATAAGGCATAGGTGCATGGAGATGAGGAAGGTGATGGGAAACATGAGGTCAATAAAGACAATAAGAAAGAAGACGGGTAAATGGGAAATGCTCAGTAATCCTTCATTGCATAAAAACCCGTGTATGACATCGAGGAGCAGCGCCAAGGCATAGCTCGGAGGCCAGAGGAACAGAGGACTGGAGGCCAGAGAAAGTGATAGATAGGTCAGGGAGTGCGCATGGATATAACAAAGCATTTCTTTATTGCATCCAAATAAACCAAAAGATAAGATAAGATAAAGACTTATAAAAGAAAAATGTATGTAGGTCCAAGGGCACCGACATTTTCATATCTAGACAATGTGGCGACTCTGATGCCATCGAGGTGGAGCACTTCGGATTTCCCTGCCTCATGGGCCACAGCTTCCACATCGGTGGCAACACTGGGCTCCTCATTGCTGGTGTACCTCCTGACATCATCAAAATGACAGGCCACTGGTCTTCGGAGGCAATGGAGGTGATGGAGGCAATGGAGGGCCAGGTGGAAAAGGCAGAGAGGGTGGCTAGGGTGGCAGTGCCAGTCCAGGGGGGGGGGGGGGATATGGTACTATGGTTGTAGTGGTAATGCATTATGGCCAGCTATTACTGACAGACACATTACAATTTGGGCAGTCTTTTACTGTCTAGTGAGTATGGTGGGTAATGCATTACCCCTGAGAAGACCAAATTATCCTAAAACTGCCAATTAATATATCCATTTAATGTACTTAGTTAGCAAACATAATATAATATATTCCCAAATGAACGCATTCATTAAAATTCCATCAAAAGTATGACATCACACCCCAAAAAAGAATTCTGCTACATTCCGTTCCTTAACATCTCACCAACACCCAGGACAGGGTCCTTTTGACCTACATAAAATGGTGGGGTAAAAGTGTTCATATTCATAAGCATTTTAAAATATATGAAAAGAGCTCCTTTTATTTTAAATGAAATGGTATAAAAAAACCGTAACTTTTCACAGCACTTTCAGCAATTAAGAAAATGTTTACTATTGTTAATGCACGAAAGGCCCACTGAAAGGACACCTTTCGGTAGGCCTTTCAACAAAGGAAGAAAGGCTGGATTTTCTTTGTACCTGAAAGTGCTGTGAAAAGAACACCTTTTTGTGCTCCTTTCAGGTACAAAGAAAAGAAAACCTTTTCTAAATTTTGGAAAGTCGAGCTGAAAGGGAAACTTTCAGCATGACCCCCTGAAGTGCACCCCAAGGTGTACCACTGGGTGTACACCCCCAGGTGTACCCCTGGGTGCACCTCTGAGACATTGACCCTCATCATGACCTTAGAATTACACAATATTTTATTTATTCATGAAATAAATACATGAGATACATAATTTGTGACACCTTACTCCTGCTGGTACTGAGTGGATGGTGAGCCATAGTTGTAAGATAAAGACAAATGGACATGGCTGTAGCCAAGATAGTGAATTGTCTTCATACCTGGCTGTAGCCAGAGCCCTGGAAAACAGGGCAAAACCACCATTTTAGTGGGGCTCCTGGGCCACTTTCTGGGCGGATTTTTGCCTTTTTGGGGCCCTGGAACAGCCTCTTTTTGGTATTTGATCGAACGGGGTCAAACAATGGTATAACCGTTAATCCAGCTGATATCATTGTTGTTTGTCATCTTGGATACATGTGCTCTTCTGCTAACCCATCTTCTTCTGTTGTTTGGTTGCTCTTCAACCCCCTGGCCATTTCCGATCATGACTGTTCCCCTCAAAGCCATCTGCTTCCGTTTGGCTTCTGTTGTTTGTTTTGCTCTCCAAGCCCTCAGTCATTTCCGGCCACCGCCTTCCATATTTTCATCTGGCTTCATCCTGCCTCCCATCCCACATTTTGTTGTACCTGGTAACCTATCTAGTTTGCTATATTCACCTCATTGTACTTTGTGCCACACTCTAAGCAGTGCAAATATAATAACATAACTTTTCCCTTTTGCACTTCAAGTTGCCCAGACCTGTAGAGCACAAATATATTCGAGGTACTTTAAATAAATAAATGCCTACTGGTGGCGCTGCCTCCAACCCCAGGGAAACCAATGAGAATAACGAACGTAATAAAGCATAAGAAAATGTGTGAAACTGTAGTCCACCCTACCTCGCTGTCCCTACTACTATACTCTCAACCTGCATGTTCCCCCACCTTCAAGTTCTCACCCCCCCACCAGTAAAGTGATGCGACGAGGCTGAGGACACCATTAGGTCCTGGACAACGCAGCCAGCGCCAATTCACCGCATTCCCGGCCTGTGGGTATTCCTCGCGCTCAAAGTGATCTCCAATTCCCCCCTTCATGCGTGTTCTCCACTCCGGTTGCATAGCTGCCACCATCGCCTATCACCGTATACCACCACCGAAGGGATCACCGGTGCCATGACAGCATACAATACACACCCAGCCTATATCCAGTTTGGATCTGCCACAGGTGATGCTTCAAACTCAAGGCCTTTGCCGATTGACATCCTTCAGGCCATCCGTGCGCCTGCTCGATTTCTATCCAGGAGACTTCACCATGGCGCTTCTCGTATGCAAGGTACCAGGCATCCTCGCCATATCTCTCCATGAACACGCTAGTATAGGTAGGCTGAGCATCAAATTCAATTCGCTTGGTGCGGGTCCAGCATATGTACCTCGAGCACCGAGTTCTCTGGTCTTGGGCGAGCTCTGCACGATGGGCCTCGCAGTAATGTTTATTGGCCGCTTTAGCTGCGTGGTCTACGGCCCCTTCATGCAATGACAGCATCTGCTGGCTTTCAGAGAAACAAACAGCCAGCCATTAAGAGACAAACCGCGCCATACGCTCCCTCACCTTTAGTCTATGGGTGTTGGGGTCCCTGCACTCAGTCATTAGGACAAGTAGAAGGTCTTTTAGCTGAATACATGCTTTTTTCTATATGTCTTCATGGCCCTGAGCTGTGCCGGCATGCATACGTGTTTTGAATTTTGAGGCATTTTCGGTGCCACGAAGGCCAGAGGATGTGGTTGTAAGCCTAAGAAGGCTCGAGATATTAACCCTGATGCTCACCATTCGTAAAGTGTGAAGTTTGTGGCCGTAACTAGAGGTTATAGTCAAGAAGGTGGTGGTGAGGTGCTGAAATGGTATGTAAACAGGGGATGCTTTTTGGGCCTAGAATGGACAACCTTGTATTTGGTGTCTAATAAAGCTAAAAATGTCGCAAAATTTCTAAGCCTGTATTTCATCCATTTGAATCAAATGTACTCCAACGATTCATGCAGATCGGCTTCAGTGCAGAGTGCCAGGGCATTTTCACTCAGGCAGGCTGTAATGTGTTCGCTATATGCCGTAGCATGTTCGCTAAACAGACCCCCTGTTTGCCCGCCATACACCCATCTACCTCGCCCCCCAAAAAAGAGACAGGGCAGTGGGGTCGTTGTGGGCTAGTCCTTCGGACAACCCACCAACCAATGCCGAATCACACAATATTCACAAACGAGAACGGGTTTCCCCCCCCATAACTGTACAAGCACAAGCAGACGCAATATCACGAAGAACGGAACACGTTAACTATACAAATAGGCACAACATCTCAGTTTAGACTCAGGATCAAGGACGGGCCTCCAATTCCGACGATGGGCCTCAAACTCCATAGGATGGCCCGTTTCCAGCCCCAAACTCTTGGTTCCATCCTCGCAAACCCGCTCTCAGGGGCAGTTTGACAGCCATTGGTTGAACGGACGGTCCTACACGATGTCAAGCAAGATCCTGGGTAGAACAGAGTGAAACACACGACTGACAAGCCACTGCAGGAGCGATCATCGCTGAAACGGGAACACACCATACGATTCCTGTTCTTGCATGTCACAGACATGACACAACGACAGGACGCGTCTTCACTCTGGATTTCATGTCTAAGTCCTGTCCTCACCTTTGGGAGCGTGTTCGACGTGTCAAAACAGGCAATATTGGGCGATAATGCTCCACTGTCCTAAAACGGGGACTTAAACATCCTACTAACTTCACAATGACAACCATTCACTTTTAAAACTAGAACAGAGTGTTGCTCTGCGACAATGGACCAAAACTCTGGTACCACAGGCTGTGCGTAGTCGAGAACAGAGCTCCCACGCCAGAATGAAGGGTATAAAGGCGTCGGATCCTAGTAGAAGTAGATCATCTCGGAACTCCCCTGTACTTCTCTAGTATCCACTAGTAGGAGGATAGTACACCCCCAATTCTATAGAGTTCTCTGGTCATCCAGAAGGCTCTCTTGTTACCATCTCCCTCCACTTTCCAAAGCAATCATGCAAGAAACCTTCCGGATTATATCTTCCACCCCCAAAGTCTTCAATTACAGTACACTCCACGCTCGGACAACGGAACACTCCCGTTTACGGCTCCTACAATAACGAAGCAAGATCTCGAGCATTAATGGGCTACGTTCCACCCTCACTCAATCTTCCCCATTCATTTCTGGCATTCAGGAAACCATAAAAGGAAACCGAATACCCGCAAACTGTGCAGCCCGTTTAATCCTCAGACTCCTGCCTGAGCATATCACTTTACGACTCGATCAACTTAAACAGAATAGCTGCAGTATTGCAAATGGACGACGGAACTAGCACTTTGCTCTCCAACGTTCCGTCTTTCTATTAAAACGGATGAAGAAAATCATACACCCCTCGAACGCGGTTTTTGCCACTTCCTCGTGTCCCTTGAAAGACTGTAGAGGCGGAGACAGACCGGTAGCAAGAGGGAAGGCCCTTCCAACATCAAAACCGGCAATCTCAAACGACACGAGCTCATAAACGGGGCTGTCCGTTTACTCCCATCCCACACCCTGACTCCCCATTCTCGCGAGGAATACCGACTATGATAAACGAAGAAGGCGACCGAATAGCTATCTAGCTCACGAATAATTGATTCGTGTGCTATCTAGCCCTGTTATTGTCCCGTTCTACACCAATAAAACAGAATCAGACTCCTCAGCACTTCTAATATACCTAGGTACCAGGGATAGGATTTATTAGACTTACTTTGGTATCACCATCACCCACCAAAAATCAATTACACCAATTTCCTGCTACACTCCACTGCCTTGATCATTTTCCCCAGAGGATGAATCACTTCTGACATGTCTGCAGACATACATGCAGCCAACAGAAACGCAGTCAACATCACATCATTCCACTGGGATGATTCCGCCTGGTTGCGGCAGAACTATGGAGTGAACCACTTAGTCACCACCTCCCCGTGACAAGTCCTATTACTGGGTCAAAAAAAAAGCAAATATTTTTTCCTCTTGCCAAAAGGCTTCTTTCAACGAGGAGAAGAGATTCCTAAGAGGGATTTACATTTGAATGAAAATTGAATGACTTATACATTTTCATGAGGGTCAATTTGGTGCAGCGCTACAAAGTATGAGTATAACTAGTCATATGCCCGCGCAACTCTTTCTGGGATGCGCCGGTGTGATTTGTACTTCTTTGAACCGAAGTTACGGACATGGAGCTGCACATCTTGAGTCTCCATTCCACTCCGGTACGCATCCATCCACCTGACCATCCGATGCTCCCAGTGCCGAACCGCCGCAACTTTGACAGATGCTAGCACTTTCGGCATATTTTCCTTGAGTGTGTCGAAGGTGTAGTCGCAGTTCTCTCGAAGATATTTCTTGACCATTCCCCAGAAGAATTCGATGAAATTCAATTCACAATGGAATTTGGGAAGAAAGATGCAAAGGTGCCCGGCAGCCTCGATTATTTCCCGTACCAGTGATTTCTGCTCCTTGAAATCAGGTTGCAGTTCAAGGATGTGTTTGCAGCAACAGTCCGTTGTGTCCACAGCACATTTTGACTTGCAGGAACCGTGCAGTTTGTTGACATTAAAACCACGCTCAGCGAGAACCTGCTTCATGCCTTTGGGTTGATTTGGAAATTCACAATGATTTGCAGGGAAGATCGTTGCCTGATTTACTCTTTCACCGTTCCTCACAAACCACCCTGGGCGCATGCATGCCTGCTTCCCACCCGGCTTCGTATTCATCTGAGTAACAAGTAAAGCATCAGCGGAGTAAGCTGAGTGTCCTTGGGAGTTATTGACGACGATGAGAGCTTGAAACCCATGTCCATGCAGACATTCAAAGGCTGGTATGATCTTCTCTCGAAGCTGATTGCAGAACAGCTCGCCAGTCCAATATTCGTCATAGTTCTTCCTGTATTCAATTTGTTGGCCAGCCTCGGGAATGTGCCCATACGTGGAGCAAATGATATTGCTTCTGTGAACTCCACGACCAACACCCTTCTTTCAAAGTGCATGCTGATCCTCAAAGACTCAAGACTTTCCCACCATGTCGTTGGCTTGGGCTGTCATATTATCGTGCAAGCAAATAACCACCCATGTCTCGACGTAATTGTCGCACGGAATAATAAGTTCCTTATCGACGTCTCCGACGACATAGCGAACGACCTGGCGCATATGTTTCTCCATAGCCAGTAGGAACTCATTCTGGTGATATGCAACAACGTCCACACAATCATGGCCATCGAAATAAAGTCCTTTTTTGTGTCCAGTGTATTTGAAGCCCTCACGATGGAGCCAGCGATGTGTGGTAGTGAGAGAGATGCCCTTCTGTCCAACCTTAAGCTGAAGACGAGGGAAGAGCTCAAGCTCCATTTATTTTTTCAATCCACGGGTTCATGGACCATTTCTTCGAACGAACGAATATGCATAACTCTGCCTTGATGGCAGGATTGTCGAGCAATGAGTAAGCCTTTGCGTGTCGACCTTTTTGGGATGTCGGAAGCCGGCACTCGGCGATCCAAACACGAGTTCACTTCCTAACTGGCTCTCGGCGGCATGCTCGGATGCTTCAACAGTCAAACGACCACATTTAACGACCATGAGCAGGTAACTCTGCATGGCCCGAGCACGATACTCCTGGAGACTATTTATGCCTGCTGCAAATTCTGTTTTCTTCAATTTTATCATCTTCTTGATATCATCCAGGGCCTTTTGGAAATCTTTGACGTGTTTTTCCTGTTTCTTCTGTCACATATCTCATATTGAGACATCAAGCTTCCGATGCTTTCGAGGTGGAGCACCAGGCAACCGTGCACTGGATGTCGAAGCCGCAGTCTGCTCTGTCTCATCATCTGTGTTGCTCCCACTCTGATTCATGGTCCGAAAAGTAGTTGACAAGGTCTGTGGGGGTCAACTCCTCTTCGGGCAGAGTCTCTGAAGGCGGTGGTGAAGCTCTGGTGGGTGCTATTGAGGCAGCGGCAACTGGCGGTGTAGCACGAAACATGCTGTGCATCAATGATACTTGGGGACTGGTCCTGAAAATAGTCAGACCTTGAAATACGTCGGAAAGGTGGTAAATCTCACGTTTTTTTCGATCTGTTCACGGCATGCCTCACGGTCGCGAGCATCTTTAGAGTGACACTGAACGGTCCGTTGATACGTGTGCCGCGGGGGCCGAGTGTAATGTATAAGATGGAAGGTGTGCTCTACTGGTGCCCTAGCGGAACACTGTCTGTAACCGGAGCGTATGAGGCGACTATGTCGGGTACGACTGTCAAACCACTACCACTCCACAAAACCAACAACCAACTATAGCTAGCTCGGCTAGGAGAAGCGTCCAAACGCTTGACTTCCTGGCTATCTCCCTAAAGAACGGCTTGTACGCCGTAAGATCGAAAGTTCGGGGTAGGGACCAAGTATTAGGCCGCTTTTATGATAGTCCTTCCGTGAATGTATTCTCTTCTCTGCTCCAATCCTCTCTTGACTTTGGATCGTGGTACACTAGAACGCGCTAGCCTAGCTAGTCGTGCTAATAGCTCTCTGCGATGTAACCTCCTATAGAATTCCTATCTGTGAGCAGATGGACCTTCACAAGGTTCTTAACCAATGTTCTCGAAACGTGTATGTGTGCTTTACAGCTGTTAACCGGCATGTTTATTGTGCTAGCTCACACTTGTATCCTTCCAACCAAGTCCAACCTCGACTCCTTGTCCTTTTAACCGCTCTGCTCTGTGTCGCGTATGCGTTCTGTGATGCTGCACGTGGACTCTCAACGAGTATGAAACCGACTCTCAACGAGTATGAATCCAAACGCTCAACGCACCCCTCAACGGGTAGAAACCAACTCTCAACGAGTATCAGCCACTCTCAACGAGTATGAAACCTTGAAACCCTCAATCCCTCAATCCCTCAGTGCACTCTGTGCGTGTTGTTGTGCAAATGAACTTCTATTGAAGGACAAATGGACGGTGGGCTAGATGCACGCCTTTAGAACGTAGGGGGTCACTATATGAATAGCTACTGCCTCCACTAACCGGGGTACGATCCGCTGCCCTCCTCCCACTTCTCCCCTTGCTTTTATACTACTAACTACATACATAATCACATGAAAGTACGGCGGCCTAGGCCTTGGGTATACATGCCAAGCAAAACAGAATATAAATAAAATGAATATAATTGGTCCAATCCACGAAACCCCCAGCCCAACCCATATGGTTACTCCATCAGCAGCCACCGAGAAATCTGTTCTTCCGCAATAAGAAAGTGCTTCCGCCATTTCCGAGACCTATATCCCTTAGCTAGCTCAAGGAGTATTCGTCCCCTAGCTATAAGCTTTGAGATACAGTGCCCTAGCAATGTTGCACATCCACCAGCGTTTACTAGGTCCGATTCATATTCCTACTGTCAAAGTCCGGATATCACCGGTGCTAGATCTGCGGCTGCAATTGCCGATCACGGCTGCAATTGCCGAATCATAGCTCCCGGCCCGTAGTACCCGACGGCCCCGCCTACTCCGGTGGGTCCTGATTCCGTCATATTGCGCTACTGAAACATCACGTGTCTCGTCGCGTCGCTCGGCTAGTTCATATCAACACCTAACAAAGTCGCTAGCTTTGTACTCATTGGCTACTGCATCGGTTCCCTCCTAGATCTTGCTATGTATCATAGTGTAAAGTCACCTAGGCTAGGCTTCTCCCATAGACTTAGCTTTAACCGGTCAAAACTGAGCTAGCAACCTCATATGAAGCATTGCTAGCAGAGTATCGCCTCGTAGCCCTTATCTAGGCACTAACACCGTCTACGTGCTCGATCCTAGTGCTAGCCATCTAGTCATGGATGATTGTGCTAGATGTAGGATTTCGCAAAATGCGTGTTTACAGGCATGGCCTGAAATCCGGCTTATCACCGTACAGACAGGCCATTATAACCGAGGCTCCGATTTGCCTCTGCCTTTTTCCAGTCCTTCTTGGATTTTGACTTCCCCAGTGCGTTGTTGATGGTGGCAGGTTTCGCAAGGGAGGCCAGCTCTGTCTTGAGCGCCTCCAGAATATCCTTGTCAAAATCAGACAGGTCTGATTCAGTGAAGTCCGAATCCGAATCGCCGTCGGGATTGTATTCATCATCTGAAAAAAATATGCTAACCCCACCATCATATCCACAGTCGTTGTCGTTGTCATTGTCGCACTCAATTTCGTCAAGAGGAGCAGAGTGGTGTTTGGCAGTGACAGGAATTGGTGGCAAATCAGCAGGAAGTTGGGTGGCACAGAGGATATTGTCAGGTTCATCTGACTGTTGTGCAGGTAAAGTTTCGGTTGGAGGGTGTCAGGCTGCACATGCGTGTGCAGCAGCATTGATATGGGTCTGTTTTTTGCATCCCATGGGACTTTGGGTAGACTTGTAGTTGCTGGAAGTGTGAATCTGAACTGAGGTTCCTCTCGCCACCGGTGCTCAATGAAAAACTTGGGACAATGCATTGCTATAATTGCTTAATACAGAAGGTGGCTCAGAGGACCTAAAAGGGGTACACAATAAATAAAAAATTGGCCTCTGGCCAATTTGGCGCTTATCACAAAGAGGTGGTGACTAAGTGGGTTCGCTCCGTAGTAACTAGTATTTTAATTAAATTATTAAAGGTGTTTCTTTGAGCAGACAAAGGGTGTGTATTGGGTGGTGTTGTGTGTCTATTGGTACACTACGTGGTACGCTACGTGCTAATCGGACCCCACACTGGGTGGGTCCCACTAAGTGTACATCTTAACCCCCTCCTTCCACCGAGCAGCACGATCCCGGAGTCGCCATTCGTGGACCTCCTGCCACTCCTCTGGTGTTCCCTTCCCAGCATTCGCTGCCTTCTCAGTCTTGAAGCCATTATATGCCCAACGAAAGATGCTGGCTGGCGTAAACTGGGTGAATGAGTAGCGGATTTGGCCTCACATAACCTTGGTATTGGAATGGCGGAAGATGCCCGCCTTTGGCGGGGTTAAACCAGCCCAGGGCTGTGATTGCGCACAATCCCCAGGCTAGGTTGCCGAAATCAATGTGGGGAAAAGTCGCAGTGCGGGGGCGGACTGACAGGGAGGGTATCGAGCATCCTTGGGCGAACATCAGGGCCATTGCAGCGAGCATTAGAGATATGGGCCTGGGGTCATGACACGATGTGCTCGACGACCACTGGCTGTTTTGGAACCGGTGGAAGTTGATCCATCTCGGTGTGTGGCGGTTTTATGGCATTGTGGCTGCACGGGACTGAGAATGGATGTGATTAGCGGAGCTCCTTCAAACGTGTTTGGACGTCGCTGTGGTTGAGTGGGTGGAGCAGATGGAAGTGTTCAAGGTCTTCAGCGCCAAACAGGCAGAGCGCGTCCCATCGTGGAGGGCAATGGTGCACATGTACAAGGAGGACGGCTTGAAGCCCAAGCCATACACTGTGGGGCTGCCACATGCGCTGTGTCCGCCCCAGCGAATACGACGACATGGCCACAACACCCAGATTCACCACCTGCACTCACCACGCCCCACATTCCCCACATCTACACATTTCGGACGCCATTCTCGCATCTTGCATCGTGGATGGCGCACCTCCAACGACATCTGGCAGATGGGAGCGCCTTCGTCCATAACAGGATCGATCGCCGGAGTGCACAGCACTTCCAACATGCTCACGCCGACATATCACACACATTTCACCTCTTTTCAGCCTCAGGACGTCGTATCCGCACGGACTTTGGACGGATTAGGAAAGTAGCAGTTCGTCGGGCATCGCATCCCAACAACTTTTGGGCCCGAAAATGCAACTTCCTCCGACGAGCACCATAGCTCGGTGGGATGAAACACAGCGCAAGCACACCGCCATGGGGCTAGAACGTTATGGAACGCCAAGGGAGCGGACTGTGGACATGTAGAGAAGGTCCAAAGGGGTTATTGGCAGAGTATGAAAGGATCTGGGTCTCAAAGCAGTAGACAGTCGACTTTGGAGCGGTTTTTCCCCCACTAGTTTCTAGTGCAAACCGATTCCCCCCAATATACTGTTGACCCACACACACACACCACACCACTAACCCACTAACTTGTCGAAAGGCACTTGACCACACATCCTCCAGATGATTCATACTGAACGTCTAATCACACTAACCCATCCCCTTGACCTCGCAAACCGCTGCTCACGCAGAGAGGAACGACTCAAGGCGTCTCACACCAAAACGCGGATACCTTGGACAATAACCGGCACACTCATGTCCTTCACGAGCTGTACCCACGTTGAGCCGTTAGGCCCTCGTCGAGCCATTTGCGGTCATCCCACCTTTGGGAAAGCTAGTCAAATCAACTATCACCCGGTTCAAAGGGGAAAGGCGATAGAAGAGAGACAAAGCAGAGACTTGGATATTGTCTCAGAGTAGTGCATGTGTTGTGCACATCTGAACAAGGTATTTTTCACGTTATCCCCCATTTTTGACCCCCAACAGATCCCCACGGGCAAACACTGCTCAACTATCTTCTCTCACAAACTCTATATGAACCCAACTTAAATGAAAAGGCCCCCAGAGGGAGAACAAGTCACTTTTGGAACCTCGTTTTCCAAAGCGACGCTACAGTCCCCCTCACAACACATGCGAGGTGAAGGGGATAACGGAGGCACAAGTTAGGCTCAAGTTCTCCAAGGAGGAGAAGAGGCAGGTGGAGGCAGGCATCCCGTTGCTGCACAATGTTAGCCCAAGCTCCTTCATAGCTGTGGGGCTTGAGTTGGAGGACCAACAGTAAGCCCAGCATTGCTCACGTCTCTTCCATCGGCACTGACTCCCATACCTCCCCCCTCCAAGGCGTTGTGAGAGAGACTGTCGTGCCGCTTGTGGAGGCTGTATCCAACAAGACGACTTTGTTCTGCCACTGGGGTTGCTGGATGGTTTTTTAATGCAAGGTGGATTTGGGAAGGATGAAGTAGGCTATGAGGGAACATCCGAGTAGTCCTGTTGTTAGTGTATAAAGAGGTGTACAAATGAAAATACTTGTCCAACTGGCTCAACCACGTGCACCTAGTCTCTGGACAATAACCAAGCCCCGCGCTATCTTCTCTACAACCGTCTTTCCCCTGTGCGCAAGATGGAAGTCGATACGAACAGCCTTCCCCAAGGTGGGTTGGCGATGGTGACTTGACACAGGTCGCTTGTCAACGGTGGTAGAACTCATTAATGGTGGTGGAGCAACGTTGCTGAGTGGGCAATCCGTGATTTGGTATGGTTCCTACAATCAGCGCCCTCGGTATTCGCGGTGGCATGAACTATTGAGAGTTGAATGCGTGTGTGTGTGTGTGTGGTGGGTGAACATTCATATGAAGCGCTCGGAGGATGGTGTAGCGAGAGTCTTTCGACTGTAGAAGTGTGTGGTGGACAATTTGATTGAGGGGGATTGGTACACTAGAAGCTAGTGGGGGGAAACCGCTCCTCAGTTGTCTGTCTACTGCTACGCTACGCAGAACTCTTTATACCTCGTCTCTATCTCCTTCCAGAACCGCTCCCAGGACCGTTCCCGACATATTGTGTGTTTCACCGCTCTTTTGGGTTTCAGGTTTTGAAGAGTTCAGCGAACTCTGAGGCTTTTCACGCCAAAATCCCTAGAGTTCGTTGACCTCTTGGTTTGGCGTTCGTGTGGAGCACTGCCCAAAATCGAATGCGGATGTCCAAATCATTCCCATGTCGCAGTGCGCTCCATTGGGAGGTCTTGTGGTGTGGAGGAGGTCTGGATTAGTCGATATGTCTGAGAAACGAGGGCAACTGGGGGGGCTGCAGCGCATGGTCTGGTGTGTGAATGCGTTCTGAATGCAGATGGAGTTGTATGCGTTGTTCCCCATTCATCGAGAGCTGGGGTTATCGTGATGGATTGAAGAGTTCAGCGAACTCTCGGAGATAAATCCCAATTTGGCAAGTAGGATTGTTTTGGGCGAGGAAGTAGACGATATGTGTGGGGGTATCGTGCAGCAAGTGTCGTGTAGCGATGTCGAGAGTTGTAGTGTGGGTGTCCTCATATGTGTGGAAGGCATCATGGAAAGAGTCGCCGGTCGAGTGCGGAAGTGGTTTTTAGGCGAAGAGTTCGGTGGACTCTGGGTGATGTTGCCGCATTTGGCGATACGTAACGGAGGTCAGTGAACTCTCGCTGGTGGACATTCTCGCCAGAGCGTATCTCCGGATGATCTTGTGTCATCCCTGCTCGGTAGCATTTGCTGGGGCGTACACACGTGTGTGGGAGCCCCACAGCGCACTCATTGAAGCTTGTTGGTTATTATATTATTACTTTGTCTAAGTCTTGGTGCACTCAGAAAAGTCCCTTTCTTACTCTCATAAGTCTTGGTGTACATATTTGAGTTTGCCGGCGAACCACTTCCTTAAGTCTCGGCGCACTTATTGAAGCTTGTACAAATTATCTTACCCCCAACCAAACTCCAGCTCACTCTCAAAATCTTCTCTAAATCCTCACTTCCCTGATTCATAGTCAGACAGCCACTAATTCATTCTTCTCAAACCATCTACCTAATCAACTGAACTAGTCTTACAGATCTATTTCAGTTCTTGTGAGAAACACTTGACCAAAGCTAAATCTAGTGGACCTCACGTATATCAAATTATACGCCCGACAACGTACCTACTGTGATAAATAGTCAAAAATAGACATGCTCATGACAGTGTCCCGGCAATGAACAAGCTCTGGAATGCGAATGACCTTGCAAAGTCTGGTCTCCCAAGAAGTGGAACAGCCAGCAGTGATCCATTACTTCTAAATATATATATTGATTGTCTGTGATATGCATTTTCTCATTGGCATGCTCCTGTCCCAATATCAGTCTGTGTTCTCTTAAATGGCAATAAATTTCGTTTACATGATGCAGTCATCTAATGGCAACTATGACTAGTCAACCAGTATCTCTGGCAACATTGGATGCCTGCATGTTCACTATGTTCATAGTGTGCTCATCCAAGAGTACTATATTTATTATGTAGTGGTGAGTGATAAAAGCAGGCAAGCACAGAGGTCTGAAGTCAACAGTAAAAAACTCTGTATTAGTGAATGAGTGAACTACTTGCCTGAAGTCAGCAGTAAGAAACTGAGAACTCAAGACTGGTTCCATACTGACTTGGCTCACCACAAATCCTGACCTTCTGCAAGCATAATTAAAGGACACAATCTTCTGCGACTGAGGGCTCAAAAGATATTGTTTACTTCGGCATAGGGTACATAAGCCTCTGCAGGGAGGATGATGGGAGCATTGGCTGTCACCATTTCATCCAAGGTTTGCAAGACCATGTGGGTTGTCCTTCTTCAGGTATGAGGGAGATCTTGTGAGCATGAGAGGCATTGTAAACTGGAGCCTTGTCGCTGGTGTACAACTAGTTTGTTGTATTTCCTCTGGGAAATGGCATGAAAATACATGTTAATATTGAGTCAAATAAATGTACCCGTGAGGCGCCAAACCCAGGTTGATCCTAAGGATGAAAATTGTTTAGGGTGATTGTCTGGGACACCGGCTAGCCTTTTTTTGACATCGGGAGAAAGCAGAGGCACCGACATCAAGAAGGGTTT
This sequence comes from Mycena rebaudengoi, assembly GCA_029282285.1. Classification (NCBI taxonomy): domain Eukaryota; kingdom Fungi; phylum Basidiomycota; class Agaricomycetes; order Agaricales; family Mycenaceae; genus Mycena; species Mycena rebaudengoi. The sequence goes on from JARJCX010000084.1 coordinate 179,660, forward strand.
GATTCCAAATAGTGACTCTAGGACGGAGAACTTGTTTATGAGAATTGCTACCAAATGTTCTTTGGCACACAAGTTGAACTTTGGGAATACATATTCTTCGACAGGGTATTGCATACTGTAGTGATAAAGCCTTTTGAATATTATTTGGTGTTGTGTAGCATTGGGCTCTGTTACACAGCTGCTGGCAGATTTCGTCCTCTGCTACAATGGTAGCCAAAGCTGGATCACACTACCTTGAATTTTGCTTGAGTCTGCAGGACAAGTTCCCAAGCAAGGTAAGTCCAAAAAAGATATCACATCCAGCTTCTAATTGCATGTACAAACACTCATTTTTATGAAGGAGTAAAATTCAGCACTCTGGACTCAAGAATAGACAATTAACCACATGCATCTATGGTGTGCAGGCTGAGCAGCTGGTGAAAAAAAATGTTAGCCTTATCGACACTATTCAGATGACCAGAGGCTTGAAAACAAATATCCAGAGAAGTGGTGCTCACACAAATTTGCCAGTTGATGCTGCCCCAGCTCAGTAAGAAAGCGGTAAAAAGGTCAGAGGGGGAATGAAAAATCTCAACCCTGTGACAGTGTCTGAGTTCAGAAGGGTTACGGATAATAGTTCCCTTTTCATGACACTCATCTATAACAGTGTTCACCCACCTGTGATTTGAGTCCCATCCGACTCTCTGAATTTCATGTACAACAAAACAACTGTTCACCTCCCAAAGCTGAGGTACACCATACAGTCAGCAGTTACTGAGCTCCAGTGGTGACTCAACAGCTTTATGATGGGGGTTGAGGTCGAGATAGAATATCCAAAACTCTGGCAGGATGTCTGGACTAGTGAAGAACCCAGCTACTTGTTTTGAAACACAACACCTTATATGACAGGAGGCTGTGGATAGAAGGACCCCTCCAATCGGAAACGGTGGGACTTTCCAGCAAGGACTTTGATGGTTCTGTCTGGAAGGACACCAGAGGGCAGATTCTTCTGAACTTGCATATAGTCCAAAATATTTTGGACAAGGACCTGGCTTTCTTGGAGCTTGCTGTTGTCCTCTGCTATATGACAGCATCTGCAGGGGCTTGTCAGCACTGCCCCCACAGCAGCAATTGGCCCACGTATGATGACAAGAAAGTGCAGCTCAGACACAAAAACAATATGCGGTGTCTGATCCTGGCCTACATGACATCCACTGCATCAAGTGGGCATTGTGTTGTGCTTTTACTGCACTTCCAGACAATAAGCTATTGACAATTGGGCCAGAGATTCGGTGAGTGAAACTGTATGTGATATACCTTGGACTTAGTGTTGTCACGGCTCAGTTCAGCTCCAGCTAGCTGATTGAGCTGAGCCTAGCCAGCTGACTGGTGACTGGCTCCCAATGGCTTGGCTCTGGCTCAAGCCGGCTTGTAACAGCTCAGCTGTGGCTTCGAACAGCTCCACCATCCTTTTGTTCCAGTGCTGGTCTAGCAACATGTTTTATATCATCATGAAGCCCTCAGTAAGCTCTACTGTCGACTATGGCTCTGCACCATTCACCCCTTCAAATCTATCCCCACTTTGGACCTTTTTAAACTGGCAGTTTCATATGCTCCATCTAGACCAATGCTCTTTGTGGATGGCCACAATGGATGTCTATTAGGTCTGGTGAGCATTAACCTGATGAACATGCTGCAAAGGAAGGATATGGATAAGGATAAATTGCAATTGATGCAATGATCTGCTTATCAATGTCTGTTTAAATACTGTTCAGGTATTCTTCATTTTAATTTTTTTGACCATTTGTTGGTGCACCTTGATATGGTTTGACCAGCATTGGATTTCCATGGACTCAAAAATCTATATCATGGCCACTGCATGCCTATTCAGTACTCACCTTTTCTTTCTTGTTGTCTACCTCTAATGCCGCTTTGCAGAAACCAAAAAAATCCGGAGCCTGAGGTCGATGGCAAGTACCAATATTTCTTACACTTTTGCAACCCTTTCATTCCTTTCATCCATGTTTTTTTTTGGGCAGCCACAACACCATCTCCACTCCCTAAGACGTGGAGGCCATGAGCATTGTGCACTGCCTCTACCCAACAAAACACCTCCTGTGCCTGTGCCTGTACCAAGGCAGTGACACAGCCACCAACCGGATGCTGCCCCAGATGTACCACCAGCCCCAGTTGATCCAACTGCAGAGCAACATGATGAAGCAGGTATAATTTTAATTTAGTTGAATGGATCATTGGAGATGATCACGTGAAGTCTGTGTACTTCGTCTTCAACTTATCTTATTCCCCTTCAGTCAATCCATATTGTTGAAAATGAACAACTCTGTACTATTTTTCTGATGCTCTGATCAAAACTCAAGGACTCTGACATACCTCACTGGATGACAATACCCAAGTGGATTTTGGAGGTTTGGGACGAGCACCTGGACAAACTTCAGGCAGGGATGGGAGTAAGTAATCCCTGGGTGTCATTGACAATGGTCTCATCACCATGCATAGGCTTCCCTTGGGAAGATATCCACCACTATGGATCTGTGGATGGACACAAATTTGGTTCCATACATGGCTGTCACCACACATTGGATTGAGACTACTTTAACTGCAACACATGCTGGTCCTCAATATGTCCTTGCACCTCATGCTGATTTGATTAGCTTTTTGCAAGTGCCTGGTCATCACATAGGCAAGCACCTAAGCACTGCCTTTCTGCACATCACAAACTGCATTGAGATCACATCTAAGGTATGTTCATTCAAGATTACTTTTCACTGGCTCACTCATGAAGCTTGGCTGGGCCACTCTCGACATTGCACCTAACAACAACACCTTCATGACTCATTTGGAAATTGAACCGACACGATGCAGCATACCTTTCTATAAACATGAACAACAGATACAGTGAGTTCTATTTTAATCAATTTATTTATTTAGAGTCTTGGATCTGACAATTGCCTCAGATGCTTTCCACATATTGTTAATTTAGCCTGTAAAGCTGTACTCGGAGCCATCATCAATATGGACTTTGCTGTGACAGATGCCAAAGACTTTGTGCCTCCTGCTGCTGGGGCTAAGACATTTTTGGATGGATTGTGATCCTATTGCAACAGTCCGAACGACCATCCATATCGTAAGTTTAGCCTTATTATTTCTCTGAGGTACTCAAGGCCTTGCAGCAAAAGGACCTTCAACTGCTTTGAGACATCAATACCAGATGGTCATCTACCCTCCTCATGATCAATAGAGCTCTTCTGCTTTGTGAGGTGATCTATTCTTGATTTCCGTTTGATTCACTATTAATATCTTTGGGCAGGCAATTGACAAATTTCTTTTGGAAAACAAGTTTGAGGATCTTCGAAAATATCAACTTTGGTAAGGCAGATTGGGAAGCACTGGAGGAGTTCCAGAGAATCCTCACTGTAAGAGTTATATTTCAGGCATAGTGTGATTCACTAACCTGCTGATAGGTACCCCTTCCAGTAGAGGTTGTTTGTGGAGACAATGCCAACCCTTGGAGATGACATTTGAAGTGATGATCACCATGTAGGAAAAGCAGCAAGTCAACCACCCGGAGATGGCAGAAATTATCCAGAAAGGTATTGATAAACTGGAGACCTATTGAAACCGAGTGGAAGAGGTCCCTGCTTACACTTTGTCAATGAGTAAGTGGCCACATATTTTATGGATACAATGTTGCTAATGGCCGCTGAAGATATTAACCCAGCAATCAAGTTACACTGGTTTAATAAACATTGACCTGAGTGTGTGCAAGCTGCTAGGGAATTATTTTTACACGAGTAATGCCTTCCAGCTATGCCATTACCGAACCAATCTGACCAACACACCCGAATAGCCAGTGCATGAGAATTGGGCAGACAAGATATTGGGCTTGGACACACCCTGCTGTCCATTCACCTCTCAGAGCCTCTAGCAGGAGGCTGAGGTGTACTTGATGGAAGGCACATACATGATGGGATCTCTGCGGTATTGGCAAGTAAGTATTTTCTTCCCCTCTATGAACACTGCTGATTCCATCTGTATCATGCAGGATAATCAACTGTGATACCCCATCATCTTCACCCTGGCACTTGATTACCTACCAATCCAGGGCTCCTCCATACCATGTGAGCGGTTTCTTCCAGCATGGAAACCGACACTAGGAGGTGCAACCAAATTGTGCTGGACTTGATGGCAGCTCTTCAAATGCTCAAATTTTCCATCAAGAAAGGTTGTGGACTTAGTTTCACTGCAGGGACTTCAAGGGAAGAGGAGCTTCGGATCTTGGAGGCGGAGATTGCTGACAGAACAATGGTATTGCAAGGTGTTACTGCTTTTAATGTGTTTATTAAATCCTTACTTGAATCTGACTAAATAATTGCCATGATTTCATTTACACCAAATACTTAGGAACATCTTTCTTGCTAAAATAAAGCGACCTTGGATCAATCTTGAGATGAAGTAAATATATGACAACAATTCTTCACCCATCTCCACATCGACACTTTGTGTGGCACCTCTCATGACAACACCTGACACTGCCTAGCATGAGTTGATGTTTCAAGTGCCACTCATCACAATACACCTGCCTCAATCAACTCGGCCGCATGCCTGCTGTGGGCTCCCACACACGTGTGTACACCCCAGCGAATGCTACCAAGCAGGGATGACACAAGATCATCCGGAGATACACTCTGGCGAGAATGACCACCAACGAGAGTTCACCAGCCTCTGTTACGTATCGCCAAATGTGGCAACATCACCCAGAGTCCACTGAACTCTTCACCTAAAAACCACTTCCGCACGTTGACTGGCCGCTCCTTCCACGAGACCTTCCACACATACGAGGACATCCACACTATGACTCTCAATCCTGCTCCACAATGCTCGCTGCGCAATACCCTCATGAATATCATTGACTTCCTCACCCCAAATGATCCTACTTGCCAAATTGTGATTTAGCTCTGAGAGTCCACTGAACTCTTCAATCCATCATGATAACCTCAGGTCTTGACAAATGGAGAACAAGCATACAACTCTATCTGCATCCAGAACACGTTCACACACCGGACCATGCGCTGCGGCCCCCAGTTGCTCTTGTTTCTCGGATGTATCAACTAATCCAGACCTCCTCCACACCACAAGACCTCCCAATGGAGCACACTGCGACATGGGAACAGTTTGGACATCTGCATTTGATATTGGGCAGTGCTCCACATGATCGCCAAGCCAAGAGGTCAATGAACTCTAGGGATTTTGGCGTGAAAAGCCTCAGAGTTCACTAAACTCTTCAAAATCTGAAACCCAAACGAGCAGTGAAACATACAATATGTTGGGAACGGTCCTGGGAGTGGTTCTGAAAGGAGATAGAGATGAGGTATAAAGGGTTCTGGGTAGCGTAGCAGTATGAAAGGATGCAAAAGGGTCTTGCACTGGTGTTGTATATATAGACAGTCATTTGTAGGGTTATAGAGTTGCTTCTGGCCCCAGGCCATAGCCGGGATTTATCCTGTGCTGTGGTTTCGTGGGTTGGTGTAACATCCACCCCTTCCCATCTGATCTACCGTTCAGCCAGTCGTATGTACTATTACTTACGGGAATTCCTACTTACATTTTATCTCACTTTTACATACTTTTCTGTCTGTGTTAGTCATACGTAATTAGTCACGGGCCTTACAGCCCGAATATAACTTCACTTCTTACTCCCTCCCTCTACGTCGCGTCCTACACTTCTAGCCTACTCAATCCTTCTTACAGGATCACAGGCCCGGAGGCTCTTTAGTGACCACAGGTGAGATTAGGCTCCTATTTTACTGACTGTGATCTATCTGTAGGAAACTTGTGACTCAAGTGGAGGTCCACTTGAGTTCGGGAAGATGATACGCTGTCGTGCGTATAAGTTGTTATACTAGAGGTGTGCTGGAAGTGATGTTATTCGAGTGATTCTCTATTGGTGTGAAATGTACTGTATCAAAGGGTTGTTACTAGAATGATGTGATATCGCTTCTAGCAGGAAAGGGGATTGGCTGTGTGCGAATCAAGGATTAATAGGATTTGTAGGTGGTTTTGAGGTAAGGTAAATGTGTGTACATAGTGAGAGATGTGCACAAGAGTAAGGGTAGCTAGTAGATGGGTGGTCTATGTAGGCACGGGTGCTCGTATGGGTGTAACTAAGTGAATAGGTATGTGCAGCAGAAGTTTACCGACAATGAGGAGGGTTGCTCGGGTATCGTATGCCAAGATGAACAAACCTACTTACTCGCAAAAGGATTATACTGCGTAAGCTTTTACCAATTTATCTTGGATGTCCAGTAGGTGCCCCTGAAATCCAAGTTGAAATGGGTGATGTCACAGGAAGGGAAGAGTATTATCTCCCAGGGGCGGAGACAAAATACAAAGTGTGGTTCAAACAAGCACAATTCCCCACCTCACCAGCTCCCAAAAGGAATAATGACACAAAAGAGCTTATCTCCTGCATCGCGATGCCCCCAAGTCACAACTGAAATATTGATCACAAATCCTCCAAAGGGATGGGCATGGCTCCTCTCATTCAAGGGGAGCTGGCTGACAAATACCTTGATATCCTCGTGTTCCTCAGGAAGAAGTTTCTTGATCCAAACAATTGTAAGTTCGGGTAGAGAAGTTAGCAGGAAACGCACATGGAATTCCACAACGATGGTGATCAGCTTGATGAGTTCAGCCAGTATCTCTGTCTCTTCAGGATGTTTACGCATATCTGCCAACCACAGAGGAATGCGCTGAGTGTGATTTGCCCAGCTGACATTTTTCTTCTTAATGTAATTAGGATGGACGTGTTTGGGGGCATTGTGTCCCTGGTGCTTATTAGCAAGAGTGTAGAGCCCTAAAACATTTTCCAACTCACCTTCTCTGCGTAACAATTATACCAGGAAAAATGACAGGCCAAATAATGATAGCCTGGCCTGGCCAACTTATCAGGATACACCTCGCCCACCATTGCTATTGAAATCAAGGGCAGTGTTGTCTCTTCAAGGTGAGGTAGCAACTGTGAGAGGTTGGTGATGGTCATTGCCAGTAGCTTGTTCTCCGAGTCGTGCAAGGTCAGGACTTTTCTGCTCAGAAGTTAGTAGCTGAATTGGAGGCTGAACTTCAGATGAACCCTCCACAAATGGTGGGATCGATAAGGGTATATCCTTTATGGTATTTGATCTAGGAACAATTTTTTTAGAGACGTCGGAAAGGAAAGAAATGACTACCTTTTCAGCCAAATCGTTGAGGTCCTTTGCTACCAGCACCTTTCGAGCTTTAGCTCTTTCTATGGCTGTCCAGGTGTGCGAGTTTTTGGGATTCACAGGGCAGGTCATCTCCTTCAAATTCAAGGAAGTGGTGAGTACAATCTCCTGGAGCAGATTCGGTGGGGCTGGGCAAAGCATGGGCTCAGAGAGAGCCTTCCAGGATTGGACTTGTGGTGAGAGGCCCAAGAAACTGGAGATTGAATTAGTCCAACCAAAACCTGAATATCAGAACTTACTTTTGCTTATAGGCTCTCATTCTCTTCTGTAGCTCTGACACATTACTGAAAGGAATCGATCCTGTGGCATTGGGAGGAAATAGCACTTGAAAAGTGGAGGACTCAAGATTTGAGGTCACCTGCTGTAGAAATACCATGGACAGTACTACTTGGGAACGCATCAGCTTCCTGCAGTCTCTGGAAAGTGGGTGTGCGTGATCAGCAGCTAGATACCGAGGTTAGTTGGGGTAGCCAAATGTAAGTAAAGAACTCACAATTGGGGTTGCACAATAGATATCCTAAAAGTTCGATATCCTCCACACCGTCTTCCTTGCAGATCTCGTTGCGAAGATGGCAGGCTGCAATAAGGGGTATAAGATACATGCTGCCTGTAAAAGACTTCAGTACAGCGCTACAGAAATCATGAGTTCACGTACTCGCCAAGGCCAGATAGATTAAACGAGACCCACCGGTGATCCTGGTCTTGACCTTGTCTGCATTGACACGTGGATCTGGTACCTCGCTGGCCAACGATTGGTAGGATATTGCCAATTTGCCTTAAACACGAGGGAGAGAGCAACACCTAAGGAAACCTGTTAGCCATGTACCACAAGTGAAAAGAAAGTGAACATACCACTGGTATTGTAGAGCTATTTCAATATAGCTCATCATCAAGAAGAAGTCGCTCTGAGTGGCGCGCAGCAGGTACCTAACAAACCGAATCCTGTGGAAGCGGTGGCGGGGGAGGGAGTAGTCTCATCAGAGGGTGACTTGGGCGGTGTTAGATCCTCCAGTAGCTGAGCCAGTCTCTGCTGGAATACTGAGGAAGCTGTGATCGTGGTGAGCTCAGTCACCCAAAAGCCTGTGTCGACATTCGCTTTGGGTGGCTCCCCCTCATCCATCTAGTTTCCAATTGGACCTTTACACCTCTTATGTCTGTTCCCCCTTCCCTTCCCTTTCTTGCCTTGGCTGGCATCTGCCCTGTCCGATGACCCTGCCTGCCCAGAGCCAGAGCCAGAAGCCCTGCCACTCTCCCCCATGTCAATATCCATCTTTCCCCACCCGATTGCTGTTGTTGCATCTGGGCCACAGTGGTGGTGGCACAGGTGTTAAAGGAGGTGCCAATTTATTTCCTTTTTGGTTGTTTGGTCAAAATTTGTTCACAATATACCAAGCATATACCAAGCCGGTATATTTCGAATATACTGGGCCAGTATATTGCAGGTATATGTCAGGTACATTAGCTAATATACCAGTGATATACCAGACATGTATATTTCGGGTACATTGTGGGTAAATTCAAAATACTCTGTATATACCGCACTGGTATATGTTGGGTCTTTTGGCGGTACTTTTAAAATATACCAGCCATATACCACCAAAATACCGGCCTGTTATATTGGCCATTGTCTGCAGTGACAGTTGACTTTAGGCTTAGGGAGGAAGAGGCATGCCGCTTTCATGATGCGAGGGTGCTGTCAACCAGCATGGTGGCTCAAGATGGAGAGGTGGTGGAGCGTATGTGGGCCTCGTAAGTGTAGCATCATGCTCGGTGGCTTCCAGTTATCTGAATTGAGCTGTTAAACAAAGAGATGGGGGTGGGTAGGTGCCATGATACCCTTGTGACACATTCGGTGTTGCTGGCCAAGGGCGAGAGGTACATTGCCATGGATCATTACTTTGGGAGGGCCTACATGAGGGCCAGACACTGCATAATTTGGAGGTGAGTTTTTTTTGTAGCACTCAGGTTATTTGCATGCTGAATGTGAGGGATAAGATCGTCCAGACTGCCAGGGTACGCCATGTGTGGTGCGGGTACTTGCACCGATGGCACCTACACCGAGTTTGCGCCCAGCCATAAGCAGTGTTTTGTGAATGTGGAGGGGAATATCGTGATTACTAAGTACCAGAGCGTGTTGTTGCCCATTGATTAGTCTGAGAAATACAGGTTTAGGGACGGACCATGTCCAGAGTACGGGTTTGATTTGCCTGATTTCCCTTCGAGCTTGAGTAGTACTTAGTAGTGTTTGGGGAGTCGCATGTCATATGGTGTGATTGTTTCCTGACCGTGGGGTTTATTAGAAGACGAAGATTAATAGTGTAAAGAGTGGGTGGTGGCTTTGACTGGTGTGGTAGGTAGGGTTAGATAAATGCTGGGAAATGTCCTGTTGGGTGGCGTGTAAATTTTACCACGTGAGCGTGAATTGTGACACAGCGTGACAAAACTGGTTTCGATGTCGGCTAGACATGGGGATCTTCGCGCTGACTTGCCTCGTCGACTCTTGCTGTGCGTGCTCTTCATTATCTGGTCTCGTCGACTCTTGCTACGCACACTCCTCATTATCTGGTCTGCAGCCCAGCAGCTGTGTTGCGCAAGGAGCTTGTCCATATGGCCTCTCTGAACAGATCCAGCGCTTGAGCGCCGAAAAAAAGCGGGCGGGGCAACAACGACTCTATTGTCTATGAGGAGCACCCACAGGACACAACTAATGACACAGGATACTATGTATCTGAAGACCGGTGGTGTGCGGTGTCCACGAAGGAAAACATCACCATGAAAAAGAGGGTGGTTTGTCTGACCGATCTCAGCGACACTTTCGGGTCTTGGGTTCCTGTCCCTGGGGGAGCCAACAGAGAGGGTATAGGCTTCGAGCACGACGAAGATGGTGAGGACGGAGTACGCAAAGGCGATGGGAAGCGCAAGCGATATTACAACTTGGTGACTCACTTTTACGGTTTTTCTAGTAAAGAAAAGCATGGGACTGAGCCCAAATTTTTTTGTTATAGGACAATCCTAACCAGCTGTGGCACCTGCTGCAGCAGAGTTTTCTGGATGAATGGGTACATGCAGTGGGGCTTGGGGACGACATGGCATCTGTTTGGAAAACGATGTTCCAAAAATGACTTGTTCTTCCTCTGGGGGTTTTCTCATTAACGAGTGGGTCGAATAAAGTTAGTGAGAAGAGGTGGTCAAACAGAGTTTGCCTGTGGGGTCCTGTGGGAGGTCAAAAATGGGGGATAGTGTGAAAAATACCTTGTTCAGATGGCACCCTGCTGGCGTGCTTCTATCCGAGACAATATTCAAGTCTCTGCTTTGTCTTTCTTCTATTGCCTCTCCCCTTTGATCCTGGTGATAGTTGATACGACTGGTTTTCCCGAAGGTGGGATAACCGCGACGGCTTGACAAGGGCCTATAGGCTCAACATGGGTTGGACTCGTGTGGTGGGTGTGGCAACTCGGTGTTGGTCTAGGTGGACCATGATTTGTGTGAGATGCCTTAGTCATTCCTCTCTGCGTCAGCAGTGGTTTTACAATGACAAGGGAGCGGTTAGTGTGGGTCAGACGTTTGGTATGAACCGTCTAGAGGATGAGTGGTCAAGTGTCTTGCGACAAGTTAGATGGTTAGTGTGTGTGTGTGTGTCAACGATGTATTGGGGGATTGGTTCACACTAGAGAACTAGTGGGGGAAAAACCATTCCGGGACTGACTGTCTACTGTCTAGAAACCCAGGTCCTTTTATACCTTTGTGAATATCCCCTTTGGAGCATCTCTACATGTCCCCAGTCTGCTTCCTCGGTGTTCCAGCCCATTCCATCGTGGTTCAGTCAGTCCCGAGCTGACTCGAACGTTGGGAGGTGTCGTAGTTATTGCCTTTTTTGGACCAAATCTCATTGAGACGTGGCGGCTTGCGAACCTCTCTACCTTCCTAATCCATCCAAAGTTCGTTCAGGCGCGACAGTTGGCAACCGAATTTGGGGGAAACGCGTGCGATGGGTCGGGTCCGATGTTTTGGAGCATGTGGTACCTCGCAGTCGTCAACCTCATTATGGCCAAGGTAGTTCCCATGTGCCAGTGGTGAAACCGGGTGTGACACTTGGTGTGATGGAATCCGAGTCACGGCAGCCTGGTGTGTGTTTGTTGGACGTGTGAGGGGTATATGGAGTGTAGAGGTGTTGCATCTGGTCCGTTGTATCCGCTGAGGCATACACAGCGCATGTGGGAGCCCCACAGCGCCCACTATGATAAACCTGTGGGGTCAGGTGCAAGCTGCGCCTTCCGCTGCATGGACTGCGGGGTGTTCCCGCAGTGCCTGAGCTGTGTTGTCCAGAGACATGCACTGTTCCCACTTCACACCATCAAAGAAAACTGTGAGGTTATTCTGATTCTTAGCACGACAGGAGTGGACCAAGACGTACTGGATGGACACGACCCTGGCGTCCCTCGGCTGCATGTACCAGCTTGGTCATAGGGCCTACCCTTGCTCTCACCCAGCGGCGGCGATACCAGTACATCCACAATGTGCAGTTTCGATACTGTGCCTGCGACAGGTCAGACTGGGCGAACAACCTGGAACAATTGATGCGCAATGCATGGTATCCGGCCACAACAATCGACCCGGCAACATGTGCGATGTACGCGTCACTTGACCTGTTCCGACTTCTGAATGTGGTGGGTAATATCAATGTGCATGATTTTGTGGGGATGCTGGAGTGAAACACGGATCCACTAGGGGTGAACAAGGTGCTGGTGAGATGGCTGAAATAAAAACAAGCTTACAATTATGCTAATTCAGTCTAAACCGATCATCTCACTGCTCGGTGGTATACAATTAGGGCCAGAGTGAGCTCCAAGCTACTGGCTGAGTCTCAGAGATGCGATGGAGTACAAACAATAAGCCATACGGTGACTATATACGATGCTTTAAACAATGTGAGGTCAATATAGTGTCCCGAGAGCTTGTCGCGAGAACTCGTCTGATAGTGGCCATAACTCATATGTGAGGGCGGTATCACGCAGGATTGCTAGAGTCCATACCAAGGAGAGTGTACGAATATCCATATTTACTTAAACACTGCTACACGAAGACAAACCTCAATGGTGGGGTTTTGTGCCCAAAAGGTCCTTGTCGCAACAATAGTTACAGTCGGGACAACGATATCTAGTCGTGACAAGAAGAACTTCTCAGGAATATGCCAAGACAAGTCACGATAGTCGGAACGGCTCACGACTACATCCCGTCGATCTCCAAGACCGATCACAGCCACGTGCACAGACAAGTGACTCGAAAGTCAATCCCGGAAATGTCCGCTGACTCCGATGTCACCCGAAACTCCGATTGATCGGAATAGTCAGTCACATGCAATGTTGTGACAGGTCAAAAATGCTCTAGACCTCTTGTGACTAAGGCTAAAACAGTAATAAGGCTCATGCCAAAGAGATGCGACTGCTACATGTTGCAAATGGGTTTAAAGTTCTTAAAATAGAATGCCAGCCGTTTTCGTGGCCTTGTACATAATTCCTATTATTCAGTTTCCATATATAGCATGTACTAAAATGGACTGTAAAGTAGTATAAAAGCAGAGTAGTTTTAACACGTTCTGGACTGCATTTCCCTCATAGTTATTATTGCCGTGACTATTTTTGGTCACAGTAGTGATTTCTCACGAGTTTAGTGCACGTCTGGAGTTCTATTTATACGCGGAGATTTGTTTATACATTTCAAAGTTTGTACTTAGCCCCAACTCAGTTAGATAGTCAATACACATTGTGATTGATAACCCAAAGTCATAAGCTTAAGTGCTGAATCAGAAAGTCTCTCATGAGAAGCATCTCGCGATAAGTTGTAATCCAGTTTGAAGTCGCGACAACGTGTCAAAGCTTTAAATCAAAGGTACTACTAAGATTGTAGTCACTGTTGGAATCGTTCCAGTGAGTTCGGTCACAGTCCCACGTCTAAAGGTACTATTGGAATCAGTCCAGTGAGGCTGATTGTAGTCACTGTTGGAATCATTCCTGTGAGTTCGGTCGCAGTCCCACGTTACAAGAGAGTCCTGTGAGACCTCTAAGTTCAAGTCCAGTGTGGCTTCAAGTTGTCGGAATTAGCTTACGTGCGCTCACGACTGAGTTTCGTTTCATTTCAAAACCCCCACGATTAGTGTTTCTCTCACGAGAAGCTTTAGTTGTACTCATGAGTTCTACTCGCGATAGTCTTGAGATACAGTTTGATTTATCTTCTTTCATTTGCACAATTGTCAACGGTGTATCTGCAGTCAATTCTGATTGACAGGACCCAAGTACATTAAATATTGAAGAGCACTTTGTGTAGTTTGTTTGTTGGTTGTGTGTTGGTTGTGGTTCGATTTGTGTGTCTCGTACACATCTATTGGATTGTGATTTTCACGACTATACTCAGGTGCACCATCTCACCGGTAAGTGCGCACGGGGCTGGAGAGGTATGCAAAGGATTGGCTGACAATATCTTAGGATCGTTATAAGGCCTTCGGCTGTATGGTGTGTCAGTATGCCTTCCTCAAGCGAGCGAAGCGCACGGGGCGGGCCCACAACCGGGATTTTCTTGTGGGGACGAAGAAGGGCGCATGTGCAGTCCTGTGCTGGGCTTGCCCACACGACAATATTAATCTGCCGGACGGCTGGAATAGCGTCTCAGCAGAGTTTCGGTGAGTACCGTTTGCATGCGAAATGCTTGAAGAAAACATTAATGTATATAATGTATAGAAACCTGTATATAATGTATAGGTTTCTATATATGCTGATCCTCGTGAATTTCCGACTGAAGAATTGTAGCCAGAAGAATGAGCACTACGACCCACCGAATGGGGCGGGATGGGGGCACGTGGTAGAGGAGGGGCCATAGAAGGAGCACCTTAAGTTGTATGTAGCAGAGAAAGACGTAAGTGCTTTTGGGCTAGGATGCTGTACAAGTCTGACTAGACTGACATAGGTTAGCACCTGTATTGCGTTTGCAGCCCTGCTTCAGAAGGATACCCAGATGACAACAAGGCTGCACTGCTCGGGCGTGGGCAGAGTGGTGTGTGCATGGCATGAGAGTGTGCTTCCAGAGGCGGTGGGAGACCTGCAGAAGGGGGAGCGGTGAGTAAAGAGGGACTGGTGGATTTGCCAATTATGTGCTGATGCACCACAGGTATGCCAATATGGACTATATTCTCCTTTCGGTGATCGCGGGGATAACCTTGCTGTATTTGGCGATATCATATGATATCGCCTGACAATGGAAATCAATTTGCGGGAGCGCATGAAGAAAATGCTGGAGCGACTGCAGCTGGTGCAGGACGCAGTCAATGTCCAGTTTGGACTGCCAGTTTGGCACACCGTAGCCCACGACAAAAGCTGCCAAGCCAGGAATTCACTCAGCTATGTCCCGGGGGTGGGCAGGACAGACGGCGAGGGGATGGAGTGGACCTGGCTGGGCTTTAACCCGTTGGCATGGGCAACAAAGGAAATGGGTCTAGGCACGTGACATGATGCGCTCAAAGACAAGATCAATCACCACAATTTTGAGAAGAATCTAGGTCAAGGTGTGTGGGGAGAAGAACATATATGAATGGGTTACTCACTTGACTTGGCAGGCGACGTGTTGCCGTGGAAGTTGATTCTTGCTATCAACGAGCGGGATCAGCAGGTGACCGAATTCGAGCAGGTCGATGCAACGCTGAATGACGAGGTGTGGGACCAGTGGCAGGCCCAAGTGGATGAGTGGATACTGGATCGCTCGTTGTGCTCACCCATATGAGATGTCCGAGAGCTGCTGGAAAAGTAAGTGCACTTTGCTGGGGCATGGGAGCAAATTGTGACTAAATGGATGGGGTGGACAGCTGTGCCGACAGAGGTAGCCGTGTGACTGGTGTTCACGAAAGAGGACGCGAAGGATGTGGTGGGCAGGGTGAGGTTGACAGAGTCGAGTGTGAGCGTGTTCTTGACAGTGGGCATGCAGCTGGAAAAAACACAGTGAGTGCAGGCATCCCAAAGTGGCTTGTAGGTGGCTGACAGGAGTTTATTGTTCTAGGTTTCGGATTCACCGAGAAGCCAAAGCCCATGTGCTGCTGATGATGGACCACAAGGAAAAGCTGGAGGAAATGTGCATCGGCTTCCTGAGGAAGCTGCGCAAGTTCTGCGTGCTGCAAGAGGTGCACATGCCAGGGGCTATCAACGCAATTGAGGAGGAGGAGAAGCAGGACCTGGAGTTGCCACCGCCTCAGGCAGAGCACGTGAAGCTCTGGCTACCATCAGACCTGTCAAGAGCGATGAGGGTGGCAGGGTGTCGGGCGGGAATGCCAGAGCGGGAGGCAAAGCTGCGTGAGGCCCAATGCGGAGACATGTTGGCTTTGGTGCAGTCGCGGCAGCATGTGAAACATCATCTGCTTAATCACCACGATGACAGGAATGTGGTCGGACAGCGGGTGGCAACGTGGTGGTACATGCTCATCGGCATGCTGGGAGAGCAAGTAACAGATGCGGCAGACAGGTATCGACAGGCACGTTGGGCACTGATATGTCTTTTTATTTTTATTATTTATTATGTTATATATTGTTTTATTATTATGAATTGGGAAGGACTGATATTTAATACTGCATGGGAATGGATGCTGGTGATGTAAGGGAGCTCGAGGGCTTATAATAGGTGGGTGGAGGCCTTTAGGGGGCCCTGGCTACAGCCAGGTAAATAGACAATCCACCATGGGCCAGAAATTCTGAATTTATTGACCAAATTTGATAACACGGACAAAGACGCATGACTGGCCAAAACGATCTAAAATCGCGAGGTGCAAAAGCAAAAAACTGCAGAACGGAAGGCTACCAAGAAGACCACAGCAGTGAAATCACCAGCACCGCCACTTACGGGTTCCACCAGCTACAATAGGGTTCCATTTACTCCCACACACACCCCATCTTATTTCTGGCCAGCCTCATTACCACCACAGTTATCGGACCCCAGACCCTCCCCAATACCCTACCATCCATATCCCACCTTTCCATCTCCTTTTTCGACGCCCCAAAATTATATGCCGGCTCAATTACAGGTAATGCGTCAAAATATGTTTATTTATACCCCCATCAATGCGCCTCACTTTTACTATCGTCTGAGCCCTCAATAAATTATCTCTAGCATATATTTTGATTGTTAAACATGTCTTCTATCTGTATTTATGTCTTATCATTATTTTATTGGGTGACTGTTGTGCCTGGCCAGTTCTTTGAGTGCACAAGTATACCAGCCGCTCATAATTTGGCAATTCTTCGAAATAAGGCAGAAAAAAACCGTATTTAATTTAATAAATGGAAACTGTGTTCCTAATTGTCCTCGACATTCTCGGTCATAGCATGCAGGTAAGTCCGATTCTCGGCCCAGCACTCTATTCTGTTATTTACTTGTAAGTTGACTTGACCATTACTTATGTAGTTCTTTATCTTCTCCCTCTTGTCGCCTACTTTTTGTGCTCGAATCGTCTTGTTACTCTTAGAAACCCGCTGCCATTTCTGCATTTCTGTCACATCCAACTCTTTTTTGGGAGGTTTGTGCTTCTTGCCACGGCTTGCTGTATTAAATTCAGACTCCATGTATGTTGCAACCGATTTTATGACGTGAATTGCAGGATGTAGCTTCTTCGAATACTTCCAGTCATCATTGGGGCCTTGTGAACAGTAAGTAACCTGGATATTAATTGATTCAATGAGACTGAACAGAAGCAGGACAAGGTGTGTATCTTGATATCTTTGATGTTATGCTCTTGGGCCATGTCAACTGGCAGGAAAGTATCGGGCTTGGGTAATTGATTTAACACCCAACAGTGGTTCCGACCAAAGTTACTGCAGTTCAAGTCAGTGCAAATCTGGGTCACCCAAAGAAACTCGTACCAAATCTTACTTGGCCATTCCTTGGTCAACCTTGCAACATCTACAGAATTTCACCCATGTAGTTGGAGTTTTTCTGCCTGCAAAACGAAATAACAAGTTGGGAAGCATGTCCTCCATGAGGCCAACATCCCATGTTTAATTGCAGCCCTGAGCATGACGTACTGCAAAACATCACATGTAAACATGACTGATTGGTACTTGACCTCGTCCAGTTTTCTCAAAGGCTGGTCAAGAGCATCCATTAGATTCATGGCATGACGAAAGGTTCGCAAGCCGTCACGTCTCAACAAGATTTGGTCCAAAAGGCAATAACCACGACACCTCCCATGTTCGAGTCAGCTTGGGACCGACTGAAACACAATGGAATGGGCTGAAACACCAAGGAAGCAGACTGGGGACATGTAGAGATGCTCCAAAGGGGATATTCATGAAGGTATAAAAGGACCTGTATTTCTAGACAGTAGGCACTCAACTTCGGAGCAGTTTCTCCCCCACTAGTTCTCTAATGTAAACCAATCCCCTCAATATACTGTTGACACATGCACACACCCACTAACCATCTAACTTGTCGCAGACACTTGACCACTCATCCTCTAGACAGTTCATACCGAACGTCTGACCCACACTAACCGCTCCCTTGTCATCGTAAAACTACTGCTGACGCAGAGAGGAACAACCAAGGCATCTCACACAAATCGCAGTCTACCTAGACCAACACTGAGTCGCCATGCCCGCCACACGAGTTCCACACACGTTGAGCCTATAGGCCCTTGTCAAGCCACTGTGGCTATCCCACCTCTGGGAAAACCAGTCGCATCAACTATCACCAGGATCAAAGGGGAAGGGCAATAGAAGAAAGACAAAGCGGAGACTTGAATATTGTCCCGGATCGAAGCACGCCAGCAGGGTGCCATCTGAACAAGGTATTTTTCACACTATCCCCCATTTTTGACCTCCCACAGGACCCCACAGGCAAACTCTGTTTGGCCACCTCTTCTCACTAACTTTATTTGACCCACTCATAAACGAGAAAACCCCCAGAGGAAGAACAAGTCATTTTTGGACAAGTCATTTTTGGAACACTGTTTTCCAAACAGACGCCGCAGTCTCCCTCATAGCGTATCAGCAGACATTGGCTTTATGCCAGGCTGTGAATCTGCCGGTACCTCAAACACAAATGCATCCCAGCGGAATGAAGGAGATGGAGAAGATGGTGGGGAAGGGTATGATGATGGTGAGGAAAAGGTGGAAGCCCCCGAGCCAAACAACTCACAGGAGGGGGCTTGGAAGAGGAAGAAGCTGGCAATAGGTTAGCGAATGGATCCAGAGGAAGGCCCACCCATCTCCAAGGCTGCAGGCAAATTATTAGCCCAGCTAGTGTGCATTTTTGGATGAAAGCATCGGCTACAACTCAACAATCTCAACACACAGTCAAGCATTAACAACAACAACATATGGCAGGTGTAGTCCAGAGATTGAAGTTCCAGGCACAGGGGATGAAGGTAGCTGAGCTCAAGTACATGTGGATGCTAGTCCAGTTTGCCCCAAATGTCGATAGGTGAGCAAAGTCTCTTAATCTTGGGCTTTAAACTGATCCATAATTCATTCAGCCTCAGAGATGACACTGTGTAGAAGTATCTGCCCAGGGTGACCAACAACTATCTGGTGAAGATGTATGCCTCCCATGACTCCAGTGAGCATGTTCCGTGAGTGGCTGGATGCTGGCAAGAAAAGGTTAATGCTTTGTGCTGGTGATAAGTAAGCTCCTGCCTTCTCCAACCTGGTCACGATCCTTTTGCAGAAACCTTCTATATCCTTCCAATCCTCACTGTCCTAGACCTGTGTTGTGTACTGAGATAACTAGGAGGACAAGCCAGGAGTTCGGCATGTGCAAAGTAAGTCATCTTTACTGACATCTTGACGTCTTGAAGTTCCCTGGCTGATTTTATTTTTAAACCCAGAGGGTTCATGGCTCCCCATGGTCCACCATTTCATGGTACCGGTGCACCACATGTGATTGACCGAGAGCTACATCCAGTCAATGTATATGCAATATGATTTGCCTATATGATTTGCCTCTACTGGTTGGCCAAAGCCCCAAAACAATCACCTTTGGCTTTCAAGATATAACTCAAGCAGATACAATTCTTGATGGTGTGGTCACCGGATCAGTCCAATGTTTACAGTTCAAGACATTAATTAATTGTATCATCCTCAGCTATCCTATACTTCCACCTCGGTCTTCTGAATGGGATGTTAAGCTGCCATTGTGGAAGCCTTTGGAAGACCCGATGTGCCTGAAATTAGCACCCGTTCATGTTATCCAAACACCCTCATGGTTTAAGAAAGGGCCTTCTCCTGTCACCAAGAAGAAACGCAAAAGAAATATGCTGAGAAAGCCGTTATAGTGGAGGATCCAGAGGATTTGGAGGAAAAGGTGCCAGTGTTTCTGTTTGTCTGTGGCCAATACTGACCTTCCTTCAGTTGATTGACCAACACGGCGGTGGAAAGAGTAGTCCTGGGAAGTACACTGAGATAAATAGCAGCATCTTGAAGGGGTCCGTATGGCTGTTGTGTATTAAGCTCTTTCATCTAACTGATTATCTGCAGCAACATACTCAAGCTCATCAACACCAACAGGAAGCTGCTGTCCTTCCTGTTTACCATTCCCGAACCAGGGAAAGAACACACCTGTTGCTGCCCATCCTGACCACATTTGCAAAATCATAAAGGTTGAGTAATTTTAACCAAAGAGTTCCACGCTAAATGAAGAATACAGCTGAGTGGGCTCCTTGCTGAGGTGTATACAGACTTCTTTGAGATTGTCTGCATTGCTGAATGTCTGCTCCTTTAGTTTATGATTTCTTTTCTTGATGAGGGTCGGTGGGTGGGTATGTGTAAGTGGAGGTGGAGGACAAGAAAGAAGGGGTGACAGAGGTGGAATTTGATGTTGCATTGGAGCCCAAGTGAGGCAATAGTGTTGCCAGAAAGGGGTAGAGCAATAGGGGGAGGGGAATCGACAAAGTTCTCAACGACGTTGAAGGGGTATTGGGCATAATCATTGCCCAAGAAGATGGGAGGATCACTCTCCTGCTTGGGTGAATCCTGGGAGAGTCTGAGAAGGCTGACAGTGTGTGGGGAAACCTGCTGTTAAAGACCGGAAAGTTGGTAGGGTCATTGGGGTGTACCGAAGAGTCTGGCAGCTGATCCATGTTGATGGGGTTTGCTGTCTTCTCCTCCTTCTCTTCATAGCTGCTCAAGGGAAGGAAGAGAGGCTTGTACTTGATGTCTGTGTCAGGCTCTTGCTTGATCTTGTGTTTGGGCTGGGGAGTGGCCAGGCTACTGGTACCAATGAAGAGCACACAATCCTGAGATGCCTTGCTCACAGTGTTACAATTCTCACTGAGTTCAGCACCAGTTGGAAGATTGCTGCGATCATCTTGAATCAATCCTTGGCAACCCCCAGCCATACCTGCTTGCCATTTGATTACTCCTGCTTGTTCAGATATTTGATGGGTCCGGTGTGGAAGTGCGACTCACCATGCTCATCGACTTCTGACATCAGCGTGATAGCACACATCAACCAAATGTGGTAATCCGGTTCACATCAGTTCTATTTCCATCTTCCATGACACATTCATTGATTCTTCCACATATACTCCTAGGACCTCAATATTTTGGTTGCAGCTGCACAGTCAAGTTCCTCTGCAATGCACTGCCAAGGTGTTTTTAACTCAACATGTGCAACAATTATCATGCACAGTTCAATTGCGCACTTTCTAGCAACTTGGTCAGGATACTAATTACATGCTGTTGTACACCGCTTCCAGGGGCTCTCCATTTTGTTCCTTGTTTCATGTTTCCCTGATCATATGCTTACCACGGTCCTCCTACTATTTTTAGTATCATTTCTGATGTGACAGCCATATTGGACGCAACTGGACACTCGGACTGGGCTTGGGATTAACGAAGACTTGGATTGGGCACCCAATGTCAACGCTGGGGCGGCAGCATGGTCTCCCTATCTGTC
Source organism: Mycena rebaudengoi (assembly GCA_029282285.1). Lineage (NCBI taxonomy): Eukaryota > Fungi > Basidiomycota > Agaricomycetes > Agaricales > Mycenaceae > Mycena > Mycena rebaudengoi. The sequence continues at coordinate 200,845 of JARJCX010000084.1, forward strand.
TTTGCTCAAATCCCGGTGTTCAGGTGCTGAATATTTGGCTTAGCTGACAGAATTACAATGCACTCTCTACATACATTTTATTTGTTTCATTATCTCCATGCAGGCTCCAGTGTCGCACAAGTATGTGAGCAGCCATCCAGATTATTGTATTTATATTCACTTGGCCTATTACCGAGGAATCCATCTTCTCCCACCTCAAAACCACTGTATAATTGAGCGAGCGAGCAAGTCCTGAACAACAGAGCTAAGTTTTAATTCATCACATGTTACTAAATACTCTATGGCAGAATTGAACCAAGATTCAGCAGGGTATATTTGACTTTCCAAGCCTTTGTGTGTCTTACAGGCATGACCTGTGCATCCTGTTGTCCACCTATGGACAGCAACTTACTTCTTCACTGGGAAAGATGAGGGCAATTTCCCTTCTGCATTGGCTGTTGCTCTAAGTGTCATTGACTCTAAGAGAGGATTTTGGTTCATCAACTTTACCACCAAGCCCACAGCCTGCAGAGTTTCACTCTGTGCTACATTCAGGACCTTGGTCTATCTCAGAAGTCCATCCTACAAATGATGATTAGTGGAGCAAGGGGAGGGGGGAGTCCAAAAAGCATGTCCCCATCACTTTTAGTAGTGACCTTGTTGGCCTGGAAATATTAAGTATCAAGCTATAAACTGAAAACATTGTAGCAACAAACCTTTTCTTTGGTCTTGGAGGTCTTTCAGCTCTTGCTGGGTGGTGGCTCTGTGTCAGTGTCAGATTTGTGCTTTTTCCACAGGCCAGCACTTGTCTCTGCCTTGGCCTCCTGTTCTGAGGCCTTCATGGCAACACCAGCTATCTTGCCGGTGTCCCAAAAGCCTCTGAGGCAGTCAGAGACTGAGGGCTTGACCTCTGGATGAGCGGTCTTGATGTGTCCACAGCTTTTGCAGACTAGGATATTGTTTACAAGGTGTGTTTCAGGGCAATGCCTGCAGATACACGGATTGCCATTTGTGTCAGTGCCAAGACAGGTGCTCTGAAGGAGGGAGGAGTCCATGAAAAAAGAGTGCAGTGCTGGTAAAGGTGACCAAGCAAAGTTTATTTCAAGTGCTAAGCAGTCTTTCTACACCAAATGATTGACTGGGTACAACTGGTTACTGGTCAGTTAGGGTTCAAGTTCTTCAAAAAGGGCCTTTTTTTTTTTTTTTTTTTTTTAAATCAAATTTATTTCCCCTTTGTGGTGTACCATATGGTAGGGACCATCTACTCGTGTACTCGAAAGCAAAGTTCTGTATCGAAAAGTGTCGGTGAGTCATGTGGAAAGAGTACATGCAACAAGGCTCCAACTACTACATAAGTAAGGAGGAACGGGGTGTCCTGCATTAGGCCGTGCATGCACGGCCCGGAGATAGAGTAAGTGATTTTGTCAGGAAATAAAAACTGTAGAGTAAATGGAAATAAGTACAAAGGACTGACGAGGTGGGTCAACCCAGCAAGCAGGGATTATTGAGGCGGGGGAGGTTTTCGAGGTCGATACCGAGAAACCCTACAGTGCGTGCCGAAAAGGAAGACTCCTGCCCTCAGCAGCCGTTGTGGGCTAGTCCTTCGGACAACCCACCAACCGACGCCGAATCACACAATATTCACAAACGAGAACGGGTTTCCCCCACCATACACGGGTTTCCCCCACCATACACAAACACGGGTTTCCCCCACCATAACCATGCAAGCACGAGCGGACCCAATATCATGAAGACAGAACGCGTTAACCATACAATAGGCACGACATCTCTTTAAAAACACAGCAAAACTACGCAAGGACAGAAGACAGCGCAGTTTAGATTCAGGATCAAGGACGGGCCTCCAATTCCGACGACGGTGATAAGCCGGATTTCAGGCCATGCCTGTAAACACGCATTTTGCGAAATCCTACATCTAGCACAATCATCCATGACTAGACGGCTAGCGCTAGGATCGAGCGTGTAGACGGTGTTAGTGCCTAGATAAGGGCTACGAGGCGATACTCTGCTAGCGATGCTTCATATGAGGTTGCTAGCTCAGTTTTGACCGGTTAAAGCTAAGTCTATGGAGAAGCCTAGCCTAGGCGACTTTACACTATGATACATAACAAGATCTAGGAGGAAACCAATGCAGTAGCCAATGAGTACAAAGCTAGTGACTTTGTTAGGCGTTGATATGAACTAGCCGAGCGACGCAACGAGGCACGTGATGTTTCAGTAGCGCAATATGACGGAATCAGGACCCACCAGAGTAGGCGGGGCCGTCGGGTACTACGGGCTGGGAGCTATGACTCGGCAATTGCAGCCGTGATCGGCAATTGCAGCCGCAGATCTAGCACCGGTGATATCCAGACTTTGACAGTAGGAATACGAATCGGACCTAGTAAACGCTGGTGGATGTGCAACATTGCTAGGGCACTGTATCTCAAAGCTTATAGCTAGGGGACGAATACTCCTTGAGCTAGCTAAGGGATATAGGTCTCGGAAATGGCGGAAGCACTTCCTTATCGCGGAAGAACAGATTTCTCGGTGGCTGCTGATGGAGTAACCATATGGGTTGGGCTGGGGGTTTCGTGGATTGGACCAATTATATTCATTTTATTTATATTCTGTTTTGCTTGGCATGTATACGCAAGGCCTAGGCCGCCGTACTTTCATGTGATTATGTATGTAGTTAGTAGTATAAAAGCAAGGGGAGAAGTGGGAGGAGGGCAGCGGATCGTACCCCGGTTAGTGGAGGCAGTAGCTATTCATATAGTGACCCCCTACGTTCTAAAGGCGCGCATCTAGCCCACCGTCCATTTGTCCTTCAATAGAAGTTCATTTGCACAACAACACGCACAGAGTGCACTGAGGGATTGAGGGATTGAGGGTTTCAAGGTTTCATACTCGTTGAGAGTGGCTGATACTCGTTGAGAGTCGGTTTCTACCCGTTGAGGGGCGCGTTGAGCATTTGGATTCGTTGAGAGTCTGCGTGCAGCGTCACAGAACGCATACACGACACAGAGCAGAGCGGTTAAAAGGACAAGGAGTTGAGGTTGGACTTGGTTGGAAGGATACAAGTGCGAGCTAGCACAATAAACACGCCGGTTAACAGCCGTAAAACACACATACACGTTTCGAGAACATTGGTTAAGAACCTTGTGAAGGTCCATCTGTTCACGGATAGGAATTCTATAGGAGGTTACATCGCAGAGAGCTATTAGCACAACTAGCTAGGCTAGCGCGTTTCTAGTGTACCACGATCCGAAGTCAAGAGAGGATTGGAGCAGAGAAGAGAATACATTCACGGAAGGACTATCATAAAAGCGGCCTAATACTTGGTCCCTACCCCGAACTTTCGATCTTACGGCGTACAAGCCGAGATAGCCAGGAAGTTTAAGCGTTGGACGCTTCTCCTAGCCGAGCTAGCTATATTTGGTTGTTGGTTTTGTGGAGTGGTAATGGTTTGACGGTCGTACCCGACATAGTCGCCTCATACGCTCCGGTTGCAGACAGTGTTCCGCTAGGGCACCAGCAGAGCACACCTTCCATCTTATACATTACACTCGGCCCCCGCGGCACGTGTATCAACGGGCCTCCAATTCCATATAATGGCCCATTTCCAGCCCCAAACTCTTGGTTCCGTCCTCGCAAACCCGCTCTCAGGGGCAGTTTGACGGCCATGGGTAGAACGGACGGTCCTACACGATGTCAAGCAAGATCCTGGGTAGAACGGAGCGAAACACACGACTGACAAGCCATCGCGGGAGCGATCATCGCTGAAACGGGAACACACCATACAATTCCCGTTCTTGCATATCACAGACGCGACGCGACAGGACGCGTCTTCACTCTGGATTTCACGTCTAAAGTCCCGTCCTCACCTTTGGGAGCGTGTTCGACGCGTTAAAACGGGCAATATTGGGCGATAATTGCTCCACCGTCCTAAAACGGGGACTTAAACATCTTACTAACTTCGCAATAACAACCATTCATTTTTAAAACTAGAACGGAGTGTTGCTCTGTGACAACGGACCAAAACTCTGGTACCACGGGCTGTGCGTAGTCGAGAACAGAGCTCCCACACCAGAATGAAGGGTATAAAGGAGTCGGATCTTAGTAGAAGTAGATCATCTCGGAACTCCCCTGTACTTCTCTAGTATCCACTAGAAGGAGGATAGTACACCCCCAATTCTATAGAGTTCTCTGGTCATCCAGAAGGCTCTCTTGTTACCATCTCCCTCCGCTTTTCGAAGCAATCGTGCAAGAAACCCTCTGGATTATATCCTCCACCCCCAAAAAGTCTTCAATTACAGTACGCTCCACGCTTGGACAACGGAACGCTCCCGTTTACAACTCCTACAATAACGAAGCAAGATCTCGAGCATTAACGGGCTACGTTCCACCTTCACTCGATCTTCCCCATTCATTCCTGGCATTCAGGAAACCATAAAAGGAAACCGAATACCTGCAAACTGTGCAGCCCATTTTAGTCCTCAGACTCCTGCCTGAGCATATCATTTTACGACTCGATCGACTTAAAAACGGAATAGCTGCAGTATTGCAAACGGACGACAGAACTAGCGCTTTGCTCTCCAACGTCCCGTCTTTATATTAAAACAGACGAAGAAAATCATACACCCCTCGAACCCGGCTTTTGCCACTTCCTCGCGTCTCTTGAAAGACTGTAGAGGCAGAGACAGACCGGTAGCAAGAGGGAAGGCCCTTCCAACGTCAAACCGGCAATCTCGAACGAATACGAGCTCATAAACGGGGCTGTCCGTTTACTCCCGTCCTACACCCTGACTCCCCGTTCTCGCAAGGAATACCGACTACAATAAACGAAGAAGGCGACCGAATAGCTATCTAACTCACGAATAAGCGATTCGTGTGCTATCTTAGCCCCGTTATTGTCCCGTTCTAACCAATAAAACGGAATAAGACTCCTCAGCACTTCTAATATACCTAGGTACCAGGGATAGGATTTATTAGACTTACTTTGGTATCACCATCACCCACCAAAAATCAATTACACCAATTTCCTGCTACACTCCACTGCCTTGATCATTTTCCCCAGAGGACGAATCACTTCTGACATGTCTGCAGACATACGTGCAGCCAACAGAAACGCAGTCAACATCACACCGTTCCGCTGCAGCAGCATCGCTGAAGGTCAATCGAACAGACAACACCTTCCGACCTGGGCAATCGTCATCCCAACAGAGGACACGCACCCCCTTCACCTCCGAAGGACCATTCCCTGTCTGCTCCAGCGCAAACCAGAAGTCCTCCTGCCCATGCTTCAGAGCATCCAGTAACAGTGGAGCGGGGATGCCGTGGACCACCACTGGCAACCAGGGCGCATCCAGCTCGAGAACCGCAGGACCCGCGAAGTCACCGCACTCCTGGCGCACAGCTTCGATGAGAGCCTCACCAAAGATCGCCAGCAGTTGAGAGGCGGTATACAGAGCAAGGGCATGGATAACCAGATTACCATTGGCGGTCCAATTGACGCCCGCAATCCGAGGAGCGACATTGGGCTCTTGAGTGCCGGTGTTGAGGACCACGGCAAGCAAGCTTACCAAGGCTCGCTGGTCGAGGGCAGGAGGAGATGTGGTCCAGTGCAGAATTAGGCGCTGTGGGGAGTGGGCCTTGGAAGAGGCGACTGGCAGCGCAGACTTCCGGGGCTTGGCAGGCATGGGCTGCAGGGCCGGTCTCGGTGCCGAGGGCCACTCGGTTTGGGTATGCACAGTACCCGGTGGCTGTGGCTTCGTGGAGCGAGGTAGCGCGGCAGATGCCATGTCGGCAGCGCGAGGTGGCGCGGCAGATGCCACGTCAGCGAAAGTGGGGGTGGGGGTGGGGATAGGGTCGAAATCGGGGAGGATGTGCTTGCTGAGAGCTCGGACAACGAGCTGCAAGCGGGCAGGGTATTCAAGCAGTGTGCTCTCTGTCATCTGAGCCAAGTTACACGCAGCCAAGGCATGGTGCAAGAAATGGTCGATGTCATCGAGGAATTCTGCCGAAGGGCGGGCAGCCCATTCAGCGGGTTCGGGAGAAGGGTCACGGTATTCCACACCGTCCACCATGTCAAGCTCTGGGTAGTCCGTGGAGTCGAAAGGCAGGCGAGGGGTGGGAAAGGCAGGGTGGTCATAGACAAGAGGCTCCACGTCGGTCCGTGTCTTCTTGAGTATGCAGCGGGTATGGGGGGATTTTGTGACAGGGCCATTGTCCGAGGCATCGGACTCCGACAGGGTGTCATTGTCGGGTCTAGGGTGCACAGAGCCTGCCGCAGGGGGTGGCGAGCCCCCCAGCGGGTTTTGATGGTGGTGGTCTGGATCAAGAGTCATCTCTCCAAAAAGGGCCTTGTAGTGACCAGAAAGGAGGCCAGGGAATGCACTTTGAATTGTTTCAATATATATGGACCAGTAGAGCCAGCACAGCTAGAGTTACCCTTGATGGCAAGATAGTGGGATGTGGAAGGTTTAGCCATACACATGCAAAGCACCCAAAAAGGAAATTTCAGAATGTTGCGTGAACCTTGCCCTATTTCACGTGTGAAACCCTCAAGATTGGTGTGTGAAAATAAAAGTGGATTGTGGACATCATAGTAAGGAAGCTATTGTGCAACAGTGTTCTGTAGAACTGTGCAGAGCTTCATCAGTAACTTGAAATCCCATCAATATAGCCACTGCTTTGTCCAAAATAACCTTTTCCCAGTCTATGAGGCCTGGCTCCCAGATCCATGTGATGGTGTTCCCAACAGCTATCACAAATACTGTCAATTTATGTCTCCTCCAACATGTCAAGTAGAACTATCCAAGCCATCGAACATCTGGATGGTGTATGAGCTTGGGAACACTGCTATTCCACTCATGGTCCCATGAAAAACCACAGGTACTGGGAGTACAGTCAGCTGGTTCATAATGCATTAGGTCATACTGCATAATCCTCGTAATGCATAGAGATTGGTGATCCACCAAGTTGGTAGGCTGATATTTATGCAAAATTCTTGCAATGCATAATGCATCAGGTTTCAGCCAGTATTTATGCATTTTTTCAATAATATTAGGGTGCAGTCCTACATTTGCGATTTTGAGTCTGGATTTCTCTTCATAGAATATTTTCTGAGGCATCCAACACGATAGGGATGCCAATATGGACTCAGAAAGATCTCAAAATTATGCATCTGTTCAGCAATGGCCAAGAGTTAATTTATTTACAGCTCAGTTACGTCTGTGTCACACGCTGTTACACCGTGGGAAGAATTTGGCAATGCATATTCCTCATAATGCATGAGGTTCGGGGCTGTTTGGGGGTCCACCGACCTTATGCATTATGAGCCAGCTGACTGTATTCAGTTAGTATTGCTTTTGATGGATAAATCTATTTGGCAACCCGGGTTGCCAAGGGTTGCCACATAAGGAGGGGTTGGCACTATTTGGCAACCCATAGATAGATCAAAATTTGATAAGATAGGGACCAGATAAGATAAGATTACAATGCCCTACGCCGCTGTCGTGCGTATAAGTTGTTATACAAGAGGTGCGCTGGAAGTGACGTTATTCGAGCGATTCTCTTTGGTTCAGGAAATATTGTATCGCGGGGTTTGTACTAAAATGAGGTGAAATCAAAGTAGTATGGGAATGACGATGAAAGGTGCGAATCAAGGATATGTAGGATTTGTAGGTAAATTCGGTAGAAGAATATTCTAATGTACGTAGGGATAGACGCGCAAAAGAACAGAGGTAGCTAAGTAAATGAGAAATCTACGTAGACACGGGAGCTTGTATGAATGTAGCTAAGGTAACTACGTGTAGCAGAAGTATCACAGACAAAAAGGAGGGTTACTCGGGTATCGTAGACCAAGGTGAATAAACCTACTTAATCGCAATAAGGATTATACTACGTAAGCTTTTACCGATTTATTCTCACGACTAGAAGGGTTGATCAGGTATCGTGGACCAAGGTGACCAAACCTGCAGGTAGTAGAAAGATTGTTTCAAATAGCTAAGAGGGTCGATCAGGTATCGTAAGCCAATGTGACCAAACCTAATAGAGACAGAAATAGCCAACGGAATGGCAATCCGATATACACAGTTGATCGCGAGGGTTCCTCGGGTATCGTAGACCAAAGTGAAGAAACCTAGCGTTCGTGAAGACGCTCTCGGTACAAAGCGCTTAGTGTAGCTTAAAGACAAATTAGCTGGTCTCCTGACCAGCTGAGTTGACCAAAGACTAAGAAACAAAAAAAAAAAAAAAGACAGACAAACAGACGTAAAGTGCTAGTGGCGGATTCAACTTCCATTCAAGTAATTTACATGGGGTTTATATACTAATTTGCCATCAATTATGAGTCACATCATCCCTGTTTCATCCCTTGTTTCATCCCTTGTTTCATCCCTTGAAACATAATTTAACTGGTCAACAATTCCCCTAGTTACCTAGTTTGGTCTACAGTGGTGGTGAAACATGTTTCGTGAGTCAGTTTGTGCCTATAATTAGCAATTTAAGGCGTGGTGTGATTCAGAAATGGTGTCATAGGCCATACAAGGCCGAAGAAATTAGTAATTTCTAAGTGGTGTGATTTCAAAGTGGTGCCATAGGCCATACGAGACCAGCGAATGAGTAATTTCGAAATGGTGTCATTTTGAAATGGTGCCATGAGTGCGTATTTATGACTAATTGTGATTTCGTCATCAATTTGGTTGAGTCGTGTGGTGTTGGCCAAATCGGTCTTGTCTCCAAACAATTTTGAGACATGACACCGCTTGCACGGTGACAGAATTAGACCTGCTGACGCCATATCATGGTCTGAAGAATGCCTTCTCTTCTTCGACCCCTCCACCAAAACCTTTTCTTTGATGTTCCCATTTGTCTGATCTCCCAGAACCTTTACTACTTTACCAACTGACTTGGCAACGACTTTGAGGGAGGTAGTAGCGAGGCCCTTCTTCTCCTCACCGAGGTACTTGAGTTTCGCAGTGTGCTCTGGCCAGAGCACGGTGTTGATGATAGAATTCACCAATGTGGGGATCATTCTTGCAGTACATGATGCTGGAAGGATTTATTAAGCGAAAAACAAGAGGCAAGAAAAAAAACTTATGTATCAGGCCCACGTCCCAGAATGAGGTGAGCAATGCCACAGTAATCAAGGGGACCGACCGTATAATCCAATGTGTACTGGATAATATAAGAGAGGAGCGCTTTCTCACGAATGGAAGGATGGGATTTGTGCATTGGCATTGCGCGTTGTATTAGCGGTTCGTCAACATCTTTAGCTTCCTTTGCAGGTGCTTTGGCTTTGGAAGGGCAAGAGCGAGGGATAGGAGCGGAGTTATCAGGGAATGTGGGAATGACAGACCAGATGTCAGCGGAGTTGCGATAAAGATGTGTTTTAGGGTGAAATGAGCCGCTTTACTCTCAGGGTTGAACAGGTAGGTGTAGGTGGCCGGATTCAACCACATAGGTGACATCTTGGTGGGAACTGAAAGGAAAGTCAGGGCCATTGCGTAGTAGGAGGAAAGAAAAGAGCAACGCATGGGATAACCCCGAGTAAAATCTTGCAAGGACATTGTCGCTTGACGAACAAGCCTCAGGCAAACCAGCACTGGACCAAAGCTCTGACCACAGCTCACCTCCAAAGATAAGACTTCCCAAGTTAACTTCTTTGTTCTCAAGCACTTGACAAATGAAGTCTGGCCCGAAAATGTCGAAGGGTCCTGAGGTGGTGTACTTATGCTGCCAGAGCTCTTTCTCGACTCAGGAATCACAAAACACCTGAAATATTTTGTTAGCATGTCGCAAAAGAAATAAAAAATCCTATTACCTCGAAATCATTGAGTAGAGAATTGAAACGAGATGTGACATGGCTTCGGTCCTTCCCATAAACATGAAGCCATTCACTGTAAAGAAGTCGATGCTTCTCCTGGACACAAATCACGTAGTCCACCAGGAAGCGCTTCATGAGCAGCCTATGAGAAAAAGAATTTGAGGACTCAGAGGTGGTAGGTAATAAGCTCAGCTGCCTACCATAACGTCATGTGAGCCTCTTTACCAAAATGATAAAATGCGGTGCATAGTTGAGCTGTCCAAGAGGACGAATCAAACACTTCTGCCTCAGTCAAGTTCGGGGACAAGCCTAAGCAATGTCAACACATCATTATAGCATTTGAAAGACTGCACATACCAGCCATATGCCACAACTTGGACATCATGTATACCCCCGCACCTGGAAAGATCTCTGTAGTTGTCCTCACCAGCAACAATGCATTCCCAGACCAGCTCGACTGAACCTTTCGCTGAGACGCAATCCATTTCACGAGGTCCTCAAGAAAGTGAGGAAACTCAAGGTACATGTCTTGTTGGTCGGCCCAATAGACCTGCAGAAAGATTTAAATATCAGCTGAAATAAAGGAGCAAAAGGACCGAAAATGCGTACTTGAATAAGGAGATCCAGAGTGAGGAAAGCCAGGACGTGATTCTTCAGTTCAAAGGTGATCCCAACCTTGAACCCTCGATCACCGCTCCGAACCACCAAGATCACCTCATCCCAGTCCGCTTTATTGTAAATTTGCGATACTGTGTGTTTTAAGAGTTGGATCTATGAGCAGTTAAGCAATGAGCGCCATTTGAGAGTTCCTAGATTAATACCTGGCACCAATAAAAGCTGCCAGACACATCTTGAAACTTCAGGATGATGTTCCTTGGATGGGTCTCAGCAGCGACCAATTGCAGTCCATGCTACTTGATAGGGAGACAGGGGTTGGAGGCAGAGGTAGCATAGCGAGTAGGATAGAGAGGAGTCTGAGTGTTGTTGTTGCCCCAATTGATGCAAGAAGAAGAATCCAGTGCACCCAGATTGGCAGCAGAGTCAGCGGGATGGGTGGGCATTTCAGCCTTAGTGGCATCAGCCAGGATATTGCAGATGACCAGATTGGCAGCAGGTTGCTGTTCTATGAATACTTGGGGCAGAGTGCCTGAGGTAATGCCCTCTGGAAGCTCAGGCATGAGAGTTGCTGGCGAGGTAAACGAACCAATTGTCACATCACATGAGTGTATTGTGTCACTTTCTGTCACTCACACAGAACAAGTTGTCGTAATATGTTGCAACAACTCATACGGGCTAAGATCTTAAGAAGCCAAAACACTCTTTACAATGTTAAAAACTGTTTCCAGATTTTAGATCACACTCATTTACAACCTAATAAAGTCTCATGAGGATTTCTCTTATACAGCAGACAACAAAAGGTCATGTAAGGTTCCTAACAGCTTACACGGCGTAGATCTTATCGACGATGGGCTGAGTTGCTTGGTGGGCTTATCTGAGTGGTAAAGACTTAGAATACCTCAGTCTTACTCACGGAGTATCAACAGAAGTAGAATATTCTGCCTTCTAACGTTGATACTACCTGACTCTTTGAATATTCAATAGAGCTGAGCGGAAGCGAGGCAATTGAAGGCTAAGATCTGAATCCTTCCTAGATCAGCTAACGGGTACCTTGAACACGGAGAGACTCGATGAGTTCAAGAAGTATTGGCTTGGAGAGACTCGACAAGGCAACGATATGCGTTAGATGTAGTAGGGAGTTTTGGGTAAAAAGTATAGTAATGATTCCAATCATGCGCTGGTGGTTTCTACGACATGATCTAATCTAATCTTTTGTGAGTATAAGCGAATATGAGTCATAGATGGAGAGTAAATCCGAAAAATAATAAGCATATAGAGCATAGGAGATTCCTTACAGGTTGGCCCAAAGCATTTTGTTTCCTCACATGGGAGACTATGCTAGGAAGCCAAAAGGTGTGCATTTAGTGCTAGAATACATCCAGCAAGTTCGCCATTATTCATTTAGCAGCCCAAAAAAGTGTTGCCCAGATTTCGGGTGGGTGGTGATGACATACAACACACAACAAAAGGTCGGCCCAAAGCATTTTGTTTCCTCACATGGGAGACTATGCTAGGAAGCCAAAAGGTGTGTTTTTAGTGCTAGAAGGCATTCCGCATATGCGCCCATATTCATTTACCAGCCCAAAAAAGTGTGGCCAGAAAGTTGAGATCAAAAAAAGCATTGCATACAAGAAATCATCGCAACATAGTATACTACTGCTACGTAGGATCCCAGGGGTGGTTGCGGTGGTCATGTCTGGTCTGCTGGCATCTGGAGCACTTTCTTTGAGATGACAAGGGTTATTGAATCCTGGCTCCACCACCCTTCACTCCACCACCCTTCACTCTACCTTTGGTTGCACTGGTGATCCTTTGAGTCTGAGGCCTGCCCTTCTTGGTGATTACTGGTGGATCTTGAATGCTATCCCTTCTCGCTTCCTCTGCAGGGTATCTCCTTTATAAAACAAATTGTAAACTGAGTTCGCATTTGAATGTTTTAAAGTAGACTTACTGAATTTGGCCAAGTCAATCCCTCAAATCCTCGAGCTGCTCCTCCGTTTGAATTGAGGCCATCATAGAACGCATATCTGCCAAAAGTGCATTGTATACTTTCCGTTGCCAAATGGTGCAGGTTCCTGGGGCTTCAGGCGAGGCAGGTGGGCCCTGTTGGTTTTGGAGAAGTAAATTTGAGGAAAGGGGATTAGAGACCAATTTGCTGGGGAGATTTATTGCAGAAAATCAGACCGAGTGACTGGTATGAGAATTGTGTGTTACTGTGGGAGTAGAGCGAACATCAAGGCCTGGGTCTTGGAACCATCTGTTAGGAATGACAGTCAGAGATAGTGGATAAGGAACCGAAATAAAATTTAGATCACACCGGGCCTGGATGAGGGAAACATGAAAAGGAAGTCCAGGATTTTTTACCCATGTGGTGAAATAGTGTCAGCAAGGAATACCCATATTGGTACCCATGCAACAATCACACATGTATCTCCCATCGGCAAAGATAACAAGAAGATGAGTAGCTGCAGAAGACACGTGCTTAATGAGGATGATGTGGAGGGGTTGAAGGTCATGATCTTTAACTATGTGAAGGAGGAATCGGGCCTCAATGTAGGCATTGTCATTGTAAAAGTTGTTCCTGCCCTGAAACATCAAGTAAATTTAAGCTGGGGGCGATGGGACTGATATAAGCTCTCACCTGTTCCTCCCCATTTTGCCACTCAAAACCGGGCTCATCCTCATTGGCAGTGATCGCATATTCCAACTGTAATGGCATGAGTTGCAAGCCAAGGGAGTGCACAAATAAAATGCATATCCAACTTTGAACACCCTCAGGAAGTTGCAGAGCAGAAGCGTTATAGAACAGTGCAAGTTTCATCTGCTCAAAACTGGCTTGCAGAGCTTTGGGACCAACGTGCTCGCACAGGAGATCTAAAATAGGCTTGAACAGGTTATATTGAAATGTGATCATCAGTGATCTCCACAAAATAAAGCGGAAAGGGACCGGAAAGAGATCACTAAGTCATCTGAGAGTTGTGTAGGACAATGAGCCCTTGTTGCAAAATGTGCTCAATTGACTACATAGAGTCCTTTGTGGGTTCCGCAGTTTAAGAAGGTAAGGTGGGAAGCAAATCATTGAGTGGGCTAATTTTGCTTCCTAATCTAATCAGGCTGATGGCAGCGCAGCAGGGGCTAATTTTAGATGTAATCTTATCTGGCTGATGCCGGCCCGGGGCTATGGGTTGCCAAATAGACTTTGGTTATCTGGCAACTAGTTGTTTCTGGCAACCCGGGTTGCCAAATAGATTTATCCGCTTTTGATAGCCGGAGTACTGAAAGTGAGCTCCTTCCAGAGTTTCTTGATCTTGGCCTGGGTCTGAACCAACTGAAAATACCCGAATTGCCAATCTGGTTCATGTGCAACATGTCCAGTGAAATGATTGGCAGATTCATTGACCTCCAAAATGCAATGATCAGCATGGTAACAGTGTACAAGTTCAAACTGAAGAGCTGGGTGAAAATCTTCACTTCCAAGTATAAGAGCCTCAATTGGATTTCAAAGAATGTCGAGAGTTTGATCAATGAAACCAGGAAGTCATCAGTTTTTATAACCCAACATTAAACCCCTCAAAAGGGCCTCCAAATTCCACACTCAGCAACTAATGTGTAGAAGCATTGGTAATCCTCCTAATTTCCTTTTTTTCACTTGTTTAGCACATTTTTAAATAGCACATTCACTGAATACTCCCCCCCCCCCCATTGTCACTCATTTGATATAATACTTAGTCTACCAATTAATTATCAAGTGTCTGCGGAATTCTCTTGTGTGTTGTGCTGTGCTTGACTTTGTATTGCATGGCACTTGGCCTTGTATTGTGTGGCACTTGACTTTGACGTGGTTTTGTATTGCACAGAGATCACCTCCTGAACGTAACAAAGACCTGGAGGAAGGCTATTTTTGACGTGGACACCCCCAAAAAGGCTATTTATCTTGTGTGGAAGGCAAATTCTGCAATATATATATTGCAATAGATTAAATGTGCATCTGGACTGCCATAATTTCCAGCTATTTTGCACCACCAAAGTCTTTTTAGCCTGATCTAGTGGATGCTGGAGAAAGCCAATCATGGTCCCTCTTACCAAGGCCAACTTGTAATGAATGTGACCATCACTTTGTTACATCCCCACCATTTTCTTTTATTTCCTGTTGTCCCATCCACTCAATGCATATCCTGTGGATAGTCGACAGTCATTCCATTACCTCTGCTTTGTCCCTGCTGGTCTGATCTTTGATGTCATTTGATGTACACTGCCACCTCTGTTACCATATATAAAGCCTGTACTTGTAGTTAGCTCTTCTTAGGCCAATCTACTACTTAAACCAGTCATTTTACCCCATTCCCATGTGTCGGAGCTCATGCACTCATGCTTCCATCACACCAACCAGGTGCATCACCATCAAGCCATGTGTTTCACCATGCTGCTGCCATTGATACTGCCAGTGGCCAGCCCACGGCTGTTTGGTGCAAAAGCGCTGCAGCAATATATTCTTCTAGAGTCCAAAATGTTCCTTGCTCCTCTACCACCCATGTCCCTCCTCGTTTGAAGGGAAAGATGTCTCCAGTGCCCACTTCTTGCAGAATATGTGCCACTTTTTTTGTCCCAGACGTTCACTCAAAAACACTCCATCTGTTCCCTTGACCAAAATACCACAAAACCACCAACACAACTGGTGTCAACAAGTTGGCACTCCATTTGGTTCCACTAACAATGGAGCAGCTCTTTCTCCAACTTTGTCTTGTCATCCTTCCCTTGGAGCGATGGATCATATACATGCTGAACAAGTATACAGAGAGACCAATTGTGGGTGAGCCTGATGGCCAATTCTTTCTCTTTTTGAGCTGTGGCAGGGGTTGGACCCATGACAAAGCCAGATCGCTTCTGAAGAAGCTGACCAAGAAGTATCTGGGTCAATGCCTTGGGGCTTCTGACATACACCAAATAGTCCTGGCTGTCATTGAGCACTGTGGTGTGGATTTAATTGAGCAGTAGGTTCATGGTGCTGTTGCCACCAGCTAGATGGGGCACTCACTGGGTGTCCATATGCAACACTACAAGAGGTGCCAGGATCTTCCCAAGTACATCTCCTTTGAAATGGTACACAGGAACACCAAGTTGAGTGCAGTGTGACATGGACTCTTGGGGTTTGCAGGGTGCAATGGGCCCACAGAGGTCATGGTGACGGACTCAAACAGTTCCTCCATCAGCTGCACCCCAACCTGAACTCATCTATACCACCAGAGCTCATGGCCCAGCTCAACACAATCCGGCAGCACCAAATCAACAAACAAACTAGGCTCAACATGTTCAGGGACAACAAATTGAGGAATTACACCAAAAGTTGCAGGCATCCCAAGCACAAAATGTGGAGTTGAGGAAGGAACTGGAGCTGGAGAGGCAGTGAAACACATCCACAGCTGCAGGGAGTGGGTCTGAGTTTCAGATTCATCCTTCATGGTACTTAACATCTCATATCTCAAAGCTCCAAGGTCGATGGTATCTCCTGAAAATGCCCAAAATGCAAATATGTGCCTTCTTTGTTTCATGACCTGATCATCCCTGTCTTCAGCTACCAACCTTGGGTCAAGAGCTTTGCCATTGTGGTCATACCTGGTCGCCCTGTCCTCATGATCCCCATGAGCCCAATTTCCCCATGCACCATGGCCCACACCACCCAGTGTGTGGCCTTCACCTCTGCAGGTTTCTTTTTCAGCTCTTTCTGCCCTCACTAAATCTTTCTCTAGGACACTCTCAGATGTAGTCTCACTAGTCAGACTCTATAAAAAAATTGTTCAATGAACTTTAATATAAAGTCTGAATCTCCTAGCACACTGGTTACTGGACCTTGGAAAGCCATGATAATTGCATGAGTGCACATGCATTGATGTTCCTATGTGTTGCATTGGGACAGGCTGTGCACAGCGACATGTCGCACTTGCTCCTTCCTCAAATGCCACAAACATTCATCTGGAGTACACCTGCAGGCTACAAGGTAGTTAGTTCACAACATTCTCTGTACTACCCGCTTCCCTATGTGCTCCATGATCACGAATGTGCAGGGCTTTGCAAAAGTCTCGATGGATTTCATTTGTTTGCAATAACCCTAACTGGCAGCACCAAGACAACCTTTTATATCACATACATACTCATTGTACTTGCTGTCATTGCAGATCCTTCACTCTGTCCCTCAGAAAAATTCCTCCAAACCCCTGCCTGCTAATTATCTGCCTGACAATTCCCTTACAATTAGAAATGGTGTGTTGATTTCACTGCCTGCAACTTTTCTGGATGAACAGATGGATGTAAGGAGTCAAACATGAAGAGACTAGGCCTCAAGGTCCTTGCAATCAACTCGGGAAACCCACTTGGAAGTGCAGCACTGCTGAACGAGGATCTGTGGACAACTGCCCGTACCCACCCCAACTTTGTCCTCTCTGGACCAGAGCAACTGAAAAGTGCTGACTTTGAAAAGGCTCTCTGTGATCCCCAGTTCTTTGACCGCATTTGCAGGACTGGCTTCAATGAGGTGCATCTCCTCAATTCCTGGGGTGCTAGCTTCCACAAAGATTTCCAGCAAATGTGACACTTGAAGCCCAGAATGTCAGAGAAGTACAATCACTGGATTCTCACCTGTGCCACTGTTTGACACAGTGCTCCATTTAATAACATTTGTCAACTCCTTGGCTTGAACCACAACTTTCACCTAATTCAATGTTCCTGCACTTGTCCTGACCTGTATATCATCTTCTGAGATGGGTAGGACAAACCTTGTTTGGTGGTGGAGTGGGATGGTGGGCTTTGGCAAAGTGGCAGTGTTGGTGCTAACAGAAATGATGGTGCTGCATGGTGTCTGAAGTTCAACCCTCAGAAGATGTATTTCTTTTAATTTCGCATATTTTGCTGATAAATCATACCCATCAGCTGTAAAATAAAGCAATAAGAACTGTATAGTTGTGACTGATGTGTGACAATTGGGGGAAGTGTCAATATAAAGGCCCAAAAAGGGTACATTGCTATGTACCCAACCATTATTGGCCAGCCAAGCATTGGCCTTAATGCAATGTACCCCCCTGCCACAACTGGGTACATATATATAAAGGTACAGCTGTACTTCTTCTGAATGGCTACGAAAAATGGGTTTGCATGGTCAAATAAGGTTGAATTGATTTATGAACATTATATGGATGGGGCTCAAACTTCTTACAAGCCTTGCATGCCTTCTCCATGTGTCCTGTTTCGATATTTAAGTAGTCCCATGGACACGAAAAGCACTCTTCAACAATGTTTCTTTAGATGGGTTTTTGAGGCAGGTAGTGCATACCTGTGACAGGCAATCCACTGTATGGCAGTGCACAAGCATTCCACTATTACAGCACAAACAACAGACCTAAAATGTCCCTGATGAGCTAACAAAAAAAGATCCAGGAGGAAATGTGCATGTCATCTCTTCCCAAATTACTGTTGCCCAGAAATCCTATTAGTACAATACTAGTGTTCCCCTCCTTGACCTTGATGGGCCCCACAAGATTTTGCTTATTTATGACATCCTCTGTAAGAACAAGTCCAGAGCCAAGCACTTTACATGGAGCCCTACCCCCAGTGGATTTCTGTGCTATATGTCTGGTCTGGTGATATACTGCACCTGAGTGTAGGTGTGAAAGTGAATGTCAAAGATAATGTATGAGATACCCAAACAACTAACACCCCAAACACACCATACTCTGAACTATTTAGACTTGGTGAAAGAATGAACTCTCGTGGCATTGGCATCTTCTTGT
The DNA here is from genome assembly GCA_029282285.1 of Mycena rebaudengoi. Lineage (NCBI taxonomy): Eukaryota > Fungi > Basidiomycota > Agaricomycetes > Agaricales > Mycenaceae > Mycena > Mycena rebaudengoi. The sequence continues at coordinate 219,052 of JARJCX010000084.1, forward strand.
GAAAGTCAACACTAGTCTCACAACAGCACTAGTCACAGGACAGCTTTACAGTCCTCCTGTGCCCATAGTGGATCATTGGGGGTTGGGGGAGGGAAACACTGCGCTGGTAGAGGTGCACTGACACTCCCCAGACTTGGACAAACTGCAACTGAACTCACAGAAACAATTCCATAGCAAAACTTGGGACTGCAACTGGCCTCACTCGACCAATTCCAACAGTGACTTTAGAACTTGGGACTGTGACTGAACTCACAGGGACAATTCCAGCAGTGACTATAATCATCAGCCTCTCTCAACTGATCCCAATAGTCCCTTTAAAAGGTGGGAACTGCAACTGAACTTGAAAAACAATTCCAACAGTGACTAGCACTTTTCCAGGCAGCTGGGACAAAACCTCTTGACACTTAATCATGACTAATTGTACTTGTCACAATTACTTGGTCGTGACTGCTTGTAACTCAAATAATATATATATTGAAGCTCTAGAGTGTGAACCAACTGTAGGACTCGTTGGGTGCGTAGGAGCCTGTAAATACTTATTTGTTGGGGAAAGACGCAGAGGGAGCTCTGGCGAGTGGTACAATCCTAATGAGGTCGAATGGTATGTTATAACCTGCAGGAGACAATACTAAGCTTAGGACGTCCTTAGTGTTGTCATGTCCCAAAAGTGTTTGGAGACAAGACCGAATTATTCCCTGACCAAGGCCAAGGTGAAATCATCAACAGAATATGCAGAACCCCCAATTCTCATGCCTATGGGAAATAATCCAAGATCAGGCCACTTTTCGAAATTACTAATCCTTGGTAATCAGCATGACTCATCATGACTCCGCATGACTCACCTGTCAACCACTGCACAGCAATCAAGGTTACATGGCAACACTGACAGTTCGCATCAAGCTCTGTAACAACATTGACAGTTGGCATCAGGTTTCTAAGGAAATGGTGATTCCAAATGACTGGATATGACTCATAGTGACCCATCAGCTGACTCACTATGACTCATAATTGATGGGGATTTTAGTATATAAGCAACCTGTACTGTAGCTGTTAACAGAAGAAATCTGTCACTAGCACTTTATGTTTACATCTGTTTGTTTGTTTGTTTACTCGGCTTTGGTCACTTGAGCTGGTTTAGAGACCAGCTTATTTGTCTTTAAGCTACACTAAGCGCTTGCACCGAGAGTGTCTTTCACAAACATTAGGTTCCTTCACCTTGGCATACGATACCTGAGGGACCCTCACAATCAACGTTGTAATCAGATCGCCATCCCGTTGGCTCTTTCTTTTTCTATCTGGATCGATCACCTTGGCATAAGATACCCGATCACCCCTTTTAGTCTTTCAAAACAATCTTCCTTAATCAAGCAGGTCTACTCAACCTTGGTCTACGATACCCAAGCAGCCCTGGCTCTCACTGGTCCTTCACTCTGACAAACATGGCGACCACTGGATTGTTGACAGTAATGGGTGGTTTCCTCATGATGGTTTATCCAATTTCCTCATGATGGTTTAGCCACTGAGTAGTTCACTACATTATAATTTTATTTATTGATTTGTGTTTCTCAAATTCAAATTCCACCAGAGCTAGATAGATATAATACAAGCGAATTTGCATTGCAGAGTGAGAGAAATATATATTACAAGAATTAACCAAGAACTAAGATGGAGCATTAATATCTATTGGCCACATGTTTCGATATGCTCCTCAACGATTGTGCCTATGAAATATTTGGAGCAAGTAGGGCATTGAACCAGCAGGGCTTGCAAAGCCATTGCTGATATGCCTCCACCTTGGGCCAAGGATACAATGTGCGCTGCGTCCGGCAGCATCAGAACATTGAGATTGCTGGGGGGTAGAAAGAAATAGGAAGAGTCCACTTGAACACCCACAGACACATGAGAGGTTGCAGCTGCTGCAGCTGCAGGTCCTGGTGGGACATAATATACCAGCCATTGGAGCACCTGCAAGTAGTATCACAGAACCCTGCAATTCCCCCGACCCAGAAGAGGTTGAAGTGTTTGATATGCGAGAATGCAAAATTGCCTCTACAAGGCCCCTCCCCATTGTCACTAAGTCTAAAGCTGGAATACTCACCAAATTGGATGCTGAAAGGCACCAGGAATGCGATGACCCAGACTTGAAGCTCTCCTAGACATTGCAAAGCCCATTGGCCTTGGTGGTGCAGGAGCTTTCAAGCACAGTCAATCTTGACGTCTAGATTATCGGGAGCAGCAGGTGGGGGGAGCAATAGCTGTGAGGTTGGGCCAATGTAAGCATAGATCCATTTTGAATGTGAGGCTGAGGATGTTCGATAAACCTGCAAATTGAATTAGTACTGCAAACATGGCAAAGAGAAGAAAAAAAACAGGAAATGTGGACCAGAAGTTGGGCATTGAGGATGCACAAGAGGTGATTGGGGGAAGGCACATTCAGCATCATGATAATTCATTATTGATCCAATACTGACAGAGTGCTGCTGCCACTGCCCATGAGAGTGTGAACGGTTCAAATATGGCCAGAGGAGAATGTTTATGGTAAATCAGGCTGAGACAAAGGTTATTGAGATGGTCAGAACAAAGATGAGGAAAAGGGGAAGTGTGGTTTGGGGGAGAGAGTCAGGCGAAGATAAGATCATTGGAGGCAGGTACAGCACTCTAGCACTGCCACAACCTTGGCAATATTCACAAAAGCTTTCAAGAGTCAGGTGCCAGTACGTTGAGACAGCTGAAATGAAAACACGCTTACAATTTGGCGAAACTCAGTCTAAACCGATCATCTTACTGCTCAGTGGTACACAATTAGAGTCAGAGTAAGCTCCGAGCTGCTGACTGAGTCTCAAAGATGTGATGGAATACAAGTGATTGACCATACTGCGACTGTATACGATACTCTAAACAATGTGGGGTCAGTACAGTGTTCAGTGAGTTAGTCGTGAGTAGTCATATGTGAGGGCAGTATCACGCAGGATCACTAGAAACCATACCAAGGAGATTGTATGAATATCCATATTTATTTAAACACTGCTACACAAAGATCATAGACCTCTAGCGGGGATTTTGGGCCAATATAGTCTTGTCATGACTCCGAGTCGTATGAGAAATAGTAATTCTCAGGCACAGATAAACAGTCATGAATAATGGAAGAGTCGCAACTACCAAAATAGACCTTCAGGCGATCTCCGAGAGTGTGATCACATGTCAGATGGTGAACCAGTTGACTAAGCAAGTCAATCCGAGGATTCCCGATGAAGTCCGAGAAGATCCGACGATCTGATCAAACATTCACATGAAAGATGTGGTTGTCATGATTAGGTCGAAAGCACGCAATATGGCGTCAAGGCGGTCTAGATCGCTCCGGATCTTGCCTTGACTAAAGATAGATGACGCTGAAGGCTCTCCGGAACTTTCGGAACTACTCTAGACAGTCGGGATTGATTCCTATAGGCTACAGGCCACCGATCTCCGATCAAACACGGTTGATAGACGGATAAAAGGACCATATACCTCATTTCTATTACTCATTTTCCTTATCTGGCATGTACTAAAATAGATTGTAAACTAGTATAAAAGCAACATAGAATAACGCGATTCTGGACTGTATTTTCCTCACAGCTACTATAGCCGTGACTATTGTCATCATTGGTTGTGGGTCACGGGGTCAGTGCATGTCTGGGTTTTACGCGGAGTTCGAAGTTGTACTACTTTAGCAGAAATATATAGAATCAGAACATAGTTGTTTGATAACCAAAGTCCCAGCAAAGTAAGCTGATTAAGAAAGTCATAAGAAACAGTCAAGTCTGTACCTAAGTGGTCCTTTAAGAGTCGTGACTAAGTGTCAAGATGGAGGATAGCTGTTGATATCGCTCCTTTGAGTTCGGTTGCAGTCTAAGTACCAAAGAAGTAAAGTCTAAGACAGTCTCAAGTGACCTAAAGTTCAGTCCAAGTGTGGCTTAAGTTGTCGGAGTTGTTCAAGTACACTTGCGACTGTGTTTCATTCCATCCAAACACCCCAAAGATAGTGTTTCTCTTGTGAGAGACTTTAGTCAAGGTTCTCGAGTAATACTCACGAATATTCCCAATGGCACAATTAGATCTATAGTCATTCATTGCAACTGTCTACGGTTCATCTTACTCAATTCTGATTGAGAGGACCCTAGTTATAGAAGCACCAATATAGTCAAGTAGTAGTAGTGTGTGTGTGTGTGTGTGTGTTGGGTGTAGTTCATTTTGTGTGCGTCTTGCACATATCTTGAGATTATACTTTTCACGACTATACTTGGGTGCACCGTTTCAACGTTCCATTGGAGGCATCTGGCAGTGACTGGAGTTACATAGGTCGTTTGTTTGGTTCACCGACTGCAGCCAATTATTGTCTTGCAGCAACTTCCACAAGCTGTCACTTGAAGTCTCAGCCTGAGCCTAGCCCCACGATGACTGTCCACATCTTGGCCAGCATTGTTGACCCACTCACACTCCACCTGCTTAAACTGCTTTCTTGGGTTCTCCTATTACTCCTGGTGTGTGCATGCCCAAAGGATCACAGTGAAGAATGTGTGCACAAATGAGGTGTTGTGCTTGATTTTGATCATCACAATCATTCTGCACCTCCTCCCAACCCACCTCTGGCTCTTTCACCAGTGCCTTCTCCTCCTTCTACTCAACCAAATTCTCCGGATCCTGCCCCACAGAAACCTCCCACACCACCCCCCAAATCATCCATATTGCCGCATGTTGCTGTGGCAAAGACAGCAGTTATGAGTATCTCTCTAATGTTCATCTCCTTGTCTAACATTATATGCCTAGGTGAATCCCAAGAAGCATGCCACATTGTGCCCACCACCATGTTACATCCCTTCACTACTTTCTCCATCCTCCCATCACCCCCCATGTTTCTGGCTCTTGTGTTGTGTCTTCTACCACTACACCATCACCAGTGTCTGACATCACTCCTCACCCCAACCATCACCCCAAACTTGTCCCATAAGTTAAAAAGGCCAGATCAGCTGGCATGACCTCTTGGCCAAGAGACACCCATTTTCTGATGATACAGGCAGTCTCTCTTTTGCTTCTCCTCCCTCCACCACTAGTGCCCAATATCTATGACAAGGGAACCGGTGAACTCAGTGACGACAACCTCTATCCTCATAATGATGAGAGTGCAAGTACTTTTCCCTCACCTCCAACATACTCTTACAATCTTCTTTTGCAACTCCAGCCCGTTAAACGAGAAACTAGCACAATGCTTGATGTATCCTCAACCACAGATTCTGATGATGAACAACCCATTAGTGCCCCTCCTGCATTGGATCGTCAATGCGTACCTACACACTCCCAAGATGCACGAGTTCTTGCGCATTATCGCCATGAATGTGCCCATCACATGTTCACGACTTGTCGACCTCTTCTTCGAACATATCCTATCTCACCCCATTTGTAACCATGGTATGTTGCGATTCAATTCGCTCTCCATGGATGGACTTACTCAACAACAGCTTAGTCAACACTCACAACCGGAACACCTCTTGTATGGCAACACTGCCTCCCGCTACTCAAATGGACTTAAGTTCTCCCACATACCGTCATCAGTGTAAGATCAACTGCCACGTCTTTAGTTTCTCCCACAAACCTTGTCTCTAGATTTTCTCTCTCCTTCTCCCCTCATGCACCATTTCATCCCTCGAAAATCAAAGCAGTCTGTGGAGCCTCTGCTGGTGCCTGAATCGCCCTCTGCATCCACAACCGAAGAGACCACATCATCCAATGCTGGTGATGATGGTGCACTGTCCACGAAAAAGCCCCGCATTGAGGTGACCCAGGACTTCAAAAGGAAGAGTACTTGCACAAAGGCTTCACTCGCAAGATGCGCAACACTGTTGACAAGGCTCACAAAAATACCTGCCAGCTTCCTTTTTGTTTTTGTGTTTGCAATACACAGCATCTGACACATTTCCGTTCTTAGGTGTGTTCTCTTCATTCTCATTAACAACAAACCTCAGCTCTATAGGGGCCCCCTCCCAGCAGTCGACTGGCTCAACTACCAGCCCCCGATGGAGTTCCACTTGTCTTCCATATCCTGGGTGCTGTAGGCCAGCAAGCACTGTGTGCCTTCTCATGTCTAGACCCATGTTGATGGCTGCTGTTCCTTATGATCCCCTACTCCAGCAATTGGTCGATTTTGGTAGTGATGTCAATGTTCAAACTGCCCAAGTGCTTGTGGTGCCATCAATTCTTACTGCGACATTACTGGCCAAACAGCAGGTCTGTTCAAGCTTGTGAAAGCCTGGCATGCAATTGGTCACTTGGTGAGCCAGTTCACCCTGCCATTGTGCTCTAGTGCTCATCTCCTGCAGCATGAAGACCCCATCGTCTCAAAACATGTTATCAAGACCAGCCATGCCTTCACCTGCACCATGGAGCTTGTTCATGAGCTTCGGCTCCTGTCCCACCATGTCAACAACCTCATTTTATTTCCTGATCCTGCTCATTATACCACTCTCAAGTGTGTCCGTGCAGAGGCAGAGCGCAAGTACAGCTTCATCAAGGTGCTGGGCTCCAATGACCCGCTCCTGATGGAGGGTGTAAGATCATGTTCAATTCCACCCAGACCACTCAGATCCAAAGAAAGGGTGAGCAGTACTCGTCGTCAAGGGTGGTCCATTGTGCATCCCTGCGCTTCACCTCCACCTGTGTTACATGCATGGGACCATGATCATGGTGCATGGACACATCCTTCCCCACAAAGTGGAGGCATTTTCGGGTGGGCAGTGTGTCTCAATTCTGCACTTTACACATGATTCCCTGTGGAAGGCATGTGGCCATAGTTCAGTGCATGGTGGTGTTCATACAATCATATAGTTTCCTGTGTTGGTGATGTAGCACCTAAAGGCCTGCATTGCATAAATTCCTTTGCCTCATAGCAACTAAAGCCCAAAAAATGAGTCCCTTATAAGGATCTCAATAACTGTTACCTTGTAGTAAGTGTTATTGAGGCAGAAGGATGCACCACACAAATTTTCCTGCCAATCAACTCCAACATGCAGTCCTGGATCATGATTACCCTCCCTTCCCAGCACATATTTGATAATATTCAATGCCATTGGTCCCAACCCTCCCTTTGACCCAACCAGGTTCAAGAACTATATTACGCTTTGGTCCGCTGTCTCCCGAATGTAACGCATCCACAACACCTCATTTTGAGTGATGTTCCTCTCTTTTCCTCCCTTCATTCTATTTTGCACCCATTGTACATCCCCATCCCCTCTTCACTACGCTTATTTCTCTGTGCCCACTCCACTTTCTCCATCTTGGCACGCACTTCCATCATACACTCCGGACCTGTATTCCCTTTCGCCAATCTGGCCTGCATTGCACATGGAGGCTTTCATGGTCAACACCTCACCTATGCGTGTCGCAAAAGTCGCTACTTTCTTTTGAACCCTGCCACTATTTTTAGGTGGGTTGGAATCCCACTACTTTTTTTTTTCTGGACCTAATGATCCCGCCACTTTGAGATATATTGAAGGATGATAAAGTATTGTGACCCTAATCAGGGGTCTTTCCTGTGGGGTCTGTGCATATGATTTTGCCCATCAATTATTTTTGACATTCACTCATCTGGTGTAGATCACACCCGAGTTGAGCGCTTATGGGTTGAAGTTGGAATACAGTTCACCAGATGTTTCCTTTCTGTTGCTTAGAGCGACTCCATTGGTTCAATTCAGACAATCCCCACCACTTGGGGCCTCTACACAATTTATTTCTTGACTTAATTAACAGTCACTGTGACGAGTTTCAAGACTACTAGAATCATCATCCATTCTCCAGTAGAGGGAATGATCAGAGTCCTGCGGTATGATTACAGCTACTATTTTGTCATTGGGGAGCATGAACTGACTTGGTGCAGACAATTCCTGCAGGATATGTGATCCTCCAATCCTGTCCCATCGAGCTTGTATGCATCCTGTAAATCATCCTCTGTAGAATGGTACTCCATGTCTTCTGCTGGCAAAAGGGCATCCAGAATGCCAGGGAGATGGGTGAATTCCACTTCTGGCTCCTGTTGAGGATACATGTAGCCATTGTTGTTATCCTCTCTGACTCTTCATGTGGAGCGCCCATTGATCAGCAAAGCTGTTGTAGAGACGTTGACTGAGAGTAAAGTGCTTCCACATTACCGCAGCATCAGTACAGTTGATTGCTCTGCGAACGAGGAACCACATTCTTTCTCCTCCCAATGGAAAAATCATGCCCCTTTCTTGCCTGGTGCAACTCCCCTGCATTATCCTCTCCTTGTAACCACTTCTCCCAGGCTTCCGAAGTTTCTATTTTCGCCCACCTCTCATTTGGTGCTTGGTGGCAAGCAAAGAAAGTTCACCCTCCTTCTGTCACTGGGGACAAGATGCAATTTAACAGTGCTGTAAATTGTGGTTAAATTGCATTACTTTTCAAACAGTCAGAGGAAATGCCTATGATATTCTGGTACAGAATATAATCAGAATATTTTGAATTTGAGTAGAATTTACCTGGAATTTTTTCCATGTCAGAAAGTTCTGAGTAAATTGGCTAAATTTCTGACAAAATGATCATAATCTGCTGACTTGGAAAGTTTGAAATATACAGTAAAAGCAATTTTGAACACCTGCCCAAAAAGGAATGACTTGATCTTAGCCTGCTTAGCTCTTAGCATATTGCCCAATTTGTAGCCTCAAATCAACTGAGGGACTACCAAAAGACGCTGAACTAAGTTGATCTTATAAGTACTGTATGCAACTGGGAATTTGATGGAAACAATTGAGCTCAAAACAACTGTTAAATCGTGAGTTTTTGGTGTGCTGAAACCAATGCTGAAAGTAAACTCAGCCCATTTGGTTGCAATATCACTTGTGCCACCCTTTGTGAGTGAAAGGGCAAAGATAATGCGAGTGCCATCATCAGTGATGCTGGATCCACTGAAGTAGAGGGTTCGTGCATTGAGGAACACTTCAACCTTCTTAGATATCCCAGTGAAGACATCTGGGGATTCCAACTTGATGGACTTAGAAGGAGCTGGTCTATTGGCATAATTGTGATCTGCATGGGCGATGTGCTCCATTGGCAACAGTTGTGTGATCTGAGCATGAGATCAGGGAGGTGATTCCGGGAAAAAGACTGCAAATTGCAGCCCAGAGAAGTGCCCAGAACCCAGCATCATGTCAGACACAATAGCCAATACACTGCCACAAACAGTGATAGCCAAGGTTGCACTCAAGCTCTAGAACAAGGAAAGGGATGGAGAGAGGATAATGAGCACTAAAAGCTTCTCATGATGTTTGAAGGTGTTTGTCCCAATGAACCTTGAATAAATCAGAAATCTGGCATGTGAAACTATCCTTGAATTTCAGTTTGCCACCAGAAAGAGTGTTTTTTTTTTTTCAGGCTGAAATCCCATTTTTGCCAGACACTGCTTCAATAGGGCACACAGAACAAGAATTAGTTACTGTTAATAGAGTTGGGGGATTGGATGCATCTTGGATTAATTATAATCATGGAAAAAAAGGATTGGGGGGGAAAAAAACAATGACAAGATATGGAAGGTGTCCCACAGTGGTTATCCAATTTGACCTTTCAGAGAAACAGTGCTCAAATACCAAGAATCCAATACTTGTAGGTTGCTCATAGGCACTCATACACACTCCACAGTGGATTGGCAGAACAGCCAGAAAGCAGGATTTTTAAGTGGCAGACAAGTGTCACTGGAGTCCAAGATGCAACCAAAAAAAATGAGAGGTGTCCCTCCATGCTGTGGGTGCATTGGGGAATGGGGGCATTGTGCTATGAGTGACAAGTATTGCAGTGGCACTGCATGCAAGTTCTGTGCTGCAGGTGGAGGATATACAAGATGGTGCACATTGAATTCCCCTTTAGGCAATGTGCCTCACTTGCTCATTAAAAACAGAGGAATTCACATCAGCTTTTTTCTTCATTTGCGGAAGGGGACCAACCATTCAATGCCCCTCCCCTCCCTCACTGTGCTTGGGGGACCCCCCAAGCTGGGGCATTTCAGGTTGGCACACTGAAGCCTCGTTCCGCTGTGAGCTCTCACTTCGCTCGACCCACCAACCGGCATTGGATCGCGATAAATTACCACCCAACCCCAGCGGTATTCCCTATACCCCCACTGAGTCAAATACATTGCTACCGCTCGAGCGTACCACTAAACACTCATCATCACGTCATTCCGGGCCCCTATCTTCCCTATGCCACCAACGAACAACGATCCGGGTCTCCACTTTTCCTCAAACCGCCTTCTCCCCCAGCTCCATCTCATCTAGAACCCATGTCCAGATATTAAAAGCCCACAAACGCCCCTCGAAAATAATAAAAAGGTATGTACGGTTATTCGCCTGCCTCCCTCTGCTTAGGCAATGGGGGCAAAGAAACGAATAAGCCGTATACAGTCCTAGCGCGGTTCGAATGCGCGTCTCTCAGTTATGAGCATCATAGGCCGCTAGACCATAGTACCGTTATATTTCTTGGAATCCGCAACAACGGGATAGTACACCACAGGGCCAGGTGCTTGACATAGGACCTGGAGATGGGTTTATATCGCTCAGGAGGAAATACGAGCCCGACTGTAACACAGACCAGGCATGAAGGGCCTTCGTTTGTGTGCGTCATTGCCAGCTTGGCTTGGCTGGAGACCCGGGACATGCAATGTCATGTTGTATGACATAGAAGGCGAGTCGTGCGACCCGGAGCGCACCAAGACCATTCACTATTAATAGGTCCAGACGTCCCACGACGACTTGGTGGCCATACGATCCGGAGTGCGCCAAGAATGTCTTGTACCACACAACCCAGGGGTTATTTCGGGTCGTCGTAACAAGACAATCTATTTTCAGCCCCGGACGACCAAGCTGGCTATGACAGGCGGGTGCCAGTGAGGAGTCATATGGTAGGAGAGGGGGACTCGGGAGAGGGAAAACTATAAATACAAGGATCATTCTTCACATAAATCATCACCGAGTTCCCCTGTATTTCTCTAGTCTACACTAGTAGAAGGATAAGAATACACCCAACTATAGAGCTCTCTGGTCATCCAGCAGGCTCTCTTGTGAAACATCTCCCTCCGCTTTTCAAAGCACTCACAACATCCTCCTGGATCACATCCTTCACCCAAAAACACTCTGATTTGAGGAAAACAATACTCATACATGGAAACACTGCCGTTATGAACTTACTCGCAGTACGAAATCAGGGCACAGTAGCCTCGACCCACCATCTACGCTAACGCGGTCAGCCCTTCCTTTCTGTGGATAGATCTGACTAGGAACTTCCACCAGTAACATACAACATCCAGATACTCCTCAGACACTCTTGCCTGAGCATATCATCTTATTCACCTCGATCGACGACCTGGATCCCCTCGTATACATTACAAACAGGGTCAGAGACAAGGAATTTTCCCTCTGATCGCTGTCTTTGGCGATAAAACACCACGAAAACTATAAATCCTCTCGAGTCCGGCACTACTCGTGCTCCCGCATCGCTCTGAAACGACTGTAGGGATTGCAATAGGTCGATTGGCGCAGGAGAAGGCCTAGTATCAATCCCCTTCATCGACATACGAAGCGAAATATAGCTAAACCACACCCGGAGAAGCAACCCGGGCGCTCTTTTAGCTCTTAATTGTTATATTCTGGCCGCTCAAACACCCGGAATAACCACCAGCAGATCTGATATACCTAGTAGCACCCCCATAGGCATTTAATTAGACCTGCTTGGGGTAACCCATGCACTAAAAACAAATTAACTACACTGTTCACAAAGACTTGCTACACTCCACTGCCTTGATTATTTCCCCCAGAGGACGTACCTTTCTGAAACTCGCAGACCTACTTGCAGTCACCAGAACCGCAGTCAACATCACACCGCTTAAATAATGTCCATTAACCCTAACACCTGAACCTAAACCACCTAACCTGAACCCTGAAACCCCTAACCTCTAACCCAAACACTAACCTAAGTTTATACCTGGTATTTTTAGGCTAATACAAAGATATTGGATTCATGGGAATGTGCCTCATCTGGCATGATTTGCCATCATGTACCTCCTCTAAACTGAATGTGCCTCACATCAAATTGATGTGTGTGCACCATCTCGTTGGTCCTCCTGCAGGTGTGAAATCAGATGTTGATGAGGATTGTTAATGTGTATATATCATGTGCCTGATCTTCAACAATCCAATGCCTGCATTTATCTCTAGTCAACAGGACATCATTGTGATAATAGCATGTTCGATGAGGCAAGACTTGTCTGAGATTGTTATCTGTATTCCTAACTGATATTATGTAGTTTAATTGTCTTTCATTATATCCGAAAACAATTGGATAGGTGGCAGCAGCAGTAATTTTAGTTTTTGCTTCTTTCAATTGATATTTACAAGTAAAAAGTGCACCAACACTTGTGGCCACACAATTCTCAAAGGATATTTTCATAACCATTCCCTCAATTGCTTGGATTCAAAATAAATCTCACTACTTCCTGGAGAGGCCCAATGAATCAGAGATTAATCCAAAACATCCTCCATCTAATGGAACACTTAGTTTCACTTCCAACAAGCAAACCAAGTGCCATAAATTCTGGGTTTATACTCGGGAACAGGTCTAGAGGGAGATAACTGAGGAGATAACTGATGCAGCAATGGATTTTGGTAGACGCTTTCTTCACTATTGGCCCTCAGTCAACAGCCCATCAGGATCACTCAAATACAGTGAAAATGGCATGGGGGAGCCCTGCTGGATCTTTTGTTCAGATTCAACCAAAAAAAATGAAAAATCTTGGATCCTGAAACAATCCTTTGTAACTTGTTTCCTCCATATGCCAGAAACATTGCAGACACTGAGTTCAATTCTCAACCTTCATTAGCCTACACTTATCAACTTAAAGTGCTGCAAAGCACTTCTCAATAGATCTTCCTATCATTGTCAGCACAATATCCTGCTACAGAAGTGAATCAAATAACTCACTTAAACCCCTGGAGGACATAGAGTTTTCACCAGAAAACACTCCAACTGTTGGAGCTATCCATATCCATGCCAACAAACAGACAAAGGGTTGCCAAGTGTGGATTTGTACTGAAGAACTCCTGTAGCGGGAGATTACTTATGATACCACTGTAGATTTTAGTAGACAGTACTTTCTCCAGTCAAACACCACCTCTTATCCACCAAGTGCTCTCAGCTTTACTGAAGGGGTATAAAGGAGGAGAGTTGGATTCTTGTCTCAAAAGGAAGGAAGACTCATACCATTGGATATCTTTCAATCTCTATGTTTTAGAGTAGCAGAATGAGGTTTTGAAATTTTGGTATGAATATGTCGCCCCTGAAATAAATAACAAGTTGTACATTCACACACATTACAATCTGAGAATAAGAGAATGGAAGCGAATTTGAAGACATCCCTGGAGCCACAAGAGTCAATGATGGGTGCTTTGCAGATATGATACTTTTGTCCTGCTTTCAGATGGATTAAGCAGATGAAGAACTCAGAGAGGAAAGCACACAAGGTGGCAGGAGATCAGGGAGAATAAAACACAGGAATGCATATTGTTGGGTACCTACCAACAGCCAAGACTTAGATATGTGAACTGGTGAGCATGAAACTGAAATCATGCCCAGGACAAGGGACAGGACAACCCTGGACAAGACCCAGGACAACCTTGGACAAAGCCTGAGACAACCCTGGACAAGGCCCAGGACAACTCCAGACAAGAGCCAGGACAACCCAGGACAAGGCCTGAGACAACCCCGGACAAGGCTCCAGACAACCCCAGACAAGGCTCAGGACAACCCCAGACAAGCAACTTGCCATTTTAGTCCAGTGTTGTGTGGAAGTGTTTTTCTGGCTTACAAAATTGCCTTCTGGGGCAAGAATTTGATAGGAATTTGATGACAATATGTTCAGTGAACATATGTCAAATATGGCCATTGATCACATGCCAATCATATTTAAAATATGTTCAATATATGTCTCATGATCAAAGGGTTGATCATATGCTGATCATATACTGATCACATTCAAAATAAGTTCTATCATTTGATCACCAGGCTTATGCCTTCCTTATTTCCAATAAGATCAGCATATGTTCAGCATAAGCCCTATTATTAAACTGTGCATTGCCCACAGTGTGACTTTCTAGCCCTCCATTGTAATACTAGTAGTGGTATGGAATTTTATCTTGACATTTCACAATATTACTTACAGTTTAAATTATGTATGGTACAATACGGGCAAGTTCGGATTATTTCGGAACATATAAACAACATCAAACAATTAAATTGACATGGAACCACTGGAATGTACCTGCATTCCGGAGAACCCTGTAGAACCATCTAGAATCACCTGATAATACCACACATCCCGTCAAGTTAGACGGGACGTATGGCCCTAACGTCACGTCTAACTTGACGGGAATGCGCAAATTCCCGTACCATGGATATACCACATGTATCAGTACGTGCCCTTGGAAATTTTTCGTGTTTTTTACCCCAAATACCTTCAAAATGGTGCACACACGTTTTTTTTTCTCGTAGTCAGTAACCTACTCTAATGTATTTAGTGGCGGTGTCTTTGTACCATGCATACCACGGAACACCTCAGACGTGTGGGGGTATGAAAAATACCCCCGATACCTTTCCCGACGCGACGTGTGACAAGGTGACCGCGAAGGGGCGGGGGGCGCGCCGACGGTGGCTGTGGTACCACGCATACCACGGATGGCCAAACGGCTGTACATGCCAAGGCGAAATACCATGTGTACCCCAAGTTGGTGGGGTATGTGTGTGACCGGTGACGGCGCGCCCGCTGTCTGCAGCTGTGCATACCTTGCATACCACGGGTCAGGAGCGCGGTGGGGTGTGGCAGGCTAAATACCACGCATACCACGACACGTTTCCTGACGTGATTGTGAAGCCGCCCCGCCATCAACTGCACTGGGTCGGCATGATCGGCGCCGCCCCACTCCCGCCATCAGAAATGTCAGTGAAAAAAAAATACCGTGCATACCTCGTGTGGTACGCATATACAGCGTGAGGTATGCATGGTATTTCACAAACTCTGAGGTATGCGCAGTATTTTCAAATACCACCCATACCATGAAGCCTTTTTTTTAAAAAAAAAAAAAGACAGCAACAAAAAAATGCATTCAGTAGCTGTAATAGTAAAGCAGACACAGGGCTGTAATGGTAAACGAAAACCAGCGCGTGCAAGCATCAGAGAGCAGTGTAGTGTACTAAAAAAAAACAAGAAAACATAAGACCGCTAGTCGTCGTCGTCACCGTCGTCAGTGTCACGGCGACCGGAAGTCATAGACATCGGGGGGAAACTCCGCCTGCCTGGAGGCCTGCCTGGGCGGCCTGAGATCTTCGCGTTCTTGGGCTTGCCGCCGCTTCCCGATGCGCCAATGAGAGCGCGCTTCCTCCGAATTTCCGCAATCACATGGTCTGTCGCAATCTTCCGTTCGGCGGCTGCAGATGCGGTATCCCGTGTCTCATCGGCTGAATCCTCCGCACGATGGCTGCGCTTCTTGCCCCTTTTGGCCGGTGGCGGGGTGTCGGAATCGTCGTCAATGAACTCGTCCGACTTGGCCTTGCGCTTCCGCCCCCCCCTCCCTTCCGCCTCCTTTGCCGCCTTCGCCTGCGCTCTCTTCGCCCTGTCCCTGGCATTCCGTGCAGCCTTCTTCTCCTGCTCCGTCTGCGGCTTCCTTGGCTTTCCCAGCGCCGATGCACCTCTTGGACCCTTCGCCTTCTTCGCAGCCGGCTCCTCACTACTCGCCTCAGGCTCCTCCGGCTTGCGGCGACGCTTCTCACCCTTTTTCCGCGCTGTCTCACCCTCGCCCTCATCCTCGTCGTTCTTGTCATCGTCGTCGTCGTCGTCATCGTCGTTCTCGTCGTCGTCCATGGCAGACGCCTTCACGCGTTTCTTCCCCACGTCTTTGCGAGGCGCTCGCTTCGAAGGTTCGGCCGCAACTCGGGCCTCGACCACAGCGCGCTCCTCGGGGGTCATCTTGACAAAGTAAATGGTCTTGGTGTCCAGCCCTACCAAAAGTTCTTTGAGTGGCTTGGGCTTGCTGATGTTGGCGACGAAGGGGATGCGGTCCTTGTCCCAGCCAACGAGTTTGACGTTGTACACCAGTGCAACCTTCTGGTCAAATTCCTTATATTTCATCGTAGCGGTGGGGACCCCCGAGGCTTCGCCTATTTCTATATCAGAAAAAAATAAAAAAAATAAAAGAAAGGAATAAAACTCACAGAGCGCCGTTTGGATCGTCTTCCCCGCTCGCTTGCGTTGGTCGAGGTGTTTCCCCCCGAGGAGATCATGGTCCTGGACTCCCCACCCGTCAAAGTCAACAGCGAGGCTTTCGGTCGTCATGTTGAGGCGGTCCCAGACGTACACCTCAGCACTGTCGCTGTGCAGGCACCATGGGGTCAGTGTGTCGGTGTGTGTGGACCGCCCAATGAGGCAGAGGATGTTCGCCCCTGTCCGCCTGTTCAGGCGGATGATCTAGAAAAAAGAGTGAGTACACCATACCACGTATACCACGCATACCGCGCGTACCTTGAGGTAAAAAAAAGGAAGTGCATGTTAGTGCAAAATACCGCTGATACCACCGATACCTCACGTACCTCATCCTGGAGGCGGTCCGCCATGTACGTTACGTCCTTGGCGCAGTCCGCGTTCGTCTTCCATGTTCCCTCCGCCTTGTGCAGCCGTGACTCGACAAACTCCGCAAGGAGCGACTCCTCTTCCTCTGGGGTCATCGGGAAGTCCTTGTCATCCACGGCGACGAGCACACGCAGCTCCGAGAGCATCAGCTTCTCGCCCACCGGCTTACCTTCAATAGGAATCAGCAAATACAGCAAAAATTAAACCAAAATCTCACCTTCGTTCATCTCAATCCGCTTGCGCCATACCTTCGCATTGTGCAGGTTTGGCTTGTAGCGGCGGCCTTTGAATTTCGTCGCCACACGCATCGCACGCTCGACCTCCTCCAGTGGGATGTTGTACTCGGTTGAAAGCTGCTCTGCCCGGCTCAAGAACTCCGCCTCGAGCGCTTGGAGCGCTTCCTGGTAGCCCTTGAGCTTTGCCTCCCGGGCTTCCGTGTTCAACCGGCGCTGCTCCTGCAAGGAGTTCCACTCCGGCGTCCCCTTCTCCAGCACCACCGCCTTCTTGCGCGGTTTAGTAGCAGGCTGCTGCGGCACGTCGGTGTTGCGCCCCTGGTGTGAACCGGCGGCACCTGGGCCGAGATGCTGTAGCCCAGACGCAGTGTCAGCAGCTGCAGGCTTGTCAGCTGGCAGGGGCGGCGCAGGTTTATCGGCAGGAGGGGGCGTGAGCAGGTGGTCTGCGGGTTTATCGGCGGGGGGCGGTGCAGCGGCCTTGTCAGCTGGCAGGGGCGGCGCGGGTTTATCAGCGGGAGGCGGCGCAGGTTTATCAGCGGGGGGCGGCGTGGTGGGTTTATCGGCGGGAGGGGGCGCGGGTTTATCGGCAGGGGGCGGCGCAGCGGCCTTGTCAGCCGGCGGGGGCAGCGTGGTGGGTTTATCGGCAGGAGGGGGCGTGAGTGCGCAGTCCAGCACGGGTTTATCGGCAGGGGGTGGCGCAGCGGCCTTGTCAGCCAGCGGGGGCGGCGCGGGTTTATTGGTGGGAGGGGGCGTGAGCGCGCGGTCCATGGGTTTATCGGCGAGGGGTGGCGTGAGCATGCGGTCCACGGGTTTATCAGCAGGGGGTGGGGTGGCGGCCAATGGGGCGGCGCGGGTTTATCGGCGAGAGGGGGGGTGAGTACGTGGTCCGTGGGTTTATCGGCGGGGGGCAGTGCGGCAGCCTTGTCAGCCAGCAGGGGTGGCGTGGGTTTATTGGCGGGGGGCGGCGTGAGTGCGCGGTCCAGGGGTTTATCAGCAGGGGGTGGCGCGACGGCCTTGTCAGCTGGTGGGGGCGGTGCAGGTTTATCGGCGAGAGGGGGTGTGAGTGCACGGTCTGTGGGTTTATCGCCGGGGATCGGCGCGTGTTTATTGGCAGGAAGGGGTATGAGCGCGCCGTCCACAGGTTTATCAGCGGGGGGGGGCACGGCGGTATTGTTAGCCAGCAGGGGTGGCACACGGTCAGTGGAATTCTCGGGAGGGGGTGTAAGTGTGCGGTCTGCCACGGGTTTATTGGCGGGGGGCGGCAGGGTGGTTGTGGACTTGGAGAGCACCGCTGTCGTACCGCCTGAAGACATTAGTCTTGCGTTGTCAAATTCCTGGAACACAACATACCAATATTGTAAACGAAGGCTGGCATGTAGCCAGTGATCACGCTGAACTGGAATTGGCCAACGGGGGCAGATGACGATGCACTGCCTACATTGGCGGACGACAGGGGCTTGGCGCGCACGCACAGATTCTCTCCCTCGTCCTCGTCGGTGTATGCTGCCGCGAGCTCGCTCAAGCTTTTTGACGTGGCAATGGCGGGCTCCTCCTCTGGCTCAGGGCTGCTGTGGGGCGTCGTGATGGTGTCCTGCACGCTGGCGGCACCAGCCTGAGCTTTAGAGCCGCTTCTGGTTTTGCGGGGAGATAGGAGGTTGGGTGTGCCACTCGCGTCTTTTTTTTTGGACACGTTGGCGGTGGCTTTCTTGCGCATCTGAAGTATTAGTTATGTTAGTGTTAATGCCACCAGAATGTGAGCAAACTCACAGTTCAAAATGCTTGAGGTATTGTCGAGGTTGCAGTGGTAAAGGAGACAAAGGAGATCAACAACATACAACAAATGACATGACGATCATGTGGTGTCCAAGTCACAAGTGACGCTTCATACCATGAATACCACGTATACATAAACCCCCAATACCACACAGAAACAGAAAAAAATCGCCGAATTTGCCGCACATACCTCCAATACCATGCAGAAAAAAGAAGAAAAAAAAACAGCCCAATTTGCCCCATACCCCCAATACCACACAGAAAAAGAAAAAACCTACTGCATACCCCCAATACCGCACACAAACATAAAAATAAAAAACCGAACAAAATAAATAAATATTGTCAGCTAGCCAGTTGAACAAATAACACATCACATCACTCACCACACCCACACCACGTGCACCTACGCCGAGCACCACAAATACCTCACATACCTCTGGATAGTTTCTTGACTTGTAATGCTTTTTGTCCCTGATACCTTCAGTACCCTCAATAAGATTTCGCACTCTTTCAAGATTGTTGCATACTGACCGAAATATAACAAAAAAATTGGTGGTGGTTAATAAGTGGAGTCAGTTTCGCCCCTCTGCCTTGGTGCATGCTGTTTCCCAAGTCTCTTCACCAATAGGCTCCAACGATTCCCACAGCTCATCGCTCCCCGATGCTGCTTCCGCCTCATCAGCTCTTTGAAGTACTGCCAGGATTTGGGCATGCTCCTGGTCGTGACCCTGCGAGAAGAACATCGCAACGAGGGAGTCCAAGGTGGTGATAAGGCTGGCGAGGGGGTTGGCCTTTAGTGCCTCATGATACTGGGTCATTGCTGGACCAGTGGTACCGTGAGTGAGCCCACCACCATGCACCGCATAAAAGAACGGGCCTGATGGGACACCATCCAATTCGGGTGCTGGGGTGGGAGGCGAGGAAGGAGGAAGACGGTCATCGATTTCCCAAACCAATGCAGGTATCGAACACTGGGCATAGGGCACTAGACTGGGGACTTTTGACTGCCCCAGTGCCAGGATTGGAAGCGCAAGAATGGGAGGGCGTGTGGGGGGGAGGTGCTGGGCTCTGAGGAGGGGGTGATGAGGTGTAAGGGGGTGCAGCCCGTGCAGCTTGCACAGTGGGGTTAGTGGGGTGCGCATGTTCTCCAGCATCGCAACGTGCACGCCAGGGCCCCATACACTCTTGTAAAGTGGAGAATTTGGGTGGACTTCCAACGATTCCGGTGGTTGCAGCCTCGGCACTGCTCCTACACGCTCCCAGTCACAAACTGCAATTTGTAGTTGTTGCCAATCTCCACTCACCAGGATCGATATACACCGTTCCCCAGACCGTGTGCAAGAGGGGTGGTTACCAGCCAGAAACCTGCAGACAACACCAGTTGAGATCCGGGATCCACATGGATTCTGGGCATGCAAGTAGTAGGGTGATTGGCTATAATACTCCTCATCCTCAGGGCGCGACATGGTGGTGATGAGGAAGGAGCTTCTGACCAAACACTTTTTCCAGTCCACGTGAACTGCCACGTGTCCAAAAATACGTTAATATTCTCCAAATACCATGAATACCACTACCTTTTCAAAATATATACCACGCATTCCATGAATATTTTTGTTTATACCGCGCATACCACCAATATCTTTTTCCTACCCCCCTCTTTTTAACACTCAACTGGTCCCTAATCAAATGGGCTATAATCTTAGTCTTCTGTTTCCATGGCTCTTTCGAGCGCTGCCATTCCCCAGCGCGATTGCTGCCACTTTTCATCTGCCCTGATCTCACGGTAGAGCGCGACTTCCTCCTCATAATTGCGCGGTCCTGCTGCCATCTCTTCGAGCTCCTTCCTATGGCTGCTACACTTCCCCTCGTGAGATTTCAGAATACGGCGTATACGCTGGTTGGCCGCAAGGATTGTGTGCTGCCTTCAAGAGTCAGTAATGCCGGCATAACATTGACTGCCTGCCTCACAAACCTTTGGCGGTGGACTGAGCTGGCTTCCTGAGCACGCTTGCGGTAATCCTCGGCCAGGGCTGGGTCTGCCTTCACCTTCTCGCGATGTCTGACCAGTGAGGGTCAACTAACCACATTTCGGCATCAGACTCACTTAGCCATCCTAATGCGCGCCTTTTCTGCCAGTTGAGACTGTTTTCTGTGTCAGATAGTCAGCTTAGGAGTACTTGAGATCCAGGCTACGGACTTGTCCCTGTACCGGGCATTTATGACTTGGCGCGCAGCCCGGGAGCGAGAGGGAGGAAGTTGCTTTGTTTTCGCTTTCGGTGTATCTCCAGGACTAATAAACAGGATAAATAGATGAGGAAGACCAGGAGAGGGTAGAAAGGAACCATACCTTTCAGAATCTGAAGAGTTTGAGGCCAACATAAAGAATGGTGCAGTCGTGGTGGAAGGAGAAAGGGGTGGCATTAGGCAAATAACAGTCAATTGAGCCCAGTTGAGCAACATTTGTCAATCTCAAGCTGTAAAAATGCTGCACCTCCCATCTTTTCTGTAGGTGCAATTGGCACTTTAATAGAACCTTTGGCCTCTTAATTATTTTTTTTTCAAGTTGGGATGGACTGCCAGAGGACGCCCGAAACAAATTCCCACGTAACAAGTTCGCGACCAGGGTGAAACAAGTTCACGACCTCGGGCAAAAACGTACCAAAATAGACATGTGGTCATGTGGGTATCTGTGTGGTACTTCTGGTATCACGTCGAATTTGTGGAAATTGAGTTGAGGTATTCAAGGTATATGAAGAATTTTACGAAGGTATGAAGAATATTGCAAGGAATATACAAGGTATGAAAAATATTGTAAGGGTATTATGCAGTGGATTTCGAACACAACTCCTCCAGTGTAGAAAAAAGATCAGCGCCTGCCTGCCACCGCGCTCGAGACTCCTCCTTCTCCCGTTCCAGCTCCTCAGGGCTGAGTGAGTCCTGATATTCCTGCTCTGACTGAAAACCGTGAGTGATCCATCGAAAGAGGGCGCCAGCGGTGTACTGGGTGAACGAATAGCGCTTTTCGTGGAGTCCTATGGGGATGTTGGAGTGAAAAATGGCGGTGCTGGGGATCAGGATAGTAGTGCCAGGCGGAAACTCCAAGATGAGTTTGCAATCCCAGAGTATTAGATGGCCACCCTTCTTCCAGTCGAATTTCCCTAGGGCGGTAATAGCACACCATCCAAAGACGAGGTTGGCGAAGTCACGGTGGCCCAAGGCGCAGGTTCGTGGACCGAGATTAACGGTACAGGCAGAGAATATGCTGTTGATAAATGGGCGCCGGAGGTGGGGGTTTCGACCATAGAAGAGCCTCATCTGGACGAGGTAGAACTCGAAAACATCTGGTGCCCAGTTCGCGAAAATGCCTAGAGGAGAGTTAAAAGAAGTCGTCACAGGAGCTATTGTCCCTCACCTGTTGCGAAGCCTGCAATTCGGAAGAAGGCGAAAGTACCGACGAGAGTGGCGAGGATGGCGGCATTGATAGCTCCGTTGATGAAAGTACCGGGTTGCACACGCCCGGTACCATGCGTCTGGCCGTCAGTTAGGGAGCCAAAATGGCCGCGACGGTGGTACAGCTGCTGCTCAGAAAGGGAGGCCTGGGCAGCCGCGAGTTCGAGTGCCTCGACCGCAGGGTTGTGGACATCCTGCATCCAGTTTGGGTCATCTGGGTGCCCAGCATGCACTCCGATGACCTTGCCCGAGCGGTCAATGATGGGCCTAGCCTCGCTGCGGGGATTCATTAGGAAGCTGTCATCCAGTGGGAGGGGAAACACATACGCGTTCATGTAGGGGACAAGGGTGAAACCATTAAAAGCGGGTTGTTGCTGAAAAAGTCGGCGAGGGTGTGACTAGGTTCCCAGCCCTTCTCCTCCGCCCCTGCAGCCTGTTCAGCGGGGCAGACACCGTTGTCTCGGAGGCCTATCCATCCGGGTACGGTCGCAACGCGCTCCTTCATAAGGGTAAACTTCACCTTGATTGGGACAGCATTGTTGATGTGGCGGGGTTTTCGTGCAGGGGCCTCGAAGTTGGTGTATGCATTGAGTTTGGTGTTTGACCGCTCCGCGGCCCGCTTGGCCTTTGATCGGGCTTTGTCACGGAGCGTCTTGGTGGAAGGGTGTACGTGAGGTACCGGCGGTATTGGTGATGTCGGAGGTGTCGGAGGTGTCGGAGGTATCGGAGGTATCGGAGGTATGGTGGGGGCAGGTGCATGCGAGGGCCCTGCCGGGTCTGGGTCAGGTAGGGCCACCGGCGAACCTGAATCAGGCTGGGAGAGGTCCTCGTCATCGTCGTAGTGGTGGTCCAAGGCATCAGAAACGGCGGCGGCAAGGCTGAAGGCAGCAGGAATAACTTCCGCTTGCCAGGGTGAAAAAGCACGCCCAGAGCGTGTCTTAAATGGTTTGTTAGCATTGATACATGCAGTTGATGGAGTTGCTTATGCTTCGAAAGTCGAAGCCGCAGTCTAGCGCGTCGTCTGGGGAAGGTGGTAAGTTTGAGAACTTTATCTGTGAGGAAGGAGGAGGGAGAGAAGCAGATAGAGGAGGGGCGGTTGGGGGGCAATGCAACGAGTTCCGGGCTCGAATTTCAGAAGCATTGGTGGAGGGAGGGAGGAGGGGAGCTTTTGTGGGGTTTCCGGGCTCGAATACCGCGCACAGGGTGTTTGAGGGGTCAAGGAGAGGGTGTAGGAGTGGAGGGATAGTAAGAAATCCGGCTTACCTGTGAGCCTGAGGCTAAGATGCATGTGGCCTGCCGTTGGTGGTGGTGGTGAAAGACAAAGAGTGGCGTGGGGACAGAAAAAGTCTAAATGGCATGTTTGGACAAATATAGTATGACAGAAATACCTTGCATACCACCACTTAAATCAGGCCAAAAATACCATGCATACCACAAATAAATTATGGCACACAAATCTTCATATGTGACCGTGTTATACACGTGACACTGATCTTTTTTTTGTGGTCAAGCCCATTCTCTTGCGTCTAATACCGTGCATACCTACCCAATTGAAAATAATACCACGCATACAAACAAATTATGGCACACAAATCTCTGTACGTGACCGCGTTACACATGTAACACTGAGTTTTTTTTGTTGTCAAGCCCATCCTCCCAAGTCTCAACGTCCACGCAGACTCTGCAATGGGCAAATTGAATAAAGACCGCCCTGGTCGTGTCATCCGCACCAACCCCCCTATAGTACGCGTAACAAGAATAACAAAGCTTCCGTCCGGCATCTCCATTCACGGAACTCAGAGTCTCAATAGAACCCAGCGCGCGGCCCTACAGGATGCTGCCCACAAAGCGATGGTAGACCGAAATTGCAAGTAGGTGGCCTTTTTTTGTGAGCCTGCACTGTATTTGACTCATGTTCTAGACCTCTCCACAGAGGATCGCCGAAAATTCAATCAGCTTCGCGAGATGCCTGCGGACTTTTCAGAGGATGAAGAAGAGGACCACCAGCACAGCTTTGACGCATTCATCAACGGCGAGGAGGCATTCCAGCAAAGCCACTGCTGGTGATTTGAATGATATTCTGGAAGCTGAACTTGAAGAGGACATGAATGGCCCAGCAAAAGAAGTGGGTTGATGTGTAGCTTCCTGATCAAGGAAGCAGTTTTCTTATTATTCTTTTGGGGCAGGAAACACCATGACGAGCGCTCACGGCATGATGTCCTTCAAAGGCGCTTCCTCGGGTTCAAGGGTCAAATGGATGCAATGACTGATGCATACATGCACTGGGGCCTTACACAGGACCAATACGGTAGCTCTGTCAGTCAACCAGAGCCCGCAGAGGGGGATATTTCGAGACTTTATGGAATTGATGTGATGGATGTGTTTGGTGAGTTTAATACCACGAGTACCACGTATACCGCCTATACCACGCGTGCTCATTCCATGACTTAAGCTACATATCACATAAACGCAACAATGTTGTACGGGACAAATTCACAACATCCGCCCTTGTCCGCCAGGGTCTAATTCCCTGCGCACCCTTCAGCCCCACATTTGCGGTGGCAACACGAGTACTGGAGATGTTCCGCCTCGCACGTCTTCGCTGCCCGACTCTGTCCATCGACAGCTGGGTCAAAACTCTGCATGACCTTCATGGATCAGCGTTTAGACCTTACCGTGCGCAGCAGTTCACAATATGCTATGACCTTTACCTTGCTATACGCGAGGTGGTGCATGTGCGTGTCACAAAAGCAATCGGGCGCGATGAGGCAGATTCTAGAATGAAGACGTGCTGCCCTGCCTGCACTTACAAGCTGGAGGGTGAGGCGGATCTCGTATTTCGATGCTCGTCACCATGGATGGCAACGACTCGCTCAAGAGGATTCTTCGGAAGGATAGGCACATCTACGACGACGATGGTATTCAGCAACGCGGTGCCAACGAACGTGTGGATCCACGGACTGAGTCTGCAGGGGGGTCCTACTTCCTCAGCTGCGAAAAGGTTGACATGTGGGCCAAGGAGCGTCTGGCAAGCCTGGTAAAAGTTCCTGTATGCCTCCTTTCGCCTCTAGCCAATCCTTTCACTAAATACTTTGCAGACATCGAAGGACCCGGAGCAGGCTAGCGCGTGCGAAGAGAGGTGGAAAAACCTCTCAGAAGATCTCACATCGAAGATGTGGGGTATATTCGATGAGACCGGGGTATTTGTGGCCTTATGCAGGCATGGGTTCACGTTATTGCTGGCGGACATGGTCCGTAGCGGAGAGTTGTAAGTGTGGCGCTTCATGAGGGCAGCACATATTAATATAGATTTTCTAGGGCCAAATATCCACTGGCGATGGTAGATGCGCTGCTGGATGCGTTTGGTCCCAAGCTGGGAGCCGGTTATGACATCGGTTGCGGGTTCGAGACCACCATCAAGAACAGTCCCCTAGGCCCACGGGCGAAGGCGATGCAGCTAAAATGTCTCGTGGGTGCGTTTCACGGCCACGCTCACAATCGGAAATGCCAGCTTGAATATCTGGCAAACTATGTGCCAGGGATGGGCCTAGAAGACTTGGAGGGATGTGAACGGCTTTTCTCCAAGTCGAATGCATTGGCACGCTCTGTTCGCTATGCGAGTGTCTTTCATCGACGGCAGACAATTGCGACGTGGCTTGCACACCATGATACCTTCGAAACCTATGCAAACCTGAGTACGTATTTTTGTGTGACGTGTGATTCTGATCTGAATATATTCCAGGCAAATTTTTGGTGAATAACTACTACCAAGCGATCACCATCCTCGACACGGAGGACAGCCTAAAATTCGCGATGGAGCAGCAAGGCATTCAAGACGTTTCGGAGTTCCCACGGAGATTGGCTAAAGAGTTGGAGGTGCTGCAAACTCTTTCCCACCTTCCACCGGAGTGGACGGAGAAGATGGACTATTACCAGTTGCTGGTGAACCTGAAGACTCGAAAGTGAGTGGTCTTTAAGAATATATACCATCAATACCATGGATACCATGGAGTTTTTGCGGATACATACGTGCAACTTGCCAATACCACAGATACCATGGGTCCTTGCGCATACCATGTGTACCTCAGCAGCTGATGTGCATATTTTCTTGCAGGGAAAAATTCAATAATGTGTGTTCCGAGGGCTCTACCTCCTCCGCAACCGTGCGCCGCCATGCACGAGAGGCTTACGACAAGGCAGTGGAGGAGACGCAGGCAACTGAGGCCCGGCTCGCAATTGAAGCACGGTGGTCCGAGGGTGATCCAGCATGGGTAGAAGCTGCGACACTGGTGAGCAAGCAGCGGTACCATAAGGCAGTGAATAGATTGGAGGAATTGGTGGTGAAGCGGATGTTTGAGCTCACCAAGATGA
The DNA here is from genome assembly GCA_029282285.1 of Mycena rebaudengoi. Lineage (NCBI taxonomy): Eukaryota > Fungi > Basidiomycota > Agaricomycetes > Agaricales > Mycenaceae > Mycena > Mycena rebaudengoi. The sequence goes on from JARJCX010000084.1 coordinate 245,587, forward strand.
ATATGTCACAGACTGGTGAGTACTTTTTTATAGCGCACTTTTGCCACTGATAATAGGTCAGGGTACAAAATGCGCAAGCATATCGCGACAGCTCTGCAGACGCGCTCAAAGGCAATTCGAAATGCGCTGAAGAACTACAACCTGGCCGCTGCTGCGCTTAGCCCTCCTGCCAGAAGACTTGAATGGGCAGAGGTCATCGACTACACCTTTCTCGCTGACTTCGACCTCCTTCGGGGAGGCACTGAACTTGAGACCATCCTCCCTTGGGCTACACCTGCCTCGAGGATGCTGATGGACTCATATTTTCGGATAGAACGCGCAAAGGAGGAGATTACACGGCTGGATATTGAGATCAGGAGGGTGGTGACGCATATCCGAGACGAACGGGCATTCTTCATTGAGAAGGAGAGTACAATCAGGGAGTCAGACCCTGCACTAGCCTTCTTCGTCCGGAGGCATCGGTTTGAGCGGGAACGGTTTGACATGGTCCACATGGACCGCTTCAAGAAGCTGCAGAAGAAGCTGGGTGCCAGGTTTACAGGAACACTGGAGCCCGGAGTGCGGCTGGTACAGGCCATCACCCAGCCGGCGTCAATGGAGGGTGTTGAGGACACAGGGAGGGAGGCAGCCGAAAAGGCTGCGGTAGATCTGGCAGCGCAGATGGAGAGCTTGGCCGTTGATGAGGACAGTGATAGCGAGTGGGAGGAATATGATGGGGATGATGCAGAGGAGGAGCGAGTGGCAGAGCTCATCGAGACGGTGCTGACGGCCGCGACGGACTGATGACCTTGTTTTTGTATTTGTTTTTTTGAGATTTTCTATGCAGGGTATGTGTGGTATTGGCGGTATATGATGCACAGAGGTATTGGCGGTATGAGGTACTGAAGTTTTATTTCAAATCAAGCTGAAGGTATCGGTGGTACGTGCGGAGGTTAGCCGAGCGGAAAGCCCGAATGTGCACGTGCGCGGTTTGCGTGGTATCGGTGGTATGCAACGTGCTTTTTGTTGCAAATGTGTATGCACGAGGTATGCATGGTATTTTTTTAATGTTTCTGATGCCGGGAGTGGTGTCGATCGTGCCGACCCAGTGCAATTGATGGCGGGGCGGCTTCACGATCATGTCAGGAAATGTATCATGGTATGCATGGTATTTAGCTCGCCACGCCCTGCCGTGTTCCTGACCCGTGGTATGCGAGGTATGCACAGCCGCAGACGACGGGCGCGCCGTCACCGGTCACACACATACCCCACCAACTCGGGGTATGCGTGGTATTTTGCCTTACCATGTACAGCCGCTTGGCCACCCGTGGTATGCGTGGTACCACAGCCACCGTCAGCGCGCCCCCCGCCCCTTCGCGGTCACCTTGTCACACGTCGCGTCGGGAAAGGTATCGGGGGTATTTTTCATACCCCCACACGTCTGAGGTGTTCCGTGGTATGCACGGTACAAAGACACCGCCACTAAATACATTAGAGTAGGTTACTGACTACGAGTAAAAAAAACGTGTGTGCACCATTTTGAAGGTATTTGGGGTAAAAAACACGAAAATTTTCCAAGGGCACGTACTGATACATGTGGTATATCCATGGTACGGGAATTTGCGCATTCCCGTCAAGTTAGACGTGACGTTAGGGCCATACGTCCCGTCTAACTTGACGGGATGTGTGGTATTATCAGGTGCTGCCGACGAGGCCTTGAAACGAAGTGAAGTGTGGGCATTTCGATGCGCTCGGTTATGTTTCATCGTCGCCATTGGAAGTGGCCCATGATTTCGTGGCTATTTTTCATCTTAACGGGTGTCCAAACATCGGGGTTCGAGATCATTTTCTCATATTCCTGCCCTTCTGACAACGCGTGCAGATGGTCAACTTTAATCACACCCGTTGTCGTCGTGGTATCCACCCCATTGGTCGGATCGGAAGTGGACCTTGCAAGCCCGAACATCCAGCAGTTCCTAAGCAACGCTAGCGGACCGGCCGCCTTCTGCCTCGAAAATGGAAGTGGGTGACTCATTGTCTTTACCGCCTTTGCCTGAGGCTTATACTACAGTGGCGGTCGAATGTATCATTTCTGGAGAGGCGGCCTCGGGATTCGCCGCTGCCACTTCTCACCTTGGTCATTCCTCGATGCTGACCGCTCTGGATAAAACTTTCAACCGCTCCACAGGTACGCTTCCCATTTATTCCATTTCGCCAAGTTGAGCCTCTGTTTGAGGGGGTATTCTACCTACCCATCTCGCCGATGTGAATACCACTGGGTGGTTCACATCCAGTCCCACGATACTCCATGCCACTACCCAAAACACGTCTTCCCTTCCCCTAGATGGTCTGTCAACAAACTACTCAATGAGACAGCAAGGTTTGTCGCTGGTAGACTCAAATCAACTTTCATTCGAGCGCTGTAGTGCAGGTTTCACGGCAGATGTATCCTGCACTTTTGTCTCAAAGAAAGATATTCATATCAACAAAGTATTCACCGACACCGTCACGATGTGGAACCGTTCTGATGTTGCAGATATGACGACCATAAATTTCATTAGATGGACCACCAACTGCCCCAGTACGGGCGATAGTACGTCGTCCTTGTGTTCAAGCCGCGTGATGTCGTCCTCATTTACCCTCAGTGAATTCGTCGACGGCGTATATCGACGAGGTTTATCCTTATGTGATGCTGAACGCCCGCGCCCCAGTAACGGCGGCCCCCAAAAATTATAGTGCGCCCTTATAACCCTCATCTGTGATTCGACTAATGAATGAACAGCATTGCTAACTATTGGAGGGGGCTACTACTTACATTTCTTCAACTACAGTTTCATCAACTGCCAGTTTACCCCACCGTTCACCAAGGTCCGTGCAGAGTATTCCGCCATTATCAACGCCCATACTACTGGTATTCATTCCATCGGCACCCCAGTCGCCGCGGGTGGAGTGGCGGGTTCGTTCGCAGTGCAAACACTCGGACAAATGGTATACTCTTCGCAAGGCCTGGACGGAAATACAATGGGAAATCACTTCATATCACTATTGTTATCCACCAACGAAACGGACAAGGACCGGGCCCTGCGGATTACGGTGGGCGTGCTTGATATATGTGATTACAGAGCTTGATGTCTATAGGAAAAGTACTATCAAGGTGCCGCGGAGTACAGTAGAACTGTAAGCTATTTTTTCACTTGAAATGTGAGTTTGACGACGTGTACTAGTTATTGCGAACTTGCATTTCTTCCTCCATGGCGGGCGGCGTCCCCAGCAACATAACCATCCCCACCAACGGCACACACTACACTGAAACAATGGGATGGACATACACGTCTGGAAGCACGCGCTGGATCCTGGTTCCAAGCACCGTGATTGCATTCTCAACTATCGCCATCGTGCTCGTTGCCCTATACCGCCACGGGGGGGGAGACAGGGACGGCAATCGCCCATTCGATCCTTCTAATACAATGCATCTTATGGCCGCCGCGGCCGCTGGTGGATTGACTGACGTGTTTGGCGGGATCGAGGACAGGGATATAAAGGAAGGGGAGAAGCTCAATGTGGTGCTAGGATCCATCCCAGGTCGCGGCCCGGCGCTCGTACGTGCAGACGAGTATCGGTCGGTGTTCGCTGACCCATTCTCTCCTGGCCAGCTCACTTCCGGATCGAGCAAGTAGGTAGATGCGCGATCTGCTCTGAAGTGGTAAAACACTAGTCCCAAATTTGTGGCCTTTCCATCACAAGTTGTATCTAGAACACGTGATAAATAGATACATTCTAGACTATTCAACAAAGGACAGAATAAGCTGACTAGATGCACTACAACACGAGCGGTTTTATGCAATTTTCTTTTTATCTCGTGTTGAGTGGATAAAGAATTGAGACTTGAAGAGATTTTGATTCTTTTGGAATGAGATAGTTGGTTCTTTCACTTGAAGGCATGGGGGCTCCACTACGAGCCAGCAATATTTCCTTCTCCGTCACAATATTTCCAAATTGACTTCTCAACTTTCTTCCATGTGCGGTGCTAAATGAACCAAACTAGGAGCATATCTCAATCTGAAATGGGGTGCCGTAAGCTCAACATTGGCTCATATATCATTTAAATAAATTAGCTCGAAATACTGCATGCGCCGACAATACACCATCACTGGTCCCTGCCTCTTGCTACTGTCAGTCAATACTAATGTGTAGCGGTTGCCAGTAATTTTCTGACGGTGCGGATAGGCAAAAGTGCCTCGGTCAGACTCATAAACATATGAATACACAATTGTGTCCCAGAAATCAGAACGTCTTGCTCTTCCCTGAATAAAGTGAGTGAAAGAGGAAGACGGTGGATGTCGAAGAACTTGGAAGTGAGCCCAAAGAAAACGGAAAAACACAATAAACATGAACGCGGACAGGAAATTAAAGAACTCGAACGGCTGCAGTTCCGCATTCCATTGGTGCGCTCCATGTCGCATTCTAGCCAGCGCCTAGTTAGTGCGGATACCTACCAATACAGAAGCCGTGTATATGAATACGCATCCGGGGACTGGAAATGTACCTTGACTCGAGCGGGAATGATAGACCTGCCTAGGCAGCCCAGATCGGATTGACGCCGACTTTTCATTTTTGACCTCAATTTTAACCCAAATCTGGACAATTTACTGCCTGTTACGCGTTACGGCGATCCAAAGTATGCAATTCACAAGTTCCCGTTACGCTTTATTTGAACACTTGGTTGAAATACTACAGTAGTCCTGTTGTCATCATGTCCGATTATCGCCGTAATCATCCGGGTCAATATTAATTTTGTCGCGTGATATTTGCGCGTGCAAGATATTTATATGCACATGTAGGATTCTGTCAGTTTAGATTTGCAACGCGGCCTCACCGACTTTCAGCGCAAGGTCGCTGAAACTGAAGTAACAGAGTACCCTTGAACCAAAGTTGAAGATAGAAAACAAAATGCGGACTCAGCACCTACATAGATAATCCTTGCGTGTATTATATATATCCTTGGGTATTAGAACCTTGAGCGACTAACGTTCTGACCCGATTGGACCTCGGTACGAGTTACGCGTCTGGCTAGACTAAATTACTACAGGTTGTGACAAAAACATCCGTCGGGTCGCCAGCGCAAGGCCCAACACCTCGTCCTGGAGAAGTTGCATACCCGCTAAAAGCTCAGCGTTCTGTGCTTGAAGCTGCAATGTGTAGCCTGCCTTGATCTATGAAAAAAAAACATCAGCCACTGGTCAAGTGCACGAGTCACAACATAGCATACAGAAGCCCGGTATCCGCTCATGATGTCTATTTCTTCCTGCATGCGCTGCCGACGAGTGTGGAACGCGTCGATGACCGCATGTGAAACGTCGGTTGGCAGAGCGGGTGCTTTTTTTCGGCGACTGGTGCTGACCGTGTCGTCAAATTCGTCTTTTAGCGGCAAAAACAGCGTTGGGGGGTATCCTTCCCGCGTGTGGTTGCATTCAGCCGAGAGGAGTACGAGTGTGAACAGATCGACGATGTTGGGTTCAAGGTGCCCCGCAGCGCTGAGACGCCGCGTCAACGTCATTGTGTGCAGCATGTCGTACCGCCAGGTGCCGACGAATTTCCATCAACGTCTCGCCGACGAAGGCAACGGAGAGAGTAGATCCTTCCCCGGGAGTGTCGTAGGTGGGTTCCCTCCCGACCACCTGAATGGTGGCGGGGCCATCGAAACCTTGGAGTTTCAGCCGGACTGGGAACTGGTGAAGTGTTGGGTGTTTGAAGTCGATGAGAAGGAATGGATACGAGGCCGCGACGCGGGTGCGGCAGTAGTCGACGGACAGGATAGACGTTTCCGTTATTTTGGGGGCATTATTTATGGAGCAGCGCTTGTCGGCCGATTGCGGCACCTGCTAGGATTTTAAACTCCAGACAGCTTGACAACTGTGTCTTGCCACATTTTTGGATATCGGCTACAGACTGGTAACGAGTCTACTGTACTATTTCGAGCAAAGGTTCATCAATTTGGACATTCTCGATGTCCGGGATGGCCAAGAGATTTCCTTTTGATTTTGGCACATATCAAAAAAAATGAGTGTCACTGTCACCTGAACCTTCGGTCAAAATGGTACAGTAACCTGTGTAATGTATTTGCGACCAAAGCGCGTCGACTTCTGTGCTCAAAATGACACTGTCTCGCGCATTTAATTTGACTCCGTGTTTTTCTCAAGGATCAGTATCAGGATGGGATATCTACCAGACGAAGTTGCATTGATATTGGCCGGTTCGCGGACTTGGAAAGTTCATTGCATCTGCATCAAAGGCACGGGGAGAATTTATGTGCAGTCATCTATGCATCGAAATTCAATTGGTCCAACAACTGTGCCCTTGGGCTTTCGAATTCGTGTGTACAATATCTATAAAGGGTACTTGGATGGCCTCTAAGATGGTAATGGACTCGTTCTGCCATGCTTAGCAATGGCCCTCAAACACAAGTCTTCAGTTGTTTCACCGAGTTCCTGGAAACTAATTTCTGCCGCCAGACTTCAGTTCGAGAAATTCATCGGTCGAAGTGCGGAATAACGTATTAATATATCTTTTCCTACGGTGTCGGCGAGCGCTCTGGCACACAACGAAGCGCTGCACACGCGCGCGAGCAGGGTACCGCGTCACTCTAGTGGGCAAATGTGCACCGTGCACCTACCAGGAGACGTAGTGGAGGACAAGAAAGAGACAGAAAAGAGATAGTAAAAAGGTGGCTCACTCCGCTGTTGGGCGCCGTGCGCGTGCACTCGGAGGCGGAAGGCGGGCGGCGGGGCCGGGGGCCAGCCTGTGTGCGATGGTTGGGGCCCGAGTATGAGCTCAGTGAAGCACAGGTGGCGGGACTATATTCATCTCAATATCTAGAGTACTGTATACTGGGAAGACTAGTCAGTGAAAAGACTGAGGAGCAAGAGATGGCGACGCACTAGTATATCACCCAGAAGCGGCACTTTGTGAGCCAAAAATGTTGCCTGAAAAGAGTAGAACCATCAGAAGTGAAGGTTTATGGCTAATACCGAGGATACTAGTGGCTGAGTACATCCAAAATTCCAAGTGCAGGTGGTGGCACTGGCGACGCGACGTCGCGTCGCGTGAGAAGACTGTTGGAGTTGTGTCGGAGCCAACATTTGAAATTTCCCTGAATGCGCACCACTGGTATGTTGGCCATTATTCTTCAATAATCAGTAGAATAAAATTGTGATTGGCCAGAGAGTTTAGACCGGAGCATGGGCCTCTTTTGTCGCTGGCACTTGGAGGCACGTATTGGTGAGCGCCTGTAACGTCGATATACTGTGCTTGGCTATCGAAAGTGAAAGATCGGCGCGTTGAGTTGGTGAGGTAAACCAAGACGACTTGCTGCAGACGGTGGCCACTGGTGGAAGAAGAAAGTGTGTTCCCATCAATTGGGTCATCAATCAACTTGGGGTAAAGGGCCGCGGCGGGGCCCGGTATGTAAACTCGTACTTCCTTTTTTTTCTTTTGTCTTCAGGTTATTGATTTGATGGTGCAGTTGAACAATTTGTATATTAATATTATTCCTGAAGAAGATGACAACAGTTGAAATTAAGCAACAGTACAAATCACACGCAGTGTCCAGAAAGTTGATATATCAGGGATCAAAACAACGGATGAAGAATCGCACTGGTCCGTGTGGCCATAAAACGGAGAGCATCTTCGACTTTGAAAGTGCATTATAAGTAAGAACTATAAGCTCTACTGAAAATTGGGACTTACTCCAGTCGACATTAAGTGAGCGTGAACCATCTCCCACTTAGGGTACGAGAATGAAGCCAACCGGAAATTGTCGGTCCATCCCATTGCCTGTATATTCCCACAGAAGACTATATTGACTGTCGTCGAGAATCATGAGCAAAGGGTATTTATGCAGCAGGTCAATGTAGTTGTGAGGCTGGGGGATGGTGAGGGAGACTGGAAATAATCGTCAGAACCCGACAGTATGAAATAGGTTTCGGAGAAAAGAGTATATAGTTGCTGCTTCCGGCCCTCCACGCGGTATGGTCAATCCGAGGCGGGCTGCAACTGTCACCTGTCAAAAATGGTCCCCACTCCTGCAAAGGATGAAGCTAGCCTCAAAACAGTAAATCTATGGTGCGCATCACCTTTTCCGCTACCAAAAACTAGCGGCCAATTTGGTTGGAGAAAAAGTGGCCTTAGACATGGCCAAATATTCATAATTTCTCTTGCATGTGGCCAAATCGGGTCACCAAAAAACGACGAGCTCACTCAGTTTTGATCCAATTGAACATCCCTCTAGGAGAAGTGAACATACAACACTTTTTCTAGAGGGATATGAAATATCTCATTTTTTGGACCCGCCAGATTTCAAGCGCAGGGTATAGCTAGGTGAAGCGCACAGTAGAAGCACCGTCGGCCGGCTCGGCCGAAGATTGATTGATCGCATCACAAATCTCATAGACGCCTACCATGCAGTAGCGGATGAAAAAGGATATTCTGAGTTGACAGATCTTTTCATTATAGGTGGGGGTAGTCAAAATATCTAAACGACTTTAACAGAAATGAAAGAGGAATGAAAGTTTAGGATCGGTATCCGGCATTCCCGATTTGGGGGCACTGTCAAAGGACGTCAATGTCCGGTCGGGAATTTCCGCTCTCCTCTCGCACTCCTGAGTCCAAATGAAGGGCGGCAAAGTATTCAACAGGGTGGTGGATACTTCGCCATTGTGACGGACTATATCCGCAATTTGCTCCGTAGAAGCATTCGCATGGCACTCAGCTGCTTTTCAATGGCTCTTATGGCTGCTACGTGCGAGTAGAATAAGAAATGCTGTGCTGACATTCAGGAGGAGTCCAGCGAATGCCAAGGCATTTATAGCGACTTAAGCGCCCCTGAGGCTGAGATCATTTTCTGGCGCGCGCAGCTAACGGCTGACGCACGCGGTTGGGTTTCCACAAGTATAAACAGCAGAAGTAGGCATAAGCCGGCATTCCACAGCGAATGGTGCATGGTGGAAGATGGGAGGAGTTAAGGAGTCAAGGTGGCGCAGTTATAAGGCAAAACGTGGATCGGACAGATAGGAGTTGAATAGGAGACCACTGGCCGCTAACCCGATAATCAAGCCGAACAGTAGAGCAGTGAGCAGCGGTTACAGAATATAAGTGCAGGCAGCAGCAGGAGATGTACCGTACAGTGGTCGTACAGTGCACGAGATAAAGACGACGGAGGTTCGTCTAAAAGCCATTTTAATTAAGATAAGATCATATAATGACGGCAGCATCAATCACATGCTGACACCGAAATAGACCAGACGCGTTTGTACTTCTCCACCCAGGCATGCAGCCAACAGGAAGTTAACAAGTAGATATCCATCAAGTCCTGAAATCAAACGGAACCCATATCACTTTTTGCAATAATGAAAGGCAACATGCATAGGGCCGCCTATGGCAAGGTCAATATCTGACGGCCAAAAGCGATCGTCGGTGATCTCCGTCCTCTCGGCCATCCGGCAGACGTACAAAAAAAATTTTAACTTGATTGCGCATGTGATGATTTATCACCGAGTAGGGGGCAATTTCTCCGAGTAAGTAAACAACTGCAATTACCCAGCCACTATTTTCATCAGGTTTTGGTCTAATGAAATTGGTGGCAGTGACTAAATTGAGTTCAAACAGCCATCAAAAAGTCCCTCAAGATTTTTATTCTCAAATGAAATTTAGGTCCCCCGAGATTTGAAAGGGACGATAAACATCTGTAAAGAGAAGTACTCGTAATCTCTTTCTCTTTGGCACAACAATGATGTTCATTGATGCCATCATGCCAAACACTGCGTCTTTTGCCTAGACCACCTTCTCCCCACACATATAAGGAAGGCACTCTGTGGACCATCGTCCTCTCTTCTGGACCTCAAGCTCAGTGGCAATGCTTCCACCTGACTGCGTGTCAGGACCTTGACAGCCACTTCACGTGATGCCACCTTTGTTCTTCAGTGGCGCACCTCTTGGTCAGGACACCCATTTCATTCACATATCATGATTAGTACTCACAGTTATTTTCTGATGTGCTTGGCCTATTCCTGACGTATTCGCCACGCGCTGCGGCGCCGCGTAGGTACAAACTCCTTCAAGCTCTGAAGTTCACGCTCCTCTCGATGCAGAGTGTTTTTAGGTGCCAAGTGCTCACAGTATGCTGTTTTGAGTCATCTTTCTTTCTCTATACTTATTACATATTTCGGTGGTTCTGTGACAACTTTGCGCTGCGCGCCACGGCCTACTCGTATATTTCAAATTTGAGCTCTCCAACTATATTGACTCCCCCGACGCGTGCCTGGTGTCCCGTACACTTCTGTCACACATCACCGCACACCTCCGCCACGTAGATCGTATAGGCATGTAGGTCCTATCCCCGAGTAAGCCGTAAACCGTACTGTTGTGAGTTAAACACGGAATTAGTTGAAGACTAATAGAAGAATTAATTATCTGGGTTCCATTTTTATTTCGGGTACAGTTCCAGTCCAGATTAATTTTCCTCCTTTTCACACTTCATTCAACCTCCAAAATTAAGACAGTAGCACATCTTAAGTACTTGTATAAGTGTGTCATTAAATCTAAAGCTCCTGATGGAACTCAAGTTGCGTGCGACTTGAGCTTGGGACTTAAGTTGGGTGCAACTTAAGTTCCAGCGAGAGGGGGGGCAAAGCTGCATTGGGAGGGTGCGGGGCATGCACACGCAGAACTTGAGTTCCTGAGGAACTCAAGATCGAGTGGCGGTGTTTACCGCAGGAACTTAAGATAACCTTATTTTATTTCATAACCGGGGGTCATGGAATTCACCGCCACCATACACTTCCCCGCGAACTTGGGGCCCTTGTGGTCCTGGGGCCACCTGTCATAGGGATACCGGTGGGGGTGGGGCATCATTCTTGCGGTCACCGCGGTGGCATTTGTGAGTTATAAACCCCGGACTGGAAAGTTTACTGGTGGCTACTGTTGCATGTTATTTACCATTGATCAAGGAGATTAGATAGTGGCAGATGCTGTTTGACACCGGACATCTCCGCTCCTTTCCGAGGCAGTTTCCAGCAATTCCCATTGGCTCTCACTGTTAACTGCTGACTTTTGCTACATAATATCGGTTTTATGATTCACAGCAGCTGAGTTTGTTTATTAATCTGTAACCTCTGTGGATTGAATAGAATTGCAAATCGAGCGTTGTGGAAACAGTGGGAATCACTGATCCACACTGTTTTCCAGTGAAATATAGGAGAAATGAGAAATGGTGGCGGAATATGTAGTGAGATTAAATCACCCTCCCTTCTTGTGTACTGCAATATTGGTTGGGTAGCAGTGGTTTTCAGTACTTAATGGTGCTATGCATCAATATTGTTGACAACAGAGATCACCCGCTGTCTTTCTTTTCAGAATTACATAGGTATCCAGTGAATGCCAACGGTTCTCACAGACTATTCAGTTTTTTTTGGACCACCGCCGTGCTCGTAGTGGTTAGCAGTGGCTCTCAGTGGTGCTCAGTGGTTCACCATGAGCAGGGGTCACCCATCAGTGGTTCTGGCGTTCTCGCGTTTGCACTTCTCACTTTTTCCCTCGTGTTTTGGTGGCCAGTGTACATCCTCGCATTTTTCCAACAGCTGCAATTCTTTCCGGTCTCTGCGACGTCTATCTTCGAAATGGACCAAATCCCAGCTCTTCTTGCCATCGTTGTTGTGACGGTTATCCGAATTGCGTGACCCATTTTCAAATCTGTACGCTTCGTTCGAGTTCGAGCTGCAGCAGAGGCGGATCCGTCTTCGTCGCACGAACTTACTTGCTGAATCAAATGAGTAAGTGAGACTCTTTCTATCACGGTTTGTGATACCGACCCATATTCAGCAGACTAGAACCATAATCTTGCGACGCAATAATTAAATACGGCGACGTTTACGTTGTCTAGATCATTGCAAAACCCGTCCTTCTTCCACAGTCGATATTTTTTGAAAAAGGAATTGTGGCCTCTAGCACAGTGTTGATGGATAGAATGCCTTGAAAAAAGGAATGAGGTGCGTCCGTATTGAACCAAGGTGCATTGTAAGCTGGGACGCGGTTCAAAGAATCACCAGGTGAAGAAGTTGAAAGCATGTCAAGGCGAGATTTCTTCCCCCGCTCATGTCTCCCTTGAAAGCAGCCGTAGAATCCCCATCCATCGATACCGCGGGGCTGGGCGTGAGCGTCGTGGGGCTGGTGAGCGCGGTGAGCGTTGTGCTGAGCGTCGTGCTTGATATACTCTCAGCCATCGACACTTGCACGTACATCTTGACCATGTTCAGTTGCTTGAAGGGGGCATCATATTCTGCAGGCGTGCACCAATGCACCATTGAACCAATATCTAATAATCTTGGTACTCGGATGTGGGATAGGATTTGTAACCCGGGTGTATATGGGAACACCAACGGTGGTTCCGCCCACAAGCGATGCTCCGGAAATGCTCATACCCGGGTGACCGTAAGGATCATGCACGTTGTCTGGAGCTGCAATGTCACGCCGGAGACCGAATGCAAAGCCAGAATTCAGCTGGGATGTGCCAAATTTAGGCCAGCGGAGGTGTAATTTGAATGCCCCAGTTGACGTCAAACCGAAAAACCCTGCGCAAGATGACCAAACTACGCCGACATGAAGCCCCGCAACCAGAATAGGGATAATTTGCACGGCTAGTCAACATTAAGGCGGCTGAATCTACCCACAAAGAGGAACGATACCTAAATAAATTTAGGACTCGTAGCCGTTGGGAGGCCGATTCATTTGCGTTCAGAAAAGTACTTCAGTCACTGGTAGCAGGCTGCGCTGCAAAGAAAACGATCTTTTCCATCGGAAAATGCCGAAAACTCGGGCCAAAATGGAAGTCACATGTACAGGTGGTTCAATGATTGAAAATACCAGCTTTACGTACCGCCGCTTCGCGGCGGAAGTTCCCGAAATGTCCGAAGCCCGAAATTCCGAAATTGCGCAATTCCAAATCGTCTCTTTATATACAGATATTTGCCTCCACGAGCGCAGAAAATACGGCCAGGAAATGTGAGATGCTATGATATGGAACTACATTTTTACCGATTGAACGGTAAGTCGGCTGATTGAGCAGCCCGCGATAAGTGTGATCGTTGCTAGTAGTTGCAATAGCCTGCATCAAAACCTGGGTCAGATTTTGCTCTTCTGCGATTTTGATGATGGTTGTAGCGTACCTCAATAACAGTGCAGTTTATCTCAGCTTCACACCAGTGTACAATGCGCATCGTGGTCGCCCATCATTCCCTGCCCAGAAATCCTTTCCGTGTTCTTTGATAGCGGACTCGTCCGAAAGAACCGGCCCCCATTCCATGCCAACCAGCCCCGCCTCCTCTGCAGCTGCAGCATAAAGCTCAGGTTGCAACCAGAAGCACTCGAACTGCACCTCTGGCGTAACATCCGCTGTAACACGTATCTTGTACCCGCCCTCCACTATTCCAATAACCTCACACGTCGTACCCAGGCGTTTATCGTCAAACGGTTTATCGACTCCAGATTGTGCAATCAACGGCGAGTTGACTGTCAGGCCGACAAACCGCCCACCAGGGCGCAGCGCCAACACAATGTTGGCGAACATAGCCTTCAGAGCTTGGGCGGATGGGGCATAGTTGAGGAGCCAGGCCCCAAGGACAACATCGTATGTCCCTATGTGGTTGGTAAGACCCGAGGTGTGGAACATGTCGGGGGTGGCACAGTCGCTGACATGATAGCTGATCATACCCTGCATGTCTGGGGGCAGGTTTTCCTGTGCCGTGTCTATCATGGAAGGTGATATGTCGATGCCGGTGACATGGCAAGCTCCCGATGCGATGAGCTTTATGCTGTCATTGCCAGTACCGCAGGCAAGATCGAGGACTTTGAGACCAGTGAGGTCGCCAAGTGACCTGTGGCAGGCTCGTTTGGTAAGGGCCTGAAGGGGCAGGGTCTTCATGGAATTGAAGTTCTTTCCAATGGAGTCGTACTGAAAAGACATCGTGTGCTTCCGACGCCAAAAGAACGCTCTGCTTTTAAAGCGATGACGCAGATCACTGACGGCACACATATATTAAAAGATACGGAAACAGGCTGTACGACAGTGATTCCCGTCATGGGAACGAAAGACGAAAGACCATGAATTGATACCGGGGACATGTTGGAGACACTGCTCAACGACGCCGCAGACCAATCCTAACATATCCCAAGCCAAAGGAGGCTCTTTCATTGGCTAAATTAACGTGGAGAATGGATGTCGGTCGAAGTTCGGTGACGGGTGCAAATTGTAAATATAGCACACCGATCCCACCTGGGTTACCTCCTCCTCGGTTGCTAAAATTACTTTCTACATGGGCTTTGAGGCTAATGCTCCACATGGCAGTACGAGTCTACCTGGGAATCCCCGCTCAATCATTTGCCAACTTCCCCACTCCGGCTTCCGCAGCAGCAGGTGGGGTGAAGGCAGGCGGGGGAGGGGGAGGGGGAGGGGGAGGGAGGAAAGCAGTGGACGGAGCGGGCGGCACTAGGAGGCGCACATGCTCAAAAAGGATATATTTGGGTCAGGATATTTTGACGCGGCTGACGCGCATTGACGCGGCATTGACGCGACATGACTAAAATTACTCCGAACCCTGCGAAATCGAAGCGTACCTGGCTTGTGGGCTACTGCTTCGCATGACTGTACGAGTCCATAGTCCTACTCCTGTGAGTCCTCACCCAATTGCATCAACACTATTCTCTGTCAAATATCAATCAATGTTTGCTGGTGATTGACAGTCTCTGCGAACTAACCCCCCCCCCCCCCCCCCCCCAGACACAGAATAGAGAAACCGTGAGCCGCACTAACAGATGAAACATCCGGTACCCCAGAGATTCAAAAATGTCGAAATGTGCATGTACTCAGTGTAGCCACCAGTGAAGTCTCCAATACACCTGAATTTATGAGGGACATGAATATTGTGGCAATAGAGAGTTTGTTCAGGAGCCATTCAAGCCATCTGATGGCTTTTTGGCAGTGCGCAAATGAATGGCTCGTGGCTGGGTAAGAGAATCTCTTTACCACATACCTTAGATGTCAACAACGGATAAAAACTAAAAATATGTTGAGAAATGACTGACAAAAAGTCTTCGGGACCCCACGTTCCTGTAAACCCCAAGAATGAGGTGAATCCAATGGAGAACCTATTATTGTGGCTGACTGACGCTCAGGAGGAGGACAGAATTGCCGCAGGACTGAAGTAATGTATTCATATTATCGACTTTGCGTGGAAATATTGAAGCCACTCGAGCCATAAACCATTCATTTGCGCACTGCCAAAAAGCCATCAGATGGCTTGAATGGCTTCTGTGCAAACTGGCTAATATCCTGTTGAAAGCTGCACTCAGGTAAATGTAGAGAATTACAGAAGAGAATCAGCCAAATAGTCCAAGAGGCACTGGATCAACTATCAACCTCTTTGACAATAACCGCCAGCATATACCCCTTTCTAACGCTCTGAATATTAGCAGGGGGGTTCTCGGTCCATTCCCTACCCACCCATTATAGCTGCCGAACTCTTGTTTATCATTTAGCTCGGCTCGGGAGACTAATGGAGCCGGGGAACAATGACGTCCATAATACCTGTAGTATAAGGGGATACGTCCCCAAACACTGCGTTCCGTGGGCACCGAGGCAAAGGTCTGCGGCCCTGTGCTGAGGTGTGCCGAGAGCCCGAGGCAGGCCACGTGGCGATGACGGCGGCACATCGCGGCAGACCTCGGCACAGGCTGTGCGTCCCTGTGCTGCCGCCCTGCCGCCATCAGCCCAAACTTATTGCCAAACAGCCACAACGCCTCACTCAAGATGCACTTTTTTTTCACTAGCATGGATTTTAGTGCCGCACGGACCTTCCCTGGCCATGAACGGGGTCAAACGGAGCTTGGAAAGCGGAGATAAATCTGCAGATCTCGGCACACCTCGGCAGAGCCTGTGCCTCGGCGCCCAGGGAACGCAGTGAAACCGGCGTTCTTAAGCGGGACCATGCCGTGTAATAGCTAACTACCTACCTGCCTACCCCCGATTCTTTTGATGCAACTCGGAATTAACAGAATGGTGGGCGCAAAATTGGGCATGTACAGCTTAGCCGTAGATGAAAAGGACATGGATTTAAAATGGAAAAATCGCAACGCTGGCAATGAATGTGGGTTAGTAACCCCAGAAACATACCTTTCAAGGGGCTCGAAAATTTGATATCAAACACCGTTAAAGGGGAGGCTGATAAGGTTAACTTGGCTCAAATGAGCCCATTGGCGTCCTTGACGGGAGGTAAGTGAAGGAACGGGATAGAAAGGGGTGGAGGTGGCCGGATGTAGGAAAATCAAGTAAACCGGTGGATATCACCAGGAATAAATGCTGATGGAGGTGGAAATTGGTATGCAGGTTGCGTGGCTACTTAGGATGTTCAGAGAAATGAGTAACGACACCAAATGGGCGTGCACTGTGGGATACAATGAAATGGCGGGGTCTTGTTTCACTGTGGAACTGGCAGAGGTCCAAATCGAACATGCACGGAACTATGCGGAAGCCACATCCGCATGCGTGTGACGGAGCCAACTGTCGGGATTACCGAAGGGGCAGAGCGAACATGCACATAATAACCCAGGGTCCCAATTGGCACGAGCGCGGCAGCGCCCACCTGTTAGGATGTACGGAGGTTCAACACTGAATAACGCAGCGTCAAATTGGCACGCCCGTGGCAGAGCCCACCTGTCGGAATGCACGGAGCGGCAGAGCTTCAAATCGAACATGCACGGGATGATCAATGTCCTGGGATTTTAATGGGTGAGATTGGAATAAATATTCAGTGATTAAAAACGTAACAGAGTAGCGCACTCGAAGTTCTTATGCCTGAAGAGCACATGACGGCCGACACTTGCATGAGATAGCAGCGGATGAATTGGCGGAATGGAGGCAGCGGCCGAAATCGGGCATCCATGAAGAGAGAGGGGAGCACAATTGTGATTCCACAAGAAATCCATCCAAGCCTCTAGGCAGTCCAGAACAAAGGATTAAAGGTGTAAGCGTGTAAAGATCCCAGGAAAATTCGATCTGTGTACCGTCTGGAATGAAACCGATTATAAGGGCGGGAGAACGAGCATTATCCATGACGAAGCCGAGCCCGCAAGAGAGGGTACCGGTGTGAGTCGGACAGTCGAGGAGGACGGTATAAGCTAGTGAGTGGCCATATTCTCAACGAGAATAGGGGTGCATCGATGAGCAAGGAAAGTGCGACTGTGGGTGCCATAGCCAATAAGACTAGAATTGAGAAATACAATGGCTTCTGAGAGGCAATGGTGTTATCCGTGAGATGGGGATTCAGTTTTAAGAGGGGGGCTGGCACCGGCTAAGCTAGATCTAAGTCGATACACGTTTTCCGTCCAACCTTTCACAGATTCTAGGAGGTCCAGAGTTGATCCGACAAGCAAGCTGGTAGGAACAAACCACCAAAACAACGAAGTTCATCACAGTGAAAAGGCGTCGAGAGTGCAAGGGCCAACTGATATTGATCATGCACTCTCTTAGTCAGCCATTGTTGAGTCCATTCTGAGTCGCAGGCTCATGTGCGCTCAACTGTACAGCTTGCCTCAGAAGCTCTCTTCACACAATTAGCAACCACCATATCCGGCTCACTATTTACCGCGCTCTTTCGCTAAAGGATGGTTCTCGGCGCGAACTCCGCAAATTCCCTTTCTACACACTTCGGGAAGTACCGGAGATGCGATCACGTGTCATGGACAAAGGCGCGTCAAGGAAACGCTACGACGCGCTTGTCTCACCAGTCACTGCGTTCAGCGGTCTGACCCGCACCGCGTGTAGACACGTTGAGTGCACCCTCATCTCACTCCTCATGCATCGGGCAGCATATTTTTCGAGGCCACAATGCGTATCCCGTGAAATTGGGGGAGGAATCTTTTTAAAACATCACGTGTTGCATTATTTTTCGCCCCCACTGTAACTGGAGCCATCGGCGGCCGGGCCAGTACATACATTGCCACCAGTCGTTTAACCGCAGACATCGATTTCAAGATTTGGCCTTTGCTGCCCCGCTCCTGCCCTGCAAGCAGCTGTACCTCCTGAAATAGTCAAGTCTCAACCTGTACATGCGTGGAAGACTGGCAGTCGAGCCCAGCAAGATTTTATACGTCAAGATTGTTTACCGCCCACTCCGCAGTCGCCGGCATGCCCCCTCTTCGGAGAACGCAGACGAAGCAGCCGTCATATTGCGTAGCACCCTTGCGATTCAAACCTGCGTGATGGCTTTTGCGGTTCAAACCTGCCAGAAGATTTTCCCTCTGCAAGATTTTATGCGCCAAGATTTTGCATTTTTCCTCTCGGGCCTCCCTTCAGGCTGCGTGCGCGCACCGCTGGGCCCCATGACACGGAGGACTCGCATGAGAAGCGTGGGCATGTCGACTGCCATCAAGGCAGCGCTGTCGCCGATACAGTAACTCTTCCTCAAGATTTTTGCTGCCAGCATTTGGCCTGCACATCGCATGGGGGGCGCACACGTTTGCCATCGCGGACGCCGTTCCCCCACAATTTCGCACCCACGCACAGGCCATTGGCAGTTGATTGACAGCGTCCGGGGCTCCGCTTCCTCCCGCGCTTGACCCATTTGGTCCGCTTCACAACCGACGCAGTCCTGAAGCTCCGTCAGGCAGCGGCTGTTTATAAACCTGTTTATATACCAGCACGGTATATCGGGTAAAAACAGATTTGGGCCTCTGACAGTTGATTGACAGCATCCGGGCTCCGCTTCCTCCCGTGCTTGACCCATTCGGTCCACTTCTGTCGCTCGGATTGTTGTGGGATTTAATGGTCCGCGTCTACAAGCGCTCCCTGAAGCCCCGTCGCTCGGATTGTTGCGGCATTTACATAATGGTCCACGTCTACCATCTTAATATACTCTTTTCTCAGGCCACGAGACTGGTTTTATCGTTGGCTGCGGACCTTTTTTGGAAGTTGAACTTGCTGATTTGTGGTCTTGCATGCACTCTGCAAAGGGACAGACATGCGACAGCTTTCTGTTGACTGGTGGATTCCAGGGAATTTTGCCTGGGAGGAGGGACCCTCCGCCTGTACACTTGCGCCTTCGGCTCGTGGTCAGGTCCCACGAGTTTATAACCGGAGGTCCCGCCAAATGGCTGGCCAGCATCTTGTGTGATTGACCCCCTGGAATGGTGTTGTGCTCAGTTGACATCTTGTAGATTTCTAGAAGAATAAACACCCTAATAGTGCTACTTGTTTGTCTTCTGTAAACTCGTAGTTCATGTTGTGGACCACGCGAGTATAATATACCCCCCCCCCACCGCTAGCACCGCTTTTTTGACGTGGATCGTTGCGCAACATGATCCGAACCATCTCTAGCCTAATACAGCTCCTTTCCCCACGCAACTCTCCATTTTTTTATCACCTCTTCCCGCCCTCAATGAGGATATAAACTTCGGAATTATCTCGCAGCTTCCTTCTTTCCCGCATCCGTCGTCGAATGTCCGTTGAACAGAGGCGGCCGCCGGTGGTTCCCATGAAACCAGAATAATGTTACAGAGAAGAAGCTGCATGTTGCTACATCGTTCGGGTGGACTCTCGGCGAATCGGTTTCAGATTGGACGCAAATCCAGGGATACGGCCGCCGTTTTCAATCGTGAGAACTGACAATTGTTTCAAAGGCAAATTCTTCTTTGCACTAAACCTCCAATAATTCAGCCTCTGCTTCGGCCGTACTTAAGTTTGATAGTGCATCCCTCGCACGAGTTAGTCAGCCGAGTCCTACAAGTAATGCAGTTCAAAACGTGGGTAGGTGGGATATTCTATCCATTGCAGTCAGTAAGTCTGCATGCAGGAAAGAACTTCAAATATACTGATAGGGCGCAGCGCATATTATTTTCAGGACTCGTACGGCATCTCCACCACGATGGCCGTCAATATGCCGTTCAACGTCCGTTGAGTTTCTCGCGAGGACTTGACGTAAGTATCAGAATTCATATACACGGTTCCTTCTTCCCACATATTCCGTCGGATGGCCGTCGATCCACGGTGACTTGATCAGAAGCTAGGGTGAATATGTGTGTATGTTGGCGCCGCCATAATGGAGAATGAAGGGCGGGAGCGCCGAAGACGAACGTCGACCCATGCAGCAAACCCAGAATGTTGAAATTGGGGTTCGCTTGACACCCAACACGGGTCTGACCCGGTCCCACTCTCCATGATGCACTCGATCGTTAACGGAAATGATCTCATGATCCACGTATACTTACCCTGCATGCAATTTTTCCCGAAACAGTGCCGCTGCCGGGAACGATCACACAGTATGCCAGCGTCTTGTATGATCGACCCCCTGGAACGGTGTTGTGCTCAGTTGACATCTTGCAGCTTTCTAGACGGATAAACACCCCGATGGTACTACATGTTCGTCTTCTGTAAACTTGTTGTTCATGTTGTGGACCACGCGAGTATAATAAATCCCCCCCCCCCCCCTACTTCCGCAAACAGGGGTCCACGGCAAGCCAAGCGGTCCTTGACCATCCAACGCACCTATTGGACTCTATCTGCTTCACCTAAGTACGCGTAAAAGACCGCCGTATGTGCTTTCTGCGACAATTATCTCCTATCTTCAGAGTGCTTTACAATGAACATGACGGCAAAACAGCCAAAGGGGACTAATTTGCCGTGGGCTAGCCGAATACGTAAAGCAACCTCGTGTGCCCCTCACAGTGCTGGTTCCTCAATTAAGACGGCATTTTATTTAGCTACACTATTCTAAGTATCGTAAAACAGATAATTCGGCCCGAAACTCCATTTGTTATATCTGATTTAAGTGAGGCAGAAATTGTGCCGAGGTTTCTCCCATTAGTCCGGAAGATGCCGATCCAATGGGAGAAACCTCGGCACAATTTCTGCCTCACTTAAATCAGATATAACAAACGGAGTTTCGGGCCGAATTATCTGTTTTACGATACTTAGAATAGTGTAGCTAAATAAAATGCCCTCTTAATTGAGGAACCAGCGCTGTGCCTGGACGAGAATATAACAACCTTCTTGGCTCAATTGCGCCAGCTCTCGCCCCACCATGCTCTCGCTCCGCATTTCCTCCAAGCAGGCTCAGATAGACGGCTCAATCGTCGTCGACCAGCCTGACCTTCTCCCCGTTCCTCGAGATTCAGATGCCCGTACATGGAACGCGGCTCATATGGGAGGTTCGTGGGAATGGGTCTTCCTCCGCTTCGAGCGCTTGATTGAGCCTTAGGATATTGGATCGCAATGGCTTTTGGTACGTCGTGAATTCTGGTTGTATTTATGTAGTTAACGGAATATATACAGGCATAAGGTCAACAAGGTGTATTTTGTTCTCAATGAATCATTCAAACCGTCTTCACTAGTCAATATCAGATAGCTGCCACAGCGGTTACAGCGGGCCTTTCTCCTGGGGCGGCGATTGGCGCGGGTACGCCAGCATTTCCATTGTCCCTGCCTCATAGATGTGTCGACACACAACACAGTTTTTGTCGGGCATTTTATAATCTGTAACGCTTTCCAAACCGTACCCTATTTAATAATAAATAATCTCGCCTAAGCTCTGGGGTGCGCTGCAAGCGGTTGGATTGGAGCCACCTACGGAATCGTAGGTAACCTGAGCCGCCGCTATTCTTTCCTGACAGAAACTGCAGAACTTTCCCGTCCTCGCGCGCGCTTCCTTCGGCGTCTACGGAAACATCATCGCTGTTCTAGCTCGTGCCGTCTCTGGCGTGGCGTGGTTCGGCCTCAATACTTACCAAGGTTCGAATCTCCTTCTTGCGGGATGTTTTGACTCAACCCAACTAGGCGGCCAATGCTTGCAAGTCATGCTCGGCGCGATCTTCCCATCGTTCAAGTCATTTAAAAATCACCTTCCGCCCTCGGCTCACGTCACATCCTCGCAATTATTGTGCTTCTTGTAGGCCGCAGGATGTTGTTTCAATGGGTCCAAGCTGGCTGATTCACCATCCAGCATCTTTTATATCATCCAATTGCCGTTGCTTTCCATTCACATAACAAAGGTGATGCTACTTGCTCATACACCTCAACTATTCGTCAAACATTATTATATAGCTGCGACATCTATTCATGTTCAAAGTCATCGTAATGGTATGTCCGCGTCCGCGATGTATTGTTGTATCATAAGATATTTCCAGCCGATATTTGGTTTAGCTCTGCGTACGTTCTCACAGTCTCGCGATTTGTTTCCTCATTATCGGTTTCAGTCGGATGGGCCGTCAGACGGGCGCATGGGTTTGGTCCATTGTTCGCCCAAAAAATGGATGTTCACGGTTCCTCGGTCGCCTTCATATTCATTTCGGGTGTGAGCTCGGCCATTGCCGGGGAAACAACGTTGGCGTTGAATATCTGCGCAAGTATTCTAGTCTTTTAAGCTCGTTCCAACTCGACGTCTTGCAGGATTTCACTCGGTATGCTAAATCACCTCGCGTGGTCGTCTGGGCGACGATATTCTCCTTGTCCATCCCATTAACGTTCTGCGCGTAAGACCCTCCTGTGGACGTTTGGGCTCAGGCCTTCTCTAAATCGCATTAGGATCCTCGGTGTCGTCGTCACGTCTGCGGTTCAAGTTATCTACGGCGTCTCGACCTGGAATCCTTTGCAAGTCACAGAATTGTGGAGCAGTCGTGCCGCACAGTTTTTCGCAGGTTTTTGCTGGGCACTCACCGCAATCGGCTCCAATATTTCTGCTAAGTAAATCTCCAAGCGTTGAACTCAGGCTCTGCTGCTCAGGAGTCCTTCCAGCTCCACTGCCGTCGGAAATGATCTCGCCATCCTCTTTCCGCGGTACATCAATGTCAGGCGTGGTCAATACATCTGCGCCCTTGTGAGCCTGATCACTTGTCCTGTGAGCCTCGAACACTTCCCGCTCAGATTCACTCAACCAAACGCACCACGCATAGTGGATCATCCAGAACAGTGCTACATCATTCACGTACGTTTCTCAATCTAAGGCGGAATAATGTTGCACTGCTGACCGGGAAATCCACAGCTCATTCCTGTATTTGCCTCGCAAAGCTACTATACTTTTTTCTCTCATCATGCAAACAGGGGTGGATACACCATCTTTCTCGCCCCCATATGTGGCATTATGCTAGCCGACTATGTGATACCACTGTGTTATTTGCTGGCGTTCATTACTGACGGACAGGACTGTGGTAGTATATTCGTCAACACCGGCAACTCCATGTTGCAGCCCTTTACTGTCGAGAGTCCTCTCGCTACTGGTATACATATTGTACTCAACCACTGGTACGACAGTTACTGACGTACCTTAGGTACACCCATGGCGTCAATTGGCGCGCTGTCGCGGCATTTGTGCTCGCCTTAATCCCAAGCCTGCCTGCTTTCGCAGCCAAGATAAACACTAAAATTAGTGTTCCCATTGGGGTTAGATACATTTTGTGAGTCTCCTTTGTTGAATCTAACCAAACGCGTATTCAACTTGTCTCATCGATGTGGTAGCGCACTTGTGTGGCCAGTGGGCGTGATTGTCGGAGGAGCATGCTACCTTCTGTTCAGCGCAGTCTGGCCAGCCAGCCGCGGGAAGCTCGAGAGTCCGAAGGAAGCTAAGGGTCCTAGCTTTTCGAGCGATGGAGATCTGGAGAATTCGTAGTGTATTTACCTACATGGCTGGTATTGGGATTAACTTCCCCCCTATCTTGGAAAGTTGAGTTTGTTAATTGTTCTATGTCTGATTGCAGCTGCGAAATTCAGCCTTCGGATCATGATTTTATTGAGGCCATAGTCGCTGCCGTGATAGCCGCTCGGCGAATATGAGCCTCGAGGTGAGATGGTCAGAGTGGCAAAAGGCAATTATGCTGCCAATTTTCCCATTTCCGCGGAGAGGAGCGAGGGGTTGCGTCGCCTAAAAGCCGCCATTCGGGGAATATATACAGAAGTAGTGGAAGTGGAAGTGAGTAAGTGGAAGTGGAAGTGTGGCGGCGACAAGGAATCATGATGTGACATTGATGCGCCGTTCAAAAACAATGCGGAGATTTTCATTGTTTGTTCAATGCCACCAATTCTTCTTTCCTCCGCCCCACAACAAACTCCCGCCATGTTGACGCCAATTTATTTACCAGGCCCCGTGGAATACATGCTGCACTAATCGTCCAGGTCAGATGCCGACACTGCCCGACACTGCCCGACGCCACGTAGGGATGTACAACTCGGTGCAGGTGCACTCCATTATTTTGCTCCTCCTCCCTTGGAACGGGGGAGATTTCCACCAACATGTATGGATAGACTCTCTGACCAGATATCCCAGCCCTTCTGCCAGCCACCCGACATGCTAAGACAGGCAGCCCGGTCATTCCACCCGCTATCGCGCCATTGTGCTTCATTGCCACCCCAGTTCTCGTTGCCATTTGGCTTGCAAACTCCCTGTATATCTACGGTACTTAACAAATTGAACTTGGATGATTATACACACATACCGACTTCAACGGTTTTTGAACAGTTCGGTCTTGCTTGAGAAGCGTGTGAAAATCAGGGGCGGGAAACGCCGCGGCGGCGGCAATGTGACAGGGTTTAGTGGAAGTGGAAGTTGTCGAGTGGAAGTCGGAAGCCAGTGGAAAGTCACTTCCACTTCCACTACTTTGGTCATGCCTCTGATGGGGCAAGAAATTTACCATCCTTCTCTGCTACCACCACCATCCCGACCCCCCCCCCCCCCCCCCCCCCCCCCCTGCGGCCTTTCCGGCATGTTCCCAACGCGTTCAATGACCACATCCACAGTAAACAGCGTCCAGAGCACTGTTGCCCCCCTGGCCGACCATACGGGAGCACCAAGGCAGTATATTGGTCTGAGCGGTATATTCGCTGGACACGCCGAAAGACACGTGCACTCCAACGGCATCCAACAGGGTGTCGCGTACCTCCAGAGGATTTGCTCCACCCACACTGAAAGGTAAGCCTCAATTTACCAATATTTCATATTCTTGATACGTCTTTACTGTATCTTAGGGCTGTTCATGAATTTGTGGGTCATGTTCTCACGTACAGAGTACGAAAGCTTGATATCAAACCTCCCTAGCGTAAACTAATAATATAATCATGTTACCTGCCTGCACTGTTCAGTCATATTTATAATTCTCTCTGCTCACTTGAGCCTAAAAAGTACGCAGCATGATTTTTGAGTTAAACGGCCCGGCCGCGGGACATCCGTAAAGTGCAACACATTAGGCCCAAGTATGACACCTCAGAATGTGTCGCACTCGCCAAAATGCGTCGCACAATCATCGAATCTGCCTCCATCATTTCTATCTGCCATGCATCAAAATCTATCTGGGCCCGCCATTTTGTCAATCCTCGACTGGACTATAATTGCTCTTCCAATCTCTTTAAAGCTGGTGCTACATTCAACTATCTTGAGAGGGAATTAAAATAAATAAATTCCCTCGATCTTGCAACAACTCAAGGATCAATGCTGAGGCCGGGACAGTGATACTCCCAGGCCTATCGCGAGGAGCCGCCGTATCGCACCGCCTTCAAGGCTGCAAACTTCGCCTCTTGCACTGGTCAATTCATCCTATGGCCGTCTCGGCACAGTACACGCAGCAAATCTTGATTTCGCCAGACATCCATTCGCCATACCCCATCACGCGACGCCCGCAACGAAATCTGGCCGCCCCACTGTTGGAAAGGCAACCCGTGGCAAGTGCCGGGCGTGGTGCCCAGAACATATTTGGGCGGGCGCGGCATTAGGCAACTAGGAAACTCAGGGCGTCGCGCCCCGCCCCGATTGCTCGGACACAAATCCCTATTGGGATGAAACATCCCTAAAGTGCGTAGCACCGCACACATTTCATATGACTCCTTATCTATTAATAAATACTGAGAGTGGTATAAATACGGGCCTACTTTCGTAGTTACTGTAGTCCATTTCCCCCCTCCTTCGGGGTTAATAAAATCCTTTGCCAGACTTACCCATTCCCATACCCACCGCACTCGTCTCCGCGCTTGCACAACCCCACCATCGCCTTCACTGGCTGCGTCCTGGAGGTCGTGCGCCATGGTCGAAACCGTGCGTAATATTATCATTCACTGCCTTTTCTCAATTTGCTCACGCCCCTCCCAGATTTCTTGGGTGCTGTCCCACCCACGTGATTCCCCTGGATCCGTCTCCGCCTCCCTCCGCGGATTCTCGGTTGTGTCCCACCCGCCGCACACTCCCCGCCCTCCGCGCAAACCCAGCGATCATCCGTATCTATGCTCTCGCCCACTCCAGTACGAGCCGCAGACCAATCCCCCGGATGCGCTGTACGCCACCTTTCTCTAGCCACGTAGCCTGCGTTGTTCATAGCCCGTCTACCGTCTACCGGCCTTCGGCTCATATATGTCAGTCTTATACTACATTATCTTTTTGTATTCTCTTCCAGAGTTTTTCTAGAGCCATGTATCTCAAACATAAATTGCTTTCCATCCGAAATCCCTTATCCACTAGCAGCAGTGCCTGCACTAGGCTATTCTGCAATTTTTAAGAGGTTTGAATTCGAGGCTGAGCACCTAGGCTTATACGTAATATTTTGATACCCCCAAAAGAGAAAAGATATACCTATTCCAAATCCGGACTACTTCTTCCTCATCACCCTAACCTTCCGAAAACGGAATTACCCCATATGGGTTCCACAACGCGGGCCACAACCCAGCTGAGGTACTCTTCCAGTACCATGGACATTTCTCCGAGTGGAAAAAAGGCAGATAGATCGGAATTGTACTGCCAGCATCGGTGGCCGAACAACTGGAGGCACATAGAATATGCCTCCTTTCTTTATCGCGAAGCTACACCGGTAAAGATTCGGATAAAATCTTGCTAAAATCAGTAAAACCCCGCCATTCCTTTGGTCCTCGATTTTCATATACTCCCCCGGTTTTATCTATGAGAGACTGCGGAAGTCCACAAATATTGCCGCAGAGGTGTTACATCTGCGCATGCCCAATAAATGACATACATCAAGTCTACTATTACAATGTCCCGAAATGTCCTCCCTGTGAATCAGGCAAGATTATTGGAATGTGACAGGTTCATGGGACGTTCGCGGGCTGCACCGCGAGGATGTCGCTAGCCATACATGGGACATCCGCCCCGTGGAATAAAGAATTTGTGCTTTGCGACAACGAATCAGTGCAATTGACAGCATTAGGAAATTGGACGCAAGTGTCGAACTCTCTCCATGAAAATAGAATCTTGTACGCTGAATTCTGTTAATTTCATTTGCTTCGCAAGAACGCGATTTAATAATGGAGTTCGGGCCTTTAGGAACGTCTGGAGCACATAAAACATGAACATTATTTCGGTTCACGCCTGGTTGCAGTATACACTTCTCGGACTCCCATTAATGACAGTACATCCAAGCTGCTGAACTTGATACCGTCATGAATGCAGCCAATGTGCGCACAAGGCAGACAAAAAGTGGAATTGCGATTAATTCAAGAAGATTACGGCATGAGTTAGCTCATTTTTCTCTGCCTGCTGTTACTGTTTTTCTCTGAAACCATGTCAGTTGGCATGCCCTTAGACCTCCATGAAATGTTTAAAGGAATAGAGAAAGGCTGCGAGGAACTTGGCACAGGTTTTCCAGAAATAATAACTGCAGACAGTTGCTGTCTGGGATTGGGATACTGGTTGAACCCGTTCAATGTTTTAAGTTCACCTGTTCATCCAGGGGTATCAATGCAGGTGCACCAAACATAGCAACATACAACCTGGGGGCATGGTGTTGAATTGAATTTTACATACACGTCAAATGGCTTCAAAGCAAACCAGAGGACATTCAGAAGGATGCAGCACTCCAATGCATAGCCTTGCTTTATTTCAATTGCCAGCGGAGGGGATATCTCAATTTCTCACAAAATGGAGCGGCATGGTGTCAATTATAGCTTGTGCGTGCCTATTTTTCTACATAGCACGAACAATTATGGTGTTTTTCCTCTCCCGATGTATGCAATGCCTCTTGAGATTTATACTCCAGATATAACAAGACAAGCCAGTGATTCAATGGATTCTGGGCGGGTCGAATGTAGACTCATGGACAGACGTTCTGGTTGAAATTCATCTTGGCAGGCCAAGCCGACAAAAGTGGTGTGGGCTCTGATGGGCATGAGCAAATCAGTGGGTCCGACCAAACACCAATGCCCATGCCAAAAAGCTAATTTGCGCTGGGCCACGCCATTTTTGCACACCAAAAAGTTAAGTCTCCTCGTGAGTGTCTTGTGTGGAGGCGGCCGAGCTAAGTGATTTGACTGCTTTTTTTTGTTCGGTGGTGGGTTCAATGGGTGGGCGACGGGAGACGGGGTATGCCTACCTTGCCCTTGACATTAATGAAGCTAAATGCATTGGTAGAAGACACAGAACCACCATGCAACATAGCCTCACTTCCACTCTGCCGCTTTTCCTGCCACAGAACAGGACAGAGAGTGGTGGATCCACCAACTCCCGAGCCCGGTTTCATTCCTCTGCAGCTCTGGGCTTTAGCAAACTGGTTTAAGTGCGGTAATAGCTGAATAAATAATTGCAGAGACTACATAATGGACAAAATGCTATGACCTGGACATGACATGGCTTGCACACCAAAAACAGGTGGGTATGTATTTGTCCAAAAACTGTGGAAAAGTTGAAGAGAATGAACAACAAGCTGAACTACAAACCCCAGATATACAGACTGCAATTCAAAACAAGAGTGCTTGACTCCCGTTATCCCCGAAATCAGTTGTTTGAACCAGTTTATCCTCTTCCTCTTCCTCATCCTCCACAACATATTTCTCTTCTGGGGCAATACATGGCACACACAAATCTGCAAGATGTTGAAGTTTTGCCTCATACTTAACCAAAACAGCAGAGTCAACCACTGCTAGCTTTGCATCAAGCTTGATTATATCCTTCATCTGGGAAGATCTTTCAAACAGAGGCCTTGCTGTCTTCCACAATCCAACTGCCTTTATGACCTCTCCACAACTATTCAATATATCGGCAATTCGAACCATGCAATCTGCCCTCCAGCGATGGACATCCATGAATGTGAATCCATCAAGAGCGACATTGAATAGGCTGAGGGCTGTTTCATCATCACCCTCAGCTAAAAGAAATCTGTCCAAGGCATCGGAATGCTTGCATTGTGTGGAACTTTTCCTTGCATTTCAGAGCCAGGCTGAGAAATACCCCGCCCCATCGGAGTGTAGCTGAGATGCTGTTCATGCCTGTGGAAAGATCTCCAAGCCTTTCAGCACATAGGAGTGCCAGCTGTGTATCAATATCAAGTGACAATGCAAAACATTGTTCAAACATTCCATTTGCAATCCCATGAGCCATCTCGATGATGGAGTTCAGCCGCTGCGAGATCCGCTGTGAGACATGCCAGTTTACCATGATACCCATATAATGTTTTCAAATGAGATTGAGCCATGTCTTGATTTTGGCAAATGATTTTGGAGTCAGTAGCACAAGCAATATCAATGATAGCAATGTTCAAGTCTGCCATGATAGCAATATGTGAAGTTGGATGGCAGCTGGATGCAATGGCTATTTGAATTGGCGAGATTCCCGATACTCTGATTTCAACAAGTGGATCTCAGCCTGTACATTGAGGATGGTAAGCCACAATGCACCCTGTTGTTGACCACAAGCAGTTAACATGTCCCTGGAATTTTGCAGAAGATGTCGAACATGCTGATAGTTTGCCAGCATTAAGTGACATCTTGCTTGAAGGTAGAGAGACCATGCTTGGCCGTAGATGTCCCCCATGTGCTGAGTGCATCTGTATGCCTCTTTTACATGCATGAGTGCACTCAAGGGCTTTCCAGTAAGAATCAGGACTTGACATATGCCGTGCAAAGCATTGGTGCTGACAATCATGGGGTATCCAATGTTCTCTGCCAGAGAGTATGCTCTTTGAAAATAATTGAGGGTTCCCACAAAATCTGACTTTGCCTCGGAGAAGTAGGTTCCTAGAGCACGGTACCATCTGGCTAGTGGGAAATTAGTTAGGCACAATGAAGGTGATTATGCCTTACCCTGTTCCAGTGGAGCTTTTGATTTGAAATGCTGAGTACTTCGGGTCATGTCACCATTGACATCCAGGTCCGGCAAATATTTAGAACTGTGCAGTAGTTGAATGAGATATTCCCCCAAAAGCGGATTGTGTAGCATTTTGCCAGAAAGCTGCAGCAAGAGGGGTGAATATGTGTTGTGAACCCGCTCATAGAATTGAGTGAGAAATAGGATGCTCTGAACATTCTGAACAATATCAGGCCCCTCTGGCTCAAGCCCCTCATGGAGAACAGTATTGAAATTGCCCAAATCTTGAGCAATCTGAGGGTGTATATCTGTTACATTGAGATTCTTGAATCGATTCCAGAGATCCAGAATTTGATGGAAATGTTCCCGTAGTTTTAGCTTCAAGGGATTTGCTGGAGGATGGGTATGGAGGATATGTTCTTGTATTGGAACCAGAACTTTGAGATGTTGATCTTGGCTAACAAAGGCAAGGGCTGTTTGAATCAGAGTGGCCTTGCAGGCCAGAATGTTGCCAATTGGCAGTTTGGCCTGCACCAAATCAGCATCTGCAAGCCCATCTGGTAGCATGGATAGAATACTGAGCAACTGTTGAGCACCTAAGGTCATCCGGGAGCTTGTGTATGACAACATGATGGAGATGTCTAGGCTTGATCT
The DNA here is from genome assembly GCA_029282285.1 of Mycena rebaudengoi. NCBI lineage: Eukaryota > Fungi > Basidiomycota > Agaricomycetes > Agaricales > Mycenaceae > Mycena > Mycena rebaudengoi. Next base: position 276,324 of record JARJCX010000084.1, read on the forward strand.
CTGGTCATAGCCATTGGAAAGCATCTGAGTACTTTCCAATTTCCACCGAGAAAGTGCCTGGGAACATCCCTCAGAATCAGCAACACTGGCAATGAGGCTGACTGCCAGTGGAAGATTCCCAGTCAGTTCAAGGAGTTCTTGGATGCTGCTGTCATTATGGTCACTATCAGCAACCTCAATAAAGGTCTGCCGAGCTGCCACATAGGAAAGTGGCTCAAGAGGGGCCAAAAAGGGCCTGGTCCATTTGACTTTTCCTGGGCACTCAGCACCTCTGAGGGTGGCCTACAATAAGTACAGGCTATTATTGTATAATCTCGCAAACATGACTCACCATGAGACCTAAGTGGTGGGCATTGGTTAGAAGAGATAGAAACTCTTCAACTTCGGAGCGAGATGCCATGGACTCCCAACAGGTCTCAAGATTGTCAAGGACCAGAGGGGAAGGAGGAGCGTGGGCAAAGTAATGTGCAACCGTTTTGGCATGTTTGAGCCCTTCTCCAACCCAATATGATCCGCAATTGTCGCCGCCAGTTCAGTGCAAGTGGGGATCAAGTGGCATGGAACAAAGTATCGATGTGGATACTTGGCTTCCACCTGTTGTGTATGGAGGGCTGTGGCGGCAAGGCTGGTCTTTCCCATCCCCCCTGCACCGAGGATAGCAATGTGAGCTGAATCTTGGATTAGGATATTCACCACATCCTAGAGCTCAGCTTTGCGGCCATGGAAAATTTGTGGGCAGAGCGGAAGTAGACCGAAAGATCCTGAACTGTTCAAATCTTGAACAAAAATGATGGTGTTTGCAGGTTTGGCTCACCTATTATTCCCTAAGCTTGCCAGGGTTCCTGCCACCTAACAACCTTAACCTAAGAATTTCAATGGTCATACTTTGTACTCACTGAGGAGCGATCGGAATTGGTGAGATCAGAGTCAGTCTCCAAAAGGGCGACAAGTTGTTCATGCTGCTCTTTCGCATCCTTTTTCATTTGCCCCATTTGAGACAAGGTTGAACCTGTAACTTGAGCCTGCAACCAATGCCAATGATTGAATATGCAGTGAAATCCAATTTATTTGATGTACCTTGAACAATTCAACCATCCTGCTAAGCTCCTGCTTGCATGCCTCCAACCTTTCTCCAGCCTCAGGCTGTCGAAAAAGTCCCTTTATTTTTCGTAGAGCACCCCTTTGTTGCCCATTCAGAATTGTGAACAGCTTTTCAAGTGCCCTGGGGTAATAATATATTAAATGAATACAATGTCATTCTAAATTGGGCTCACTCTGTGAATTTCGCGATGTCATACAAGAGTGCTGTCGGAAGAACACCCTTGATTTCTGAAATTGAATGAAGCTGGACAATGATACACAAGATTTTGTGAATCTGCTCCATAATCTCAGCATATCCATCCTTGTTTGATTTTGCTGTCTATTTCTGTTAGATATTTTTCCAATGCCCAGAGGAGTTGACTTACCTCGATGTACTTTGTGATTGACAAGCACAATGCAGCGGTTGAGCCAAGGAAAGGCACTTTGGTTGTTTCGGCGATGGTCTTAGCAGTAGTTGCAGCAAGGACGGTATATTCAATGAGATTCTCGAACTTCGCTGTAGTAGGCATTGTGGGCATTGATAACAGGCATTTGTCTGGGGCTTATATACTGTATATCTATACATATATTTGGCTATGCTCCTTACGTGCATCATCAGTGTGATATGAATCAAATGATACGACATCCGTATGTTGTTATTTCACACAGGAAACAGAAAGTGCTATCTTTCAAATGCAGTATACTCCCCCCCTATCAAGGTTCAATTCTTGTATTACAGACATGCCAACCTCGGATTTAAGAACACAATTAGGGGTGTCATCGTGAACAGCATTCACGTCCTTAGCAAATCTGCCCCCTCCACTTATGTGTCTCTGGTCTAGCAAATGTGCTGGCATCCAGAAATAAAATCAGCCATGCCCCTCACCATTGCAAAAATGAATCTGCAACACATGGGACAAGCCAGTAGTGCTCTATAATTATAAAAGGGCAGATGACATGAAGTGGCCACATTTTGGATATATTGCATATGAAGGAGGTAGAGCTAAAACCGTCAAATTGACCGCACATCTGCAGACCCGGTGGATTTATCACCGCACATAGAAGACAAAGAACCCGGTGGGGTCGACATCAGACCAAATCCGCAACTGTCCCGGCGCCGAGTCAAACAGCGGTTCACAGATATGACGGCACACCTGCTGCCCGATTACTGACAATACCATGTATTGTATGGGTAGGTACATATAATAAGTTGGGCCAGCGCGCTCACACACCTGTGATAGACGAACAGGAGTGTTTATATTTTCCGCAAGACCCTCTCCGCAGTTGGAAATACCAGTGCCTCAATCACGGCGTGGCCCCTGTCGGACTTATGAATGGCCCATCGATTTTGTCTTTTCCGCCAGTGTTTCCCGTCCTCCTCAGCCGAGTTTTGTCGCTCTCTCTTGGGTGGCTCGCCGTACATGACGATGTCGCCTTGCTAAGTAGAGTTCACCAAGTTGTTTCAATTCACAGTCATTTTTTCTTGCTTTCACACCTGTACAATATGATTTTTTACTGGCAAGTATTATTATCCACATTGTGGTCGTGTTATCGTCTCACTGCACATACCTCTCCAAGGTAATCCGCCTCTTATAGGTCGGGGGCCAATGTCATAGATGATGTTCGGAGGAATCGCCGATCGATCAATCAAGTTGGGATCCCCACCAAAGCCGGAGCACCAAAGGATATCTCATGATCAAAGTCAGGGTAAGTATAAGGTACGCCACGGACATCGTCCATAATCTTCAGCGGTAGATTCCTAGTGCGTTCCGCGGCTATATCTCAATCGTGGTTAACGTATCCTTATAGAACTCGTAAGGTAGTGCGCAATTAATCCACCTTGCTTTAAATTAAAAATAAATACAAGCGCGAGTAGTCTGGTACAAACTTCGGGCCTATCTATCTACATAACGACATCGCCTCTTCAGAACTGCACATAAAGCAACCTATTGATTGTTCATCGCCCCGAAACGTTGACTTCAGTCAGATTCTTAACGACATTGGTCGCACATTAGACCTGGTCTCTCGTAGACAGACACTTTAACAAATGAAGCTCGTACCTCGCTTGTTAAACCGGGAAAACTTGGCCACGAGGCGTTTGTTTTGATTCGCTCTTTGCAGTATTTACCATCCCATTATATTGTCTTTGCGGAGTGGCACTGGGATCAAAAAGCGGGAATTTGGGCCAGCACCGACACCTTCCTAATTCGGAAGCGGCGGCAATCAACGGCAAAACATGCCGCTGATGTATTGATGCAGGATGCTGTCCCAAATTGGATCGTAAACTACGGTGGCCCAGCATTGTTCCAACATTATCAGCCGTTAGGATTAATCCCCACTTGAATTTTCAAGACCATTTGGCTTAATCCTCTTGCTTTTTACAAGGCTAAGAAATGGGTGGTAAATGACATTCCAGGATTAATCCTACATTAATCGTGCTTAATCCAATCATAATCCTAAGCTACAAAAAATAGCAATCGTACTGTTGCGAGAGGGCTGATTTTTTCTCAGTGCAGGATTATTTGGCAGGAGGATTAATCCTAGGTGATGATCCCGGGATTTTTTGAGGAGCGCAGATTGTGATGCACAATTACTTGGCATGAGGATTAATCCACAGGAATAGCGAGGATTAAATCCTCGGATTAATCTAAGAAGGATTTCTCAGTACAGGATCATTTTGCTGTTGCCGAGATTAATCTCTGTCGATGGGACGTCTCTGGTGAGTTGTAGATGAAGCTGAGGTGAAATTGTATGGAAACTGTACTCATAATCAAGAATTAATTGTAACTAATAGTGAGATCGAAACATACTTAAAGACTGGATTTGATTTTCAAAGACGGTGAGAAAGGCCTGAATGCACACGCGAACTCACGTTCGTCTAAGCTAGTCCGAGTCGAAGGCGCACAGTATGCTGCAGTGGCAGCGATACTGACCGAAGGGGGAGAATTCGATGGCCCGGGGCTGCGGAATTCGCTAGGAGCAATGGTCTTGTGAAGAAGATGTGTATTGTGGTGAAACCGGTTTGTGAGAGCAGCAGTGAGGTGGTGGTGGCAGATGCAGAGCAAAGCGATTGGCTTACGTACCCTGTGGCATCACCGAACAATCACATGTTTGAAGCCCTTTGTCTTTGTTGAGTCGCTCTTTCTCTTTCTACCACCACCACCATCCCTCAGCCCAACGCACAACGCGAGTCCCACCTTCTCCGCGTCTTTGGGTCTCAGCCCGTCACATTCGACATAGCGCCTGACTGTTGACAGTTGGCGTCATCTCAGCAGCCACCGTGCGCGCGCATCACGGTCAGACGCGTCTTTCCGACATGACTCCGGTAAGGCATTTATGTATCTCATAAGTTGCTGACTGAGTTCAAGAAATTAGTGATAACAACCACTAACTTTCATCCATGCCCGTGGATGTCGGGATATTTTCTGTGACTAGTCGTCTCGTGCGATAATCCTTCGCTCAGAAAATCCTCAACATTCATCTAGGATTAATATTTTTGCCAAATAATCCAGCACTCGGAAAAAATCCATCTTCAGATTAATCTCACCCAAAGTTCTTATTTTGGTATTCGTGGCCCTAGGATTAATCTTGTAAAAAATCGCCCGTCAATCAATCTCGGGTGGCTGCAGGATTAATCTTATACCAGTAGCAATTCTTAGCCTTATAAAAACCAAGCGGATTAATCCAAATGGTCTTGAAAAATCAAGTGACGATTAATCCAATCTGCTGATATCACTGATTGTTCGAGCAGTGGGTGGCAGGATGGCATATTCTACTGCTTGCACCTGTACTAATAGCTGCAAAATATCTTCACCACCTCTGTGCTATGGCCGGATTCACCTTTATATCGGAGAACGACAACTTTGGCGCGCCTGGTGGCCCCTATGCTGCGACGATACCCCCCCGCACCCGCCCCGCCGCCGTCAAAACAATACAAGAAAATTAGATTCGGCGTGTTCACTCCAGGGGAGCAGAAGCACTCCCTAAATACGCGCAGCCTAGTGTCTGATGTACGCCTGGCGCAACTCATGGTCTCAGACTCTCAGCGCGCGTTAATCGAGTCAATGTACACGATTGACGCGTCAAATACAACGCCACCCATCATTGATAGTGTCTTCTCCACGGACGTCGAAGGGCAACTGCAGGCGTCCGCAGTTATGGCGCAGCACGCGTCAGATGTTGGTGCCTGTGACGATCTCAGTAATCGTTGGACATCGCAGTGGAGCGAACAAACGGGAAAAGAGGGCGCCAAAATTAAGCGAGTCCGCTATCTCTGCAGCTGTGGATACGAGCACACGAAGCGCAACACGAAATACGACCGCCAGCAGCCGCGGATCATCTCGGTTCGCGGGAACGCCATAATCCCCTTCCCTTCACGGGCTGCCTTGCCCATGCAGAAGTGACTTTACATTGCAATTCAATTGTCCGGCCGAGCGCACCATCTCAGGCATCTACTGGTTCTTCGTCATTAAAACGAACGGCTCAGCTTCTTGTTCCCTCACCTGAGAAAGCGCAGAAAAGGCATGAGTCATACGCACCTCACTGATTATCGATGTTATTATTTTTTCTCAATTGGAGAATATGTCTTTGTACGGGCGGTAATGGTACTTGTTTAAATTTGAGCAACGAGACAATGCAATTGAAACAACGGATCCCAAATGGGCGACGGAACTTGCGGTCCATTGATGCGCATCACTTGATCTTGATAGCCGTGTCATCCGAAAAAGGAAGGTGTCGGTGTCGGCCTTACTTCCCAAAAAGCGCACGAAATAAATTGTATTCTATCCCTCTCACAAGAGCCGCCACTACAGCTCAAGGCACATCTAGGTACGGATTGAGCACCCCCAACGGGTGCCTAGTCCCCACCTCGCAGCACTGCCCGTCAATATTCTGGCCTGTGTAGAGCGCCACTAAGTACTCATTTTCTAACAGTAATCAATGAAGCACCCACCCGCAGAATCGTACAGACAATTGTCCGCGCCGAAGTACACGTCCGCGCACCCGGCCAGCCAACCCGCGTGTAACGTGCACCCGGGGACGACCCGCTCCGCGTCGCTTGCGCCATCGAAGCGCGCGGAGATGACGGCGCTGATGCAGCCCTCATTGGCATGCTGTCGGAGGCGGCCGTTCAGCGAGGCTAAGTACCCATGGAGAACAAGAGGACGTACGTCATTGGTGGGTCCGTATGCGGACGGACGAGGTTGGGGTACGCAGGCGACGGATGCTGCGAGGGCCAGCGCGGTTAGAAGTGGGGTCGAGAGGAGTATTATTCAACGCTTGTGTTTGTCCTGCCAGAGGATAATGGTCAGGTTCTGAATGCCGATCGCTTTATATGGCTAATGAACGGCCTTCCGGTCTCCAGGTGCCGTTGGGAGCAAGCGCTCTGCGAGGATTCTGCTGGCGAAGTCACTCTATTGAATTTCGGCACGTCAACAATTACAATAGGACAGGAATATACAGTACCTTGCAAACGAATTGGATTTTGGAATCTGTAGACGTTGCACAACCAAGCAATTCAACGACTGAATAAATTGGTGTGTCGACATTCTAGGAGTGAGCCCGCGCTAAGACTTGAACAACTATGCCACATGCGAATCATCAAATTGGACGCGAGTCGGGCATTTATTATTAAAGCCGTCGTATTTTCGAGAACAAGTACGGGGAGGATTTGCAGGTTGTTTTTAGGAATGGCTGTTCGAGTTGCCCAGTATGCCCAAGAACGAATGGCGGACCACAGAAGCTGCACGGATACCAGATACAGGAAGGGGCAACACCGCCCGAGTTTTCTTCCAATTCGGAATCAAGTCCAAGCATAAACAGAGTTAGAGCCGCCCGAAGAGCGACAGGGCGGTGCTATATGCTGCTGGCGAAATATATAAACAAGTAGACGTCTTACGGGCGCGTGATTGCCGGAAAGTCGACGACAAACGGTAGAGCTTGAAGCGGATGCAGGAAGGATTCCTATTGAATCGCAATGGAAGTGAGAAGAACGCGAGCCACTTCAAGCACCAGGATGTTCAATGAGATGTCGGTCAACCATCTAACTACCTTGGGCCTTTTTTTTTCCGTCCGTGGATGGGCGGAGATTTCTGACCACGATAGCGAATGGCGAATAGAAACATGCAAGCGCGGAACTTGACGGGGCGAAAATGTTGTAGATGAGTCCTAACGGGGAACTAGTTAGCTTGTGGAATAATCCAGGAGTCGAAGAGACCGGTGACGGGTGGGCGGAACCGTCAACTCGCGAGGATTCTAGCAAAGATCGACGGCAAATATCGATGCGGAAGATGCGCCAGAGGCCGTCATTTGATAAGACGCAGCCCGCACAGGACCACCGCAAGAGCCAGCCAAGGGTTATTTTCGCTGCCAATGACGACGAGTTGGAGGCGAAGCTTCGAGAGGAGATGATTGATTAGCGGAACGAAAGTGATCCGTGGGACGGGGAGCTAGACTGCAATGGGGCAAAAAACACCTCTGTGTATTCAGGTATTAAGTCAAGAGCGCGTCAGCATTTTTCGGTCGTCGTCTCGAAACTCTTGCCAAGCAGCGCCACACACCTCCACCCAAATCCAAGTCGAGACAGGGTAAAAAGATTCGTAAAGCACAAAAGAAGGGATATATAGATAATTGCAGGGGTATCATGAATATGTAGTAGTGTGCATGCGAAGCCTAGATACGTACGAGTCGAGTCACAAAGACGAAGAAAATATACAAGTAAAGAAGTGGATAAAAAGACAAAAAGCCAAGACGTTGTCAAAGCGCGTCGATAGAAAGAATAGAGGGAAGAAAAAAAGATGTATCAGTCGTCGGTGGTGAGCACCCCGCGCACGCCCCCGCTCTGCGTGCGCCCCCCGTCGCGCGCGCGCGCGGTATGCATGCGCTGCCCCTCGCTGCTGCCCTGCGCTGTCGGGCGCGGCGATACAGTCACGTTCCGCTGGCGCTCCCGCTCCCGCTCCTCCGCGCGCTGCTGCTGCTGCTGCCCGCCGCCCGTAGCACCATCCTCCGCCGACACCGGGAACGGATAGTGCACGCTCGGCACGGGCACCGCCGCCGCCTTCTTCGTCTTGCTCCGCTTCTCCTTCTTCTCCTTCCCTTCCTTCCCCTTCCCGCTTGCGCTCTTGCTCTTCTTGGCCGGCGCAGGCGCAGCCACTGGCGGCGGCGGCAGCGGGTCGACCCAGTCGTCCTCGATGTCATCCTCCCGCCCCGCATCGACGAAGCCGTCCTCCTCCTCAGGGAAATGCGACCCCCCCGTGCCCTTCTCCCCCGCGCCGTTCGGCCCCCCGCTCAGGTCGAAGCGCGTCGTGGTCGGCAGCGGCGTAATCGGCGCGACGGGGTCCTCCTCCGTGTCGTTCGCCTCTTCACTGCGCGTGCGCGCGCTGCTCGTCGTCGAGTTGGAGTTGGAGTGGTAGTGCATCGACGCGTGCGTGTGCGACGTGCTGGACGAGACGCCGTGCGATGCGTTCGACGACGCCTCGTCGAAGAACCGCATGCTCCCCTCTCCGTCGTCCGCGTCCACGGCCTCCTCCTCCTCCGGGTCCGACACGCTCTCCAGCCCCATATCGTCGTCATCGTCCGCCCCCGGCCACGTCGGCGGCTCGTCCTGGATCGCAAAGATCGTCCGCGGCAGCTGCGCAACTCAATCAGCACCATTCAAAAGACGAGGACGAAGAACAGAAACGCACCAACGCAATCCGCCTCCTTAAGTCCACCCACTCCCCCTCGTCGCGGCACACAAAGCCCAGCAGCATGCTCGGGTCGAGCCCGCTCAGCGGCATCTTGCGCACCTTCTCGCAGTGGAACGTGCGCAGCTCCGCGGGCGCGTACGCGCGCTGGTAGAACGCCGCCTCCGCGCGCGTCATCCCGGTTGCGTCCTCCTCTGCTGCGTCCTCCGCACGCTGCGCGTTGAGCACCAGCTCGTCCTCCGTCATCGGCGGGCTAGCCGCGCGCGCCGGCTCGAGCGACCCCGCGCGCGGCTCGAGAGACCCCGCGCGCGGTTCCTGCGACCCCGCGCGCGACCCAGGTGGCTCCGACGTCGAGGACGCAAAGTGCGCCGACGGTGTGGGCGGTTGGCGCAGTGGGACCGCCGGTCGCGAGTGGTGCGGGTCGAGGTAGAACAATCCGTCGCCCTGCACGCCGACGAAGTAATACGAGGAGCTCGGGCGTCCGCCCGCGATGCCGACGGACTGTGGAAAGGTGTAGAGCATCTGCACAAGCGTCAGTGGGTGCTCGTGGTGTGTAAGAGTGAAGTTACCTTAATGGTCTCGTAGTACACCGGATTGACGCCGTCGAGCCCAAGTCGGATGCCTAGCAGGAGCAGCACAGGGCGGTCGCCCCACCGCTTTGTCGTCGCCGCCGGTTTGGAGCTCGCGTAGGACGAGGTGCTCGGATAAGAGGCGTGTGACGCATGCGACGAGGAACTGGCATGTGCGGCATGTGACGACGAGGCGCGCGAAGAGGAGCTGGCGTACGAGTTGTGCGACGCCTGCGAGCCGTGCGAGTGGTGGGATTTGAGGGGCGGCGCGACGACGGGCGTGTGAGACGCGGCGTACACCTCGGTCTGGTAGAGGGTGCCGTCGGTGGCGACGGAGACGCCCAGGCCGCAGGCTGGGAAGGCGTCGACGAGGGTTCTGTGGGAGGATGTTAGCGTTGGGCATAAGACGAGGAGGAACAGCGGAAAGAAAAGGTACGAAGATAAGGGAAGGCCAAGATGACAACAAGCGAAAGGCAAAAGAGAACGTAAGGAGGGGATCACAGGAGGTGAAGGAATGGGCGAACAGATGACAAGCAAGGAGACGTGATGGGGCTGGTGGTGAATGATAAGGAGGGGGGGAAGAAGGACGTGAAGATGACGAGGACGCAAACGGAAAAGGCAAAAAACCCACCTAACAGCCCCCGCTGCCGCGCTGGGCCCAAACCACATGCCTACGTCCTTGCCCTGCGCCTTACCCGCGAGCGCCATGCGGTGCACGCCGAACGGCGCGGCGGGACTGTCGAGGAACCACGACAGCAGCCGCGCGTGCACGGCGTGCGCGCGCGGGGTGGGCGCGGGGAAGGCGGGGGTGGAGGAATCTGGAGGAGGGGGGAGAGGAGGTCAGTAAGCGGGAAGGGAAGGGAGACGAGATGAGGGAAAGGAACAGAGAGAGAAGGCGCAGGCGGGCGCGCACCGGGATGTTGCGAGCGCACGCCTGTGACGCGCGCAAGAATAACGCGTGGCTCGCTCGCGGGACCGAAGTCCCATCGGGACGTGCGTCGACTTTGCACATCGCGGACTCCCCGACAATGCAACAGACGACGCGTCCACGTCGAGAGAGGAGTACATGAAGCATGCCGCTAACGGCACGCAGGTCACGCAGGGTACACACGGCACGCAGGCCACGCGGGGCGCACACCAAGACCACGCAGCTTGCTCCCGACTGCTGCTGCGTAGATATCGCAAGCGCAGCTCCTCAACGCCGGCGCGCGGGAGAAGCCCGTCCTCGATACCGGGATGGACGGACAGTGCCGTGGAGTAAACGTAACACCACCACAAGGTGGGCGCAAAGCTCCTCGAGCACAAGCTGCTGGCCATGAGACTCTTCGCCGCCCGCGTCCGCGACGACAGACGAAAAACTCACCTCCTGTTCCTCCCACACCTGCCCCCGCCCCCACCCGCCCCACCGCCTCCGCCAGCAAGCTCTGCCCCGTGCGCAGCATGCACCCCCACCCCGTGTCGCTCGTCCACCCCTTCGTCGCACCTACACCAGGCAGCGTCGGCAGTGGCCACCACTTCTTCTTCCCGCTTGCATTGCTGCTCGTCGTGCTGCCGTGTGTAGAGTGCGAGTGCGTGGAGTGTTGTGTAGAGGGCGGGGGCGACGCAAAGGATGACGACGTGCTCAGATGGGACGACGTGGTCGAGTGCCGCGAGCCCCCATGCCCATGCGAGCTGCTGCTGGAGAATCCCGAGTCGCTCTGCGTCGGGGAGTGGGTGGCATTGGCGGTGGTGGAGGGGAAGGACAGGGGCGGTGGCAGTACGGAGAGTGACGCGAGGTCGCGGATGGGCTCGAAACCCGCGCGGTACGTGCACCACACGAGCGCGTAGAAGTGCTCGTGGAACGCTGCGGGCCACGGCGCGCCTGGCGGGAGGTGTGCGTGCGTGCTGTTGGTGGGTGTCGCCGCAGTCGAATTCGCGTTGTGCTTCCCACCCTTCGCGTGATGCTGATGCTGATGCGCCGCCTGCGCCGCAGCCCGAACGCGCTCCTCGTCCGCGCGCCCCCACCCGGGCATCTCGCGCCCCAGCAGCCAGATCGGCTCGGGCGATCGGTCCGGCGAGGCGTCCCCGTCGAGCAGGTACCGCACCGCCTTGTCGAGCAGCGACGTCTTGCCCCCGCCCGTACTCCCGCCTGTACTCCCCCCTGCGCTGCTGCCACTCCCACCAGTGCCCTTGCGCCCGGGGGACTGCACCGCCGGCGGATGCGCGGTCGAGCCCGTCGAGGTGGATCCGGACAGGGAGCCCGAGAGCGACGAGGACAGGTCCGCGGTGCTCCCGCTGAGGTGCGCGAACCAGCCCGAGAGGCGCGTCGCCACGCCCTCCTGCAGCCGGCTCGGCGTGCGCGCGAGCGCAGGCATGTCTGGTGCCGCGCTGGCACTATACCCCACCGTCGCGCCCGCAGAAAAATGGCGCTCCGAGCGCGTACGCGGCCTCGCGGTGCCGTACGCGCTGGGCGGCGTCGACGCGTACTCCGCCGGATCGTCGTCGTCAGCACCGTCTTCCTCGAGCGCGAGCAGCTCCCCCGCGCTCAGCCCGCGCTGCTCCTCCGCGCGTATCCGTGCGCGCTCCTTCTCCTTCGCGCTGCCCCCGAGCCCGAAGAGCCGGCGCCCGCCCTTGGCGCTGCTGCCGTTGGACACGGCAGAGGTGGAGGTGGAGTTGGAGAGCGAGGTGGTGTTGGAGAGTGCGGAAGAGGGGCGGTCGACGGAGAGGGACTTGGAGCGGTCGCGCTGCTGTGGAGACTGTAGGAAGCGTGGGAGCTTGGAGGTGCCTTGCGGCGTGGGCGGGGGCGCAGTGGATGTGGAAGATGACAGCCCTCCAGATTTTGCCGATGATGTCGTGCCTGATAAGCCCATAGGAGATGTGGCGGACGTCGGGGACGCGGACAGGGCAGCGCTGGTAGAGAGGGGCCGGGCGGCCCCCGGGTGGTCCGTCGTAGTCGTGGTATTAAGAGTCGTAGACGTGGCGGGAGTGCTGTGCCGGGCGCGCGCGGGCTTAGTGGTCGATTTGCCGGTGGCGGCGGCGGCGGCGGCCGATTTGGCCGCGGGCGCGGGCATTATCGGGGCCGAGTTAGAATGACTGAGGGTATGTGGGTTGTTAGATTGCGGGTTAGGAAACGTAGCAGATGGCGCACAGAGGATCAGTCTAGATCGGGCGGGGCTACCAAGATCTTGAGGCGGGCGTAGATGTGCCTGCCACATGTAAGAATAGTCCTGCGACGGACGCAATACGAAGCATATATACGCACCGAGAACCCTATCAAATCCTATCTTCACCGCACACTCTCTCCTGGGAAATCCTGATGGCAAAGATATACAAGCAGGGGAGACGGGGAGCGTAGCCTATCCCGAGTCCGAATAACGAATCCACGTAGAGAAAGACGGGCGGACGACACGACGACACAGACGAGACGGAAGAGAGACGAGACAGGTTGCTTGCGCGTGTGTGGCTGCGGCGCGCGTGGCATATGATGATTGATTGATCGATCGGCAATTCGTGCCTTGGTTCCGACGGTCTTGACGCAGGCGACATCGTACTTCCACAGTTCCGCTCACCTTCGTTCAGTTGGATATCTTGTCAGCTTCAAGAGGATGGATAAAAGGGCTCAGGTAGCGGGGGTTGGCAGATGGTGCGACGTTGCGTACGGTATTTTATTTTATTGCGTACGGTATTTTTTCTGGGTCGCCATTATAGGGGTGCTCAATTCTTGTTCCCCTCCAGTTGTTTGGCCACCGAGCCCTACTCGGATCTAGCCGTCTTATGTCCATGGCTACCTCTGCTCCATAAAAAATGCCCAAAAACGTCAATACTGTCCGTCGCCTACTTCCGAGTCGCTCTGAATCCTCATCTACCTCAAACACCCACTACTCCACCAGTTCCCAGCACGGCTGAAACTCCAAGGTTTCGATGGACCTGCCACCATTCAGGTGGTTGGCAGGGAACCCAGCTACGACACTCCGTTGCCTTCGTCGGCGAGACGTTGATGGAATTCGTTGGCACCTGGCGGTACGACGTGCTTCACACAACGAGGTTCAAGCAGCGTGTCAGCGATGCCAATGGGCAACTGGGACCCAGCATCGTCGATCGCTCAGTTCAACTACACGCGGAAAGGATACCCCGCAACGTAGTTTTTGGCGCTAAAACACCTGTTCGACGGTACGGTCATCGCCAGCCACCGAAAAGCATTGCCTGTGCTGCCAACCGACGAGAGCAGAGAACGCCTCGCTTCAACATATAATACAGTACTCGCATCAGAGGCAGCCCTCTATTCGGCGACCTTCAGCCATCGGCGCTCAGCCCCTCAATCCACTGAACTACAATTTCAATTTGAACGCTTTACACTGCCGACCAACACCAGCCTTTCATACACCACCCGAATTACTCGTCGTCCTCTGCCTCGATAACCGTCTTCTCGAATTGTCGAGCAGGGACGCCACGTCTGAACATAATGTCGATCTCGCGGTAAGATCGACCTTTCATCTCCGGAAGGCAATAGTACGCTGTGATCAAAGTCGCGAGTGCGGTTCCACCCCACACATAGCCGCATTTGCCACCAACTATGCCATCGTCAGTACACAAGATAAAGAAGCTGCCAAACAAAAGAAACTCACGGTTTCCACCAGTCGGATTAAGCATGAACGATCCAACTAGATAGCATGCATCAGCCCACGCGGAGTTAGGGTAAAAGACTCCACTCACGGAAGATGCAAGGAATCTCGATGATGTAGTACGTCGCGCGACCCATTCCGGTCGTAAGCGGCCTGAGGCGGATGGCTGACGTTTCCGCAATGATACACCACGAGATGGGCGCGGCGGCAAATGTGAACATGACGGAAGCAATGAGCCCGAAAGACGCTTGGGCTAAAGAAGCTGCGTTCGACCTGCCTACAGAGGCGGCGATACCAAGAGCGAAGAGCATGACGACGTTGAACGCTGTGCCCCAGAGATAGATGGGACGTCGGCCGAAGTAAGTCGTCAGGATCCATGAAAGCATGACGAAGATCATTTGAAGGGCCGAGGTGATCAGACCGAGGGCAAAAGCAGTGTTGGTCGACATGCCAGCCTCTGCTCTGGGTCAGCACATACGTTTCCCATAAACAAAGCGGTTATATCACGTACGCTCGAAGAAATAGACGGCCTGGTTAGCGATAAGATTACCCGCGAGGTTCTGTGCCGCGTAAATACCGCACACGATGAGAGTACGCCGGAGGTCGGAGCCTCTGAACAGTTCGAGGTAGTTGGGTGCGACGGCGGATTTTTCGAGATCGACGACACGGCGCATCATGGCGACCGTCTCGCCCGAGTTCAGTTTCGATTTACGTCCAAGCCGCTCGATGGACCGAGCCGCCTGCTCAAAACGTCCCTTTCGGACCAGCCACCAGGGTGACTCAGGCGCCAGAAACATGAGGACCATGAGCGGAGTGGGGAAGAGCCACTGAAGTGCGATGGGAATCCTGAATTCCGTCAGCCAAAGACGTGTCTTGTTACACGATGAAGCACCTACTTGTAGGCGCTTTCGTCGAGCCTCGCGTTATACACGAAGGTGACCGCACCGACGATGATACTCCCGACCGCCCAGAACATTTGGAGGATCTGCGTAGCAGGTGCACGCAGCCGCAACGGGACTATCTCACTGCAATACGCCGGAGCGTTGGCGATGAAGATACCCCAAGGTAGGCCCTCAAGGAGCTGACCCACGAAGAAAACGGGCAGTGAATTGGCGAAAAATGTGACAAAGATGGTCGCGTTCATGGCCGCGAGTCCGATCAAGGTCGCCCAACGGTAACCAATTCGGCTGGTTAGAGGTCCTGCGAGGAAAACACCGATGAGGGCACCGAGTTGCCCAGACATTTGGAGAGCCGACTGCCATTTGGTGACGACCACATATTTGTTGGTGGCGGCGTCCAGTACACCGAATCGATTACGGAACGCGTCCAGGGCGAGGAAATTGCCCATAAGAAATACATCGTAGGATTCCATGATCTGAGTGGGTGGGTCAACCGCGGCCTCTCGGGAGCAGAAAGTAAACGACTGACAATCGTGAAAGACATGACAAACGCCCAGAAGCAAGCCATAGGGTACGCCCTGGCGGCTTCCATGACCGTCATGGAATGCTCAGCGTTCTCGGCCAAGATCGCATCCATCTTGTATTCGGCGTCTTTCGCCTTGAGGTCGGTATGGTCCTCATGCTCGAGGGGCCCTTTCTCCAAGGAAGACTTCGCTTCGATCCCATGGGCGGTGTTGCTCATTTTGGCGAGTGATTTGCCTCGATTAACGGTTATCGACTGTGAGCGGTTGCGACGGGGGAATGCTTTTGTAGTCGATAGTCAGCGTCAGCGACGGGAACAAGTGTCTCCGAAACAACAATGTGGGAGAACCGTACGTATATATATAAGGCTCAGTGATAACCGGGCCGGTTTTTGGAGCCTGGCGTCAGGTGAGAGAATCAGATTGATGCGCCCTTTCTCGAAAGAAGGCTTGGGCGGCTTGACTCTATTGGGTCCGTCGAGGTATTTATACCTAAGTACTACGGATATCGAATTGTTAAATTGTCGAATCCGTTCATTTTGGCGAGTGATTTGCCTCGAATAACGGTTATCGACTGTGAGTGGTTCGGACGAGGGAATGCTTTTATAGTCGATGGTCAACGTCAGCGACGGGAACCCGTGTCTCCGAATATATATATAAGGCTCAGTGGCAACCGGGCCGATTTTTTGGACCCGAGGAAATCCCGCGCAACTTGTCAGCAGACGAGGGTTCTCGTGGTAATGCAGGCGACAACTGATGGAAGGTTTCAACTTGGCACGACTTCTCCCGTTCCTGATGTTCCATAAATCAAAACCGCGCGCGCGCGACTCTGTGTGCGAACTCTTTTTTTGTCAACCTCAAAGATATCTTCCAATTGGGTCTGGAGTGTCTCTAGATACATTTCTGGCTCAAACTAAGGCTTGGATCGCTTCTTGAAGCCTGCCGAAGAATTGATCGTTCTTTTGATGCGAGCAATAAATTACCGAAAGCATAGCTTGCACCTCAACGCGGCACGTCCCCTCAACGCGACAGACAAACACACACCCCCCTCAATGCGCGACACCCCCTTTATCCCCCGCATCCCCACCCTTCTCCAATCGCCATCAGCCGCGCCCACTCCAGGAGCACCGCAAAGAAATAGCAGTCGTTCTGCGAGCAGCGAGCCCGTCATGACGCGCCGCGCTATCTGTGCCGGATGAACGAACCCTCAGCGTCTCCAGTAAACAAACAACAGACAAAAGAAAGAAAGAAATGGGCGCGCACATACAAAAGAATAGAACCCTCAGCACCCAAAAACAAGCAAGGACGACCCTCGCGTCGAGTTACACCTTGCGCAAGAACCGGGAAATAAACAACCGGCCAAAAGCAGTGCCAACCGTGAGGGAACCGCGCTCTGCTGAAGGAGAGAAATAAAGAACGGCCAAAACAAACAAACAAAGAAACGCGCATGCACCTCCCACCCCTCCTTTGGATCAACATTTCCTCTGCCGGATTCGTATTCACCCACTCGACCTTTTGCACAAGGTCGGATAGGTCGGCCAGCATGAGGACAAAGTGTTCGAAGGACCGCAGCCAGTCGACATTAGGGCTGTGTGCCGTCCCGTCGACGGGCACGGCCGTCGTTTCGACGGTTAGGTGACGGGCAAACCCATCCCGTCGTCGACGTTCAAAGACTCTCTACGGGACGGGCAACGGGACGGCCGGAGGCGACGGCCTCTTATAGGGAAACATTTTTCTTTTTGCGATGTTGTCGTAGTTGCTCGCAGCTCCGCACAAGTGTTAGGGGACCTGTTGAGTATTGCTTCGGGAAAATACTTGCTCTACAACTCGGTATTGTTAGTTTTTTCATGCCGTAGGGGTGAAAATGCTCAACGGAGATATTAGTAGTCGCTTGGGCACTTGTCTGCTTGGGGTCTGACGGTGTTGAAAGCGTCCAAAACGCGTTGGTGCGAAAGGTGCGCGCAGAGGAAGGCGATTTGCGAGCTGATTGCTGCCGTTGATTGCCGGCCAACCCTACTTCGAGCACCGTTTTCCTGACCACGCTCACCATAATATATGATTCATCTCACTTCAAATGAACTTGTGTGGCTATCCCCATGCTTTTGAACCAATAAACCTCCCATTTCATGACTTAAACTGCACGCACCTGTCGTGCCGTCCCGTTGCCGTCACGGCCGTCATTTTAACGGCCGTCACCCTCTCAAACCGTCCCGTTGCCGTCCCGTCGAAAAATATTTCTGGGGCCCGACGGAACGGGTCGGTTACCCGTCGCACGGAACCGGCGCGACGGGCACGGCGCACAGCCCTATGGTCCACGCAGCATTCGTTGCAGGACTCTTTGAGGTGCCCGCAGAAGCATCAGTTCTCGCCGACGTACACAAGGTCCTCAAAGACTTTTGGTATGGTTGCGATCCGAGAGTCTTTGAAGGATGGAAGAGGAGACAAAGACTCAGAGCAAAAAAAAGAAGACGGCTGGGAACACCACGTGATGAAATACACGAACAAAGTATTGAAGGACATCGTGCACAGACCAGTATCGCCAACCCGAACGAGGCACTTGTTGCCGCGTCCTCCGCTGTTGAGTAAACTATCCCTCTGATCCAGGAATGTGCAACCACATTCCGCCCCGACCCGTATAAGGAAAGAGCTTGGGGTTGCTTTGAGGCCAGCTTTCGTTTATTTAGCGCCCTCGAGCCCTTAAACAAAAAGAAATGGTCTATCTGGTCCTTGAACAATGGGTTCCTATTCTGTTGAACACCAGTGCTGAGGAAATCTGACCCTCAGCATGATCTTGTGACTCTGCGTCCTCCACCAACTCGACTCTGGTAAGAGGATGTTGACTGGTCGTTATTAACAGGTTATTCTTAAAAAAAATCCGGCTTTCGACTAGTTGCTGGGTCAATGGGGTTAGTGATCAAATTTTTCTATCACGAAACTATTGTTGCCCTCCCTTGAACGCACATTTTGCCCTACATATGAGGATGTCATTTTTCCAGCATATATAGCATGTGCAAACATTATTACCACAAGATCCAAATTTCGGTTGCCAATATTCCTAGGCGCACCGGTTCCAACTTGCTCAAATATCGCCCACACACACGAGCCGCACCTCAGGTCTCCGTCGTGCTGATTCCAACCTGCTTACATATCACACACACACAAACCGCGCCGCAGATTTGCGCCAAAAAGCTCCGTTTCGCCTCGCCGGAAATATCGTGCCTACGCAAAAAATCACGCCCCACGCCTGCTCTAGCTATGAAGAATTGGCGCGCCGGTCCCATCCTCCTTTAACATCGCCCACACAGACGAACCGTGCCTATTATTCACGCCAACAGGCCTGGTTCCGCCTCATCGGAAAAATCGCGCTGCTCGTAGAAATCGCGCCTTGCGTCGGCCCCAGCCGCGCATAATTGGGCGCGCTTGTTCTAACCTGCTCAGATATCACCCACACGGAATCTCCATGCTTCAGATATGCACCAATAAGCCTGGTTCCGCCTCACCTAAAACATCGCGCCGCCCGCAAAAATTGCGCCTCACGCCCACCCTGGCGTCGAGTAGTCGGTACGCTGGCCCCAGCCTACCTAATATCAATCGCTCGTACGAACCACCACTCATATCCGCACCAGAGAGCCTCATTCTGGCTCACCAGCTAAATGGCGCCGCCCGCCAAAATGGCACCGCGCGCCCACCCCGGCGGCGATTCATGGGCGCACAGGCGCTAATCATCTTCAGCACCTCCATAAACACGAATCGCCCCTCAGATCCGCACCGGCGGGCCTCGTTCGGCCTCACCGGATACATCGCGCCACCCGTCAAATTCGCGTCACGCCCGCGCCACCCCCAGCCCCAGCCACAGGCGATCGGTACGTAGGTCCAAAACAGCTTCAGCATCACTCGCACACCCGAATCGCACCTCACAGCGGGCCTCATTCAGCCTCACCGGATAAATCGCACCGCCCGCCAGAATCGCGCTCCCCACCCGCCCCAGCCGCGACGAATTGGCGCACTACCGAACAATAGCTTCGATATCACCCACGCACACGTACCGCCCCTCAGATCAGCGCCAGCGGGCCCTGTTTGGTCCCACCGGATAAATCGCGCCGGCCGCCAAAAGCCCGCCCCACAAAAATGCCGCCCAGCCCCCGCCCCGGCCGCGATTAATCGGCGCGCCGGTGTTAACCGCTATCAGGGCATCCACATCCGCAATTCACGCGTCAGATCTGTGCCAGTAGACCTAAGATCTGAGCCAATGCACCCCATTCCGGCCCAACCAGTAAATTGGTGCCTGCTGCGACTCTGCGAGAATCCCGGCCTGAGCGGCCTCGGCCGCCGTTACTCGACATACTGCCAACCGAATTATCACCCCACATATGTTCCATCCATAAATACGCGGGTGCTTCAAGTCTACCAATAGGGGAGTTCAAAGTAGATTTCGGCAGCCGGTGCAGAAACCGTCGGCGCTGCAGAAGGTCGCGTGATCAGTCACAGAAGTGACTTCCTCTTTGAGACAAAGATCAGATATAGCGCATTTAATTGATAACAGCCATCTTCCAACGTCTCTCGGTGCCCCCGTACTCTCCCAGATGCCTCAGGAAAATTACCACGACCAAGTCAAGAAATCCTACATGACGCACATGGCTATTTGTGACATTGTCACCCCACCGGAGGAGGATTCTGTGGGGCAGATCCTCGCACGGGTCCCTCAGGATATTATTGTGCTCAAAGTTATTGAAAATACACGATATCTGCGCACCAGAACACTCATTCCAAAGTCTGGGAATGTCCATCTGGTTTAGGAATATGCGGCTGACCCAGCACTCCACCCCGAATTCATGAAGATGCTACGTGTATCTCCACTTGTGTTCAATGCTATTATGGAGCTCATTCAGAACAACCCCATCTTCCAAAATAACTCCAAAATAACTCCCGTCACTCCACCTCAGCCAAAAGCTTCCATATGAGTTTGCCGCCGTTCCTGGTCCACTTGATGGGAGGGAGAGTTGATTCTTTCTTTTTTTGCCATTAGAATAATTAAGCAGTGAAAGCGTGTAGGGAGTAGTAATGGATTAACGGAGTATAAGAGCCGTCAAGAGCAACGACAAAAAACAAGAATGGAAATCACGCTGTGTGACTGATCACGCGATCTTCTGCAGCGCCGACGGTTTCTGCACCGGCTGCCGAAATCTACTTTGAACTCCCCTTATAAAACTTCCCCAGTACACCAGAACCAGATGATTGCACACCTCTGATCCAAGGAGAACAGGAAAACGGCGCACAATAATATGCCTGGGGATCCTCCGCTTCATAAAATGCCGACTAGCCTGAGAGAAAAGACTGATACACGACAGTATCGATAGATCAAGCCAGCATTGGGACTAAACACAGAAAATCTGTCAAAAGACTGATAACAGCGCCATATGGAAGGGGAGGAATGTCCCATATGATGTACTAGTACTGTACCATTACGACCAGGTGTTCGGTCAGCCCTACCTGAACTGAACATTCGAGAATTCGGTCACAGGTCGCTGCGGACTCAATGTTTTTGGCAAAAAAAAGCGTCGGAAAATGCCGAAAAATCGCCCAGAAGGGAATTTCCCACGAAATGAACACTTCAAAACTGAACACTTGAGGTCACAGATCACAATGGCTGAACACCTGGTAGTAATGGTACAGTATGTCCTTTGAAAGTACAACCAGAAGCGAGTGAATTGAGAGCACGGCGACAAGAAGTCGGATGTAGTCCTGCCATAGAACACTGTAGTGGTAAGATTCAGTGCACGGTTATACATCCAAATAGTCGCTGCGGCCAGTCTCCAGAGGTCGGTATCCTGTGATTTAGAAGATTCCAGCGCAGCCAGAGCCAATACAAGGGACAGTGGTGGCAAGAGGAGAAAGTGTAATTGATGGGCTTTCAACAATTGTAAACAATGATGAGCACATACAAACCGACATTAAAATGGCTATCATTGCCCACCTAATTATTGCACGGTAGCCTGAGTAAAATTAAAATGATAAATGCGAAGCATACCAGTGTATAAACGAAAACAAACCTGCCACTAGATAACGCAGATCAGATCAGCAATGGTATCAGATACTATGGGATTTTAGATGACTGATCCAGACAGCGATCCGACCAAAATTTTATATTTACCTCGCTAAGTATGCCAGAGTCATGATCCCTCTAGTTGAATATGATCAACGATACGATGCATGCGGGATGTAGTCATACAACACCATGGTAGGAATGCAGAAGAAGGGGAAGATGAAGAGCGAAGAAAGTGATGTTTGTTAGTTTGTTTGTGGTGTGGTACCGTGTTATGGGCCAAAATGCAGAGTACAATGATGTAATGTGGTGACGGAGAACCTTGAGTTCCCATGAACATTTAATTCATTGGTACTTGGTAAATAGAATAAATAAAAAAGTAAGTACGAGGTTATGCCAGGCACAGCCAAGGCCCTTTACCCCAAGTAAAAGCGTACATGTATCCAAACAGCTAGTAGCATCCCATATATCACTAAAGAGATCCGGATGGGGCGTCGTCGACGCCAACAGACGCCGACTCGGTGTTTCTGGTCTTCTTAGCGTGTAGGCGACGAGTAATGACGAAACAGGGCACTGACCTACGCTCATTTTTTTTTTTTTCTTTCAATAATTGGCCAATATTTTATAACAAAGGCAGTCAGAGTAGCCGATTATGCGTCGTTTATGGAAACAATTATGGAAACAATTATGCTTCGATTATGTACTTTTTTGGACGATGAACGAAATAAATGGGCTACACGAGGTCGGAAAACTGGATTAAGGGTTGCAAGACACATACTATACTATTAGCCGATGACAGATCAATTCCCATGCCCCTATTTTGCTTCTGCGCTTCGCTTTTTCCACCTGCCCAACATAAATGTGGTGTGAAATGAGGGAGAATGTAATGGACATTAAATAGACTACAAACTTGATCATGCCTTTTTACGAGCTCTGCCTCCTGCATTCTCACGACAGAAAT
This sequence comes from Mycena rebaudengoi, assembly GCA_029282285.1. Classification (NCBI taxonomy): domain Eukaryota; kingdom Fungi; phylum Basidiomycota; class Agaricomycetes; order Agaricales; family Mycenaceae; genus Mycena; species Mycena rebaudengoi. The sequence goes on from JARJCX010000084.1 coordinate 298,680, forward strand.
CATCGCAGAACCACGCCCCAGTCGGTTTTTTCTTCAAGCCACGGCAGCACAAATGAAACTAGAGTAATCAAAAGCGCCGTGGATCATGTCCTCCCAGGTATTTTGACCGGAAAGCAAGAGTGCGGCGGGGTCAACAACAAATCTAGAAAGAAAGTCCCCAGCGTGTGCGAGGGGGACACTCGATGGCAATGTGGATATTGCTGTGCGTAGACGCGACAAGAGGACATCTCCGAGATCTGTTGCACTGGCTGGTATGCGCACAAAGTTCGGGAATTGGCCGCAGCGGCAAATGTCACCGGCGGCTGACATCGGCAATCTTTCGGAGTTTGAATCTAGGGGCTAAGTGACAATGAATGTCCTCTGCCCGCAGTCTGTTAGGAAAAAGATAGGATGGGGATTGTAAATACAGTATTGTTGTGCAGTGTCAATATTACTGCCCTAGATGCCGCATGTAGTGTGAATCAAATTGGGTGTTTGGTTGGTGTTTCAACTACCGCTCACGCTGCCACCCTTTCCGAACTTTATAATTTTAGTGCACAGCGGGCAATATCTCTGCGTCTGGAGGTGGCGAGAGTGGTCCGTTATCATCGGAAGCACACGTACTTCAGCTCCCTGTCCTGACGCCGCATTTGTACTTGACATGCGAAGGCAATGGGACGGACTTCGCGCCTTCTTCACAGGTCGCCGTAGGACATGGTGAATTTTTTTAAATAGGAGCAATCAAAAGTTTGACCTGATGAGTGGATGATCAAATGTTTGTCGCCCAAATAGATGGAGAGAAAAAGGGCCCCCCCCCAAAAAAAAAAAGTGTTGTTTAAACACGTTTTTGAAGCCTCCTGAGTAAAAGTCCGAAAACTGGATTAAGGGGTCCCAGACCCATACTATACATTACGTTAGTGTTTCGGCATCTTCCGGGTGACGCCCCTTGGTATGAGATCCGAAGAAATAGCTGTGCCCATCAATCAATCACAATGCCACCGCCTCCGGGCCGGCCTCCCCTTCTTCAAGTTGACTCAAACTCAACGCTTCGTATTCAATGGCCCTACCGGATTACTTTAACAGCTCACCCCTGAGCTGATCCTACTCCTCCCTCCGTCGCTCTCTACAGCTTCTCTGAACTCGCTAATTCTCACCTGCCGACGCCAATGGAAAATCCTGCAGCCAGACCTAGAGGCGCGCCTTACCCCTTCTCTATCTCGCCAGATCTTGTACTGGGCGGCGGCGTCTAAGCCCCACATCGTAAAGAAGCTGCTTTCCCCGCCGCACAACAAGCATCCGAGCGCGGAATACGGCTATTTCAACCACACCCCACTTCACGTCGCAGCAGACGCCGGCAATGTGGAGATCGCGACCCTGCTCTTGGAAGCAGGGGCAAACCCGAACGCCGAATACAACCAGCAGGAGCTGCGACCGCTCGAGCAGGCCGTGGAGAAGCATGACTCCGCGATGGCAGCGCTGCTGCTGGACCGCGGCGCGCAGGTCGACGCCTGCTGTGGGGCCGACGGGGCGTCGAGCAACTTGCTCCACCTGGCGTGTTCGCGAGCGACCTGGAGATGGTAGATCTCCTGCTTGCCCGCGGCGCCCAGCTAGAATGCCACTGCCCTCGGCTTTGCCGTGCGCGCTCGACAGCTCGAGCTCGTGCGGCACCTCCTGGCGAAGGGGGCGGACGCAACTGTCGTCGTGCCGCTGTATACTTTGCTGTACGGCCCCCCTGCTGCGCCGCTCAGCGCAGAGCTCCTGTACGTTGCGATGCAGTTGCGATGCCCCAAGTTGGAGATCGAGCGACAGATGTTTGCCAGGAGACGTAAACAAGTTCCATTGCCGGCGTGGACGGGGGTGCCCCTCGAGGATGCGCAAAGGGGGATTATGGCGTTGCTGATTGCGCATTGGGCGAGCAAGGACGCGACGATTGCGCGTATTTTGAAACACTTGACGGCTTTGGCGAATGCGGCGGAGCGCACGGAGGAAGATTTTCTGGAGGCGTGCCACGCGATGATCAAGGAGGCAGAAGATGCTGTCCCGGACGTTCTTGGGACGGATATTAGGAGTTGAACAGCCGTCTCCGTTCAGGTAACCGTTTATTTTTTGAGTATCTGAGCTCCGGAATTCATCGGGATTGTGATTTCAGGGCCATAGCGATATCCTCCCCTCGCTCCTTCGATACCTTGTGCTGATACGGATTCCATTCTCGACGCATAATATTTGCAGCCCGTCCTCCCATACGATCTCTCATATGGCATTCCATCTCCCGCATGTTAAGCCTTATGTCTCCCTTGACTCGCCGGCAGGTCCACGGGGTCGATTCCAGCTTCTTGCCGTGCCTTGTGCCCTGCGCACCTTATATTCAGGTACTCAGGCTATCGTCTATTGGGCCGCCTCAATCTCTTCTGTGACCTTTTGTGGCAGCTGAAGGCACACTGTTCACGATGTTCATGGCGCCGCAACCGCCATCTTCTCTACGTGCCAGCGGGGTGCACCGTTTTCTATCAGCTTCTTGATATGCATATGTTGGATGAACATAATCCAGTCAAGCAGAAGCCGCAGTTGTGTCACACTTGCTGTTCAGGGACCGGGAGCAGGAACCTAACGACATGGGTTGGTGTGTCGTGTTTTGAGAGGATTCTGATTCTGATTGGCAATGCTCGCGACCACGGTTCAATAGGGGAAGTCAAAGCGGTCAGATGGACCGATTCTGGAGCCGATTCTGAACCGATTCTGATGTCGATTCTCGAGCCGATTTTGGACATGAATCGACATCAGAATCGGTCTTATCCAGAATCGGCCCAGAATCGTGTTCCTCCTCCAGAGGAGGAACTCGCTAGAATCGGTTCTGAATCGACTTCAGAATCGGCCTCTGTGATCCACATCCAGAAATAATAATAATAATTTAATTACTTAATATTAAATTATCATGGTCCCACCCAAGTTTTTTCATCCCCACTTTGAGTACAGTAAGTACGCCTGTCTGCGCCTGCCCGCTCACCATCCCGCCATCCCGCCCAACGGGCGGCGGGATGTTTGCTTTTGTTTGTTTTTGTTTTCTTCATCCCCACCTCAAGTACGGGTACTGCCCAGGTCCTCCCGCCGCCATCCCGACATCCCGCCCAACGGGCGGCGGGATGTTTGCTTTTGTTTGTTTTCATTTTTCTTCATCCCTACCTCAAGTACGGTGTGCCCCCGTGCCTCGCCACCATCCCGACATCCCGACATCCCGCCGAACGGGCGGCGGGATGTTTGTTTTAGTTTGTTTTAGTTCTTTATCATCCCCTCCTTGAGTACGGTTATTGCGGGTGGTCCCGCCAGCCGCCCGCTCGCCAGCGCGACATCCCGCTCAACGGGTGGCGGGATGTTTTGTTTTTGTTTTTGTTTTTCATCCCCACCTCAAGTACGGTAAGTACATGTGGTCCCACCTGTCCGATCTCCTCTGCATCTTTGCTCATGGCCAGAACCAAAACAGACGTGACTACAGCCACCATAGAGAGGAAAACAGGCCGCGGACAGTAGCGAGGATATCGGGGCATGACCGCGTAGAGGTGTTTGGTGGTGACCGGTGACGGCTAATAGTTGTATATAAATAAATTTGGGTCCCTAGAATCACTCGCGAATTGAGCTCAGAATCGGGTCGGTCAGAGTTGATGTCAATTCTTGATCGATTCTGGACAGCCACGCAAATCAAAATCGGTCATGAATCGGTGTCAGAATCGACTTCAGAATCGGTCCGTCTGACCGCTTTGACTTCCCCTAATGATAGAGGATAGAAACACAGCCGCGCGAGGCTGGCCATATCGTCCTTGGAGTGTCTTCTAAGTCCCTGTCTCCTTCTGAAACCAAGTATACGCCGAAGCAAGGTACATAGAAGCTCAGGAACAACTGGGACCTGGCCTGTCAGAGAACAAGTTTACTGAATGCAATGTAAGTCTGGCACTTACTTACAGTGATTGATGAAACCCGGTCCAATTATTACTAACCATCTTTGATGGATGATCCCAGTATTTAAACCTTTCCCATCAGTTGTACTTGTTTATCTTGTCTTTCACTTACACTACGACAATCTAGGTTACTATTTCTTTTCATGTATTCCTATCTTGTCTTTCACTTACACTACGACAATCTAGATCACTGTTCCTGTCTTTCTGTCTGAATCAGTGAGGACGCATTACCGGCGTCCTTTCATGCAAACCGGCGTACTTTGTGACGTCTTTCCCAAGTTCCTTGATTGCCACCACGAGTTCAACGCAAATAGTCCATCTTCGGCTACACGTTGGCTAGGGTCCAGAACCTTCGCCAGTTGTGTTCACAGGTATGACCAGTGCAGTATAAGTAGCCTTGCGAACCTCCCTCCGTTCACATTCCCCAATGGCCCTCTGTGTTCCAAAAACCCCCACCCACGTCACCGATTTTCAAGGTCACGTACTCGACAGCATTGGTAATGGCAACGGCATAGCGAACAACAGAGTCGTTACCGGCTTCCCCAGGAATGTTCCAAACTCGGCGAATCAGCTGGTGAACGAAATCACAATGGAATTACAGTGCGACTGAATGCTCTCGCTAGTGGTTGTTCTCCCATGTCCCCTCTCCTGGGAATAACACAGTCACTATCACTGTTGGAAACTCTGCCATTCCCTTTCTGTCTTCCGTAGCCACGGGAATGGTCCGGTTGACTCAGGCAGCAACGGTGACGACACCAGTGAACTTTACTGTGGAGTGTCTCGGCACTAATACTGCCCGGTATGTCATGTTTCATATTAACACACCCTTTCAGTCATCTATATGCGTCTTCATCTAGTATCCGGAACTGCGCTGTTCCAATCGGTGCTGACAAGCTGGCCCTCACAGCAGGGCCTTCCGAACAACCCGGCAAGTATTTCTGAAGTTGAAGTGCATTATACTAAGATATATGTGTATATGTAGGGTAACCTGGGAGGATTTCACGGGCGGCCCGCAGCAGACATGGTCTTTCCTTGATTGATTTTAAGTTCGCCGGACAAGCAGTTCAACCTGTTGCCAGTGTACAATATTAGTTTGTGTGAATTATTGGCCAACGCAGTTGCGATGCCTGGCCCATCTTAATTCATTTGAAACGACTCGAAAGGAAATTATCTTCGGCCGAATAACTGTCAACATCGAAACCTCACTCCTTCCAGCCAGCCAAGCAGCACGAGAAAGGACAGTGTAAATCGAGGAACTGAACTATTTGGATCCTCCGTTACTTTGAATTCGTTTCCCTGTAGTGATTCACTGCCAATTTACTGGCCGTTCGAATTTGGGTCGATATGTCTCTCTCCGGCAATGTCCGATTACGTTCCGAATTGATCCGCACCATTTGTTCGGACCCGCTCACCAGCGCCAGGTCGTGATTCGCTCCGAGTAACAACAATGTGGCACCCTTATCTCATCGATTGCCAGCGGAAATAGCCCCACTGCATGTTCTGAGAACTCAAGTTCTTGTCCGCCGCAGATAGGCAGCATTTGTGACGGAGGGTGCGTGTTATGAACTCGATTTAAATCCCTACTTAACAGGTACTGTATAGCTATTACTGCTGCAATACCTGTTGCTCGACATGCAAGTCTTGCACCACAAGGTACGCAAACTCTGCGGCCATTTACTGCAATTACTTTACCACTCACATTGATAGCTGCACGGGAAACCCGTCGACGTGCAGTCAATCCTGCACAACCTATACATGAGTAGCTCTCCCACCGCTTGCCCACTAGGAGAGCTAAGACGTCATCCAGCTGCAACTGCTACCGCTGTTCATCGAGCAACGATCTCTCCTGCATCTTATCTTGCCCAATTTGCTACACCGTCGACCTTCAGCTCCTCTATTCAGCTCGGGACGATACCAAGCATAACATGTCCTATGTTCAGGATTTCTCGAAGGACGTCAACAAGACGGATGATTTCTCCAATCGACACACGACGAATAGCACATCGTTTTGTTATTATAACCCAGCAGAATACGCTCGAGTCGGTATCGCATTTTTGTGTTTTTTTTTTTTTGTAACAGTGCTCATCCCCCCGCATCAGGTTCTCTTCGACGTCTCATTCACCCGATAGAAATGGGCCATAACCGCCGTCTTTGGAATGCTCCCAATAACTATCACCCTCGGGTTATTCACGTACTTCCTCGCGGTCCTCCCGCTATGGAACTTGGCTTGGGCTGGATGGAGTGATATGGGGTACGCGGCCCGGGCAAAGCCGTTCCTGGCGAAGATATCGTTGAAACGCCGGAAGGCCGCCACTGGGAGTGACGATGATCCGGATGTCGTCGAAAATCCCCCGCCGGAGTACAAGGAGTGAGACGGGGCAAACGAGTAACAGTGATATCTATTGAGACCTCACTAAGTTACTTATGACAATTAATTTGGCCCTACAAATTTAACTTTGCTTTACTTTGGCAGGCTAAGTACCCGTGAAGTAAAGCGACGTACAGCAAAGCAACAGTTAAGTACAGCAAAGGAACAGTAAGTGAATCGAAATAGAGCCATTTTAAGGGTGCAACGACATGGGCGAATAGGTAATCAAACATACAGGTGATGTTGCGACGAATAACCACCATTTTGAGGCTGCTCTTCGACTCTGGATGAGAGCTAGTACCGATTAAATAAAGTACAAGTTATGTATAGACGGGCGCCGCATTCACAAACCAAAAAGGAACCGTGAGAACTTGTCTGACAGGTACATATTGACGTGTGGGGTGAGAAGCTATTTACGGCTGCACGAGGGCAACGTGCACAAAATCACGCTGCTGGAGACGACTGAATGGCTCCGAATGGAGCCCACTCTATACAGTTTCCCATCCGTTCTATACACCAGAACAGTGGCTGTTGCATGACATAGCCACTGGGGGCTGTGGCACAGCACAGCCACGTTCTTTGGTACAGGACACATTGGCAACAGCATAAGTATGGCATGGATGGGCCAACCACCCTGGAACTTCTGAAAAAAGTAAATGTTTCGAGAATCTGGACTCGGAACATGAGTGGTGATATATGGAGACATCAAAAGGGCTTACCAGCCCCTCAACTTGTTCAACGTGGGTAGGCTTTTGTTTGAGGATTGTTTTTTGAGGGTTTAGATACTTGTTACCCAGGCTCACGACAAGGCACTAAAAATATGTTTTAGGGCACATACATCGAGGTATTCTTCGGATTCTTCACTCACAGAGAGGCGGTGGTAGTGTGCTGGATCGTCCTCTAGGCCCATCTCCGCCTGTAGATTATATCCTGTCCGTCTTCCGCTTTGACCTCTGGGCCTTGGAATCAGGACGGGGTGTTTCTGCGGTTTCCATTGCGCTTTCTTTTTGGAAGCCTCCAGTCACTGCACCATGTCTTCAAGCTGGTAGATAGTCAGAGCCATAGGCTTCGGGAGTCCTATTCGCTTCCGGACCTGCGTTTTCAGTGCATCATTCTCTGCTTGGAGTTAGATGCGAGGGGGCATAGCTTTAGAGTGTAAGGAAAGGAGTAAGAAGAGCACAACACATTAGTTGACTGTTAGCCAGCTTCATTGATGCCAACACTTCCCACACCTCACTGTTGCATCGTTTAGCTGGCTAAGAACAGCAGGGTTCATCTTATTACGAGTCCTAAATTTATTTAGGTAATCGTTCTTTATCAACGGTTTTACACCAGGATTTTGAACTTCAGTCAGACACCTTAATTTTGACTAACCATGGGATTACCATTGCTCTGGGTCTTATGTACTGAGGCCAGGTCGACTTGGTAATGGTATTGCGCGGCGGTGGTTTGTCCATGACCTGCGGCGCGTCAGTTGGTCGATTTATTCCCGGATCACGCGACAGTCATTATGTCACTTATCATCTTGGCAACATCTTGGCAATAATCTTGGCGTAAACCATACGTACTTTTGGGCTGGGGATACCCCGTAGCTTACTCATACGGTCCAACAAGGAGGCCGACCACGAGATATCATATTGCTTCTTGTGACGGTCAGAATTTTTGGTCACGCGGGATTCTGTCATAGGATTTCTTTTACGTTGCCTTACGAAAGTATGGTCTTGGTACCAACTTGGTACACAGTCACCTTACTTGGTGACCGGTGTTTGGTCAGAGCATGGTCCGTTATGACTCGCAGCACAGCTCAGTCGATTCGGAATCCTGATCGAAGTACCCTTGCTTCTGTATCGAAGGTCAACACTCTGCGCGGTCAGACGAGTGAACGCAAAAACTTGGCTTGCGCATCTTGGTACTCTCGTTTTTATTTTGTGCTGGGGGCGGTGCGCACTGCAATACATTAAGTACTCAACCCAATGGATCATGAAGCAAATTGAAATGAGGTCCCACTGCGCCGCGCCACGCCTATTTTGTGGCAGTCACCTAAAGGTTGTATGTGTGTCCAGCTGCACAGTGGTAACACTTGCAGACAGACCGCGTGACTAGTTTTCACGCTCGCAATTATGTCACAAATTCGGATCAGCTGGATTATCCGTTCTCGATAGATAGGCCGCATCCATTTTCATCAAGCGTGACATCAGTAAATAATCAATTCCTCAAGCACCCAGATGAAATAAAATAAAATCACCCCTTAATCTACTGTAAAACTCGCTAGAAATCAATTGCCAGAAATTGAAAATTTTTGAGAAGAAACTGAGAGACGAGATAGCTCTTCCGTGGCGCCATCAATATTCTGAACTTCCCATCAAATTTCACAAAAAGCTATCTAGTTCTACGGCTCTTGCCCGTGTTGCACAAGAATATTTGGGCACACGGAGGGGCAATTTTAGAATGGTTTGACAGGAGATTTTATTTAATTACATCCAGGTGCTCGAGTAATTGAATATTTAAGATATGACACCACCCTCGATGAGTATGGATGCGGCCTATCCTAACGAAATCTCTCGAATTCGTTTGTACCTCCCAATCCCGCCTTCTCCTCGACAGTGCTCCAAACAGGAAAATTCCAGCTCACAGGAATCATACAGTCTTTCCCCATTCTCCTCGGCCGAACTTTGTATCGGTCCACATTCCTGTGGTCGTGCTGTCCAGGTGGTTAAATAGCACAGCAAAATGGACCCAAGACCGATGATGCTGTAGCAAAATATGAAGTACTGACCATGCCGCAAAGACGTGTAATCCGCAAGATCCGGTGCCGTTCTACGTAGCGGGAGAAGCTACCGCTGCGGCCATGTATTTTGCAGCGTGTCCTGCTGTATAAAAGACCTGACTAAATGTTCTCTAGCGTGTTGCCCCCTTTCTCATTTTTTCTTTATGGTTCCACTACTCCTCAATATTTCTCAGGCTCGTGGGCCTTGCAACGTATTTGCAACCCATCAAACACGGATACTGTCTTTGGCCGGAGCACTCATTCCTCAATATTCAGGCCTCTTGGATTTGCCGCAACATTCCTCGGTGGTACAGTACACCCTCCGTTGGACCAAATCGCTCAAGCTCTACTAGAACAATTTCAATGCTGCATCTACATTTTTGTGCTCTGGCACATTCTTCTTCTCATGATGAACTTCGGAATCACTACGTGTTTTCCTGTCAAAATCCCCCATCCCTGCTACAATGTCTGGTGGTCCAAAGCGTCAATGGATAATCAGAACGTACTGGAGCTCTTCGTTTTTCGGGGCCTTGATGTCACTTTCTTTCCGGCAGTAACCTGGTAGATTTTGCACAATATCTGATTCTCATCTTGCTGAAGAATTAGTTTCCTCCTCATCTCGGACCAGGGCACGTACGAGTGAATTGACTCGGTCCCTTGGCAATTTTATCACATTATTACTTCCTCTACTTAAAATTAATATGAATTTTCATGCTGAACCGCCTATTTCGGGATCCTTCATCGTTCGTTCGTCTTATTCAACTTCAACGACACATTGTTTGGGACTGAAAAATGTGCTTGGAGTTGATCTGGAGGTAGGAGTAAGACAAGAGTAATATCCACTCGGTGGAAATTGCGGGTATCCAACCAAATCCTTTGCAGTTCCTCGAATAATCCAGTTAAATGCACGGCGCAAAGAGATTCGCACTTTTTTTGCTTCAAAAGCTGAATACCAATTCGGATTAGAGTAGTTGCCCAGGGGTGCAGATATTCTCTTGCATAATGTAGCAGTTTGTGAAGGTAGCACGAGACTAATTGAAGTTGAACGGCTTGATCAATTGATGAAGCGCAGAAGTCGGACCAGAGCTTGTTTTCTAGGAATAGTAAGTGGTTTGTAGCGGGTGTGGTTTCGAAGGCAGCTTTAGATGAAGCAACCGTGGGACAAGTGCATACGTGGAAGACTCGACGGCAGCCATACAGCACCGGAATGCAGTGTGAGTTTCACATACAGCTTCGGACAATCAAAGACGGTAAATTTTCTCAACTGACCCAAAAAATCCCAGATGTACATACAGGAGAGAAATATTTATATATCTTGGATAGTAGTGAAAAAAATGCGATATTATTAGAACCGCCGGGTCAAAGGCACATTGAAGTTGAATATATATTTGCCCAGTTTATGGGGTGAACTTTGGGGAGAGTATGTTCAAGTCAGGCAGTCAGGGAGGAAGTGAGAGACATTTTAAATAGCTCTAGATAAGATTGGAGCGGCTGTATAAGATAGAGGCGGAAACCAGATTGAAGAGGGAAAGATGCTCAAGAACTTTCCACAAATCATGTCCGAGTGGGGTTGTGTAGACGGTTTCGGTATGATCGCAGTTCTGGTGAGGAAAATTGTCCTTGCAGATAGTATAAGTATTGTGCGACTTATGCCACAGGTTGTCTAGTTAGCTTGAGGTATGGTGTCTACAGCTTTCTGAAGTATCATCCGGCAGATCTGACCGAGTTCCTAGTATTTATTCGCAGTCTTGTTCTGTGTCATTTAAAGAGAGTTGGGATTTAGAGATAAAGGAAGAATAAGAACTATCTCGTATCCACGAAGTTGCCCGTGGCCTCCAAGAACTTGACCGGCGGCTTCAGAAGACAGTGCTCTCAGATGCAGCGTTATTGAGGAGTGAGTTCCTATAGTGTATTAGGTATTGGTTCAAACTCCGCCATTGCATCAACCCGACACGGATCATCTTGCCGTTGAACATTGAAAGCGGAATCACATTCGCTTGCGTGTTTACAGAGATAGAAGAAAATGTGGTTTGAGGGAGAGAATTGAAGCACGGAGAGAATTCACGGCAGGTGAAGGGACAGGCAGTGACTGCCATCCGTGAAAACCCCTGCTTACAGCTCTTTTGTAAACTATAGAGGGGTTTCGTAAAATGTTGATGCTCCATTTTTGCTTACCTCTGTTTGACGCTGCGTCGCCGTCTCACCCCACCTGTCGTCATCTTGCTCCACCTGTCGCCATCAATTGCCCTCGCCTTCAATTCCGTCCTGTTCCCGGGTGTGCTCCCGATAGTGCGAAGAGGTCAAGTTAGTTGATTGCATGGGTGGTTGTGTTCATGGTGGACGCGAGGTGAGGTGGGGTCTAAATAAGTGCATAGCAACTCCATGATACAGACGACGTCATTGGTGGAGCCATCTATGGAGCGGCAATGCAGTGTCAAACAAAGGTAAGCAAAAATCAAGCATCAATATTTTACAAAACCCCTCTATAGTTTACAAAAGAGCTGTAGCTGTATGTTCCTTCTGCATAAAAGACAGGCCACATATTCAGGGAATTAAAACCTGGAATTTGAAGCGGTTGAGAGTGTGAGAAGGCCCGAGGCCAGCTTCATAATTGTGGTGAGCTCAACTTCTATCTTCTTTTCGCCAGAATGGACCTGGAAGGCTTCAATATAATTAGGATTGGTGATGATATATATCTCGGGGTAGGCCCACAGGCTCCAGTGGGATCTAGAGCTGATGGAAAGTGGATGGCATGGATTGTGGAAAATCAAACATATTTCGAGCCTTGCGGAACAACGGCTGGGAAGTGGGTCAAGTTGTTTGCCTCGTTTCGGTTCTCCATCGAAGCTTCCTTACTGCAAAACACCCGGACTGTCTCTGAACTCCGCTTTCCAGAGATTTTGTCTCGTAGAAGTAGGATGTCAATGTCCATTGTCCATTAGAAAATCATTGAGGACTGACAGGACTGGACTCGTACTGCCATGCGAAGCAGTGGCCTACAAGCCAAGTTCTATGTTCATCTAAACTGAATTTGTATTCTGGAATATGTCGGTGGCAAGTGTTCCACGTTCACCATGTGGAAAACTGCATTACTCATCATCCTGGTGCAATTCAATATGGGAGTTGGCATTCACTCACATTTATTCCCCCATGAATCCATTTATCCACTGATTTTCTCCCTTTACATCACAACTCCCCATCCATTTAAATTCTAGTTCACTCAGCCATGTATGACACGTCGAGACGCGCTCCAGCGCTCCAGCGCTACAGCATCAGGCACACGTGACCGTGGATCAACTCGGTCTACGCCCGAATTCACTCACTTCACAATAGATAACACTGATGGTGTGCTCAATATATTTTTTAACATACTTTACCCTCCTGTCTCCCATTCTATCCACTTCACATATTCTTATCCTCGAACAATTCTGTCGTATAACTCCTCCATTCCAGCACACTTGTCCATTATTTTCTCTGGGGGGGGGGATATATTATACTCTGCGATGACAACATCATTCTATCTGCACAGAGAATCGAGAAGCGAAGCTCATCCAGACAGCGGCGACGGCATCCAGGCCATGACGGCAATTACGCCAGTCAGTGACAGCGCCAAGACATCAGCTGTCAGGATCGGCGCTGTGCGGGACATGTCGGGAGGCGTCCCGAAGACTCCGATCATCGCCAGAAGTGCCAGCAAGGCATTGTCGCCGGTCGACTGGGGGCTAGCAGAGATGCGGGGATCGAAGTACGCCATCGGCAAGGTGTCCTGGAGGTCATGTGCAGCGCCTGTGGTATGCTCATCGACCACGGCCCACACAAGGGGGTGGGTGCTGTTGGCCGGTCAGTGATCCATTCCCGCCAATCCTTCGGGGTCTGCATCGTGCATCCACGCCCCGGACAGCGCCATGGAATCCTGGGTTATATCGGCCATGTCTCCGTGCGAGTCGGCCACTGCAGCGGTGTCCCAGCAAGAAATTGGACCCATCTTCAGTGAAGCATCCAAATGACCATATGGGAGCAGGGAGCAGGCCAAGTCCTGAGAATCACCGAGAGGGCTCCGGGGTGTCCATACCCTGGACAGTATATCGGTATCCAAGGCCGCAGCAAGGCAGTCCGGCGAAGTTTCAAAAAGTGACATGGTGGTTCCGTCCAGAATTCAGGTGCATCGACACGATGTTCATTCTCGAGTTGCGACTGTCTCGGGCTGCGCTGGGGATCGAGAAGTCGTTGGATTGGGCTGCCAACAGAGACACTGTTTTGGGCAGCACTCTCCCTATACCATCTTTGTGCTTTTCCTATTCAGTTAGCACCAATTTAGCTGAGTTGTCGGTTTTCCTCTTTATATATATATACAGACTCCTACTTATTCATTCTCACCAGTATTTGGATGCATGGGCACTGGTGATGCATGAGCACGTGTTGTAGCCATCCCGTTGTCATGTAACATCTTATAGCCAGCAGCGTAATTCGGATAATTCCGGATATGTCTCGGGCACACACATTTTTAGACAGACTACTGACTAGTATGTATTTTACAGGACATCCATATTCAAGCACCCTAGACTTCTCAGCCAGGAAACAGATAATACGTGTAAAGCTGATAAGATTGTGGCTGTGCACCAATGGCTAGCATGATCTGCACAGCCACATCCATCAGAAGAAAGATCAGTTCTGCATGCTGAATTAGTGTGTGTAAAGAAGTCATCTTGCCAATATACAAAGTGTGGGCAAGAACTATTCAGATGGACATACAGAGCCATTAAGAACTTGGGCAAGGCACAACAATATGCCGATTTTCAACCACCACTGCACAATAAAATGGAGGATGCAGGCAATGTCTGGACAATGGCTTGAGCAGATCCAATGCATGCAATCTTAACTTTCTTTATTGGGCCTGCTTTTAAAATTTCCAACCGCGGCAACCTAACAAAAATGGGCGATGCACGGAGTGTCTTTATGATAGGTGGTTTCATTTTTCGAAGCCAGAAGCTAACCCAGGATGCGGATTTCTTTGGCTTGCTTAGGTTCTAATGCTCGTGTGATGTCCAGTTCGGGTTTTGGATCTTTTTAATCCGAACCAGACCTCAACCGGATCTCGGTACCCAGTTTACCAAGTTCAGCCTTGTTTGTAAAACTAAACAAATATTTATTCTATGTCCGACTCTGTAATACCTTCATCTGAGGGAATAAATTCAGGCTTGATCATCCCACCTGTATGGTCGACGATATACCATGTTCCACGTGTTCGGAGTCGGCCAACAACTGCAACGACAGTCCGTAAATCAGTCACAATGGTAGTCATCAGTTTTTTATAACCGACTATTCCCTGCGCGGCGTCTGCCCCGCCTGTGCTGCAGGGTATGATCACGGCCAGCAAGCAGGTACTTCCAGAGAGATGTTTCCAGAACTTCTTGTTGTCCGGGATTTTGCAGACCAAAATCTCTTGTAATTGGCCATAAAAGAGCTGTGTCACGTCCCCTTGGGGCGTCTCGGTGGATATACAATACTACATAGGCATGAGTTCAATAAAATTAAATGGTGCAGTACAACTCACTCGCATAAAGGATGTGTTTCTTTCTTGCTGAGTCCCATTGCCTGAAGCAGATGCTGTTCGTATAGAGTCGCCATCGATGATCCTGACCTTGCCCCAGCTTGGCATGATCTCAGGGAGCTCTTTTTCGACGTCTTTCTGGCGCATTTTTCTTGCCCAGAACGGCCACGAAATAGCGAGCGATCTTGCGGCGAAGGCTTGTGTCCGGTACATAAGTTCGTCGACAGGGCAGTCGCAAAATGCTTTGGGAATCTGGGAAAAAGAAATTACACAGCAGGACAATTGGTAAATAATGAATACTCACAGCCATCGTATGGAGGAAGCTCAGTGCTGGCTAATCCGGTCTTCCTGGACCAAGGTGTTGATAGCTTGTTGGCAACATCATAACGAGCATCCAGCTGCTCAAGATATGCGCGTTTCAAGACGATATTAATGAGGTTGGCCCACGGGGATTTCTTGGATCGAAGTGCGGCCTTCAGAAAACCACAATACCGTTCCATCCAGAAGGTCTAGGTACACCAGCCTGGACCACAGTATCTAATGTCGTCTGGAACATGCAGAAGGCCGTGGATTGTAAGTAGGCAGGCGGAGAGCCATTCCTCCTTGAATTGATAATAATATCTGAAGAGGAAGTGGTTGAGCTCGCCATAATATGGGATGTGATGAACATACTCCTCGTAAGTACGAGCCCAGGAAATAATCTGCACCTCCAGATCGTCAATTTGGGTGTGAGTGAGGGTAAATGAGAGGCAAAGTTTGATGATTTCAGAGAGATCGCAAAGGTGCTTGTGATATTTCCGGTGGCGGAAACGGTTGTTAAGAAGAATGAGGGCGAGATAGACAAACCAAAAGCACCATGCTTCCGTGTTGAAGGTACCCGGCCCGTTTGTCATTGACCGAACAAAATCTGCGGGAATGTCCTTGACTGCGTCGACTGTCTCGGCCCAAATCTCTTCCCAAATCTCGGCCGAAATCTCGTAGTCTTCATCGCCAACATCTAGCTTTTTGAACTTTCCCAACCAGAAGAAAATGAGGATTGGAATGATATTCTCAAACAGGAGGTGCATGAGATCCCAAGGAAATGATCGCGCAAAGTCTAGCGAACCAACTCGATGAAATGTTGGCAGACCCTTGATTCTGCTGTTGAATGCAATTTCGTTTTGGTGAATCGCCATGTCTCCTATGCTATATCTTCCGTTATTTTGTAAAAACTCTCGTGTGTTCGCTTGGGCAACCTTTCCGCAACCCAGACTCTCCCATCCGGATGAGTGAGGGGTACATAGTAGATCTTTTCATGTCCAGCTATATTTCGAGCCCCTTTGATCTCGCAAGAGCGACATGGGCAGAAGCCGTTGTGGCCCTTGATGTTCATGATCTTCTCCAGTGCGATAATGTCGCCAAGTCCGAACAGGTTATATCCACGGAGTGTGGAATACTTGGCGTGTCACGGCATTATAAGTCGGAACTCCGATTGCTAGCTCCACACATTCGTCTTCGAAGGGAACTAGATAGCTTTCGGCATCTTTCAGAGTTTTGGGCCTGATATTACGCCTGCACACATAGATTCATCCAGGTGGGTGCGAATGTCAGGACGGATGTTGTAATTCTTTATGAGAATCGGTGTTGCCGAGGGCCCCTTTCGACGACCTTGAAAGAGAAGATATGAGTCGATGCAGATGCCCAGAGCAATGTCATATTTTCCAGAAAAGTAGCGATGTGAGAGCTCCTTTCCATCCACCACGACTTTCTTGGTGAGAAGCGAACGATAATGCTGCCCATCGAAGACGTCAGACACTTTGTCGGGGTTATGGACATAGTTGTGGCGATAAAGAAGGGCTTCGACTTTTTTTGGATTTATAAAGAAGCCCTGGAGGCGTGGAATAATGGGGAGATAGCAAAAGAGCCGCCGTGGCTTGCCGAGACTGTTGTGGCGCGACTCTTGGCAGAATTGGCAGTCGGTGCGATGCTTGTGGTGGCGAGTGTAAGCCATACAGGAGTTAATACAGCAATTGTACCAGACGGGCTCGACGCCGGAAAGAACGGTGATGCGATGGAGCATTTGCCAATGCGAACTGACTTCGAGTTTATGGCGAAATGTGTAGCGCATGTGCTCGTAGGCACGGCGAGGAATTTTGGATATGAGGTCGAACTTGAAAGCCCGGATGTTATCTCGATCTGCATCAGATAAAATATTGTTGCCTAGTGCGAGACTGTCAGCTCCGATTTCTTGCAGAAGCCCTGAAGCGTACTAACGGGCATCCCACAATTCAGCTTCCTCATCTGGAAAAAGCATATCATCCACCTGTTTTTGCATCTGTTCAAGCGAAATGGGAGCGTCGGCATCATCGCTTTCATTGAACATCTGAAGCTCATCCCAATCATCATCTCCGAATCCAATATCAAAGTCAGGGGAGGGCGAATGGGGCAGAGTGATGGAGATGTCTGATTGCATTTCAATGTCACTGATTGTTTCGACAGCGTCGGGGATGTGAGTGATGGGAGAAGTCTTGTTCTCCAAATCGGAGTGAGAAGATAGAGATGGGGAGTGCATATTGACATCAGAGCTAGAGCCCTCATTGCTGTCTGAATCAGGTGGTAGTCGTCGCCCAACCTCCTTGCCACAGGTGGGTCTGCAGTAACATTTTTTTTTTGGCATGACTGAAACCAACAAGTTTAGCGGGACTCCGTTTGATCCTGAACTTGCAAATATTTAAATACCATTTGAGAATAGATTGCCGAAAGATGTCAATCACAGATGGCACCGAAGCCCAGGTAAGAGAGGTAAGAAGCAGTTGTGCTGTATGCGAGGTGGTGTGGGGGCCTTTCTAACGTGGAGGTATTGAGGAGGGGGCAGCTGCGACAAAGTGGCAAATCGATGCAAGAGTGAAAATTAAAAGTGCCAAACACAGACACATACTCAGTGATCCTCAAGCACAGCCTCTGATCGTCACTTGATTTGAGCATAAAAAAGAGACAGCCACTTATATGAGGTACCTGACAAAATAGTACCTTGAAGACACTCATATAAAGTGCTTTCTGGCCAAAAAAAGTGCTTCTCAAAAAAGTACCTCATAAGCACTCATATAAAGTACCTGAAAAAGTACTTTTCCCCGATGTACTTCATTGAAGTGCTAAAATAGGCAAAATAGTCCTTAGGCACTTATATGCAGTACTTTTCCTTTCCACAGTGCCGTACTGCATCCACCACCTGTCTTCCAATTATGTCGGAGTCGAGGGTATCGACTTTCATTTATCTACCTACGATTAGGGTGGTCGCTCCACCTTCACTGTTGCTAAATGAGGCTCTGAATGAATCAGACAAGTACTGGATGAGTTTATTTTCGCAAATATACAACAGGAGTAGCATGAGGTATGTGTGAACGGAAGCAATGGCGAATCAACTTTATTCTGCAGTGCGATGTGCACGATGCCCTGGAGAGGAATAGTACAATATGAGTGTTTTCATCTTTTTCTCCGCTGCTTCACGTTCCCAATCTCCGGTGCTCACGTATCGACGAACCTCGGAGTGGACTCTCCCCAAGTCCGATTCATTGTACCTTTCGAATGCCATAGCGATGGTTTCTTCGGTCACTCTGCGCGGTGATGCAATAGGGAGGGCATAGAAGAGCTCGTGTAAGACCAACGTCAGGTCTATGAGGTATGCCATGAAGCAGCGAAGCGTTTCTGGCCTGTGCGATGGTCCGTGTAAAATTAGTGAACAACAGAACTGAGAAACGTACGTGTTGTGATATAAGTCTGCGACGAATTTTGCGAACCAAGCGGTTACGCCCAGAGTGCCAATGATGGGACCTGCGCCTGCTGCGAGAATTGCTCCTGCGAGACCGATCCAGGTTTATGCAGCTTCACGATCCTCGCTTGGGAAAGATTAGCCTTGGTATCAGCCTCGGTAGCTTAAATCGCACCTTTTGAACCATGACGTCGCTTCCGTTTCATCTGGAGTCGCCAGCTGCGCGATTAACTTGACCTGGTCCATGAAATTGACCTTGATGAGGTGCTGCGGTAAATGAGAATAATAAGCGAGGTGAGAGAAAATGGAAGACACACATCCTCTGGATCGTAAAAGTTCCAGCTTTCTATCATCTCCTTGTGAACTGTCTCCAGGCACTCCTCAAGCGTCCACCCGGAGAAGTGGGTGCTTGATGCGAGACCGGCCCAATATCCTGGGAAGGCCGTTATAAGCAAACCCGTAAGAGGCAGGTGAAGAAGAACGTTTCATGCCGACTCTACTTCAAAGTATCAACGCCGTGCAACAAGGGAGGAGAAGACGTACTCTACACATGTATTGATCTTCAATTCGGCACTGGCACGCTGCGCCATTGCATAGACAATCGACGCATCCACCCCCATGTCTTTCTGGACAAGATTGCAGGTGGTGTTGATGAGATTGTACAATGCCTCTCGGTCGGTATTTGGGCCCTTCTCAGACAACCCTGTGTGCATGCTTGTCAGTCTATCGCCACCGCCACATTCGAAAAAAGGCACCAGCTGTGCGCACCCAACTGAGCTTGACATTCAGTTTGGCATTGAGTTCGGCAAGAGGTGCGAGGTAATGCTCCTGGAAGCTGGGCTCTGCCTTTTCTGTGAAAAGACTGAATATCTCCTGGGGTGTCCTTCCAGGTTTGGGGAGTTTAAAGTTGATCATCGATAACAACCTGTCGTGTTGGGTAAAGACGACAACCACGGGAACTACAAGGCGTTCAGTGGGAAAAGCCAAGTCGAAAATCTGCCAGTTACCGTTATGTATCAATGCAAGCTCCAGGATCTCTTCATCGCCCGTCTCTAAGGCTCTACCGCCGGCGCGCGGCACCTGGATACATAGCCTGAGATACTGGTTACATAAATAAAGCGGAGAGTACAACAGACGTACCAGATAGCATGCACGCGTTCCTTTAATAGAGTAACATGGATTCCGCTGCGTTCACTGATGAAGGTTTTAACATCTTGCACTTTCTTCACATTGCCGGGCTCGAATCCCATGGAATCGTGCAGGATAAATCACGAGTTCTGCGGGGAATGAATTTCCGTGTGTATGTTGCACTCTCCTCGTTGGTCAGTCGACACCGACTGGGGAGAAAGGTGAGGCTACGCAAACGGTGCAGTGATCTGACATACTTTCATGTCGACGCCAAAGGTGAAGGCTCCAACTATTTCTGTTCGCAACCGTTTGCGAACGGTTAAAACCGTTTTTATTTCCGTTTGTTTGCGAGGCTTGACAAACGGTTCCAGAAATGGTTTGCAAACGGTTTGTGCCGTTTCAATTACAGCACCAAGGGAAGCATTAACCTATCTCCAAAAAACTCCCCTGGTGCAAATAAATGATTCGTGCTAATAGAGCTCAGCGCTGACCTTTCCCACACATATCAAATCGATTTCCTGACCTGAATGTCGGACATGAGGCTCTCGTGCCGCATGTGCGTCAAAGCTGGGCAATACTCCGCCGCATCCGAAATGCCTCCCGATCACTCTGGGACCTCGGGAATATCTGTTTGAGATGTCCCAACAGCCTATTCCGATCATATGACACCAGGTGCCCCGAATGTAGCCAGTATGACGCAGTTGCTCCAAAATACTGTTTTAAAACCGTTTCCGTTTGGTTTTCCCTGATTCGCAAACGGAAACGGAACGGTTGGAGCCTTAGACCGTGCGGCCGATGAGCGATGATTTTCCTGCCCCAGACTGGCCAGGAATGTGTTATTTTCTCCGACATATACTAGCTTGCTGACCTTTCCGACCACCAAGACGCGAAATCTATGAGAACCTGAGCTCAATCATCGACAAGAGGGCAAGGAAGTCGCACTGTGGACAGTCTCTTAAAATTCGCTCAGTCTCGGGGACGAGTAGCTCCGGAAGCATGACGCGATGAAGACTGCAGGACACGCAGAGGGTAGGCTGAGACAAGGAGTGTGTGGAGGCAATGTGGAGAAACTGCGGCCCGGGACGGCAGACCAATATCAGATAGCAGCGGTGAGCAGATTGGTTCCCGACATCATATCTTCCCACAGCTAAGTTACGTGACTTCTTGAATCTTTCCATCCGCACCTTTCAGTATGGACATCGACCTCTTTAATCTTCGCAGCAAATGCGAGCACTTTCGTATCCTCGTTATTGGCAGAGCGAACGCTGGGAAGACGACACTTTTGAAGAAAGTGTACCATTCAATAGAGAATCCCGAAATCATCGATCCAGAGGGAAATAGGGTGCATTTCGCTCCATTCTCGCTCACATGGTGCTCATCGTGTCCAGATCGATGTCGAGATTGTCCAAGGATCGATTGGTGTTGCGCCCCTTCAGTTGTTGTCGCACTCACCATCTGATGGGTATTACAGCGCGGATTGCACGACATCAACAACCAGCTTATTTTCAAGAGCAATCCCCAGTATATATTTCATGACTCGCGTGGATTTGAAAGTGGCTCGCTCGAGGAGACGAATAAAGTAAAGACTTTCATTGCGAAGCGCGCCGACAGGTACACGCTATCGGAGCAGCTGCATACAATTTGGTGCGCATGCCGTCATCGTTCGGACCCGTGCTTCACCAACGTCGACAGGTATTGTGTCGCAACAGACACCAACAGACCGCTGTTGGAGGCTGATGAAGACTTTTTCGGCACTGATGTAACCGGGAAAGGTCGGTCCTCCCTCTTTCTGGCCGCACATCAACAAAATCGTTCCAGTGCCCGTCATCGCAATTTTGACGAAATGCGACGTCGTTGTTAGTGACGCGTTCCAATACCTTCTCGACGAAGGAAACGACGTGGATGCGGCGCTTGTGGAGGAAAAGGCTCAGGAAATGCTCGACACGCGCTTCGTGGACAGGCTCAAGTCGATGGGATATCCTCCAGCTGATTACGTGCGGGTACAGGGTGAGTGAGGAATTGATTTGGGTTGAATCATTGAACTGATTAATTTGCTCCAGATATGCATGAAAACGGCGATTGCGAACAATTGATTGCAAAGACGGCCGGTGCACTTACTAACGACGTCCTCAGGCTGTTGTTTTTTTCTGTCCAGCAGAATAACATTGACCTGTGCATACGCTATGCGGTGGAGCAGTACGTGTCACTTTGGTATCTGCAGGATGTCTTACAGCGACTGCAACAGAAACATTGACGAGCACTACCTTAAACTCGATAGTGAGTTTCAAAAACGGTCAATTAAACCCCCATCTGATCACTGTGCGTGTTAGACCTCGTGCGTGAGACATTGGCATGGTTTCCGCACATCTGGGTGAGCTTAGTGATACACATTGACGGACAATCTAATAGTATTCAGGTTGTTAATGTTCGTTCCATGTCGGCTGAAGGTTACTGACATAGAGTATAGGAGAAGGAGGTGAGTTGTGGGATCAGAGGAGTATTGGACTTGAGGTGACGTAGCTTGACAGAATGTGAGTGCCCAGATTATATGTAATCACGCTTCTCAAATATTTCGACAGTATGTGGGTCAATTGTCGCACAGTTATGGCAACACGAGCCTCAGACATCGACATAGGAAGTACGTGGGGTTTGAAACCACCAAAATAATGTTGATTTGACACCGTTGCATCCTTCTGCAGTTTGTGAGTCTCACCGAAACCCGAGCTGAACGCTGCTGACGACGCCTTTCACGCCTTATCCTCCCGCAGGCGGTAAATCCTGCCGAGCCCCGCGCTGAGCCCCGCTGATAACACCGTCCGCGCCGCATCTTTCCTTAGCTCCCGAGTTCAGCCAAGCCCCGTGCGGAGATCTGCTGAAGACGCCTTCGTGCCGCATCCTCCCTTAGCTCGTGAGTCCTGCCGAGTCCCGCGCTGTGCTTTGCTGATGATGCCTTCGACGCCGCATCCTCCCGCAGAGAGTGAGTTCCGCAGAGCCCCGCACATATCCCCGCTGACGGCGCTGTCGATGCCGCATCCTCCCTCAGCACGTGAGTCCCGCTGCGCCCCGCGTTGAGCCCCGCTGACGAAGCCGTCCGTGCCGCATCCTCCCGCAGGCTGTGAGTCCCGCCGAGCCCTGCGCCGAACCCTGCTGACGAAACTGTCCATACCGCATCCTTCCTCAGCTCGTGAGTCCCGCCGAGCCCCGCACCAAGCCCCGCTGACGAAGCCGTCCGTGCCGCATCCTCCCACAGGCCGTGAGTCCTGCCGAGCCCCGCGCCGAGCCCTGCTGACGATGCCGTCCACGCCACATCCTCCCTCAGCCCGTGAGTCCCGCCGCGCCTCGCGCTGAGCCCCGCTGACGAAGCCGTCCGCGCTGCATCCTGCCGCAGGGGAAGGCCGTGAGTCCTGTTGAACCCTGCGATGAGCTCCGCTGACGACGCCGTCTGCGCCGCATCCTTCCGTAGGTTGTGAGTTCCGCCGAGCTGGCGAGCCCTGTGTTGAGCCCTGCTGACAATTCCGTCCGCATCTTCTCACAGATCGTGAGTAATAGCTTGTCACATTCTGACTTGGTTGCTTACCTTGTCCTGCTTCCCAGTTTGTAAGGCTACTTCCATCGCGCCAGACACCGAGGTTGAAGCGTGCAGAACATTAATGCGAACGGTGCACTGGCCATCGTGAAGCAACAGTATTTCCACATGGTCGGTGTTTTGTGGGC
This sequence comes from Mycena rebaudengoi, assembly GCA_029282285.1. Classification (NCBI taxonomy): domain Eukaryota; kingdom Fungi; phylum Basidiomycota; class Agaricomycetes; order Agaricales; family Mycenaceae; genus Mycena; species Mycena rebaudengoi. The sequence continues at coordinate 321,885 of JARJCX010000084.1, forward strand.
TCAGGATGGATGAAACGAGTAAAGTGGGACGATGAGAAGTGCACAGAACTCAAAGGAAGCAGTGAATCCGCGAGATCGAGGGAATTGAAGCTATATTGCATGAAGCGGCCCCATTATACGCGCAGGCCATTTCCCCCCACATTTCTTTTTACGCATCGGCGCCGTAAGAGTTAGATACTTACATGCATCTATTTTTCCGCAGGGGCAATAAAAGCATCTCAACGCAAGTGAATGTCTTCGCGGGGCATGAAACCCCGTTCCTCGCTGAGTGGCTTACTTACATTCCCATGTACGCTGGTGAGGCAAGCACCCATGCTCTACGAAGGCCTATCTGAGCGGAGCAAGACTAAGGTTAATGTGAACCGTTGCTCCATAATATGTCAATAAAGCGGGTAAGGCCGGCAAGCGGCACAGCCCTCTACCGGTTGGGCAATTATACTCAAAGGGCACCCACAAAAGAAATAGGCTACTCAGGGTCGGACTGAGATATACTATACTATTAAGCCAATTTGATTTTTCATCTCCTAAAATTTGCAGGGACTGGAATTTGGGACCAAATGCTGAGCCAATGGACTCTCATCTTAGATTGCCCTCCTTTTTGGATTCAGAATTGACCTTTTATTGGGTCTCAGCGCTGACTTGTAATGAATATCCTAAATCCCTGAGAGGCTGTTCCCAGCCAAATACTATGTAAAATCAGAGTTATGCATCGTGATACCCATTTGAATTTTGAAAGGTCTTTCGAAGCAGTTAAGGAGGAGCCTAGTACCACTTGGGGGAAAGTTTGATTTCCTATTCATGGAGAAAACAACGTCAAAGGTAGTCGGAGAAAAGGAGAGTTGGAGGGCAGAGCAGAAAATAAATTAGACATAATCATTCAGCCTGGCACCGACTTTGTGTGCACACATAATATCAAAGACTCAGAAAGATGATCTCATGGTTCAGACTCTCTGAAGAAATATATTACTCAGCTTCCTTGACTTCAACTTGGAGCCAATTACCTGTGCAGCATCAACCAGAAATTAATTCACCTCCTCAAGCCTCTGACAGCTCTATCTATGGCTATATTTTTCATGGTTGGATGCAACTTGAAATAGCCCAAGGAGGTTCTAGGAAGGAATGGAAACTGATTAAGTCATTTGTTTGTCCACAATCGGAGTAGTTCCAGTCATAAATTCGCTTACATGGCAAGAAATATGATATACGACGAGTTTAGAACTTATGAGCACCAAAACATCAAGCAGATAAATAGCGAGTTTGCGCAGAAGCCATTCAAGCCAGATGGCTTTTTGACAGTGCGCAAATGAATGGCTGATGCCTTGAGTGGATTCAATATTTCCACACAAAGTCTGTTGTGGGTGATAATATGGATACATTGCCTCAATCCTGTGGCAATTCTGTAGATGGGCAATGTGTGGTGGTGTGATTGCCTGGGGTTAACAAGCGAGTGCATGACAGGTCAGCCTTCAAGGCCGGCCTCGCCCTCGTGTCCTACGGGTCCACGACGTGTTTTGTCTTACTTCGTATAAAGCACCTGCGAGTTTTTGTGATGAGACACCCGCGTCTCACACTGCACTCACAGGTGCGTATTCTCAGTTTTCTCTTTGCCCGCGTCTCACACTGCCCTCGCAGTTTCGTACTCCCTTGTAGATCCTCGCGTACAAATTAATCCCCACCTGCCATCCCTATCACTTCACTTTTATTTTTGCCCTGCTACTCATTACTACTCAGTATTCTACTCGTATCTCATAGTCCCTCATAGTTAGCTTGAGTCTGACCCATCCGGGCAGACGCGAGAGCTTTCGGACCCAAATATATAGTTGATCCCAAATTCCCTCGGCCTGATTTCCTCACCTCTTCACCCTCATCTCCTCGGCTCTTTTTCTCTCGCCCTCTCAGGAGGCGAAGAAGGTTAATCCTCCTCCTGAGCATCAGTCAGCCATTATAATAGGTTCTCCATTGATTCACCTCATTAATTGAGTTTACAGGTACATGGCGTCCTGATGACTGTTGTCAGTCATTTCATTTCTCAAGATATTTTCAGTTTTTATTTGTCCTTAATATCCAAGGTTTGTGGTAAAGAGATTCTCTTGCTCAGCCATCAGCCATTCATTTGCGCACTGCCGAAAAGCCATCAGATGGCTTGAATGGCTCCTGCGCAAACTCTCCAATATAGTGCATCAGAACCTACTGAGCTAGGACAATACATACAGTCTTCTACTACAAGTATTCCTAGTCACAACCAAGCCTGACCTTGAAGGGCTGGCTTGGGCTTCAAGTCTGAAGCTGATAGGGCCCTGTTAATGGGTATTTGCAAACCAGTGTATAAACCTATTTTTAAATGGTTGGAGCCAAATGAGTGTTTTTTAATACTTCAGACTCAAGACCAGTGGTGATCTAGCACTAAATGAAAAAAATCGCTGCAGCTCCTTGGCAGCTTGGCCATGCAAGTCCGGCGATGCGTGACCACGCTGAACGGCGCTGAACGACGGGGTGTATATAAAAAGGTCTTTCTTCAAAGTGTGTTGCAAGGCCCGACATGGTGCCAGTGGACATTTCAGGCTTGGCTACATTGAAAGTGGAATACTAATTAGACCGAAATTTACGACGTAAGCACACTCATGTCATGAGGCCGCTGCCCATCACATCAGTGATTGCGGCGCTAAAGCCGAAATGTTGCTGCGATTTTTTGGCAGGGGAAAATCTCTGTTGACATAAATGAAATGAGCAAATCGTGATTTTGGGTGGGGAGTAAAATTAGGGCGCCCATAAGACCCTTACCTAACGGTAGAGGGAATTGGCGCGAGGTTTGGTGTATAAATGCCAATTAATTAAATCATTCGCCGACGAAGAAGCACCAAGGCTTTCCACTTGCTCAATTAAATGCATTATTTGCTGCGCGTGCTCGGTAGAGGAACGAGGAACTATTTGGAGACGGGCAATAAAATCCCATTCTGGTCTCGTGAATCATAATGCATTCGCAGGGAACCGAACCCCGTACCTCGATACAATTGGGACAGATAGCGACGGCCGATGGAAGAGAGGTGAGCACCATGCTCTACGAATGCTTGTATCCCTCTGGAATGACCCGCATATATGCCAATTTCTGTATTCGGTGAGGGAGAAAGAGACACGCAAAAAGCCGTGGTGGTATAATTAATCACCGTGGTCCTCGGGAATCTTTCCAATGGCAATAACAGCTCCGGCGCGTCATCCCGTTTTGACTGTTGTTTATATCGTCGGCGTCTATGTCACTGGGTAAGGATATTTCTTTTTAGTTTTTTTTTTTTTTTGAAGTTGCGCACGGCCAGTAAGTCACGATATATAAAATTATAGAGGTGTAATAACAAGCGGAATAAAAAACTGTGCAATATTTCCTGTGTCATTCATTCATTCCATGTGCTATTCCTCGCGTTGTAACCGCGGTCCAAGCGAGATATTTTTTGGCCGGACCGAATATACCCGGTGAAGAAGTAAAGGATGGTCCAGGCGAGGACCTGAGAGTGCCTAGGTCGTGCTGAGAGGAGGATAGAAGTGTGCAGCAATATGTGTGTGTATGAATAAGAAGAATGAATCTAAGGCTAAAGCAATTAGTATGAATGAGAAATGGATAACTCAGCTCAAGCGTGGCTCAGGACTGTTCAGAATCGTCGAAATGTGCGCAGGAGAGTGGGTATATGGTGGTAGTCAAGAGCAAGGAGAGATCCGCCTATATGTACAAACAAAGCATAAATAAAGTGTCCGTGGATATGCCGCTGCTCAGAACTGAACTCTCGACGGTCAAACAATCCGGGAGATACGCAAAGACGAATAGGGAGAGTACGCTGGGCGCACAGCGTTGACAAGTGGGGGCCAGACCACTGCCGGCTCGATCCCCGGCGTAGTCCGAGAAAGTCGATGCCTCGAGTCCAGTACCTTGCGTAAGCTGTACGTAGAGAGAGAAATAAATGTCTGTGGTAGGTAATGTAAGTAAATCTGTGAGATGCAATCGAAAAGCTCAATAGCGAATGATTCCTCCGTGATCAAGAAAGTTAACTTGACGCCTCGTGGGAACTCCTTCGGCGGTGGAGCGGATTTGAATGCTCTCGCGGAGCGATGAAGCAAATCTGGAGATGAAATAGAGAGAAGTGAGTGTGTACGAGTGGAGTGCTCAATAAGGTGGAGAGTATGTGAAGGATAAAATAATTAATGAGAGTGATATCAAATCTGCCTCGAGCATATAAATTGTGAGAAGGGCTCTGGCCACGAGGTGGACAGAGTACACTTCCACACCGGGATCAGTGCTGCAGGCAAACACACACTGGAAATTTGATGGAATAAGGTTGGCTCAAATCGATTGCGAAACCTTTAGTTTCAGCTGCTAGGGTCACGTGTTTTCCTTATATGGGAATACACGTGACCTTGGTAGTTGAAACTAAAGGTTTCGGTTTCCATTTGAGGCTGCCTCTTTCCATCGAATTTCCAGTGTGACACGTGTCGACATCAAATCTCTCCCTCCATGCAACGAACTTGCTGCCGCCTCTATGGCGTCTGGGCTCTACAGCTAGCGATCGAGATTGCTTAGGGTCTCTGCTCTCACTGGTGCCCGATCCTTATTGCCTGATCCTTAAGCCTCTTGACCCTTCTGATACGGATCTGTGGTCGACTTTTGCGCCCACTCCACTTTATCTGGGCTTTTTAGTCGTGCCTCTCGGCGGAATTGGTTCGATTTAGATGTTGCGGCATCCGCTAACACTACGCCTCCTGGCTCGCTCGCTCGCTGGCTGCCATCTTCTTAGCCGCATGTCGCGAGCCTGTCACCTTCGCTGTCGCGCGGACCCTAAGTCTTTTCACAGCGAGCTCCTCGCCGCGGTCTCCAGCGCGCCCGGTCTTCACCCTCGCGTTGCCCTCGCGCGAGGTTCTCGTGGATTCATACAGCTCGCCGCAGAATCCGCTAGCAGCCCGATGGGCGCCAGTCCTCCTGGAAAGTATGTCCTGACCTACATGTCTAACCTTATGGCTCCGTTACTTGCGCGCTTGGGCCGTTCTGCATCGTACTGTACGGGGCCGGCACAGACTCCCCACCTAGCGCATCCACGACACTGCCATCTCGACACTTGGTACTTCTTATGGGTACGTCCTTGTCCCTACCCACCTGCCTATTCTCCTTCCTCTTATCGCCATGGCCGATGTCACGATCGCTAATGCTATCATTTCTTTCCTTTCAGTATCATGCATACACGCGGCAGCAGCCACCAGACAGGCTGTTTCCACAGCGGATGATTCCAGCTCGTGACATTTGCCGTTGGTGCTCTCTTGCACCTTCCGCGCACCCACAGCACAACTGCTCCACTTCCACATTACAACTCCCCTCGTAGCCACCCCGCCGCCCTATCCAGTCCTCGCGAATCTGCCGAGTCGTTACCTTTATCCGTCGTGTCTTTCCCCCTCGTTGCGGCGCTTCGCTCACCCTCCCTGGTATTTCCGCCCCACTTACCGAGCGTCGTCACGCCATCGCCCTTCATCACGATTTCCAGGCCGATTGACTGCGAGCCGACGTCTCCTGGCGCGTACTAGTCTCTCCGCGCGCGCCCCCGTCCTTGTGCGCCCAGTCCGGCGCCCCGCGGCGGCTTCCTATCGACGTTGTATCACTCGCTGCAGATTAGATCCAGCCCACCGGGGCGTCGTCTTCTGCGAACGAGCCTCACACACACACTACACCGTGCGGCGGCTGTGCATCTTCGCCCTAGAATCCAGCCGCCCGCGCGGACTCGCCAAGCGCCCCCCGTGTCCCGCACATTCCACCGCGCGCTCTCGATCCAACTGCATGCGGCGCCGTCATCGCCACTGAGCGCCGTTATCCTGCAGCTGCAGCCGCGTCCTCCAGCGCCAGCACGTCCCGCCCCCCGCCCCCGGCTACGCGCCATGCACCCGCGCTCGTCGACTCGTCCAGCTGCTGATCGAGGCGCGGCGCCGTCATTCCGATCGAGCGCCGCAATCATTGTGCAGCGGCACTACTCTATCACCCACCTTGGCTGCGCGTTTCCGTCCCCCCCCGCCTGCACTCCCTTCTTCGCCCTCGACGTCGGCTATGTGGTGGCATTACTCTATTGCCCGCCGGGGCAGCACGTTCCCGCCCCCGGCTGCGCTCCCCCTTCGCCCTCGCTTTCATCTATCGAGCTCACCCTGCGCGCGTACCCACGCAACGGATCTCTCCGATCGCAATCTCGGTGGGCGCTGATGAATGGGTATGGATGGGCATTGGGCACGTGCCGCGCACGATCTCGTACTCCCTTTGGCGGAGGGCGTGGTGCTGGACGACGAGGAGCAAGAGTGGGAGCAGGAGCAGGAGGAGACCGAGATACGACGCCAGACGACGCGCGTACAAGCTACGACCACGACGCCCACGACGTCTACCTTCCCCGGCATCCGCGCCCACGCCAAGGAGAGTGGTACGGGTGCGGCGCAAAGAATGCGCCCCCATCGCGCGGACAATGCCGTTGCGCTCCACCCGCACATCCGGAGCCGCGGACAATGCGTCCTGTCGTCGTCTTCGCCCGCAAGCTTCCAAGCCGTTGCTAGCAGCCTGCGCGGTGAAGATAGCGGGGGACGGGATGGGCGGGAAGGGCGCACCAGCGCGTTCGACGAAAGCGCCTGTACACACGTAGACGCGTACATGCCGCCTCCCGTCGTCTTCGCCCTCGCGTCCGTCGATTTCGCCCATGCGCGCGCCTCCAAGCCGGTGCTTCGGTGCTTCGGTGGGAAGGGTGGGACAGGAGTGGCGCAGAGGATGCGCTACCATTGCGCAGATGAGCCATCGCGCCCCGCCCGTACTTTCGGCAATGCGGACGACGCATATGCATCAACCCACATCTACGCGCATGCGCGCGCTGCCAATAGCGGCCTTCGCGCTGGGAAGAGCGAGACACGACGGGCGAGGAGGACATGGCGCCGATCCTGGCGGCACCTGTCGTGCGGGCGCAGGCGTCCACGGTAGCGCAGGTGGTGGAAAACGGAATCGCGATGAGAGTGGTTGGGAAAATATACGGCTCACAACATGGTCGGGCGTCCGGGGTCGCAGAGGCGGTAACATGCTTTAGATTCACCCAGAACTGCTAAAATCTTTGTCCATTGCCCGGCTCGAGCAATATTCATTCGAGTCGTTGCGCTGTAACTGCGCTGGTCTTGTGGGGTAAACTGAAGAAAGACACGCAGTCAAGATTCAGACAATCGAGCAAGAGCGCGATCCAGCAAGAAAAAAGAAGCGGGCCGGTTTTGATGTGAGTGATCAGTGGGCGCTTTTTTGCGCTTGCTTCCCGCCCTCATGTCCTGCTCACTCGTGTTCAGTTTTGCCTAGTTTTGCGATCCACTGGGAATCCACGGGACAGGTGGTCTCATCATACGGCTCTTGTTCAGTCCCATCAACGATTCTGCCGCTCTGCCGCGCGACGCTCTGATCTTCAGCTTTATAAGGCCCGAATCATCTGTTCTCCTGCGTCGTCACCGGACTTCGTCCGCTTCAGAACTCCGCCTCAACTTCTCGCTTTTAGTTCGCGATGTAATGTTTACGCTGGCCTGCGATACTCTCAAAACAGAGCTGCGTTCATCTCCGACAGAACTTGCAGCACTTCAGGCTGATTCACCTTCTGGTCGTGGACGTTTTCTGAACCCGTCTAGCAGTCGTGCCCAGCTCACCAGTAGATTTCAGTATCAGCCCCCAGATAAGTTCCATCTCCTGTTGCCTGATCCCCCAATTCCGCGTGTTTGATATGATAAATTTCTACTGCAGCAGAAGGCACTTTTATGATCCACGTTCAACGAAGACCATTACTGCTTGTCGGCAATAGAATCAAGTCCATTCTTGCTTCGTTCTCGCACCGCTTGCGATTTGATTTGACGCCCACGGGCGGTCGAACTGCGATATTCATCTATCAGAATCGCGGATAGCATCTAGTGGCTATTTTCCCCAGCGCATAAAGTGCGGAGCAGCAGCACCGCACCGCAGCCTTCCTTGGCCTTCCTTCTCCATCCCGCACCCACACGTGTACGCACCCCCATGAACGAGTCCTGCCTCGACAAACTCACCCACAAAATGGGACCCAAGCTCGCGCAGACCCTAGGCGCGTCGATGGACTTTGTCGCGCGCCCAGAAGAGATACGGCGATACGTTGAAGCGGTCCGGGAAAGGAATGCCCGCACGGTGAGTGTGATTTATATTCACTTTGGGTTTCTGAGTCTCTAAATATGCGACAGGAATCGGATGAAACAAAGCTCGCAAACACTGGGCCCAATTCACAAATATTGACGAAGAGGGATTGATTTCTAGTAGTTAGATACGTGTAACGGAATTTATTGTAAGGAGGCTCGAGGACTTAAATCATACCCACCTAATCTTGCAATAGACGCGGTATCAAGTTCAGTTTTTTTTAAAGAAATAACCATATTGGAATTACCCTGGAGCGCAAGAAAAGGCCCTCGCGTTCGTTCCTACCCAGACTTCCACGGCTCTCTCACCGCACGTTGAGAAGTAGCGCTTCGGGAGAATCCGGCCGTCTCCTGCCGTTGATGACGCAGGTCCGGCCCGCTAAGCGCTTATCACTCTTGCAACCCTGCTTCCCACTGCCATCTTGCCCTCAGCTCGTCTTCTCCCCTTGGCTGTCTCGCCATCTGCTGGGATTCGGCGAGCCTTCCTCCTGTTTACATCGCGTTTCGTTGCCATCTTCCGGGATTAAGTATCTGTCGTGAACTTTGATGACGCAAGTATTCGACGTAATGTTGCCGCGACTCAGTAAGTCGAGTCGTGACGGCTAGCAAGTCACAACTCACGACTCGAAGTCACTTTAGATATATTTCAACAGGAAAAGGGGAAACCAAGCCTTAAACCTCAGACTGCCAAAACTGGGTGCAGAAAATTCGTGTAAATGGACCTATTTTGTGTTACTTGAGCGAGGCAGCTTAATGTTCTAAGCTACAATCGTCTGAATGGTGCGTGCTAAATTCAATCTTCTCCGCCTTCCGAATCTAGAACTTACCTGAGCGTCGGCTGCGCTGTCCTCAGAACTTTGTAAAGCTCATCAATCCGTAAGATAATTATAATGCAAGGAGTTAAAAAAATTCAATCATTTACATATAAGGGAATCCATGGTTCATGCGCGATGTTGGGAGATTCCGCCGCAGCCTCCCCTACGCGTGAAAGAAGAATCGGGTACTTTCACTCATTATCAATCATCGAAAGTGCAAGGAAAAGGCGTGTATTGTGTACGAAGTTTTCTTTGGAAGACGTGCAATTAGCCATTGTATACCAGCTTGTAAACATCATCCAACAGCGTTGAATATTTCTGTTCAATGGCTTTACGTCTGTGAATGGTTGATTTGAAACGTAGTTTTCGCAGAAAGATTGTTCCACAAACCTCAAATTGCCTTTCATCTAATGTGAGAGACGAAAAACACAATAATCACCCTTTGAACACGAAACAGGGATAGAGGCGACATACCGTCCTAGGCAGGACGCCACTGTCCACAACAAGGACCAATCTTTCGTCGGTTATCCTTTCCGCTTTATATCGCCGGATATTGAACTCCTTCATTCGGTGAAGTATCGACTCCTTCAGGCGGTCACACGACCCCGTCCATGAGCTGTGAGCCTCGATGAAAAGGGCAGGAGAAGGCCGTAAGGTTCCGACGACGATACAGTTTTCCACCAGATCACTACACGTCTCGTACACTTTCTCTTCGATTGCCCTGCAAAGTCCATTTACGTTGAGTGTTTATGCAATATGAGACGACGAACTTAGCATCGCATCGATCTGCTGCGTCGCTTTTAATCCAGTCATCATCGCGACCACGAAATAGATATGATCCATTTGGTTGTTTCTCAAACAGGTCCCCCGAGTGGAAATTCCCGTCGGCGGATAACAGATGTGGTTTTGGGATTTGGGGGGAATTACCGAGTAGGATGAACTGGAATAGTTGAACGGATGAATTATCCGCTTGGGTCATGTCCGTGAAAGGATCAAATCTACAAGACACGGTTGGTAATGGGCGGATGAAACGGCCCGGCTTCCCGGGAACAGATGACATGAGGAGACCTTAAAATCGTGACTGATTCGCAAGTAACCAGATATATACATAAGAGGACACACACCACATTCAGTAGTCGCATACATGTCCTATTAACGACGTGTGAGGACGATGGAACCAAGGCAAAAAATAGCACACTGACTATCAAGGGAATGCCGTTTTGGAAACACCAGTCGTCTTCGGCAATCGATACAGGAACGCCACCATATGAGATGCTTCTCATTCCCTGCAATAATTTCAATATAGCCGGATCTCTCTTGGCAGCTTGGATATGCGGAGAGAGGTAAGTCCCGTAAAGGCCCATGTGGTTTAACCCGCAGGTATTGACCATGTTCAGTAGTTCTTCTGTCGAGACCCTTGGCTTCGAGGGCTTAACTATGCATGATCTGGTGTATAAACATCCGAGGTACTCTGAGGCGAAGATGTTATTTTGATTATTGATGTTAAAAGAGAGATGGAAATACATACGAATCATGGGAGCTACGGAACAAATACTCCCTCGTGCGAGGAACACGTCCTGGGTGTCGGATCTCCTACCCTGTAGCCATATGTCGAATTGTGCCTTGTAGTATGTACAGACAAATTCTTGTGTCAAGGGAACGATCTTCGGGCTACCAGAGGTTGAGCCGGACGTTAGATAATTGAAGCAAACGTCTGAGCCGGAAGGCAGTTGTTCGACTGGGGGTAATACGGAGTCCCAGTTCATGTTGTCGACATCGGTCAAGCAGATCTTCGGAAACGCAGAGAATGCTGTCAAGAATTCGAGACATGGGTCGTATACAACCGCTTTGGCCCCAGCCTTTTCCACCAGCTCGAAAATAATGCCGGGATCGGTGAGCATGTGGGTGAGCATCTGGGGTACATATGATGCTCGGGACAGAGCGATGGTGTAGACAAGGTGTAGATACTGGAATCCATCCAACCTTCATAAAATGAGGGTTAAATAAAATTAACAGGACGTAAAGGCCGCTACTCACAATACGCCTATAACGGAACCAGAAGGAATTTCTTGTGCTTTCAACTCTGTTATTAGATGGCTTGCCACTCTCTCGACATGAGCGGCGAATTCAGCGACAGTGATATCAGTCCATTCTCGAGATGCCTCCGACCCTATCAGTCTGGGGAGCTTGAACAAAATGGTATCGCCGGTGTCTTTCGCCCGATCTTGCAGAAGAGCAATGTGATTAAGCTCAAGAACGACGTCCATAGTGAGTTACAATGGTGAAGCGGTGAATGTAAAGTGGGCGGCAAAAGGGATGTTTATATCCCATCGGCATGCTGCTTCTTGCATTTTTAGACCACTACAAGCCGCCGACGGCGCTCCGCGCTGTCTCCCATCTGCCGATTTGGTTGTACCTTATTACCTATCTCTTTGGCTGAATCTCTCAAAAGTGATGGGGCTTTTGTGCGGGCGCCGGGAGCGGTGAGTCATGGCGGCCTGCAAGTGCAATTTAACAGAAAACTGTCAAAGCGCGGGTGTTGCGGCTTTGCGACTTCGTTCATGGTGCGAGGAAAGTACCAAAATGAAGTCATTGTGACAACTAAATTGAAAGCGGACAGAGCCGGCATGTGAGCGCGAGTTATGCGGCTTTGCGTGGTCAGAAAAGAAAGACTGAACGTATGTGCAACGCACACGCCGTTGCGCACAGCCCATCGAATGCCCCACAAAGGTAAACTGTGATGTTTGAAAGTAGATGTGAGAAAAAATCCTCTCGGCGACCGACTTGGGATAATGGAGGGAGGACTTGGGGAGGACAGGGGAAAAGGTGCAGACGTTCGCCACCTTGGCTCCGAGCTCCGTGCCGGCAATGTTGTTGCAGCGTGCTCAAGCCCCACTCAAAAGGCAGGTGTCCGTCTAACAACTTTTCGCACCTTCCCATCATCATTTCACCACCCGCATTCTTCCTCCGTTCTAATTGTACTTCAAGCCTGCCAGTATCCCCCTTCAATCCGCTCGTTCTGAAGACCTCGACGGCTTCAAACCCCTGGATTGCTTGTGACGGCGCCTTCAAGCGTCAAACCGCGACAAATGCATGGGTCACAACTAGGGAGGCCAAAGACTTCTCAAGATGGCACTTCAATACCAGATGTTCATAAGACTCGGAAACTGTTAAATCGATCTGAGTCCATCTAGGCGCAACTAGGTGGGGATAAAGAGGAAGATGGCAACAAAATAAGGTAATAGAGGAAGTATTTTATAAATAAAAAAGAACATCTAGCGTCGCCTTTGATTCTGTGGACCTGATGGTACGAGGATACTTGAGGGCATCGACAGATTCAAATTTTCTTGTGAACGGACAGTTCAAAATGTGTGTCTACTACCACTAAACCAGAAGGGTCTGCTCCATTCCACCAGTGAGCACCGTACTTTGATCCTGCTTCTCATGAGTCTGTGTATACGTAATGTATTTTTCATCATGCCACTTCTTCACGCTCACAGTCTTTCCATCAGAGTCTTCGAAATCGATGTCGCTCTCGGGTCGGAGGAAATACGCGATCGAATAACGATCTTCTTCCTGGAACATTCCGCTAGTGGGAACCACTCGATGGAGACACGACTTGAGGCGTTTTCCAGAGAGGAAACGCAACGAGTCTCCGACGTTGATGACGGCGTGACCGGGACGAGGTTCGACCCACAACCAAGACTTCTCTTTCTCAACGGGATTCAAGAGCTGAAGCCCCCATTGCGGAGTGAACAAGAGGGTGAGCGATCCGATATCTGTGTGTTTGTTGTGGCCCGAGTATTCGTTGTCGAAGTTCTGTGGGTAGTGAAGAAGAACGAGCGTCGTTGTCGACGGCTTTTCGTCTCGATGGTTGTTTTCGAAACAAGCAGAATCCTGGAGCTGGAGAGCGTGCGAAAGACGCTCTAAGATGGTGTGGGTGATGAAGTGGGACTTGAAGACGAAATTGGATATGAGCGAGATATTCTTTTGGATAGTGACAGGCATTTTCGACGATTTGTTCAGTATGTTTTTGTAGGAAACCTTGAGAAAAGGGGTTCAAAAAATACAACAAGCGAAGAAAAGCAGTTAACAATCACCCTCAAAGTTTCGTAACAGTCTCTCGAGTTCCTGTTTACTCCGGCGAATGTCCCAATGGGTTTGAATCTACATTGCGCTTAAATACGAGTAGAGCTCAATACAGAAAGACTAACCCGTCCGTCACCGATTCGATATTATCTCCCATCTTGACCTCATGTGGTTGATCGAAATAGTTCTTCATCACATCAAGCAGAGCGTAGTGGTCCGCTAAAATTTTGCTCGATGAATTAGAACCCTGGAGGTCGAGGTAAAAGAACCCTTGGGTCACGCAGGCGTCGAGGAGGCGCTGTGCCTCGGATGTATCTCCGCTTGTAAGTTTGGCAAAGTCGATGGTTGGTAAGGCCGCAAGCACCAAGTGGTTGACGGGGATTGTGGGATGAGAGGTATAGTGGGCAGACATGCTGAATCAGGATGCTAGTGAAATAGACAAAGTATGCATGAAGAGAAGGGTTCATCACCCATTTTATATAAACAGGACAGACATTTCGAATGCTTTGCTATGAGGCTTGTTCTCATAGAAACTTCGGCTTTCTGGAGAGCCATGCAGAGACTTCAGAATTAATAGAAATTAGGTTGTTCCTGAAGCCGCTACCCCCGCAAAATCTCCAAAAGTTCTAAGGGTTGGTAACGTGTTTGTAGACAATTGATATTTTCTCATTCCAAGTTTTCGGCGGCCTGCTGGGTGCAGTTTAGCAAGCTGTCAAAGCGCGGGTGTTGCGGCTTTCCGGTCCATCATGCGCCTCATAGACGTCATTTGTCCAGCTTTGGCATCGGTGGTTCACTATCTCCGACCCACGTCAGGACCAACATTGAGCTGGATGCACAGATCACAAATCGGATGTAGTTTTTTTTTGGGGGGGTGTCTTTTCTCATCAACAGTTTCCAAGCAAAAAGACCGGGCGTCCTAGGAGACAGCCTAGCGTTGACCAATGGAGTGTGGGATAGAATGGAGTATTGACGCGTGGATTTTCCCGACGGCTCAGTCGAAATTTCAAAATTCTCGGATGATCACGAGTATGACACCCTATTTCGGCACACCCCGGATTGCGACACGTATAGCTATATAGCTGAGGTGATGATCACAACAAAAATGATTGACAGTGTCTGTGGATTTACACCGCTTTCTGTATTATGGAGGATGGAGCCAGGGGGGAGTGATCCCTGCCCAGGTCAGGGAAACGTGCTCGCGGCTTAAAGGGATTTATTACTGTAAGCTCCGACCCCAAAGTCCGACGATGGAGGACCAAAAGACGAAGGCACTTCAGGTTTTCAAATTTTTTGACGGCATGCAAATCAAATTCTCATGGCTCAACCGCCGGGTATATACTGTATCTCTAGATACATTGCTGGCTCGAACGGAGGCTTGGACTGCTTCCTGAGACCGCCTGGACGCCTGCCGAAGAATTGATCGCTGTTGATGCGATCAAATTACAGTTAAAATCATCAGCTTGAGGACTACTTGAGGCTTAAATGTGGAGGTTTAACCGAGGCAAGAGGCAAGCCGCGTGAACGACCATTATTGGCATTGTTTGGGTATCACATTCGAGATGTTGAAAAATTTTTTTTTTTGTGCATGCGAAATACGCGAGTTTTTTTCCCCGTCTTTTTCCACTTTGCCTCCATGCCATTGAAGGAGTTTCAGTGCACCTTGCTTAACCCTTCACATTTAAGCCTCAAAATGACCACTTCAACTGTAATTTGATCGCATCAAAATTGCGATCAATTCTTCGGCAGCCTTCCGGGCGGTCTCAGGAAGCAATCCGAGCCTCCGTTCAAGTCAGCAATGTATCTAGAGATACAGTATATACCCGGCGGTTGAGCCATGAGAATTTGATTTGCATGCCTATCATTATTGCTTGAGTTTCAGATCCAAACTTCTTATGGACCCTGATTATCACATTCAGGAACATATACTGTCCGATATTTAGCCCAACTGAGGTAGAATTGCAAGTGATATAATGAAATTGGTTTGGCTCAAGCAGTGGGTATGAAGAAACACCGCCAAACAAATAAGCAGAAAAAATACTTTTGACCCACTGTCTTGCCATTCTTCCCTCATATTTGGGGCTAAATATTCCCTATAAATGTAATCTCATACCCTAGAACAGTGATTGTGCCGAGGTACCATGCATAATGGGTCCATTCAGCTTGGCTCAAGTAATGGGTGTGGCTCAACCGCCGGGTAGGCTCGAGTCCAGCCTGTCGTATCAAAACAGTTTGTGTCGATAGACAGGCTGGTCGATCTGAGTTTGAATTTGTATCACGCATGATATACCCCAAAAGGCAAATTTGTCAGCATCCATCATTTATTACATGGCTGTCTGTCCGCTATGCTAATACTTTAAATTGGACCTCTGGGACATCATCATTACTGTATTGAGAAGCTGTGAATTTACCCGAGATCGATAGAGCAAGTATCTAGCTTGCTGGAGGTCTCAAAGGGTAAAGTTGTTGCTGTTTGGTCTCAAATTGATCTGCGATGCAAACACCAACAACTTTTAACAAAAGATCACCAGCAAGCCAAGTACTTCGTCTATAGAGCTCGGATAAATTTTTAGCTCCCAGAAATACCATTAAAAATGTACTAGAGGTCCAATTTAAAGTATTGGCATAGCGGACAGACAGCCAGGCCATAAATGATGGATGCTGATGAATTTGCCTTTTGGGGTATATCACGCGTGATACAAATTCAAACTCAGATCGACCGGTCTGTCTATCGACAGAATTCATAGACAGACGGTCACCGGTCTAACCGCCGGGTATATACTGTACTGGTGACCGATTATGCACCCAATGACCAGATATCCTTGAGGTCAACAAAAAAAACTTCGTGCAGAGTTCGCATGCGCGCAGTTTATTTTTGTCAGTATATGGCTGTTTGCATCATTCCGAGTACACCTTTATCTTTGGATATCTTTGATACTTGATCTATGTATATCTAGCAGCTGTATGATAGCATAGCCACAATTCATCAATTATCCTCTTCCCCCTCATCGTTTGTGCCCTCTCTGTGCTCCTGCACCTGCACTCGAGTAGCTCCTTGTCCTCTGCGAGCTCCACCGGCTTTTAGCCACCTCGGCATATTTTCTGATAATTTTTGCAACATCGGGAACATCATACAAGGCGGCCATTTGGGAGGGCCATTAATTATTTTTTTAAAAATAAAATTTCACCCCTTTTGTTAGGAAATTTTAATCGGCCCAAAAATCATTTTAAACGTGTTTAGTGGACTCAGAAAAAGAGGTGTTCATTGACGAACTGTCACCATCACTGACACCGAAAGTGTTCAGTTCAGAGGCCCCTGTCACGCATCACTTGAACACTTGGTCGAAATAGTACAGTATTGCCACTAGATCACAACTACGTATATTAGGTATTAGTATCGTTCCACCAGTGCTTTTTCTTGAGAAAGAACGATATGAATCTTGGCTGCACCACAGTTGAGCTCCAGTGCACATTGGAAACGGATGGTCGGCATGGACGGTCAATGGATGGTGGACCCTATTCCTTTTTTTTCCCTATCAAGTCCGAAAGGGTGAGGGTGCAGGAAAATGCCGACGGATAATTCTGAAAGCAAAAAACTTTTTTGTCCAATTAGGAGTTGTCCCCGAGTAACAATAACAAGTGCAACACCCAGCACCTAATTTCATTAGAAAAAGATGAAGCATTTTTTAACACTGCCACTAAATGTATCAAACACTGCCACTAATTAACCCCTCAACGAAATCGGTCTCTAATGAAAAAGTGATCGAATTTTGGTGCTCTCGAGTTTTGAAAGGGATGATCCCTATTACATAAGTACTCATAACAACATTTCAATATCATGCGTGAATGGATTTATGGGTGAATGAGAACAGCTTACATCCTCTTGCGCTCAAGACTTCCCTGGCTATCCTTTGCTAACCTGTTTCTCTATCCACTGGTTCACACTCTGGAGTTCACCGCGGAATATTCGTTCGGTATATCCCCCCTTTCCTTCTGATTGAGTCTCACACCTTGATTCACTTTCACAGGTGGACTAACTGGGATGCAGCGTGTGTTGTCTTACTCCCCGATACGTGGACACGGACTCAGTAATAATCCACTCAAATTAAGCTCGCTGCTTTGCATCCATGCTCATGGACGCAGAGACTTTGATGTATGCTTTTCGTTGAGCCTTTTATCAGTTCACTGATGCAGGTATAGCTAATGTTGCCGCGACTCACCAAGTCGAGTTGTGACTTGTGAAGTCGACTTGGCATCACATTCGACTCGACTTGACTTGACTCAGCCAGCACCAAGTCACTTCAAGTCACTTCAAGTCGACTCAAGTCGACGAAGTTGAGGTGTATTTTCATCTACAGGTTGGAGACATTGATGTGGTACCATTAGAGAAGGCTGAGAACTTGGTAGAATATGTAAACCAGCCTGTGCCGCCATCTGCTGCTAACAGGGCCAAATACCACGTCAGAGTGGGCGCTTAATCATCGACGACTCGATGATTAAGCGCCGGATGGACTTTGACCCTGATGTTTGCCTGATGTACATTAGAAACCGTTTATAAATGCTTATAAATGGAAATAGTTGGAGCTTTACCGCGACGCATCTCTTGTCACTCGTGCAACAGGACTGGCACAGCTGAGCCACAATGTGTAGGACATAGATAGAAACCAGTGAAACGAGTACAGACATCGATAATAAGCATCCTTTATCCCTCATTTTCCTCGGGCATTTCCACGTGTTCTGCCTCTGCAAATTCGCAGCTATCTGCAACTTCCCTCTGAATGCTGTCCCTCTGTTCGTCAGTAGCTATTGCCAAGTCCCAAAGCCAATCTTCCTCATCATCGGCTACAGACGGTGACTGCCATTTAGACATGAAATTAAGCCATGCTTTCTTGAAATTGAACTTGAGCATTTGGAGAGCCTCCATTAACATGGGGCTGATATGGTTACGTCGTTTGGTATCGGTCTCTGCAGAGGAGGAGAAAACCCTCTCCGAAGGCACTGAGGTCACCTGAATGGCAGTGTAATCGGTAAAGAGGCGATAAATCCTTGGCCATGTTGTTTTTCCATGATTCTACATAAATATACGTGAGTGTTTGAAGACTTCACAATGGGAAAAACAAACCATCCAATAGCCAATCATGTCTGTTGTCTTTCTTGGGGGTATTGGGCTGTTGGTGTAGTGCTTAATTTCGTCTTCAATTGATGTGCTGCTTCCCGCCGCACTGTTGCCTGGGCCAAGACCGGAAAAATCAAGGGATTGCATGGGATTGCAATACCGCTTTGTCGCAAGGGCTACGCCAGCATGGGTGGGTGCAGCTGAGCACGAACGGGATCTAGATGGCCCGGAATCTGAGCCTGAACTAACTGGGGAGCCAGAATCAGAGCCTCTGCTATCATTATTCATGTCCTCGTATGATTGAAGCTTGGATATATTTGATGTGAACTTATAAATAATTGGGGGAAGAGTAATGAACCTTGTCAAGAATTATTTTCTTGGCCTTCGCCTGGTCTGCTGGAGACCAATTATGGCGGATCCATTCAAAGTGTATGGACGGGTTGATGACTGCAGAGGTTCAGTGAATGTGTGAAACACACCCGGCGCTACACTCACACATTGCAATAATGTAGGCATCAGTTTCTTCCATTCGATCATAGTATTTGGCTGCAACTGTAAGGCCGGGGCCAATGAACTTTCCAATATTCTCCCCTTGTAAGTCAGGGTCAGGGAGCATAGACTTCCAAGATGCCATGAAGAGCTCAAATGCAGGGATGGCCCCAGCTAAGATTGGTGTATTTTCCGAAGACATGGTCATTGGACGGTGTGTGGTTTCTAATATCATATAAGAATGTCAGATAGCAACGACTCAAGGCAAGTTGAAAACCTGAAGAATCGATTCCATCAATTCCAACCGATTCCAATGTTTATTTTCGAGCTGGTGAGGGAATAGACAAGTCTCCCGGCTCAAAGCAAAAAACCGGACCACAGGCTAAAATTGTTCAATCAGCTGCGGCATTGTTGGAAGCTGATCAACTCACTTGCTGCAAGTATTGAAGGTGCCGTAGCATGTAGAAAACGGAGTCCCACCGTGTTTTCACATCTGGTAGAAGTGTCACAGCTCCCAGGACCACCGTTTCAGTATCTGCACTGCTGGTGGTCCACCGGGAAGTGGCATTGCCCTCACGGATGATGTCTTGGAGGTCATCACGACGTTGACCTGACTTTCGAACAAAAGCAACAGTCTTGCGTGCTCGGTGAATAGGACCGGCTTTCCGGGTTGCACGTGTTGCACGTGTTGTGTGTGTTGCGACTGGGTCACCATCCGAATTGGGGCTCTCTGTTGCCTCTTCCGTTTCTGAATCCGAGTATAGCGGATCTGTGGCATCTTTCTCCATGACTTTGATAACGGCCTGAGAACATAAATTAATGACATGAGCAAAGCAGCGGATGTAATTCTTCTTTGCATCGAAGACAACACCAATGTCATTGAGCATATGAGCAAGATGGAGCAGCATTGACCCATTATTTGACGTATTATTGAGCGTGAAATGCCCGGTCTGAAGGTAGTTAAGTGGGGAGTAGAGGAGAAGCAAAAAAATTGCTTACCTTCTCAGCGATACCAGCATTGTTCAGAATTAGGAAGACAATTCTTGCAAGTCACTGCCCACTGTGGGCGCCACGAACACGTCGAAAGGTTAACAGGGCCTGCCGTAACACCGCTTGTTTATCCTCACCCCTCGGCCCAAGCCAGTGCGCGGTTATAGCCAGGTATGGATGCAGACCTTTGCTGCTCCAGATGTCGGCTGTAAAGCTGATTTTTCCGAGTGCAACCTAGAAGAATTCAAGCTAATTTAAGTTATTGAACAGCCTGAAGTGTACATACACCGAAAGCAGCTTTAAGATCTGCATAATATTCGAGCCAAGCGCCCATTATGAGATTCCTGAGCTTGGTCTTATGGGGAATGTCCTCGTCCTTCAGAGTGTCACGAAGGAGAAGTAACAAATCTCGGAAATCCCTGTGGTCAATGATATTGATAGACTAAATTCAATGAGAGTTAGGTAGGAAAATATCATAATGAGGAGTCGACATACAAGGTCACTGGAGACAACGAGTTTGACCAATTGATCGGTGAGAGCGGTGATAGAGAACGGAACTCGATGTAAATCTTGTGCACGGGTTATTTCCAGTTGCCTGCGGCATTCCGCAGGAAGCTTATTTTGCAACTTATATTTTGAGGTGATTTGAACATATGCTTCGGTGTGGCTCTGAAGATGTGTTCTACGGGTCGAAAGACTGGACCCTGATGCATAGACTTTTCTGTAATAAATTAGTATGATTTAATGAATGTTCTAATATTGGTGGGTACTCACGGGCACAATCAGCACTTGAAAGATTTATCCTCGGCATGCTGACCAAAGAAATATCTGCAATCAGCAGATTTCTCCTGTTGAAGCGCCACAAGTTCCTTCTCATCAGTCCATGCGTAACCTTCCGCATCAATGGTGCTCTTAGCGAGTGCCCGGTGGTGGCGCCCAGGAGCTGCAACAGCTGAAATAATTGTCAATTTCAGTTGACATTTGACGGGTGTACACTCACGCTGGGCCCTTTGTTCCGGCAAGGGTTCATCATCATCATCGGAGTTGAGTGACACTGTGCCTCCTGCTGCTGCCTGGGTCTGAGTTAAAGCACGGGGGCCAGCGCGCCGTGTGCGCTGTGGTTGAATGATGGGAAAATCATCGGAATCAGATGAGTCTCCAAAATTTGGGCCAGGAGACGAAAGGTCCTGTTGGAGAGGACCATGACTAGCCATCGCTGTCTGCTGTCTCAGCTGTGCAGCCAAGCGGTCTGCAACACGACGAGCAGGGGTCTGTGGTGGTACAGAGTGTGGGGTTTTCCCAGCAGCAGGCTGAATGCACATTACAACGAGTTTAATGTAGAAGATGAAAAACATACCGTCTCTTGTATTGATCCAAGATGTTGCTCTATCAAATAGTTTAGAGAAAAAGCATTATTAAAAACGCAATCAAACCTGATCCTGTTCTGGGAGGCTGCGATGAGAGTCCCAGCGCCGATGTCCTACTTGACTGGGATGCTTTTGTCTAGTGAGAAAATCATAGCCAAAGTGGAGAAAGCAAGAAACACACAGGAAAGTGGGGCAAAACCCCGAGCTTCTTGTCTGCTAACAGCTCAGGAGGTGGTTTGAAGTTGAGGAACAAGAGGAGCGGGTGCAGCCGGGGCTTCTGGACGTCTACTACTACGGCGAATTGGTTCTCCATCCTGTGGAGTTGGTGCCGGTGATGTAGCGTCAGAATCTTTAGTAGTTCGTCGAGTATTTGGAGCCATTCAGGTTGGAAAACAAGTACTGAGCTGGATAAGGTTCCATTGGACTCCCACTATTTAAACGAAGTACATGAGATGAAAATAGTTCGTGGAAACATACCAGTATTATGGTTAATCAGTGATTTTGAGTTGAGTTGCTGCCGATTCAGACAGGCAGCTTCACATGAGAACAAGCTCAAGTAATGAAACTCACCTTATATTAAAGAAGACCCTATCTCTGACCACTCACAGGAAATATTGATCATTCATTCACAGGCGACAAAAATAATCTAATACCAACTTGCTTGGCACTCAGTGTGGAGGGGCGAAATTGATCGGTCATGATGGCATGGCAATTCGGCAACGCACTCATGCTGTGAAATCCAGGCTGTACATAGAAATGCGGTACACAGGAAATGAAAACATCGGATTTCTTAATTGTGGAGGACCATCACATGAAATGCCCCCCTGGAAGATATGAAATGTCATGGACTGAAAATTAATTAAATATCAGCGCTGAGATGTGACACTATTATAAGGATGCAGCATATGCGCATCCTTAAAGAGATATATTTCCACACCACATCCCTGTTCTTCATGACTTTGTGAGTATTACTATTGACCAAACATGATGCCGCTCTCATCTTCCTACTTATTACCCATCAAGTTAAAAATGCGGTCAGCATGCTGAGGTTATCCTGCATCCAGTGGATGCATGAGAACTTTAGATATAATGAGAGTCTCAAATTTCTCTTCGCACTACCCCAAGCACAAATGACTTTGAGACTGATATCCCACCATCATCATTTGTCATTGCAGATGGTATGTGGGAATTTGCCTTCAATAACCCATTTGGTTAGTGAAATTGATCATTCATGACACATGGCAATGCGGAACACAATTGTGCTGTGAAATCCAGGCTGCACATAGAAATGCAGCACACAGGAAATGAAAACTTCTGATCTTTTAATTGTGGAGGCCATGATATGAAATGTCCCCCTGGTATTGACCGATTATGATGCTGCTCTTATTACCTGCCAAGCTAAAAATGGAATCCGCCGCTGAGGTCATTCTGCATTCTGTCGATGCTTGAGAACTTTATAATGAGAGTCTCAAATCTCTTCATACTCCAAACACACATGATTTTTCAGACTGAAATCCCGCCACCATCATTCATCGTTGCAGACAATGCAGTATGTGGGAATTTGCTTTCAATAACTCATTTGGTCAGCTCATGCGATACCAACTTTCTCTGGGAGACTTCTGTTCGCTTCATGGATCACATCCCTCGTATCACCCCTTTGAGCCGGTGGCTCCGCATGGGTGTCATGCCACATCTATGCTCGCGCATGCACAAATTGATGGTCCTCATGTCTGCCGTCAATACAAGTCTCCCAGAGAACATTTCTGTTGTCCAATTGCACAACAATATTCTGTTTATAAAAGATACCACGCTTATGGATTTTGATGCACGTATAATCAATCTCTCAATTACACCACCTTTGATTAATTTCAACTACTAATAGGCATTGGTTGTGGCACTAAATCATCTTCTCGCTCAGCGGGCAGCCCACAAGGCCGCATTCTATGCCTCAGTTCCTGGTTTGAGATGGGATATAGGTCGGTTGCTTGAACCAGTGCATTTCAGTTCTGGATGGCACTCAGCGAGTTCTGATGTTGATTTTGATGACTTGCCTGATCTCATTGACTGGGACATGTAAATTGTGTAAAAAGCCTTGGCTGGTTATAAAATCTCACAGAAATAAACTTTTTATGTGACCATTCAGCCAGGGTGCTTCAGCTCACTGATATCAGTACAGCAGCCAATGAAAAAGTCATAAGATCCCTATGAATGGGTCACTATTCCATTTATTTTGAAGGTCCAGCATTTTTCAGAGATGAAGCTTGACTCAAGTTGACTTAAGTCACTTGAAGTCGACTTCGATCGACTTCCAAGTCGGTCAAGTCGTCACATGTGACTCGACTTGACTTGACTCAAGTCGACTTGGCGACTTGGAGTCCAAGTTACGGCAACATTAGTGGGATGTTCGGCTTTCTCACCCCAGAAGCATGTGCCATTCTGTTCATTCCCTCCACAAATGATTGCAACAAAGGCATGCTGGGCTTGTATTGCATATATATGAGTTATCATCCCAACAGCACCACCCATTCCTTTTCCCACCAAACACGAACCGAACATAATAATACCGAGGCATTTACAAAAAAGTTCTGTGATGAAGCGATGCAAAAGTTTGTGATGCAGGAAGTTCCGAGGGATGGGGCTGGCAGAAATGAGCGAAATTTAGGCGAGCATGGGCGGCACTCCAATGGGAAAGGCGGAGAAAGTACACATGCGACGTGAAAAAATGGAGGCCTGGAAGCCCAGATTTACAGTCTCTCCTCCCCACCTCTTAAAGCTCAGTTGCAAGTTCATAGGATGTATTAAAGGACAAAGTACTGCTGAAGCTCTGCTAGAAAGACATGTTGACAGTGGGAGTGCAACGAAACCTGGTCCTAGAGGCCCAGGAGCCAGAATTTAGAAATTGCCAGACAGTAAGTGGCCCAAATAATTTATTTGTCGCTGGGCCAAATGAGAGAAATTCCTGGTACCGAAGCATACCAGGTCTGAGAACATCAAATGTCTGTCTGTCCACTCGATCATACCGGACCGATGTGATCCGTTTAGATGCGGCCGATCCGCTCCGCTCCGTAAATCCATCAGGTGATTCTTCCCAAGACGGCTTGTCCATCTGAGCTTTGTGTCAAAAACACTCCCTGGTTTTCATGCAGATGTGATAGGTTTTTGGATATCCTGAACCAAGTCTTCTCCCTCTGGGAGAAGCAGGTAAAAAAAATGAGACTCAGAGTCTCCAATGAGAGTTTGTATAGAACAGCAAATGTCTGTCAGTCTCAACTTTTGATGAAGATAATTTTCCAAAGCCTTAAGCGTGGCATCCTGCGCTGGTGGGATATCTATTTAAACTTGCTTATTTGCTCCTCGCTCCAGCCTCTCACACTTACTGATGTGACACTCAAAATAAAATCTGGGTGGCATAAGAGATGAATCTCCAGGTAATGCCCATGCCATAGCATTTTCAAATTCTGCGCACCTTTTTTCCCATATTCAACTGTGAAATTAATGTAATGCCAGGGAACAAAGTACTTACTTTTAACTCAGTGTTTGCTTCCCGAATTCAATAGGGTGCTTCAATAAGGATTTTCGACCCCAACTTGAGCCCCAACTTCGACCCCAACTTAACCCCAACTTCACTCAAGTTGGGGCTCAAGTTGGGACGTCTATTGTGAATCACCTGGGCAGATAATATCATAGAATAATTTTCTGGCCCGACTTCACATATTGTAGTATTAGTAGCGTAATAATTATTTTAATCATTTTTGGTCTCTTCCATGTCGTTCACTTGGAACCTGTTTGCGATGCCCACCATCTCCGACCGCCAGGCGTTGCTCCAAGCAGTCATGAACCGTGCGGACACAGATATGGACAACTACCTGGCGGAACAACGGCTGGCTGAGTCGGAGTCCGACGATGTCATGGACAATTCGTCGGCTTCTAACGGCTCTTCATCTGGAACCTCTTCCACCTCCTCCTCTTCCAGCTCTGAGTCTGATTCCTCGTCGAGCTCTGGATCCGACTCAGCCATGTCACTCCGTGCGGAGATCTCCGATGATGACGACGACGACGTCTATGCTGCGCAGATGAGCGCTGACGGCGAGCTCCTCTACACCATCTCGCAAACTCGGGTTCTACATCCACACAAAGTTGCCAAGGCCTCCCAGCTCCACCTTGTACTCGTTGAATTTAAGCACGACGATCCCAAGAGGTTCCGCCGTAATGTTCGTGTATCACTGGAGACATTCGACGAGCTCATCTTGAAGATTGCGCCCCATCCAATTTTCCTCAACAATTCAAACCGGCCGCAAACACCGGTCGCCATACAGCTTTGCATCGTGCTCTACCGGTTCGGGCATGACGGAAATGCTGCCTCTGTAGAAGCCATAGCGCAGTGGGCTGGCGTCAGTGCTGGCCTCGTTATCAAGTGCACCCAGCGCATCATCGTCGCATTCTTAAGCTTGCACGATTCTGTCATCCGCTGGCCAACGGAAGAGGAGAAAGCTGAGGTGAAGGCCTGGGTCGAAGCCGCTTCATGCGAGGAGTGGGCAGGGGGTTTCTGCATGGTGGACGGCACATTGGTGCCATTGTTTGAAAAGCCCGGACACCATGGTGAGGCATGCTTCGATCACAAGAGCAATTATTCTCTGAATGTGCAGGTGCGCGACTGATTCTATTGCACTCATTACAACTAATCTACTTTTAGTTAATAACACTTCCTAATTTGCGTGTTATTGACTATGTCATAGGGCATTGTGGAAGTGCGCACGACTCCACTGTCTTTTGTGATTCCCGGACGTACCAAGAACACAACACACTATTTGAGAAAGACCAAGAATGGATCTGGGCGGACTCAGCGTACGGACTCAGCTGGTGGTGTGTGATGCCTTACAAGAAACCAGTGTCGATGCTGCCCAATAAAAAGACATTCAACTTCAACTACCATCTATCAAAGGTGTGTATTTCTCTTTATCCATGCTCTGAAATCTCATGACTTGTGCTGTCAGGTGCATGTCAAATCAGAGCATGCGATGGGCTACATCAAAGGCCGCTTTTCTTCTTTGCGAGGGCTTCGTCAGCAAATTGACAACAGTGTCGACCACGAACGGGCCTTGGCGTGGGTGAAGACCTGCCCAAAGTGGCACATGAGCTCTTCTGATTTGAGGCAATGATAGATTCTCAGAATCTGTTGGGATTAAACCAATTCATTCCATGACTGCCGAGTCAGTTAGACGGGTTGGTGCTATTACTATTTTATTTTCAACCAACTTGATATTTTCTTTCCAGTTGAGCTTGCTCAGACTCGGTTTAAGTCGTGACTCAAGAGGGAAGGCTCACCGACTTATGAATTTGACTTAAGGCATGTGTAAGCTGCAGCTTAAGCGATCTCCTGTATTATTACTGCCTCAATATTTGCTGCATATGCCGGTTTTGGACTCGTTTAAGTGCCTTAAGCCTAAGCCAACTTTAGATCAAAAAGTTGGCTACAACAGCGTTGGCTTAAGCCAACTGGAGCTAGATTCATAAGGCGTAGTTTTGTAAGAAAATTACCACAAGACCCAACAGGGTCTTCAATGAAAGTGGTGTTATCTTTAGCCATCTCGGGCAGACTTGTATTCTACACACATAGATGTTATAGCACATCATAAGCAAGCAGTATTAATATCTACGATGCTGTTGCAAACTGTCCGGCTAGCAGTTAACAGATCTGCCGATTTTTCCCGACATCCTTCTTTGGAGCTCATTTTAGAAGTTTACTGAGTACTCAATTAGCGCTTAGTGCCACACAATGTACAGCAAATCAGCATGTGAACAGACAATGAGTAGTTTATATCCAGTGTTATTTCTACAGTTATTTCTTACATCTCTGGAGGGAGATAGATTTAGGTGATGTTAGTTTTTTTGAGCTAAAAGAGACTTGCAGTCTTTCCATACCGCACTGGTTGAACATTTCGAGTTTTTCAGTGGAAAAAATGGTGAAAGACTTGAATCTTTTTTCACCTATTTTTTCAGCGAAAAAACAGGTGAACAATGTAAAATACTTACATTTCACCTTATTTTTGTTTCGAGTCAAAAATGTGAAAAAAAAAATAAGGTGAAAAATGTAAAAGTATTTTTACATTAACTCCAGATGATATGGTTATGAAGTGGGCGATGATACAGAGTGGGATGATATAATTGAATAAAGACACAAACATCTTCCCACTCTTCATTGTTTATTCGAGGTTAGAGGCATATGACACTGGTTGAACATTTCAAATTTTTCAGTGGAAAATCTAGTGAAAGACTTGAATTTTTTTTCACCTATTTTTGCACCAAAAAAGTAGGTGAAAAATGTGAAAGATATTTTACATTTTTCACCTTATTATTGTTTCAAGTCAGAAAAAGGTAAAAATGTTTTACATTTTTCACCCCTTTTTTTGTGGAAAAAACAGGTGAAAAAAATTTCAAGTTTTTCACCAATTTTTCACTGAAAAACTTGAAATGTTCAACCAGTGTGAAGTTGATATTTACTATTTTTGACACTTTCAGTTGACTTGAAGCGACTAATATGTCTCAAATTCTTTTTATAATACATTGGAACCAACACAGAATTTGTCATTGAACAGACAAAGGAGCAAATTAAAGTGATCAAGCCAGTCAGGCCTTGTCTCTCAAATACAAGAAGTACTTAGAAGATGTCAATTAAACTGCTTTCAAAAACCTGCAGCGCCGTGAATATGCCCAACAGTGTAATCTAACCCATGACTATAAAAGCACCATGCATGACTTGAACAATGAAGATTTACAGAGCCAGCTTATTGAACAGTTCACAATGTCTGAACATATTCCTCAGTTGTTGCAGTTTGCTCAGACAGTATCAGCTGAATTATTTCTTGCTCGAAAATTGACACTGCACAGCGGCAGAATTTTTTGAGGATGCCTCCTAACTTCGATGGTGTTCGTACTATTTATATCGGGCTCAAGTACACTGAAATCTGCCTTTCTCCCTCTTATTTCTTTCTTTTCATTATTTCCTTATTTGGTTATTTATTAATTATTATTAAGCCCCCACAAACACCATTACCGAGCCAGTGCAGCACAGTGTCCAGCAAGCCTTGGGGGTGCGGGTGATATCCTATGGGCTTTAGCCTCCATCATTGGTTGTTTGGCTTAATGGTTAATGGTGTGCCGCGAGCCACATATTGTGCTTTATGGTGGTCATGAGTTCAATCATCTTAGGTAGCACTTTTTTGTGCATTTCCGCTGTTCAACAACTCCGTTTGACTTAAACACTGTAAAGCTCTCCTTTGTTTGATCACCCTATGAGCCTCTGCGCTCTAGGCTCGTCCCCAGCCGGCCCCGGTGTGTCATCACGATGACGTGATCTCGCCAAGTCGCTATTCCGGGTACCGGCTTGGCTCCCCCGTTGCCTGTTTTGGTGATGAGGATTTTCCCTGCCAATCAAGAGGTCCGGACTTTGAAAAAAAAAACATCGAAAATGCTCGGAAAAGTGTCCCAAAGTGTCCTAATCAAAGTCGGATAACTTTTGGATCCCTATTGAACAAGCTAAACATGTTTTTTGGGTGCAAAATAAGTTGTAGCACGTCCAAGCGGGCAAAAATCATAACACAGGCGGTAAATATATCTTATGCAGAGTCTATACTACATTAATGGCCGGTCCTGTGGTACTGACGACGAATACTCAGACATGTCGGATAGTGACGACGGAGACTCCTAGATATACTCTATTAATATATTATTCTCATTATTTTTCCCAAAAAACAAGTTTAGCTCGTTCAATCGAGAATCAAAAGTTATCCCACTTTGATTAGGACACTTTGGGACACTTTTCAGCACATTTTCGACATTTTTTTCAAAGTCCTGACCTCTTGATTGGCAGGGAAAGTGTCCATCACCAAAACAGGCGACGGGCCCGCCCAGTCCGTTGGCAGGGTGATCCTCTTGTTTATGTTTGCTCTGATGTTGCTCCTGTTTGTTCTCCTTCCTAATCTGTATTTCCACCCGCTGTCTTATCACCCGCACCAATGTAGACTGGTTCACGAGTCTATCTGCGCTCGCTCTTCACCCTGTTTAATCAGAGCAAAGTTTAAAACCTGTTTGGAAATTCAAAGCTCAATGATTAAACAATCCTAATAGAGTTACTGAGTAATTGGAGTACTTAATAAGGTACCTCGCGCGGAGCGTAGGCGGGTATGTGCGCGCACGTTGCCAAATGCTGCGTGACGTTTCTCGAGGCCGCGATCCGGAGACGAGAACGAAATCTATAATGCGTAGTCAGAATGAAAAATCAAGGGATTGAAGCCGGTATGCCAAGTGCCTTGTGTGCGTGATACAGAGAAATTACTCGTGGAATCTCGGCGACAGTGCTTGAGGCCGCGATCTTGCGCTGCGCAGGCCACATGGACGGACGATGTCGATGCACAGCCGAGGGCTGGAAAACAAGTCCGCCTCAAGTTGGCCGCGAGCTGGAAGAGGGGGCCGAAGTTAACCATTGGTTCGGAACAACGTGCCCCCATCATGAGTTTGCCGCTGTTGATTTCAGACCCCACCGCGCCTTCTCCTCCACCAGTGACCACCGGCAAGTCCCCACGGCGTCTATCTTCCTCTTCTATCGAGTACACTGCAGTCAAATGTGCCTGAATGCATAGGCTCTCCACGGCTCTCCTCCTCCTCCTCGCCGACAGCCTCGCTTTGACTTGGACCTAATCCTCATCGGGGATCTCAGGAAGCAGCCCACCCCCCCGGCGTGACGCTCTCTGCGCATCTCCAGACGCCGGGCGGCGTCTCGCTGTGCGGTGCGTGTCTCCTCTGCTGAAGCGCGTATGTGATTCTGCATATGCATCGTGACGTGGACTGCTTCTGCGTCGCGTGCGTCTTTTCCATTCCATTCTTTCTTCTCCTTTCCCCCCTTCCTTCCTTCCCTCCTCCCCTTCCCTCTGCTTCATCGCAGGCACCGCCAGCCAACACTGCGGGCAATTCCCGTGACAGTACAAAATGTACCACCACAAGGACGGTTGGCGGACGGTAAGCCCACGGTTGGTCTACGGTAACCACGTTCGGCATTTCAGCACTCGCCATTTGTGCCGCGGCTTCCTTTTGCCATCTGTCTAAAAACATGCTGCAAGCGCATTTTTTCAACGTGTTTTGCATGCTCCACGGCCGGCTTTTGGGCTCCGGCCCAGTTTCCAGCTCACACCGGCCTCTGCACTATCCCAGAAGCCTGAAAGAAGTACACACAACTTGGTAGCCGTGACACATTCATGATGTGTCATTCAGACGGCTTCGTGATGTGCCGAACATGGATACCGTAGACCAACCGTGAGCCAACCGCCTGCCAACCGTCCTTGTGGCGGTACTCTTTTGTACCGTCACGGGAATTGCCCGCAGTGCAAATTCCACCGCTTACACAATTCCCTGAGTTGCCGCATGCCTCGGCGGGCTCCACCGCGGCGCCCCGTTGAGCGCTTCTCTCCCCTATATTCGTTCCGCCCTCGATATCCCGCCCGCGCCCGACCTTCGACCTTTGATACCCGCCTCAGCAGCGCCAGATCCCTATCATGACATCCCGCCCTGCTCCGTATTCTCTCTAAACCTCACGCTATTCGACTTCAAATAACCTCATTCGGCGGCTGATTGCGAAATACTCACGGGTCAATTGCGACTCGGGCGCCGCGTTCACCGCTCCAAGTACGTTTTCTGGTGTGATATGTGCAGGCAGGCAGATAAATCTCTCCTCTGTTTCGGCAGGTACGCAGGATTACAGACTGTATCTATAACCCGGGACCACACACAAACAGATTTATTCGCCATCAGCTTGGTGTGGAACCTTCCTATGCCCGTGTATCCGCGTCAATGAGGCTACCCAAGTCTTTGTGGATTAAACCCGACACGCAGTGCGTATGGGAGAGTCGGTGGTTCGAGTCCACCCGGAGGCATTCGAACGTCGAACTTTTTTTTTTTGGCCTTGAAGTTCGACGCGGGTAATTAGAAGTTCGGGGTGCGCGCCTGTCCTGTATAATCCTGATCGACAGATATTACCTCGAACTTCTTTTGATTGCATGTTCGTGGCAAATGTCCAATGGGCCGCAAATAAACTGCCGCCAAGGTCAGAGCCCATCCTACAGCTCAACCAATACACAAATAAGTCTTCGTGGAGTACGTGGCAACTCGCTCCCAAATTATTTTCTTTTATTCTTCTCGTAAATATTCCCGATTCACTGCTTCACCAAAATCGAATACTCATTGGATGTCTACCCTCCGCGAGACGCTTATATACGATATTACTAGTGAACGAGGATATCCCATTCCCGATGAACACTGCCGCTCGGCTCGCGATCTCCATGTCGATAGCCATCGAAACGCCAAGTTGCTCCGCGTCCAAGAGCAGATCCTGTGTGCTCGATACCGCCCAACCGTCCTTCCCCAGCGCGGCCCTCACCTCGTCAATCCACCCGCCTTTTTCGTTTGTGGAAATGTACACCGTGTCTAATCTGTCTGCTCCAGGAAAGTCCATCTGCGCTTGCCTCGCCTTCGCCACAATTCCGTCGATGTCGGGCCAACAATGCCCCAAGAATATCGCATCTTTGTCGGCAGCGGAAGGATCGTTCTCGAACTGGTCGGGGAGAACTTTCATTTGGTTCCAGCCGTAAAACCCCGTGTTAAGGTACGCCATCCATTTGCAATGTCCCTCGTAGTCCCCCCGTCGCAGATGCATCGCAAGCAGATATTTGAATGAGTCCCGCGAAGGCGGGTGACCGGGGCTCGCCCCGCGCGGGACGAATATGCGCGCGTTGCTTTCGACGGCGGCGTGTACAATGGTGGACGGCCCACGGAGGCGCGATATCGGCGAGGCGGAGAAGCTCTCCCAGAGGCTGAGGAGTCGCGTGCTACCCCACACGCCGAGGTCGAATGTTTGGCTGAATGGATCCTCATCCGCACTCGCAGGAACGACTTCGATGCAGTTTTCTGGAGCTGAAAGGAGGGTGTTCTGCCAGTGCCTGCAGGATGGCGAGGCCGGACGCGTTGGCCACGGCGGGTTTGAGGTCGCGGGTGTTGATGTATCGGCGCCGTTCCTTTGGGCAGACAACATCGAACCAGGCTTCCGAAATGGAGCGCGGGGTGGAGTCGCCGGGCTCGAATGCGCCACCAGCGATGGGCCCGGAGATGATGGTGGTGAGGGGATTGCGTGGATTTGACTCGAGCCATTTTTGGCGTGGCCAAGGATAATGCGACGGATGCCAGATATAGTCTCGGAAAACATAGGAACGGTTGGAGACATATGCGAGGTGCGCGTTCAAAAGTCTGAATACAATGCTCGTTAATCGTGAATGTGATGGATGTGGTGACCACTCTGTACATGTCACTGAAGCAGTTGTTCCACCCGATATAGTTGGCTTGATTCGAGAACTTGACGTAGCGGCCGTTTTTGCCCTCAGGAAAAGGTAATTCCAGGCTGTGCTGTGGGAGCGAGGCTTCCAGGTGCCGGAATCGGCGATATGTTGGGGGCAGCCCCGCCACACCCAAGGAAGCCGCGATTTTATTCGCGGCATATCTTGTTTGCGGGCGCCGGAGCATTAGTGCGGCGAAGGTAAAAACTATGAGAGCCAGAAGACGGAGCAGGATGCGTCTCGAGCGCGGAGAAAATATGGGGAAGGCCATCGTATTTTTCGATGTAATACCCGAAGGATAGCGGGAGTGGACAAGAGGAAGGCAACGTCAAGTGCGAGGAAGACGGCGCAGAACAGAGAACTTAGGTTATAATACGTAAAGGTAGAGAGCGAACTGCGCCGAACTGCGCCGGATCTTTGCGGTTTTGCTACGGGCTTTTAATAACAACCCGCTCTACAGCTTTCTGTTGCTTCGTGAGTCTTGGTATTCTTTGCCATTGAATTGCTCGACCGATATCACCGATGGGACCTAGTAGGGTAATATATTGTCCTGATACTTATCGTTGTTCATGTTGTGGACCACGCGAGTATAATAAATCCCTCCCCCTTATACATAGGCCCTCGGTCACTCCCACATATGTCGTTCCGGATTTTTTCAAAAATATGGGCACTTTTACTCTATGAAAATCACCACTTTGGACCCAAATTTACTCTATCACGGACCCATTTTGACCAAAATCTCTCCCTGCGGGGCATTTTGGCAGGTGAAAATTTGCTGCTTGGTGGCTAAACACCTCGTGTTTGCTCTCCAAAAAAAACTTCGGACCTCTAACTTTATGGGACCCACCCAGATGCGACACTCTCACTTTCAGACTCATGGGCCGCGCCGGTTTGAGTAACGACACTGTCGCTATTTGCGACATTGTGATGGGAGATCAAATGTCAACATCGTCTCTGTACTAGCGTAAAAATGCCATTTTCGAGCTGCGCTTGCCCTAACTGTGGGTATAAGCATAGGTTAGCGTTCGGGTTGGATGTTCGGGGTTCCCCCAAGCGCAGCGAGGGAGGGGAGGGGCATCGAAAGGTTGGTCCCCTTCCGCAGATGAAGTAAAAAGGCTGTTGAATTTCCTGATTTGCCTGCATCGTGGCGGCATCAGAGTGTCGCAACGAGCGAGAGTGTCGTAACTTGTGACATACCGGCCCACGAGTCTGGGAGTAACAGTATCGTATTTAACACATCCCTCCGGGGAAAGTAAGCATCTCAGATAGGGCTGCCGCCCGTGACCGTTGCGACGGTTCCACGGCACCCGTCCAACGGGTACCGTGCCCGTTCCGTCAGCCATTTCCCTCGACCTGAACGTCACGGTCACGGTACGGGTTCGCAGTGCTACGGCCCGTTGAAAAACGGCCGTCACGGCCGTTCAACGGCTTGATTTTTATTGCATGCAGAAACATTATTCTAGGTGCGGTTTTGGTTCAGGAAGGACATATGTATGTTTCTCTTTCATTATTTACAACTTCTCTTCCCTCCAGTCTTCGCAATACAAAGTCTTTGTTCCATCGCGGCAATTGCCGTAACTGTGATGGCAATGTCCAATCTAAGTTCAATTACCTGTTGGCGACGAGTTTTTTCCCCCCTTAGACAAATACCTGTCCGTTAAAATTTCCTTGTACTCTTTGGGCATTTGGGTTGTGATCATGAGGTGGGCATACTCACTGATTCAGTTGAGAAGTTTCACGGTGCTTAACATTGGCTTAACAATTGATATATGTGTTCACTCATATTCAAAAAACAGTACGCTGCGACAGAGAAATTATAGGACGCACGTTAAAGGTCACTTCTACATGTAAAATAGCTCAAGCAATATTCTCTCAACCCGTGGGCCCATCAACAACCCGTTACGGCCGTGCCGTTGACCGTACCGTCCTGTGAGGAGCTCTTTAACCCACCCAACGGGCCGCTGTTCGACAACCCGTTGTCGTCGAGTAGCCGTTGAATCGACGGCCGTTGCCGTCACGGGCACGGGTGGCAGCCTAATCTCAGAGGCAACATCTGCTCGTCGCCCAACGAATGTGGATCATTTCACTCAAAGGAGCCGCCCGGTGTACGAGTTACAGCACACGATCTTCCGCTAATGATTTGCGGTACTTGAGATCTTCCAACGGCGACGGCGTCTTAATGATCCGGAACCGAATCACGGCATGTTCCCCGATAATAGGCGGCGAGGGTAGGTCCGTGTCTGGACAAAAAATTTGCAATTTGGGCCTTATGGCCAGGTCCAATCCCAGTGAGAATCCCGGTGAAGCAGATCGAGCCAAACAGAGGCAGATCGAGGCAATCTGCAGTTTCTCGATCTGGCTCGCAGATCTGGACATATCTCTTTGCGCCTCGATGACAATTGAGGGAAATTGAGGCCAATCGAGAACATTTTGAGCGGTATGGAGCCACATCGAGACAGGATAAAATACGATACAGTGGCTCCATTCCTCCCTCTACTCGGTACCACACATTCCCCGCTTCCCCACGCTCCCTCAAGATAGTTCGGACAACGTCTTCATGCACTACAAAATGAGATAAACGTCACGAAGTAATTCCGAATGCAGAACGTACCGAGTCGCTTTTGCAGATAGAATTGTTTCTATTAAATTCAATCACCATTTGCACGAGGTGGAGGAAGTTGAGTAACTTACCATGTAACACACAGTTATGCAGTGTCTGGAGGGTAAGTCAGTCGGGAAGTGGCTCATTCTATTGACGAGGGACATTACCGAGGTTCCCTGACTTCGCGGCGGCTCGCTGGGCAGCGAGGGCTTGTTGACCAGCATCGGCTGTATCTTGACTTCTTTTCTTGTAACCCTGTATTTCAAAAAAGCGGAAGGTAAGGAAATTGTTCCGGCGAAGTTGCCAAATGCACCTCCTTCTCCTTTTGCGACAGGTTCTTATAATATTCGTCAAAGACCTCTTTGGTCACCTTACCATTTGTGTCGATGTAGTCGAGAAGACACAAGTTCCTGTGTCAAACATCAATGAACGGCACCACACAAATATGAATAAGAGCGGTAAACTTGCCTCGGAGTTAGGGAAGTGCGTGCACGAAGGTATTTTACCTTTGAACCAACGGGAGCTGCCTCCGAGTCGGCTTTACGCTCTGGGAGAAATTACTGTTAGGCACTAATGGAGAGCGGAGAGAGTCGTACTTTTGCCAGCCTTTTGACCGGTGCTTTGAACGAATTCCGCTCGCGCCGTTGGTGCAGGAATATTTGAGAAGGAAGCTCTGCAAAAAAAAAAAGGTCAGATGTCTGATAGAAGGGCGAAGCAGTATTGCTCACAGAGGGTTGACGATCTGGAAAAAAACATGAGATGTACCCGGGATTTGATAAGTTGCTTACCTCAGATTCGTTCGGTTGTTTGGCGATTACGGCGACGGAAGAGGCGGAGCTAGTGCTCTGAAGAGATACGTGAGCCGTGGCCAGGATGTAATAAATTCCTTACCTCTGATTCGTTCGGTTTCTCGGCGGCAGCGGCAGTGGCGGCGGAGGAAGATGGTGCAGCGGAGGGGGAAATCTGAAAAGAAATGTGAGCCGTGGCAAAGTTATAATGTGGCTCTCACCTGGGGCACAGGTTTTCGAGGTAGAGGCCGTGCATTTGGTCGTTTGATGGCAGGGGCGGGCGCGCGGACGGCGGTGGACGTGGAGGCCACGGGGTTCTTTGCGAGGGCGGTGGTGGAAGTGGTGGGGCTCTTTGAGGTAGAGACATCGGCGGGCGGGAGTGGCGGCGGTGAGTCGGGATGCAAGGTCAGATTTGACCGGTCTAAGAGTGGGACGTGATTCTCTGCAAGAGTGCTGGCGGCGCCGGCAAGGACAGAGAGAGGAGACAATTCAGGCGAAGGCGACGACAAGATAGGAATCATGGCAGGTTCTACAGGCGATTCTGCGACCGGCGTCTCTGCACGTTTGACTGGTTTCGCCGCGGGAGCTTTCGGAACAGCCTTCGAACGCGTAGTACTCTTCTGGCGCTTCAATATATGGGGTACGGTGTCGGCTGCACGTTCAGAGATTTTTCTCTTGCGACCAGAAACGACTTGGGACGCCGCGCATTCTTCAAGTTCCGGTTCCACTTTCACGACGCACGGACCATATTTCTCGAAATAGCCGTTGCGCCATCCGGAGTAGTTGTCGGTCGCGATTCCATGGACTTTATAGTCGAGCTCGCATAGACGTAGCTCAGGAAAAGAGACGGCAAGCTCGTAGGCGTAGAAATCGCGGATGGCGGAGTTGGCGTCGCTCCAATTGTGATTTGCAAGTCCCTCGTCATAGAGTTGGATCCAAACAGTGCGTGCCTTCTCGCGAATTTGCTTTGCTCGCGTCCCGGTGATCGTATTGCCGTCTTCGTCTTCGATATACCAGGACATCACATTCTCGTCGTCCTTCACAAGTCGGCGGGATCATGTCAGTAGGGGTCGTACCCATCTTCGTCACTTAGTTACTTCGCTTAGAAGCGAGAAAGTTCGTGACTTTGACGGGAAAGTGTGAAAGCTCGTAACTTCAACCAAGGCAGCCTTCACAATCTATTTTCGTTCCCATGGAAATTTATATCCCTCAACCCTAACACCCTATCCCTAACCTCTAACCCAAACCCCGAACCCCTAACCTCTAACCCGAACCCTAACCGGTGAATATGCGCTTGCCCTAACTGCTCAAAATAGGTTGCATGTGGATACAGAACTGATGCCATCAAAATGAGAAAGCTCGTAACCTTCCAACTGAACTCACGAACTTTCACAGAATCCCTTCAAAGTCACGAACTTTCGCCACGCTAAGCGAAGTAACTAAGTGACGAAGATGGCGCGGACTCTGTCAGTAGACAGCGGTGCTATGCCGGTGAGTTCGGTGATTTGGTTTTTGACGTCGTGGCGGGAGAGCATTGAGATACTGGGTTCACGGAGGTGGATGCCCTTGCGAGACTTTTCATAAGCGGTCTCTGACCCGTAGTTGTCGGCGAGAAATATATCAATTGATAGTTAGACTCGTGAACCAGTCGACGCTCACGATTTCACATTCCGAATCTGGACCCCAACCAAACAGAACCAATAAACAACCAAACTCAGGCAACATCAAGCAAACAGGAACAATGACAACGGTCAATCGCTAGCGGACTGGGCCGTCTCGTCGCCCTTTTGGCGGAAGGATTTTTTCCCCGCCATTTAAAGCACTTGACTTTGTCAAATTTTCATGAAAACTGTGATTTTTGGACCCCCGATGTAACATGAATATTTTCGATTCTCTATCAAATGAGCCCATCATGTTTTTTGGCTAAATTTTGAGGTCGTCGTCGTCAACGACGACAACAACAATGGCAGTACTTTAACTAATCAGATTCAGAACCGCTCAGATCATAGCCATCCTCATCATAATGCCTTCCCGAGCCATATCCACCGTTAAGGGGTCAACCAGCATTTTCTATACCTTTTTTTTTTTCAAAACCGCCCCCGCCGTCGACGACGACGACAATATTTATTTTTAGCCAAAATACATGTATATCGCGTTCGATAGAGAATCGAAAACTACTCATCTTTGACCTACTATGTCTGGGGTCAAATTTTTCAAGTTTCTGAGGATTTTTGACAAAGTCGAGCGCTTCAAATGGCGGGGAGAAAATCCTTCACCCAAAAGTGTTCCATGAGGGCCCAGCCGGTATCTGGTGATGCGAGTTCTCGAGCGATCAATGTGTGCATGTTTACCCAGATACCGGATGGGGACGAGCCTAATTGATAGTCGCAAATCCTTGTCCTCGGAAATATCGACACATTCGGTGATTGGATGGCGCAGTCATAAACGGGTGCAATAAAAGTTGATGATCATTTGTACTACTGATCGTTGATTGGCATGTCTGATTTGGAGGTGACGGACACCGACATAGGTTTTCAAACTTGGTTCCTAATTCCGGAACCAAGAATACAAGCTACACCACCGAAGATCCCTAATGGATATAATATTCGCCATACCACTTTGAACGATCGTCCATCAACAACCACGAGATGGACGAGAGATGCATCATGCGAGATAACGCTGATGGATTGGTCACCAGAGAATGATGGGAGAAAAAGAGACCCTATTGGAACCGATATACTACATAGGTTACCAGGTCTGAAATCAAAAAGTCGAAATTCGTGATGAACTACAACCTGTGGTTACCGTATCAAAATGGCCGAATTTTCGGATCTAGTCGGGTAGTCATTCCACGGGTCTTGCCGTGATGGCTATGATTCGACGTCCTAAAGGGTTGCAGGCTCAATGAGTTGCGGCGCTACGACAACGAGGTTGAAGGGAAGGTTCTTTCGGTCTATGTCATTCTTGGTCTGGATGTAGCCTTTGTGTAATCACTGTCTTAACTTACTCGTGTTTTTTAAATGTTGGCTTTAACACAATATGGTCTTTAGAGGCTCATTTGCGACACTGGTTTGCTCAAAGAAGGGTTTGCGACACATTTATGTGTTTTTGTCAATAATGAGTCGACGTTGCTTTCTGGGTCGCGGTTCATTATCCAGGTTCCAGGGATGCCCGGAGGGCCTTAGGAATTATTTAAACGCGAAGAAAACGGAAACACGGAGAAGACGGGAATGACGAGTTATATGCCCGGACTATGAAGAGACGCCAGTGGACGCCGGACTCCGGTATCCATTGGTGGCTGACGGGATCAGTTGATAGGAGATATTGATTAGCAACAGATTAGATAGTGTCATCCACTGATTTCCGATGATTACCGATGATAGCCGGCAATCTTTCCTCTCCAATTTATTTGATATAGGGGTCTCCGCTGAAGTGGATGTCTTCCATTGGAATCCACCGGACCTCAGTGGCAAATCAAATCGTCGGGAGAACTCGGGCTTGGCAATGCAGATGCTATCATCCAATGGTTACCATTGGTTACGTGGCAAGAAATACTTCCTCTCCACCATGTCCGAGTCCACTCCGCCTTTGCTCCCTTTGCTCGACGACCTCAAGGCTGGGAGTATCCACAGCCTGAACAAGAAAGAGCTCCAAACTATTGTTATCGCCCTTGGTGTTTTGACTCTGACGGATTTGAGCAAGCGTGAAAATACCCGCGACAAGCTTCGAGAATACATTGACAAGGCTCTTCTAAAGCCGGAAGTCGCTTCAGATGCACGCTTCCAGAAGTTCATAGTCCATCGTTTTCAGAAGGCCGCTTTGAACGAAAATAGTGCGGACAAGACCGTGAACGACTTGCGCCAGGGCAAGGAAGATTTGCCAGCTACAGGGTATGCTTCTCGCGGTTATTTTATATTCCTCAGGCTCATAACTGGGTACAAACAGCGCAAACAAGAAGCTCCTTGAGGTAGATTCCAAGAGCGATCCTCCCCCTCAATTTGCAAAGCTCGGAGGTAGCGGGGCTGTACTGTCTGACGGTAAGGGTTTTCTTCTTCTTCTGTACTGGCTCATAGAGCCTTGTCTAGATGACGAGTCCGTTTTATCGAGTTCCCACAGCTCGCCCACCCCTGATGTCGACGACAAAGTCGACGAAAGGCCAGTGACTCCTACCAAGAGCCCTTTGAAGGAAGGATCGCTGCAGGACAGTGGAGATCCATGTCTCCCAAGTATGTTCCTCCTGCCCATCGCTTTGAAGCTGATTGCATGTCAATATTTTTCTAGTCGGAGTCAGATTCTTAGGACCTAACCCGCGCGAAGTCTGGATCAATGCGAATGAACTTGAAGTAACCAAGAACGTAGCGGGGAATTACGTGACGTCCTTCAAGAAGCTGCTACCAATGGCGATCTCCCGGGATAGCCCTCTCAAAGGTTTCTTTCATGTCATGCTTTTAAATCTCCCACTAAATCATTTTTCAGGCAACGGAAAAGCTAAAATTAGTGTCACCGGCAAGTCTGGCGGTCATATCAGCCTGGGACCTATCAGCCAGTTCGTAGAGGGGCCCTTGCCCCAAGTCCTCGACATTCCTGTCGTCGACGAGTGCCGTCTTCGATTGGCAGATGGCGGAATGACTCTGGAGGCCGATGTCTTCTGGTCAGATTCATCCACTGGCACAGTACCCAACGTAAACTCAAACTCAACCGCAAATATGGCACGTAAATTTAGCCAAGTGCACAAATTAGTTACTGATCAGTGATTTACTATTCTTCTAGCCGTTCAGCCAGCTTGGGCCCGACACCAAGCCTCTTGAAGTGGCCAGAGCGAGAGCCGCCGTTGCAAAGGCCGAGATCAACGATGATGACGATGAGTTGCAGTCCGGCGACGAATTTATTCTTTTCTTACGCCAAGAGTTGAATGCTCGCGAAAAGCCCTATCCCCAGCTCAATACAATTGGCCAAATGGTCGAGCGTTACAGGGCCCTTTTGGCAGCCATGAAGACCTGCGATGAGAAATATGACCGTCCGAGCAAAGGTGGATTCCGTATCCCCGACGGTAAGTACTCTGCTTGCTGAACTAGACAACGAGCTAACTTCGGTCCAGACCACCCGAACGAACGCTTCCGAGGCCGCCAATTCTTGAAGAACCATATCCAACAGGCCTTGCACATCCGTCACGCAATTGCGGGCAAGGACGCCAAGTACTTCAAGCACGACGTGATTAAGTGCGATCCCGCCGCTGTTATCTGGGTCGGAGAATCCAAGGGAGGCTCTACATTCAAGGATCTGTCGCCGAAGGAATGGCTTGAGCATTTGGCGTACATGAAGGAGGCCGCTGCAGCGTCCAAGTCGGAATCCAAGGGAAAAGGCAAGCGAACCGCAACCGACGAGCAGGAGGAGGAGAAGGAGAGGAAGCGGAAGCGGAAGAAGGAGAAGAGGGAGAAGTCGAAGGAAGGAGACAAGTTTGTCGCCGGGTCGTCGAAATCTAAGGCTGGGCGCAAGGATTCCGAGGACCTCGATAGTAGCCGTTAGCGTTGTGATTCCAATTTGTTTCCTCACAGAATCATGTTAGCCTGTTCCCACTGTCTTTACTGAACCATCCTGTCGTTACTCCTTAATACTATGCATCTTGACGTTGCCCACCAATATTGCGGCGACGGGAGGCGGGAGGCTAAGCGAACTTACATTAGCTGGCAAGTTCGGCATTTCGGCGGCTACATAAATATAGCAGCGATAGGGGTGTCCGAATCCGCTCTATTTCCGTACGGTACAAAAATATTGTCTATTTTAGCTCTGTAGTATATATTTCGAATCATTCTTGGGATCCGAGTGTCCCAGAAAGGCAATAAATACTGCTGTCTCAGTACCGTCATGATGGCAGCTTCACTCGGGCCCTTCATTGTTGCGTTACAGCTATATTTCGTCGATGAATTCTCGCTGCAACGAACCCTCTACATCCTTACCGTTCTGGCAGCAACCTATCCCCTGTATCGACTTCATTTGAATCAGCGGAATGAGCCGCGTCAGCCCCGCGAGACAGCTTGGCTTCGCAGCATTGGAGCAATTATACAGGATTCTTTTGGCAGCCAACATGAGCACGGAGACTTCCCAACCGAACCGGAGGAATTGGGTGCCTCACTAAGCCAACAGGCCTTCCAGGATATCGAACACCTCTACCGGCTCATGGGCATCGATGGAAATTCCCCACCCCTGTTCCCTAAACCGCACCGCATTCTTTGCACCTCTCGGCTCCATTGTTCTGTCTGTCCCCCTGACGACACAAAAACTCTACGGCGCCATGGAAAATCTCAGCATGTCCGCTTGCTTGATTCGGAGTTTCGATGGGTCAAGGCGGAATT
The DNA here is from genome assembly GCA_029282285.1 of Mycena rebaudengoi. Lineage (NCBI taxonomy): Eukaryota > Fungi > Basidiomycota > Agaricomycetes > Agaricales > Mycenaceae > Mycena > Mycena rebaudengoi. Next base: position 364,053 of record JARJCX010000084.1, read on the forward strand.
ATTTGTTGCTTATTGCCCGAAATGCAAGGCAGAATACTACCCAGACAGAGTTACATTCCATATCGATGAGGTCACCCGGGGCCGTGTCCAGAAGCTGGAATATGACGCGGCATATCTACGCGTTTCAAAACACGGCATTTGGATGGATCGGAGGATTGCATTGGCACAGGAGAATGCAATCTTGCGGTTTCACTCAGGATGGTTCAATTTTGCTGAATGGCTCAGTGATACAATTGGAGCTCTGCCGAAGGTTACGACCCGCCAATCGCAACGCCTCTACTTCGAGCATTTTTCTCGGAGGCTCATCATTTCGCACGGACTTCAGGCCGCATTTACGGTTCCTGCTCACTCCAGTGCACATGTTCTTGCCGAATCGGTCAGGGATACTGTTGGACGCAATGGAGGACTCGTAGCGGGTGCCATGGACCATGGCTGTACCAACTGCACACATTTGAAACGATACACCTCGGATTTTGTTGCGGAGGGTGCTGTTCTTGGTGGTTCTAATGACGATGTTGTGGATGGGCCTGCTGTAAGTACTATTCTGCCTAGACTTTTCCTCTGAGCGCTAACGTGGAGCAGAATAACGGTGGTGAAGGTCCAGAGCCAATTAACCTTCCTGCGGGACTCGGGGCTCCCTCTCAACAAGCGAGGGTAGCCGATAGCGGTAGAGGCTACGTTCGTTTAGCAGTCATGGATGGCAAAACCATCACCCATCGGGTATGTTACCGTATTCATGTCAGATCTTTATTTCACTCATATCAAGATTTGGGCCCTCAGATATGCGCTGTCAGCATCTGTGAGAAGCCTCTGGTTAATTTCAAAAATGGCCGGTTCTGCAGGGATCACTTGGACATGCGATTGATCTGCGGAATAATTCCTTGCGGGCGCTCGGTCGAATTTGAAGGCGCACTCACTTGCAACAATGAATCTCACAAAGACTGGCACCGAAAATACCTAAACCGTTTTTCCCGCCTCTCCTTCCCTGGTGTCCAGCGAGTTATCAGACGTCAGGCGGCAGGTCAACAGCACGGACCAGAAGCACCGGCACTCCAGTCGGCCCTTCCTGAATTGAACGGTACCGCCGGTGAAGATGTTGCCCACACCTTTCGAGCGAGGAAAACATACTGTTTACAAACAGCTCCATGTGGGTGCCCTATTGGCTGGGGAAAATGCTATAGGTCGGAAAGCTCGTCGCAGGTGCTCGGAATCATCAACAAAATCTGGGAGGCGCATCCGAACTCTAGACCAAGTTTCCTGGCATATGACGATGCCTGCAACCTTCTACGGCACATTGTTACCCAAAATCCGACCAGTGCATGGCTCACATCAACGAAGTTCATTGTCGACGCCTGGCACTACATCGGTCACCGCGCAACTGATGTTTTATGCCGAGTGTGGTGCAATCCTGCCCCATCGAATGGATCACAGCCGGATTTGATTTCTGTCAGGGTGGATGACAACGGCCGCACGCATACCACACGTGCATTCAACACTGAAACGGCCGAGCAGTTGAATGCTTGGTTGAATGGGTATGAGGCACAGTTGCGACAGATGTCGGACACAAATTACGACTTCTGCGTCCACGTTTTGATGCTGTTATACAAGGAATTGGTCGATGCGCGGGTGGCCAAGAAGGAGCAATCACTCACTCAAGGGTTCTGGGATCAGGTCGAGAGTATGGATTGATAGGTAGTAGGTAGACTAAATATCAACTAAGGTGTCCAGTAAATATTTTCTAAAATATTTCCATCAGGCCCGTTGGAAGCCAGTGGAATCTGCTTAAGAGCCGTTGGAGTCCATTAGAAAATCTGCTATTTACCGATGAATTTCGGTAGAATGAGACCAAAATTTGGTGCAGCTACACTGACTGCCATTAACATCCAGTAGAATTTGCCTGCCCATCCAATGGAAACCACCGAAGGTCTGCTATTTATCGATAGATTTCGGTGGAATGAGACCAAAATTCGGTGCAGCTACACTGACTGCCATCAACATCCACTGGATTTTGTATGAGCATCCAGTAGAATTTGCCCACCCATCCAATGGAAACCACCGAAGGTCTGCTATTTACCGATAGATTTCGGTAGAATGAGACCAAAATTCGGTGCAGCTACACTGACTGCCATCAACATCCACTTGATTTTGTATGAGCATCCAGTAGATTTGCCCGACCATCCAATAGAAACATCAATGGATTTCTTGGTGATTCCAGTAGAGTGCAGTGGAAATTGAGCCAATGTATAACGGGATTCGCCGGAATTCGTGAGTGGGCTGGGAAATAGGTTGACCAAATTGGGGAACTGGCTGCTTATTTAATAACACATCCAGTGGAAATTCTATTCATGTACTGTGGAATCCAATGGAAATCACATCATGTACTGTGGAATCCAACGGAACCTGGGGCGGGATATTGAAATATAAATCATACCTAAATATATTTGGGGTATACGATGGAATACATTGACCATCGGTGGAAAGGAATTGAGGCCCATTGTACTTCAGTGGATGGCAAGGCGCGGACACCGAATTCCAGTGGACGATGTCTGAAGTCCAGTGGAAGTCGGTGGCGCGGACCGGCGAAGCCGGTCCGCGCTTATTACACGGAATGACGGCGATGGGATCAGTCCTGCACAACAGACGATCGCCCAATATAGGCACAGTGATTTTGCCAAGATTTTGCTCTCGCAAAGAACGATTACCAAGAACGAGACCTAATAAATTAGGACTCGTGGAAATCGGATTGTTTTGTTGCCATAATATTGCGGAGCCGGCTACTGTACGTATAGTCGAGTCATAACAGTCAGCGAATCTCGCCGTGCACGTGTACACTCAAATGTTTTTGCAGTTAAAAGACGTTAGAGGGCCGCGCGCTGTTCTTTCTCTCGCTGCCACACTAGCATGACGTCCTCCTACAAACGCAACGGTGCTCCCAAGATCACGGGCCTGTTCGGCGACCTGCGCGCTACACCTGTCGGGATGGGCAGCATCCCTGGCCTCGCGCTCTTTATGATTGGGCATATTTTAGAGTGTGTCCTTCCCCGTTCGCGTTCACTGCATGTTGTCTTTCACTGACCTTAATTTGCGCGCGTCTACGCAGTGCACCGTTGCAATACGCGCTCTTTACGCGCGGCTGGGCGGGCGACATGGTCGCAGCAATAGGCCTGCCGGTGAGCGGCCAATGGTATCAGCAGGTCACCGCCGGGCCCGGGTTCGGCGGCCTAGGCCCTATCCCGAGCGTCATCGTCGGTATGTCCATGCTTGCGGGCGTGCGCAATGTGCGTTTGTCTTTGTCTGCTATCGAATCATTCTTATTCTTACACCCCACCCAGGCCTACTGGCTTCTCGTCACCAACAACTTCGAGTGGTCCGTCCCCGCTGTCGCACAGGTCCTCGCGTACACCTACGCCGCCTCTGCGTTCAACACGCTCCTCGCCGTGCAGGTGCTCGCCTCGCACCCGCACCCATTCCTCGGGTGGAAACAGTACGTAGGGATGGGTCTGTATGTGCTCGGCATGACCCTCGCGTTCGTCTCCGAGGCGAGCCGCGCAAGATTTAAGAAGGATCCGCGGAATAAGGGGAAGATCGACGATACGGGTTTGTGGTGGGTGTGCCTGCAACATTTGCGATTTTAGTGCGGAGAGCTAATGCAGTATCCGCCAGGGGTGTCGTACGCCACCCGAACTACCTCGGTTACCTGGTCTGGCGGAGTGGCGTCACTCTCACCGCGGTGCGTCTGCGTCTGCCTTCCTTCCGTTTCTCTCTCATGCCCTCCCCTTCCCCCCATCTCTCTACATATCATGAACCTGCACTTACCCGCCTTCGCACCCTGCAGGGCTCCCTCCCACTCACCGCCGGCTTCATCGTCTTCCAGCTTACGCTCTTTCACGTTGGCGTGCTCCGCGGGTTACACAGCTGGATGGCTGCACGCTACGGGGCGCAGTGGGAGGAGTACAAGGGGCGGGTGCCGTATGGGTTCCTACCAGGGATCGTTTAAGTGCCTGTGGTGGGCATGATATAAAGAGCCGTTAGGAGGAGGAAGAGCTGCAAATGGGTGATATGCGTATCATAAAACTTAGTGGACACATCATCCAGAGACCCGATATTACCGTAGACGACTTGGTTTAAGCTACTAGACAAGTGACCCAGGATGGTTCCTTGGCCGTCGTTGACACAAATATGACAATATGCTGCAAACGAATCAAGGGGTTGCCGATTTGTTAATCTTGAAACATATGCCGCTTTTTTCTTAGACTGGACTAGGACACGCACCCGAGCAAGGCCGCCGTCATCGTCTGTGACGGGTGAGAAGAGATGAGAGTGGCAGGCTGCGCTTGCCTGAACACCGCGCATGGCTGCACGATGTGCAGGTATCCCGGGATGGGAAGGGAAGGTGTCTGGTGTGTGCGAGGGGCCCGCCAGGCTGGGAGGTGCACAGACCAGACATAGCGCCGTCCGGATCAGCAGGCAATGGCGGCCAAGCCCGTACGTTTGAGGAGACGGAGGGTTCCAGACTGAGACCAGCCGCAACCAGAACATAAGCTCTAAAATAGGGAATGGGAGGGTGGGCGCGAAGAAGTACTGAGGTCGACGTAGGAGAGTGAGGGAAAGAGCTGCAAGGACGAGCGACACGGTGAGCAGAAGCAAGTCCAGTGACAGCTCGGCTTCCCTGGCCGCCGCTGCATCACCAAAAGCCTATCACCAAAAGTGTCAATCCCTGTCAAGGCCTCGTGACTTCGGCAAGGGCCGAGAAAGGCCTTGTGAAGGCCTTCAAGGTTTCCGCCAGCCTTGCGCACACTACGCCAGGACCCTCAAGCCTATTGCAACCTCGCAAGCCCCATCTAAGCTCCCAACAAGGCCGGAAATCCAAGCCAAACAAAGTACAAAAACGGCACAAGTCCGACCCGCCGACACTACTGTAGTATTTCAATCAATTCGTATGTCACGGGTCACAGGGCCCTAAATTTACGAATTTTTTCGTACATGTCACGGGTCACCGAAGGGATTTACGAATGTTCAAAAGAAGTCACAAAAACGGCGGGAATAGCCCCAAAAAACCAAATTTTCCGCGCCGTGCGCGCGATTTACCTCCGGACGCGTGTGTTCTCTCACGAAATGCCGAGTTTGAGGTGATCGGGGCTAAATCGCTCTTTTGCTTCCGTCTCGACTCCCTCTTGCTCGTTTATTACCGTCTAGCTTGCATCTAGGGTTTGTTGAAGAGCAGGAGTATATTCTGGACAAAGCTAATCAACTGTGTTTCAACTCTCAACACTTCAGCCTTGGAATCTCGAGACGGTTCGAACAAAAACACTTATGAAGACACCTATTAATGCAGAGGGGGCATCTCAGACCACTGCGCCAGGTTGGATTGATGACTTACGAATATTATTTGTGTGCACAGCCCATGGGGCGGATTTACGAATAGTCAAGTTCGGATGGGCCGGTCACAGGTCACAGGTGGGGAGAATTGATTGAAATACTACAGTACTCTTCTTGCTCTCTCCCACCACTGGCATCCTCCTACTCCCTCCCTCAACTGTTTTGTGCTCTCCCTCTCGCTTTCTTCAACTTCAACATTCGTCGTCCTCTTTCAACCCCGCCTCCCCCACTCAGGGTTAACAACGTGATGGTGGTGGCACGCTCCTTGCCTCGGTCTCCAAGCCCCATCCGCCCATGCTACGCCGCTGCTACACCTCGATATCCCGCTGAGCATGTCTGTTCTCTGGAGTCCGCATCTCCGAACCTTTTTAGTCACCTTTCCTCACCCTGTGCTTCATCTCTGCTTCTCTATCGGCTCTCTGTCTGTGAGCGCGCAGTTTCTCAGATCGCTACCTCCCCGTTTTGCCCCTTACCAGCCATGCCCTCACCTCTATGCCCACGACCACAAGACCGATGCGACCTCTGTGCGGTGTGGCAGCGCGTCATGTAACGATGACAAGGTGCGTTTTTCCTGGCTTGGGGAAGAATTCGCCTGACGGTATCTGTGATTTTTTTCTTTCGTAGCCGCTCATCTCAACTGTCGCACTTCGACTACTTTTCCGTCTTTCGCATGTACTGGCTTCTCCCACGCTCCCATGTCCCGTCATCTGGTGCGCATATGTCGTCTCCACGGCCTTGATCTGACTACCTCGTAGCTTCACTGTGGGTTATCAGTCATGCCGCATATATTCTGCCACCCTTCTGACAACCACTGTGTTCAGGCCCGGGGTAGACCGAGTCTGCGCAGCTGAGCCGACCTCTGCCGACCCTAGCGGTGTGCGTGGCCGTGACGCTCCGTGACGTCAACGCAGATAGGCCCAGGCGTGTCGCGCTGGGCCGATCTTCTGCCGCCCCCGCACCGACAAACCTCTGTCTACCCACCCTTGCACACCAAGCGCAACCTCTCTGGCCTTTTCTCGTGACAACTGTGGCCTGTGGGGAGCAGCCATAGAACCTAGGTTATTTTAAGGCTTGATCCAAATCATTTGTGATCCCCTTGCCGATGCCCAAGCAACGGCACTGCTGAGGCTGTGCCTTGACAACGACATGGCAAACAAGCCTAAATGTTAACCAAACACTTGCCAAACACACCTCCAACACATCTCGAACCACTTGTATACCACTAAATGTTTATATGGCCATGTCCTGCTACTCCCCTTGGGTGCCACAGGTGCCACACTCTGTCTACTTGGCATTTGTGTGGACATCTGCCTACCAACGTCAGCAGAGCCCTTTGCCTACGGGCATCCTGAACGCAGTAAACACCCCGACCCCAACTACCTCTCCGAGTCGGTCTTTTCGTCGCATATAGTCTACTAACTTTTTCCGTACCAGATTAATCCTGTCACTTCCCAGTAATTAAAACATAAATTTACTTCATCTCTTCGCATCCTTGCTAATATTGTTTACTAGGTCTTATGGCTATCTTTTCACCGACTACGGGAACGGTTGGTTTATTTCACTCTCCGTCGCATTTTTTTTTGACTTCAACCCAGGTCGCGTAGTCTCACTGCAGGTTGTCCTTACCTGAGGTCATTCCAAATCTCGTTCCCTTCGTCCGCGTAACTAATATCTATTCTTATTTAGGCTCCTTTCATCCAAGTCTTACTCGACGAACACCGTGGGTTTATTCCATTCATGCATGTACCCATCTTTAACATTCCACGTGCATACTCCCATCCAGGTCATCGTTCAAGCTTTCTCCGAAGTCGTATATGTGACCAATGGTAAGTGCCGCTTCCGATCTTGTTCACCTATCTCACTGAATACTCACACTTGACGTGTTTCTCTAGGTTTTCCCATTGTCAACCGACCATTCACTGTACGTTTTCGCAGAGGTAACTACCGACATGATACTCACTCCAAGGGGCCGTCGGAATTCGAAGTTTGGATATAATGTTCGGCTTTGACGTGAATTTTGATGCTGAATCCGAAAATACACTCACCTAAGCTCTAGGATGAGTATTCACGGGACTAGAACACAATACTTTATTACCCGATTGAGTGAAATGATGGGCATTTGACGTGTACAGCCCCTCCGAAGACGGTAATTTGTCACGTGAGTGATTCTCGGACCTAGCCGCCGAGTTTTCAGCGACGTCGAGAACAGCCCGGAAAATTTGGAGATGCTGTAGGAAGGAGCGGGCACATAGGTAGAGGTGCCCTGTAAAAAAACTTTGGGTTTGGGTCATTTTTGAAGGCGTGGGAGGCATTTTGATGGGGGTATGGGGGGGGTCTCCGAAGTATGTGATTGTTTTTATTCTTCTTTGGATGATTTGTGAATATTGTGAGATGGACCCTCTGGGGGCTGGGAATCCCTTGACGGCCTTTGGAAGGACCAAAAGGCCTTCCAAGGCAGCCCAGGCTAGTTGCCCCTTCGAAGGGCTAGTGATTCTCATAGGTCACTTACGAGGGCTTACCATAGGAGGTTCAAGGCTGGACCGCCCTTGCGAGCCCTTTTGGCGGGGCTTCCAAGGGTTTTCCCAATTTGGTGATGTGCATCCGCGGCACGCTCACCGGCTCACGCTACCGGCTTCCGCCACCAGTCACTCCAAACCCAGAGAGGAAAGTCCGTCTGGACTCCTTCCTCTGTCTTGCCTCTCACCCAGGTCGCTTCGCAGGCTCCCCTACCTAGGCTACCAATAAACCCGATGATCGTCAATGATCTGATGCCCAATCAAGCCGAAGCCCCTTACACAGTCCTCAATAGCCAATCACAGTCTCAACCCCGTTCAACTTGGAGGCTACGACCCACACTCAGCGGCGTCTTCTCCACCATTCTCTGGCCATTCTCGAACACCGCAAAGTCTAAGGAAATTACCTGCCGACACCTTTTTCGTCATTCCGTCATCAGTACTCCGCTAACCAAGTGTCTTCGCTTCCGGCAGGACCTTGGGATGCCCCATGAAAAACCTAGCGGTTTACTCTTCATGGGACACACAATTTTTCAGTAGGCAGCATGCCCACTTCGTATCCCATGGAAAATAATATTTCTTTTCACTCATGGGACACGCTACCTTTTGCGGTTACTTCTTCTGGGCTTCAATCAAGCTTTCGATATCAATCTACGCCTACAAGGTTTCTCTCGCGTCGCGTCCGTTGGTTGCTTACGTCGCCGTCGCCGCTATCTTCTCTGTCTCTTCCACCGCTCCATCCACGACTCACGATCCCACCGATTCCGTTCGAACCTCTGGGGAAGAGTTTACACGAGAGGATGGAATGCTTTTGGGCTGCACCGCGATGTCTAGGCGCCTGCTATTGGGCGGGGGGAAAGTGACGCAGTGTGACGCATGCGACGTTGCATTGATGCATGAGTGACGCTGTGATGTTTTTCAACTGACGCAGACTGACACATAGGTGTCACGTAGTTATCGACGCACGCAAGCTATTCCATTGACGCACCATCGCTGCCACCCCCAGCCACAAGTTATACAACCAGGGATTGCTTTTTCAAGTACCGGCGCGCTCCTAAAGCTGCCGGGGACGCCGTCCATGTCATAACTCATTTCTCTGCGCTGGTTCAACTTCCGACTGATTCTGTGGAACCTGCTGATTGGCTTCCAAATTCTGACACCTCATCCAACCGGTGGTGAGTATGAAAAGTGAGATTGGAGAGCGTCTGATTACTGAGTTCATCTTCATCGCCGCCCACGGTGATTCGAATCCGGTTTGGACCGAGTTCAAATCAGACTTGAGCTCGGGTCAAGCTATGATCTCCCCATTACAGAGGTGCACTACACTTTGGCTTAGGCCCTTTCTGACGCCGGATCCTCGGGTTGTCCTCAAAACTCCGATATTATTGGACTTGGATTTTAAGTTCATGCTGAGGGTCGTACTAGGGAACAATTTCTTTCTTCGATTTCATTTTGCCGCTCGCTGTCAGTCCGGCCTCCAGCCCCTGTATTAATTTCAGGACTGCCTTCCGATGTCTTTCGTTGATTCCGGCCGCAGAAATCGATTTCAACCACTCCCGTTCCATTCAACCCGGCGGCGACTTCCAGTCAAGGTAAGTATCACCCTTCTACTTCCAATATTCGACCTTAGGCACCACCCGATAGCAATCCTCAAGCTTAATTCTAGCCTTGGCCCCATAGCATCGACTCCAACATCACAAATTGAACAGATGCTGAATAGCAGGCCCCGGATATTCTTGGTCTTTGAATTCTCCCACCTACACATGTTGCTGATGGCTTTTTGTGCACTTCCAGGATGATGCTTCCAGGCTGGTAGGTCTGACTATGGGATATTCAAATAAAGAGTTCGACCCCCGCATCACCCGATCTGTGTTGACTTGAAGGTAAGTCGATCATTACCTTGCTTACTGACATCTCACTTGAGCGCACAACCAGGAAGTTCATTCATTTCAGTTTGGGATCTTTCTTTCTACTGCACTTGCTTGCTTCCTATGTATAGGTCCACGGATGTAGGGGGGGGGGGGGGGGGGGGAATCCAATGAATAAACTATATAGGCGATTTTTCATAATCACCTAGGCTAAAAACACTCCGAGTGCCCCCGCGAACGCATCCAATGCTCCCAAATACAAGCGTATGTTTCCAGTGACTCCGAATAGAGGGCCAGCAGTCGCCCTCGATCCGCCAGCACCGGGAAGTTCATATCAGCTCACTACTTCAAGATGCACGGGCTTTAAACACTATTTCTATAGTAATGCGCACATTTGTTCCGGAGTGGACAACCAAACTGCTCAATATTTACTGAATCCTTGGCTTGTCTTGTGGTATGTGAAGTATAGATACTTAAGAACATTCCTATACCCAGGAAAAACGACGGCACAAGAATTGGGCGTGCTACGGTGAAAAATTCCGTCGCATCGGCTATAATTGGCACCATGCCGCCCCAATCTGTGCGAAACTTAAATATTCATTCAGGTGCTATCCCAGGGAGCCCAAAGCTAAGCATTAACATGAATATACCCAGATGAGCACACCGGGCTCCTTCAACCTTGGTGTCCTAGATTGTCTATCAGTGCATGTTTCCGACCGTCACCAACTCTTTTGCTATCGCGCAATTTTTTTCCTTGGTGACGGCGTTTCAGGTATGGTTTCCTACAAATCCTAGCTTACCTTCATTTTTCAGATATGTCGGCTGCGCGGCACGCAGACGTCCTTTCCATGAAGCAGAAGGACGACGGCGAGAATGATCTGGCGGCGTATTGCAAGCGCGAAGGCATCCGGCACATCCTGTTCTGTTCGCCGATTTTTCGCCGGCGCGTAGTGTCATCAGCGGAGAGAAGATGCCTGCGGAGGTGCTTACTCTAGTTTTCCATTTGTCGCAATGGCAACCGACTTGTAGATTAGATGTTAGACCCGATAGAGATTTAATTTGATTGAGTTGGAGTACAGCCGATAAATATTATTGAGTATGTGTACATATTTACATATTATATGTATAGGTCAGTCCTTGCCCGATAATAATACAAAGTACCGCAATAAAATCAACGATTATAGATATAGGTAAGCGTTCAATGGGAGTGGTGGGTCGTGACGCGTGTTTGGAACGAAGGGTGGGCGATTAGATGTGTGTCGCAGGTTAATTCAATTCTTGTCGCTCGCGGCGTAGATGGGGCAGAGTTTGTCCCACGCAGCTGAGGATGTTCGTGTCAGTTCAGAACGGAAAATAATTGAATGTCAAAGGAGCGCACGAGGAGGATCCTGCTTGCGGATGCCAGGGATGTTCTCAGCGAAGACGACGGCGAGGCCACTGGACGGTGGATAAGCACCATGATTTCTAGACGACCAGGCAGCAGGAAGAACTTACACCTCAAGATGCCAGTCGATGTGGCAGTGAAGGAACCCTAATAACCATGAGCATGCGACACGAAAAGAGGGAAAATAATGTATATGTACATGGGCCGGCGTTATCGGTCTTGAATCTGCCCAATATAGGTTAGTCCGAGGCAAGGGTTAAGACAGAGTGGATGGTTCGAACCGGAAAGTGGTCAGGTCGGTCGTAGCCGAACCTGTGTTCACAACATCTCTGATAACCTGTCAAAAGATGAGTAGTTGCGCAGAATTAACCTCCCAACCACCTACGGGATCATCGAAGTTGTACGTTGCATTTCCGGCGCTCCGAATCACATGGAAGTTGTGCTGGAAAAGAACTCGTTGAGTCTTTCGTTGCAATCTGACGATAGTATGTACGCACGCCGTGCAAATGGAACGGGTGCTGTCAGAGACATCAGCGACGTCTGAAAACACTAGGAAAGGAGACCTACCGGAGCACCGGGGGAACCTCCAGGGATACTGACTTCGATGACCTTGTTGGGTGGGAGCTCGTAGATGCTTCCCTTGGGGAGGAGGTCCTGCGCCGAGTGCGCGCCGGACAGGATCTGCAGGAGGACGGGCGCGGACGGCGGGACGAAGCTCTGCGAGTGCAAATGCGAACAGGTTAACCATTAACATAATTAATCGCAGGAGTATTTGAACGCACGGCGTTGTTGATAAGGAATCTGCCGGCGGCGATGTCTGCGGTGATGACGAGGTTGAGGTTGACGTCGCCGCCGTTGGGGTGGCGCGCTCCGGGAACGGGCGTCTTGACGAGGGGGTGGAGGGCGGTCTCGATCAGAGGTTGTGTGCTGGTTGAGTTGGTTTTGGGGTCACGGATGGGGGCTCCAACGTATCGCAGGATGGCGCTGTTCGTGGCATTGAGGAAACCTTGGTTGGTCCCTAGCAAGGTGGGCTGGGCCCGGACCTGAGGAGGGAGTTGTTGGTGAACCGGCATGGCTATTAGGAGAGAAACGAACCCAATAGTTGTCGACCTTCTTATTAGCAGTGAGGACGAAGGAGTAGCGCTGTCCGGCTAGAAATCTTGCATTAGTTGCAGAACCGGGATTATGAACAAGTGACTTGCCGAATATCTGGATGGAGTCAACTGTGAGTGGCTTGTGATTGACACCGTCCACTTCAATGATCGTCATTGAGTGACCATCGATACTAGAGGAAATGTTGAACTGAAAGACGTGGGAGCTGCGTTGATATCTGTGTACCTAAAGATGAAATTCGGGTCGCAGCTAATTGAGATCAGCCGGAACCTGTCGAAGGGATTTAGGCCGAAGCATTACGTAGTTTCGTAGTGTGTACCTGTATCGCTTGCCGTGGGTGACTGAAATTACTGCCAGCTTCGACAAGGGCTAGACACAAAAAATAAGTTGATCAGCCGCATCGCAAGAATGTCGGCTTACTCCGCCTTCGAAGCGGCCTAACCCGTTGATCAAAGTCGCGTTGGATATAGGAATGGGGGGTGCCTGCTTAGCCGGATAATGATACCAATCCGCCAGAGTGATAATTGTCGAATCGTCGTCTACGTCTTCGGAAGGGAAGGCAATTGTTGGCGTGTTAAATTCAGAAACTGATTGCGAGAACTAACCGTACAGGTGCTTCGCGGGATCATTTGGGTCCTCCACTATTGCGATTTTTGTGAGGTAAAGCTTAGGAAAAAGAATGGGTAAACACCCACCGACAAACGCGCCACGGAGGCCATCACAATACTGGGTAGCTGAATCCTAGTTAGATAGTATTTTCTGGAAATGCAAATGCAGGCGTACACAAATGACTGTGATACCAGAAGGTCCCTGAAATAGAGGTCAGATACGGGGAATAAGACCGGAACTGATCGTGCCTGCTTGATCCCTGACAATTTTGTGAGCCAGAAGTATGAAGCCAGTAGGCGGTGAGTACTTACGGGACTTTGAAGTCGTATAGGAAGGAGTGTTCAGGTGTAATGGGACATTCTGGAGACATGTTAAAACACGAGAATCACGAGGCCATACAACAAAACCGACGAGTAACGAAAGCGGGGCCATCGGCGTAGCTAGTGCCCTTCTGGAAGAACCCGTGCCAGTGCTGAGGTTTTCATTCAGCTTCGACGACGGAGGTTACAAAAGTTACGCACGATGCTGGTGCTTTTGAGCATGGTGTTGTCGGTTAAACGATCCTCGACGTTGAGCAAGAAGTGATCTCCCTACGAAGCATAAGTCCAGGTGTCGCGCACCAGACAATCAATCCCGACCTTTTTTCCTCGGATGACAGGGCCAGGGAACGTGCCGCCAGCGAGAACGGCGCTCCTGGGAAAGCCGTCGGGCGAGATGACCTTGTTGACGATCGAAATCGACGCCGAGGGACCAATCGAGGCATAAGCAGACGCAACAGCGGAGAGCGCAACGAGAGCAGCGGGCAGGATCATGATGTCCCTGTAGTGAAAGAAGGTGATTACTGAACGGAAGCGAGGATGCTGAAGAGCGTCAGTTTCGTGGACCCCGCTTTATATGAAAGTGGCTGTCACCATAACCGCAGAAAAGGTTCATCGAGATTTGAGAACCGCATTACGGAATGGAATTACACATATCTCCCCATTCGTTATCGTGGTAGGAATCGGTCCCGGATCAGTGCCAGGGCAATACAGGTCGAGAGAGAAAATAATGATTCTGCATGGCTTTGTGAAGTTAGGTGGCAATTAACTGTTAATATGATAGGCCACCTGGGTCTGTCAGGCAAGGAGTAACCAAGCGATACATTTAGAATGTCGACCATGCTCGGGCCGGAATCGAGGCCAAAGAGGGTGCTGCAGGCGCCAGTAGGCTTTTCATTTTGCCGCATCAAGTTGACTGAACGTGTTCGGAGCCTTGAAACCTGAGCGGAGACCAAGTCCAGACGAAGTGGAGAATACTCCTGTTTGGTGGTGTTGATATCAGCGACATCGGCCCGGTGATAAGATCACACTTCATCCTTCAACTTCAACCGTCAGCCTTGCAATTCAAGTCCAGCATCTAAGGTGTTGTGGAGTGGCCTGATCTAATTAAAATCCACTTCCGGGAGAAGGACTACAGATCCGATATCCAGCATCAGTATGCATTTCGACGCATTCGTGAAGAAGGTGCTGAATCTGGGAGCCTTGGCTCACTGGCGCTCAGTCGGCATAAGTTTCGGAACACCGCAGCCGATTCCGAGCTGACCCGCTATCTCTCGGGACCGGTATCAGTGTTATCAATGGCGGGAATGTGGCTGAATGTGGCGGGTGTCTGTCAATCACCTAGTAACTAGGACCAAACCGCATTTGTCCATCTATTATTCACACAGTGTTGAGCGAGGTTATGAAGAAAAGGGCCGAAAATGTTGCCAGGAACGCCGGCCAGTACAGAGGACCAAAATCGACGGAATTAATAGTGTTCCATCGCTGCATGTAGACTCGTTACCAGTTTGTAACCAGAACCCAAAAAGTGCTTGTCACATTTTTTGGGTTCTGGTTACAGACTGGTAACGAGTCTACTCTCCATGATTTATTGGAGAGCGCGCGGATCATGGCCGTTCTTATCTCCGACGGTGACCGGGAAAGCGAAACACCAACACTCTAATGCCGATCTAATTCGTGGTGTTGCAAAGCAGAGGATCGTCATCATCCACCATCACGTATCTATTTTTGACCGTAAAACCGTTGCGACTATCCGTCGCGAATTGGACTCGAAATGGCTAGCACCACAGATCAGATAGTTGAACTTTGCAGGTACCTGCTCCGCGCGTGGCGACATTTTAATTAACATAAGATTGCATCAACCACAGCGTGGGCTCGGCTGCCTTACGGGGCAACCAGGAAGCCCTCATCGTCAATGATACTATAACCTTGTAACTCAATGCTTAAATTCAACGTCGTGCCTGAGAGGTCTTAGGCAAGCTGTAACTCGCAAATAGAATGATATATATACAGCTGAAGTTCGGAATTCTTGCGGGTCAAACTGTCGTAGTTTCTCAGCCAAGGAGCAGCTTCATAGGTTGACTCATGAATCGTGATATGTGATATTCCGAAGCCTTTAGAAATACTTCCGAATATCAAGTGTTACTCGCAGTCGGTGCTATACGTATACGAGCCTCAGACTATTGAGTCCGGGCCGCTGTATCAGCACATTTGTGATGCATGTAAGATTCACAAATAGCAGAAACGGTGCCTTAGGACGTCGAATTTCGTGAGATGAACGCAATCCAATAGGGTAGGGGATAAAATAACTCAAAGCTGGGATATTTTCCCAACTCACTCATGCTCTCGGGAACATGAATAGTAGGGGCTCAGGAATATTGAGTCGGGACCGCTGTATTACCACATTCGTGCACGCAGAGTAAATATACGCGAAATTATTACTAATGGGGAAATTGTAGCCGGTGGGTGCCGCATGACGGACTCGGGTGCGGAACGCGGTGCGAGGGGGTGCTCGTCGTGCCAAGGATGGTCAGGAATGGCGGCACAGTGCGTAAACTGCGGCGGGGCGATGTTGAGCGAAGGGGAACTGGAACTGGGCGTGATGGGCGTCTGCTTGGCGTCTGCATGCGCGAGCTCGTAGTGGAACTGCCGGGGTGCCCGCCCAATTTCGGCGCCTCCAAAGGCATCATGCCGACGCGCGCGCACCACTCGTTCGCCTCACACTGAAGGGGCTCGCACTCATCCCGCATGGCGCGGAGCTGCTGTGAAGCGAGGAATCGGTGCCGCCGTGAAGCATGCACGTGGGGGATGCAGTTGTTCACGATGCTCGATTTAGTGGGCCGCCGAATATTAGCGGGATTGGGGAGGAGGGAGGCTAACTCCTAATAAACGCGGCAATGCTGTTCCGTTAGCGGTTCATTCACTGAAAAATCAACGGTGCACATACGAGGAATAGATTCTCGCGACCCAGCTTTTCGACGGCGTTCTGCGAAGCACGGTACGGCATTGGTAGAGGGCTTCAGCTTTACGGTTTGTGATGTAGCCAAAATGGTATTAGAACTTCAATGTTGTGTTGTGTTTACTGTCAAAAGCGGAACCGTGATGTGATGACGGGCACTGTAGCCCTAGTGGCCGTTGAAAGAGTAGACGTGCTGCTCGGATTCGGGGAATCGTCTCGGGAAGAAGAGCAGGAAACGCGAAACTATGGAGGCACACGGTCCGAGCTCATCAGGAATAGCTATTACCAGAAAGTCGGAGATATGGGAGGGTCGGGCCCAGTCGGGGCGACCCGACCCGACCTGGTCTAGGCCAGGTCCATCAATATGTGTCAGCGCGGCCCAACCCGACCCAGTGATAAACATTAACAACCATCTTTCCAGTTACCTCCCAGTCGTCCCTGCCTTCAGGCTCCTACCCACCTGCACGTTATGGGGTTAGAGCAGCGGGACTGAAGAATGAATAGTAGAACTTACTGACATATGAGAATAATACCTCGGATCTTTCCGTAAAATTCAGACTCTCGCGCCCCTACCGACCTCCACGACCGAGAGGGCCTCGCCCTGATGTCCTATGGCCACCTGCCAGCTATTCCTCCTTTTTCTCTGCCGCTGCCTACCACGCGTACACACCCTCCTTATCCCCCAGCCTACGCCGGCGCCCGCCCGTCAAGCACATCCACAAGACCGACGCGTGGGGTGATGGCACACATTCGCAAGCGCGCCGCGGCGGCGCGCCCGCAGTGATGGGGCATGGTATCCCAAAGCCCGCACCCGTTCGGCGATACCTGGACCGGCGGGTGGCGCAAGACGACGTGCGCTGGCGCTGGGTGAGCGCAGGTCCAGCGCGCATTAGCGTGCCGAGGCTAGCGAGTCCGGGGCAAGGCGTGGAACCATGCAGTCCGCGAGCGCGGCCCGCGCCTCCCCCACATATGCGCCGTGCTCGCCGAGGCCGAGTTACGCTACGTCGTCGAGGCTGCCCCCAGGGAGAACACCCCGCGTCTTCCTGACCGCAGTGCGCACTCGGCAAAATGACCCGGGCTGCGCACAGACACTTTACGGCTCCGCACTGCTAGGGCGACCAACGCGCTGGTATACTTACCGCGCGCGCAACGAGGCGCAAGCTGCGCGTTAATCTGGGTGTGTCTCCACTTGCTTTCCTTTACTGAAGACACCGGCACACACTTTTCTTACCCAAGGCACGGTTGGGGCTTGGCTTGACACTCGGGGTGCGTCGCATTGTCCTCGCGCGCTTGTCGCTTATTCGTTTTTATTTAGCTGTGCAGCATGAAGGGAAGAAAATACACATTCCCAGCGCGCATAGTCAGTACTTAGGATAAATTGCATATACTCTATCCTCTGTTTGCGTCTTGTGCTTGTGCAAGTGGGATGACAATTCGTCATCAACGGCTTCAGCGGCATTCATTGCGGCAAAGTTTTTGTGCCGCGATCAAATTGCTCGATTTAGGCTGTGATCTGAGGCGGAATTTAAACATCTATCCAACCCGCCGCTTGTCTGTAGATTGTTCACTTTACCACCAATTCAGTGGGTTCTTTCAAATTGACTGTTTTTTTTTTGCTGCTTTATTATTCATACAGTTACCTTTATATACAGGAATAAGATCTCAATATTCACGGCTTTCTGGATCGCTTTGGCGGCGACTTCTTTGGCACATTTTAGTGGGAAATATGACTTGTACCTACTGACACCTCAATATCAATTAATTTTGAGTGCTCTTTTCCATTTAACTTCCTTTTGAAGATCATCTGTGAGGTTTAACTGACAACACATCAGCGATTTTACAAGTCATCTTTTCCTCAGTGCCTTGAATGCCCCTGGTGTAGTTTTTAGAAATGATCGCACAGCCAACCTCCGTTCTGAGGAAACCAGGAAGGAGCGGAGATGGACGTCGAAAGAGAAGAGGCAAAACAAAACGGTGGTGGCCGGCTTTATTATGATATTTGTCCCCTACTCCCGGACGCTAACTGCGGACCCGGACGATACTATTTAGGGGATGCTGGCTTTAATGAACCGAATGAGGGCAGTCACATCGAATTGATTCGAAATTGTGCCGAATATAATCGAATTCCTCACCCCACCCGAAGACTGCCTCTAATTAGGGTGAGTCAGAAAAGGCTGCGGAGGGCGACAGCGCCGATGTGCAAGGTCGACCGGGAAGGTGGAGTGGGAGAATGCACGTACGTGATATCCACTGTTCCGCCTCGGGAAAAAATAATTCAGAGGAAAGGCATCTGGAAATAAAATTCATTCACCTTGAGAACAAGCGGGGCATAATCATGTTGCAAGATCAGAGATGAAAACATTGAACTGGTTACACTTACGACGAGCAAATCACGTACGTGCCAGCGCAAAAAAAAAAAGTAGCCTGGTTTGCGGAGCCTCGGTAACGACTGTGTTGTCCGGGGATACTTCGCAACTGCCAGGTGTGGTCAGAGGTGGGGCTCAGAGCACACCATAAAGTGGGTAGCCGGGCGGGAGAGATTAGCGGAGTGGACGTACCGGGAGCACCCTACACCAGCAGACTTGAAAAGCGGTAGAATCAGGCCCAAGAAAAAAGGGGGGGAAAGGGGGTGGACGTAACTGTGTGGCTGACAGATCGCCTATGCGAAAGTTTTTGAGAGAGATCGGGCGGTGCCGTGTCGTGGCACACGTGAATGAAGCAAGAACGAAGTGAAGACGCGCAATCGGGGGCGATACAAGGTGGGCGCATTGCATCGGGGTGTGGAGGGGAAGTGGGGCCAACGTGGCGAGAAGGAGGAAGGCGAGATATACAAAATTCGGCGCGGAGGCACGTCATGTAGTTGAAAAAAAGGTGAAAGGGGGATATGTGCAGGCGTAACTCACCAGAAATCCCCAAAACTAATTATTCTCACCTAACCGTCCCTGTTGACGTTCGAAAAAGAACGAAAAAGAACGGGGGCCCCGGGTGCATAGCGTAATAATGGGGAGGAGGGTAGAATAGAGGGGCAACTCACCCATGCGGTAATGAGGTTGTATCCAGAGGAAATCGTACAGCGCAAGATGATTGCCAGCAATCTTTTCGAGGCTGAGGTGGACTTGTTGTCGTAGTCCGAGCAGTCAAACATTTTGCAAGGCATTAAAAATGGGAGAATAAATTGGGGACGGGTTATTTGGAAGATTGAAGGGTTGAGTCCAGCTCCCTGGCGCGATGGAAAACGAACGACACTCTTTTGTTGAACAAATGTCCGGCAAATGAATAATTGCGAGGTTGAGGCTTGGCGACATCGGGTACGACAGCACTGGACGGCGTTCAAGGCAGCGCCGTACCAGATGGAGGCCGTAAAAATCGTGCCGACGGGGGATATGTGGGGAGAAGACAAGGAAAAACCCACCTGTGGTGAAATTGGGGACATTGAGGATGATCTGGAGCGGATGCAGCGAGATTACTCCAAAAAAAATCGCAAAAATGGGAATAACTGCGGGCGGCAGACCTGGATGCTTCAGAATATTCCAAAAACCGATACATTCCATGTACTACCATCCTCCTTGACCTTCCAGAACTAAAAGCGGCCCAAGGTGGGTGTGAGGGCCGGGGACAATAACGAGGGTCGGCTGGCACGCAGTTGGCGCGACGGTTGTGGGTGATGGGCTGGATTTTCGGTTAAAAAGGTGACTGGTGGGTACAGGCGAGGGTGTTTGTGAGTGGGTAGACCGGTTAGATGAATGCAAGAGAACGTAAAGAGGGCGGAGGATGGTAGAAGTGGTGCCAATGGGTTGTTTCTTGACGTAGAGCGCAGTTGGAGCGATCAAATGGAAGGGAGGGAGGCCTAGAGCTCAGCGGGGGCGGGTTCGAAAGTAGTTACGATGCACTGAGCGAGTTGCCAGACGTAAGACGCGGTAGTGGTTTTGGGCTTACCAAAAAAAAGGGTGCTAGGAGGGAGTTTCGGATGAGAATTGCGAGTTATGTGGAAAGGGAGGACCTGCCCGGTGTATTGGTGGACGATGGGGGGAGGCGATGGCCTGAAATGCGCACGTCGAAGGTGGAGGTAGCGGGAATTAGTTTTTGACTTTTCGCCCTTGGGTTCGTGACTAAGCGCGGTGAGAATGAATTCACGATCCACAGCAGCTGGTGCAAATGCAAGGTTAACCTTCCTTTCTGCTCTACGGTTCCATAGAAGGCTTCGGTGTGTCCGAAAAGGCCGGGATTCTCGGATTCCCAGCATAAGATGTCTCTCAAAAAAACCTTGACCATGAAATGAAAGAATCGTGCTGCTGCCACTGGATTCTGAGACATCAATAGGTTCCTGTCCCTAGAAGTGCGAATTTCTGGCCGAAAGACCGTGTCTGTCTGCGCATAATATAAAGCAATAGGATGGTTTATATCGGACCACGACATTGTAATAAACCAAGTTGGGGCACCTCGAAATGCAATTGTTGACCATATTTCATTTCTCATATGTTTCTTTGAAGTAGCGGAGCCGGGGACATGAGCTCCAATGCCATCCAAATCACTCAGCAGTTCGAAACACTGGCGCTCAGCATCAGTAGCCGGTTTAACATGTTCGCCAACAGCCATGCGATCAGCAAGGCTTCCTGCAACCTCAGGGCTGGTTGCAAGAAGTCTTCGAGAAATGTCTTCGAACTTTGAACGTTTCACAATGATCCTACTTCCTGTGGAAGATCCCTTCAATTGTTCGTGGTTAAATGCAACCATGGGAAAATAGGTGTCAGTCTGAAAGCGCTTATCATGATACATCAGGAGGTTCCATTTGTGCGTCAAATCACTCAATTTATGTTTGTGAGCCGAATGCCCGATTCCACCTTTTCCATAGGGGAATAACCAGGGGAACATTCCAGGATACGCTGCAACATTGTTGTACATTGATTCGGGAATATCACTTCTCCCTATTCCGAGTATATGGCCCTTGTGGGTTAGATGCTCCACAGCTACCATCTTGATGGTTGACATAGGGCAGTTGAATATTCTGCACCAGTCAGGCCATGTACAGCAAATGTACAGACACCAGTTGCAGTCCCGTGCTCTTCATTGGAATCAAATACACTACGTGCCTCGATAGGGATTGAATCTTCTGGTGCACTTTCGGTGTGAATAGCATACACACCGCCAGATGCAAGTTTTCTGGCGGGCTGATAATGTAACTTAAATTATGAATTTCAGAAACTAAATTCAGTAAGCCTTAAGTTGCACCTTAAACTCTTATTTTCAGGACACCTGAAGTTGAAACTGAATATATTATATTAAGTTACAACTTCAGGAGGCCTGAAGCTCTGAGTTTCAGCAACGATTTTTGCAAGGCTGAAATAGCACCTTAAATTATAAGTTTCAGTTGTAGATTCAGCACAAGTGAAATTAATAATTTAAGGGTACCCCCAAAACAATAGTTTCAGTAGGCATTAAAGTCCACCTGAAACAATAAGATTAAGGCACGATTTCGGCCGAACAATAAGTTTCGGGCACAGTTTCAGCCTTCACCAGCCAAAACTGTGCATTAATCTTATTGTTTCGGGCAGACTGGAATGCTGCCTGAAATTATTGTTTTCAGGTACTCTTAAATTATTAAGTTCACCTGTACTGAATCTGCAACTGAAATTTATAATATAAGGTGCAAATTCAGTCATTGAGAAACTGTTACTTAAGTTCAAGGATTCAGACCCTCTGAAGTTGTAACTTAATCTAGTGTATTCTGCTTCAATTTCAGACATTCTGAAAAAAGAAATTTAAGGTACATTTTAGGGCATACTTTATGTTGTTTCTGAAATTACAAAATTAGGTTACATTTACAGGGTTCCTGAAATCTTGCAATTGGCGGTGTGATAGTCAACGACTACAGGTATGCCCCGGTGAGCATAGGACAATAAATTCGGATATTTCCAAGTCGGAATATCCTTCATGGTTCAGTTTCAGCCATTCCAAAGCCGCAAGAACTTTGTCCCTTTTCACCAGCATGGGAGTACGTTCAAAGTCCTCCTGAGTTGGTGCTGATGTTCCGGTAAATATGAAAGCCAGGACCTCTGCCATCTCCTCTCTACTCGGGGGTAACTTCAGATAAACTTTTAGTACGGGTTGAGCAAACATAATCGCATTGGCATGCATTCTGACTCGGCCAGACTTTACCCGAATAACACAACGGTTGTGCCTGACTCTCGCTATCATCATTTTTTCGGTGTATCTCAAGTCCTGAAGTTGGGGTGGAACCTGACCAATCCAATTATGATTCACCAGTGCATGTCTTGGAACTGATTTTTTCGTTAAAGCAATTTCACAGTCAACACATATGTGTGAGCAACCATCAGCCAGAGTAGGGCTGCCGCCCGTTGCCGTGACGGCAACGGCCGTCGATTTACGGCCCGTGGAGTGGTCGAAAAAAATCCTGACGGGACGGGACGGTCAACGGCACGGCCGTACCGGGTGTTGAACGGCACACGGGTCGGTTGAAATTTAATTTCATGTGTATCGATGTAGGATTGACTCATGTACAAGCTATATGTATTTTTGGATGTCTAGGTGTGTACCACCGCTTCAATATTCAAAATACGTCGCATTCTACAGTGAGAAGCTGTTTCTTTGCTTACTGAACTAAATTTAAACTCCGCCATCACTCGCGGCATATGCCGTGAACCAACCTAAACTTCAAAATATGACATTTGACGGAGAATAATAGCCATTCCGGGCTGAGCTTAGTATTTTGAGGTGTCCCTATAGTCTGTCACAAGGAAATCTACCCCGTATCGGCATTTCAGAGGGTGGGAAAACTGCAGCCGTTGGACGGCCGTCGCGGCCGTGTTTCAACGGGCCGTCGGAGTGGATGAAAAATGCCTGACGGAACGGGCACGGCACCCCGTCGACGGGTGCCGTGGAACCGTGGCAACGGGCACGGGCGGCAGCCCTAAGCCAGAACTGGTCTGAGTAGATCTTCAATGGGATCTGATGACAGAAACCGTTCCTTTCGTGTGACTCCCTGTGCGTGCAAGCAATCAAGATTTCCCTCATATTCAGAGAGCGGGGTTAAATTGTACAGTGGTGTCAGACACCCGCAAACTGTGCACCCATCCTCCACAAACTGTATAGGCTGGACAGCGGTGGAAGAAGCTGTGAGTATTCGGTGCACCAACACATCCGATGCTGGGTGAGGAGGAAAGGAAGTATCTTCGAGAGTTTTTTCGTGCGCCTTTCGAAAATATTTTAGTTTCTTTACATCGCGAGCGAGATTCCTTTGCTTCTTCTGGGTCCTGGCTGCAGAAGGAGCGGCTTTTTTTGCCCGAATCTTATGGTATGCTTTGACATTCTCCTTTGCCTTGCGATCAGCGGGAACTTTTCTTACTGGTTTGATCAAGCTCAAGATTGACACGATTTCAGGACACCGATCGCAAGTATGTTGGGACATGACCTCTCTGGCATCCGCCACTTTGAGCTGTGCATACATTGCAACACCGTGGATCTTTGAAACGGACGTCAGTTGGGGCCGAGTAAGATGCGGGATAAGATCCTCCAACGGAAGTTTAGCTGCAATAAAATTCGCCTCTCCCAAAAGTGCTGTGCCTGCATTCTGCACAGGACATTGGGAGTGAAATGAAAATACACTTGACTCAAAATCATCCAATCCGTGACTGTCATACACATATTTGCTCACCAGTTGTCCATCTAATTTGCTCCGCGGTCCGCCACCGTTGAGGGTTTTACCATCAGCCCATATGCGCAGAGGGCGAGTGGGCGAGGAGGGTCGTAGAACATAGAAAACTAACAGACAAAGCACTGGAATCATCCCAAGAAATTGGAATGCTTTTTCGCAAGCCATCGAAGCAAGGAGAAGAACAGCAACACCAATAATGAGAGCGGGGGCGACACAGGTGGCAGAAAGTACATATTTGCTCTGTGCAGCGTGCGGCTCACCGTGATCCCCATGAGTTTCAGTACAGACTTCATAGCAGTTAATACTGCAGCCGAGACAGGCACTGTTTGAGCTCATACCTTTATAATCATGTATTCGGAAAACACGTTGGACTAAGCAAGCAACATAATCATAATCATAATCATAACCAAAGTGGTTCGTCAAGCGCACATAATCATATTCAAATGAGCGACATATTCCCGAAGGGCATCCACGGTGAGCCATACGCCGCGAAGGGCACTCGATGTGGGACAAAAAACAAATTCATATCCCCGAAGGGCATCCACGGTGAGCCCTACGCCTCGAAGGGCACTCGATGTGGGACAAAAAACAAATTCATATCCCCGAAGGGCATCCACGGTGAGCCATACGCCTCGAAGGGCGCTCGATGTGGGACAAATAACATATAAATATTGCCCGAGGGCAGACACGGGCCATATGCCACGAAGGGCATCCAGTGTGAGATTCAGGCATCCCCGAAGGGTGTCTACGATCGGCCAAAAGCCAAAGGCACCCACCGTATAGCGACGGAATGAGGAATAGGACGATAACGTCCCATTCAAACCCGCCCAGTATCCTGTCGCTGTTATTAATTAGTAATATACGGTGTTGCCAGATAAAATTTGACTCACCAAACACTTGGATACGGCGGAGAGGTAACGCCATCCCAATAGAACCCAGCATTCGACAGAGGAGAGCAAATAGGGAAGAGATCTCAAAAAATAATTAAGATGGATGCAAAAGGAGTGATTGTATCATACGTACCACACCGCCAGTTCGTGAAGCAGAAAGGGCGACCGAGTGATCGCAATGCTTCGTGGATGAAGTGATGGAAGCTGAAGGCGGCAAAGGCGAGAGAGAAACAGAAGAAGAGGCCGACTCAGTGGATGGAGCCGTAGAGGAAATTGATGAAGGACAGAGTACGCGGACATGGAGGGAAGCAGACTGGCGTGGTGGGGTCAGAGACGACTTGTAGCCTGGTAGACAGGGATCCAGGATCGAAGTCGAGCAGTAAAGGACCATCGGGAGGCAGAGGGGGACAGAGACGAATCTCTGTGACAGTATGAAAGTACCGTTTTTACAGAACGTCCCTTCACTCACCGGGAGGCTCTCTCTCAGTTTGGATTGTGACAAGCATCTGGTAAAAAGACTGAGCACAAGATATGCAACAGTTAACGGGCCTACGTTTAGTCATGCGGCTGGGGCACAATGAGGATGGTGAAGGAGGAAGTCGAAAAGACGAGGACTGCGGCTGGAGCTTGCTGACGCACAGCCCTGTCCGGTCCGTGTCTTTGCGGTCCGGCTCATCCGGGTGAGCCACGAGGTCTGTCGGAGTTCTAACCTAGATCAAAAACGAGCTGGAGGGCTGACAAGAACGAGTCCTAAAGATATAGGACTCGTAATCTTTCCGGCGGTAAGTCCGAAATAACCACTTTATCTTGCGGCTGATTAAATGTACACTTAGACCGCCATACTCTCAGGCTCCTCTTGCGGCGATGGTTGAAGTTTCCGCGAGACTTCAAAAATCTTCACCGGCATCCCGCTCAGCCAGTGTTCACAAAATTCACTCTCCAGCTGTAACCTGACCAGGGCAAGATTGGTTTACATGCGAGGTATGAGCATATGTTTTGTAGCGTCTGTCTACAAGAGACTAGAACGTAGCTGCAAGAAATGAATACATTGATCCCATCACTCGCTGTCCTCATCCTCCATCTTTGAAGTCAGTTTTGAAAATATGGCTGCTTGCCATGCGAATGCCACAAGCATCGTCCAGTGTACGGCGGTTGAAACCGATAACCCTGGCCGCGCATCGTACCGCCCAACGACAAACGGCAGATACTTGAATAAGTCCAGCACTGCATAGATACAGCGCAAGAGGACCGTTAGTTTATAGTTGCCTGCAAACATTTTGGAGCGCTGGTTCAGTAAAAACTGCGACATGTCGCCCGTCACTTTGAGCCCGAACCAGATGTAGAGATAGGCTCGAACAAAGAGGTTGGAACCGTAGATCGAGTCAGTTGGGCCAGGAGTTGGATGGAGA
The DNA here is from genome assembly GCA_029282285.1 of Mycena rebaudengoi. Taxonomy (NCBI): domain Eukaryota; kingdom Fungi; phylum Basidiomycota; class Agaricomycetes; order Agaricales; family Mycenaceae; genus Mycena; species Mycena rebaudengoi. Next base: position 390,166 of record JARJCX010000084.1, read on the forward strand.
GGTGCGATGAGGTCGTAGTCGAATGGAGAGAAAGAGTAGTCGATAGCGAGCAGTGTAAGACACACCTGCAACGATGCACAGTCAGAACATCAGAGAATCTAGTGATCAATTAAAAACTCACGCCGATTTTCACACCCCAACTGGTGCGCGAGTCCAGCCGCTGGCTAGCGCGCTCCATGTGAGTCGGATTGACCCGGCGCACGGTCGGAATCCATCGAGATTTGTCCCAGCTGAACGCCAGTCGTGTCACGGTTTTCAACATCGAGAATGGCAAAGGAAAGTAGTCGCCAGAATCACGATAACCACCCACAGCCACGTCAACGCGTCTGAACTTGAGAATCCTACTTTCTGCTGCTCTGCAGCGTTCACCGCGCCTCCGATGGCCCCGAGGACCTCCACGAGGGCTAGCAAGATAGTTCCCGAAATACTGATACCCACCGTGGAGGTTCGGGTGTACCAATAGCTCATGTTGAGAAGGATTTCAACCGTACGTAACACAGACCTAAATCTTAAAGTCAACTATAGTAGTTGGATCAGGATAACATGACCGACGTGAGCGAATCAATGAGGATTCGACGACGCGGATGGGCATCTTCGTGAAATCGATGACCGACTAAACCATCTTTGTGAGAATCGTGAGCACACATGCCATGATCGGGAATAAAGAAAAAAAAAAATCGCTCCACAATTCGGCGGAATCATGCTCTTGAGCCTTTTTATAATCGGTCTCGTTGTACGGAAGGCGTTTCGGTCGCACGATCAGGTCAGCACCAAGGTACTTCAGCGGACTACGGCCGGAATAAGAGAGTTGCCAGTTGATAGTGATAAAGTCTGCTGAAGAGTAAGCACCAAACATGGTTGGAATCTGAAGGTCGACCGCACCGGGGTCCGTTGACGATGTATTTTCGAACTGTGTGCAATTTTCTCTCATTACGGGAACCGCAGAAATATCCTAGACGTCTCAGTTTCCTTACTCAAACCTGTATGCAACCACTGACTGACCTTTGGGCCAGCGGAAGATGCGGCATAACCGATATACGGCGCATAGGCCCATTCGGTGAGAGGTTCCCCGGTGACTTCGTCCGGGACTTTAAGCTCTAAGCGGGTTTCCCAGTTCCCGTTCTTGGTATAGGTCCTGTCACACAGATTCAAAACTGAGTACCCGTAGCGTTCTTGGCCGCACTTGGATCAATAGTTAGCAAGTTATACAACGCGCAATTGTAAAAGACTAACCGAAGTGGAGCGCAACTTGTAGTGTTCTCTATTGTATAATTTGCGATTAAAGATCTGAGTCTCATCTACGACGCGGATTTGTGTTCTAGAAGACCATCAGCGTTTAATTGCATGCGCCAGGACAGAGCACACCGTGTCACAACGAATGGATGGCGCTTGAGAGCATGTTCAGGAAATTGAGTAATGTCAGAAACGCCGAGCGGGGCCGTTGCAGTATGAACCTTTGCTACTGCCTTGCGTTGGATTTCTTTTCCTTCTCCATCTTCATCGTCGTCGTCGTCGTCGTCACTCCGTTCCTGGGTGATTTCATTCTCGACAGAGGATGTTTCCGGGTTTGTAGAATTCGCGCATCTACTACCGACTTCATGGAACTCCAATAGCGGCATCGAGATGCCAAACGAATCCAAGGCTCTATCTGCGACACTCTGTGGTCTGCTGTCGGCGGCTCCGAGAGGAAATCTGCCAGAAGAGATTTAATATCATGGGGGAATGCCGAAAGGAGACTCACGGCCACGAACGAACGGGAGGGATCGCCAAATATTCGGACCGCCAGGTCGAGAAATCCGTTACTTGGTCCATGAGTGAAGGCGAGGTCGGAATGAGGACGAATGATGCCCGGAGGTCGTTGTGCTTCAAAGCAAGACGTTTGCTGAGATTCTAGCTCATTCATCGGTTTATGAAGGCAAGACTGAGTCACTCACAAGATAGTGACAGGCAGTCTGTAGGTGAGGTTTGCTGATTTGTGTTTATCTGCCAAGCGGAGACCTCGGAAGACAATATCGGAGTACAGTGGTGTCTCAGCCACGCCCCTGCTTCTGTGGCTACCATTCTCATCTACTGTAGGAGCCCAAATGCTCACAGCAAAATCAAATCTCTGGTTTTCGTCAACGAGCGGACGGACTATAGTGGCACGGTCTGTGACTTCCTCCAGGGTCTGGTTCTGGTACATCCGCGAATGCGAAACCTGCGTGAAACCGAAAAGTGCTTTTCCAAGTGCATAGACAAACGTCGCCAGCAATAGTCCGAAGAGTACAAGGCTGATGCACATGCAAAATTTGCAAAATGAACCCCGTTTTCTGGCAGGGACGCCTGGATCGAGAGGGGGATCGCTAGACATCTTGGTAGTGAGAAGGATAGTCATAGCGGCCCTGTGGATTCGGGGCCGCTCTCGTGAGAAGCCGTTGCCCTCTCGTCAAAATGTTGAACAGCTGTGCACATCACATCGCTTGAATCAGAATTCAATAACGGTATATAGATATCATCATGATGGAGGAGTTCAATTCAACATTTCTGCGACTGGGTTGGTGACATCTGAACAGGGGGATGATCGGAGACGTCGCGGAGTCCGCCAGCTCAAAAGGAGTACAATTCGACAAGAATCTGGACGGTGCTCTGAGTCATAATGTTAACTGGCAGGGAAAAAAAAGTGGGAATCTGGTATGTATTTCACTAACCTTGTGTGCACAGGCCAGAAAACCGTGTATGAGCGGTTGTAAACGGTTCTAAATCGTTTATTAACTGTTTCGTGTATTGTACGCATCTGTACACGAAAACGAAAGGTTGGAGCCTTAATCTGGCTGCGTCAACGTCACTCCCAAGTTATAGAGAAACACCGTTAGAAAATATATAAACTGGAATGCGACCGCCATAGCCACAAGTCCCACCGTCAGCACCCCAAACCACAGCGCCGTTGCCGCTACTCCTGTTGAACCTTGTCCAGAGGTCAGGATCGTCTGGAAGGCGCTGTGCACAACCGTCACATATGCAAATAGTATTAAGAAGGTCCTGTACTGGGCGCCGAAGTACCCGGTATAGCTTCGATGTAGGCGGAAGTACATCAACCGACCGCGGCCAAATCGGTAGATGAGGTTCAGTCTGGTGAGACGGAGCTCGCCGTATTGGTACCGCTTATTTGCTGTCGTGCTGGGTATCTTGGCTAAATGATGCTGCAGGCGGCACCACGCTGTCCAGGTAATTCTCCGCGGAAGGAGCCCATTCTGCAGCGCGAGTGCAAAGTCACTTTCATGTTTAACCAGATTCGCGTAGGTGAGAAGTACTCCCCGTGCCGCCGCAGCCACACCGTCGTGTACTGCGACGTGGCGAGAGTAAACTTTATAATCGAGGAGGCAAACCGGCAGCGGTTTCATGAATATCGCCCGGTCTGTGCATACAAGATGCATATCCGGGTCTTCAGTGACCGTGATATTCCTTCCAACCATGATGTGCCAATGGAAGGGGTGTAGACTACCGCGCCAACCGGCCAGCCAGAGATGCTTGTGGATGTCGTTTAACTTTGGAGCGAAGAGCTCTCGACAGAGAAACTCGTGGATGTCCGCGAGGTGGTCTATTGGGATGGCCTGTCCGGGAAGCCATTTACCACTCTCGTCGGTCTTCCCATAATCTAGCGGTGGGTCTTCCCAACCGACTTCAGGTGTAAACGGTGGCTCCTGGTACCGCGAGGAGGGTGGATATGTCATGGAGTGAGCGGATGCTCAAGGAGCTCCCAGAGCATAAATTGACGCTGGGTTAGGCGTCAAAAGCTGAGGAAGCCGCCTTGGTTTACGGATTGTGCTATTTGCAGCTGATGATAATCATCACCACCACCGCCTTGCAGACATCGCTAATCATGGAACACCCCAAACCACACCCCCATGATCATCCGAGTCGTTGGGTGGAACGATGAGTTACCGACGGAAGAAATGTGCATGTCGGCGAGGGGGGTTCATTAGAATGACCTATCAGGGTAGCCACCTGAAAATGTGGTGCACGGCCATAGTCCAAAAGTCATGCTCCCTTGCACCCGTACGTTATGGTAGCGGGAATCGGTCAGCACATCACTTAACTTTTCACGTTCGGCGTTTGAACTTCACCTCACTGCCCGAACGCCGAACCGGATGGCGCCACATGATAGATGAGTTGAGGGCGACTGTCAGAACAGCCCCCGGATAAATCAACGGTCTAGCTAGACGCCAGAGGCATGAAACCATCTTGATTCACAGATCGTGCCAATTTCATCTGTGATATATTGTCACTACTTACTTACAGTGCTGTCACATAGCACCTTTGGCCGTCATGGCATCCCGCGCGAATCGCTTCGTGCTCGGCTCATCAACTATGCACCAAGTATTCTCATTGTTATCTCAATGCTCCTGGTCCCCGGTCCTATAGCGTATTTATGGTGCCAACACGGCTCGTACTACGTCGGAATATGGGGCTACTTCCCGCTGGCCCTCCTTACCGCGATTCTCTGTATATACACCCCCTTCCTCTACTGGACATGCTCATCGAATCTGCATTCTCTGAAGTGCGTGGCGCCACCCAATTGTTTGATTCAATTAACGTGCTAATAGACCAGCCGACACGATCACGAAGATCTGCAGAGTGGCCTGTATTCTTTTTCACTTCGGCCTCTTCTCAGCATTTTGGAACAGCATTGTGCTAGCGGTGGGGCTAGTTTACAATCCACCTGAGTCCGAAACCTCTCCACACGCCAAGGGTTTTCTCTGCGCCATGACCACGCTGGGGTTGCTGTTTCTAATCCGCGGGGCGTACTACAACTGCCGTGTAAATTATTACGAAAAGGCTATCATGCGCGCGAACGCTGAGAGGTACGTCGGGGGATTCAGGAAGAGCACTGTGACATGAACATCCTTTATTTTTTTCCCCCAGGTACGGTAATCCAGTTCTTGTCTGCATCCCGGTCTTCAAAGTCTGCGGGCACTTCGTCCTCTACACCTCCACGCACAAATACGAACTACGTCTGGATCGTACTACCTCCTTCAAACCATACTTCCTACATCGCCCATTCGGTCCTTTCGAACAGAGCTCGGATGCTGCATCTCCGAAGTACCACCTTTGCATCTGCGGGTGGACATCATGCACGCATGGCGAAATCGTACAGGTTTTCAATGCTGCCATCCGGGAATTTGGCACTTACAATCGCCTGACGAATAACTGCAGAACATTTCTGCAGTGGGGGTGCATGGGCATATTGGATCTGACGTCAGTGTGGCATCAAGATATGCTGTTCCAGCAGATTGAGGTGCCCTTCCTGCTCGCGCGGATGGCTCTGTTGATGTACCGCTCCATTCTGAGAGAATTTTGTCGTTGGTTTTGGAGCATACGGTGGGGTCCAGGTGAATTTCCGCCATGCCGGAAGCAAGATCAGGTATTGATTACTTTATCTGCAGATTGGGAATCCAGCGTTCGTTATGAAGGTGATCATGTGGATTTGGCCGATCATGATGTTGACTTGAGGGACATACAAGCGACACTAAAAGTGCACATAGGGGATCAGTTTGCCCCTGGGTTGAATTGAAGTCACCAAACGGAAAGCATGAGTATTTTACTTTTTCATGAATTAAAAGTGGGGCGTGACAAGTGACCCAAAACATCGTAATGTTAGCGCACCGGTGGGGAGTCGAATCCCTACGTGTGAGTTCCACCAAATCGAAAGTGATTGCGTGCACCGTGCACAACCGGCGCATCTCAACACTAGTTCATTTCTACAAGATAGTTCGTCTTTGTGTTGGAATATTCCGGGCTGGACCGGAGTGGAGTAAAGAGCTCGCGGTTGTCGTCGGAAGCACGGACCGTCTCACGTAAGCTTTCCATGACGTTCCATCGCTTTACCTCTGTGTACGCTATGCGTTTGCCTCCGTACCACCATGTACCTATGAGGACAAACATTCATTTTGTTGCTGGTTTACTCCCCTCGTGCTCGCCAATCTTAGCATCACTGGGACAAATTCTAACACTTTGGTGGAAAACATTTGCAGGACGTATTTACGGGGTCCAGAGCAAGAGGTGAGCGATAGTAAAGTGGCTGACACAGACCTCCCTTTGTCGGTGACACATGCAGAGGGGGGGGGGGGGGGGGGTACGTAACTTTTGATCTGTGTTTTCTCAAGGGTTTCTGCTCGTCGAGGCATGTGCTTTTTTCGCGCTCCGAAGCAGGCAGTCGCTGTGCTATGTCAACACCACTGGTATGGTCCGATCTAGTAGGTTGCCGTCGGAGCCTGATATTCACGTTCTGTGGCTAATCCAGCCACCATTGGCTGTTGTGGCTGTGCGCAACAGCCCGGAACGTGAATATCAGGCATAGAGGCAACCAAACTTCAGCTGTTACACAGAAATCTTCCCCCAAGTTAGCAACCGCTTGCCTTTTGGGGCACTGGAATACCCAATAAGGCAACTCCGGCCCTGCAGGGCCCCGAATTTGCCTCCAAAAGCCACTTTGTGCGTTACAGGTTTACCAATTAGGCAACTTTTTGAGGCACCGTTATGTGTTATGGCTGCTACCATACAATTGTGTACAGTATAAGACATTTTCAATTTTGGAGCAGACTTCGGGCCGAGCACTGCCTGACCAAAACAAATATTAAATTAGCACACCACATAACTAATTTTATCCATCCTCCCGTTCTCCTCTACAAAATAACCTTTTTGACGACTCTCCTGGTGTCGGCTGCCAGCGGGCATGGTTGTAGCATGCAGAATATGTTGAGCTGGAGCGAATAACACAGGCAACCCGGTTATTTTAAGATTTATTTGGTCGGGCTGTGCTCGGCACGAACTCTGCTGTCTATCGTTTTCGATTTAGCTGGAAGTTCTCAGGCATACCGGGGTGCATCGTAATAACGTATCACTCGTGGAATCCCGCGTTTCTATAAATTGATGATAAAAAATTACATTCCGGTTTCAGATGTATTTGTTTCAAACCAACCATTAATTCGTCTCTGCAAGGGTCACGTCGCTTAGCATCGGCGACGGGGTCGTAGAGAAGTTAGGACTCACCAATTCAATCTATATCGTCACTCAATGGGCCAGAGCCCCGACTGCATCTCTTGCGGCTCAAGTGACGACTGCGGACAGACTCTCATACATGAGTTCAGTGTTTCCCCTTCTGAATTGGATGGTCCGGATATGCTGTTAGAGATCCCGCAGCAGCGGGAGGGAACATCCACGGGCACAGGATCGGTTCATAATCTCCCGCTAGTTTGATTGAAATCTCCGAGAACAGGGCCGATAGTTTCGGCCCAGCTAACAAATGCATTTCCTTGCGGATATTGCTTCTCGCCCTCATGTATATAAGGGGCTGATTTCAATACGGATAATTCACTCACAGAATGTTGACCATGTTCATCTCGAGCGCATATATAAAGGGCTGATTTCCATACGGATAATTCACTCACAGAATGTTGAACAAGTTCATCTCGAGCGCTCTGGACCCACTGTATGTGTTTGTGTGCCGCACAGTGACAATTGATCTAATACTTGTCATAGGAGCCCGCATGCCCGCCGCCGTGTGTATGTCTTTGTTGCTATCGTACGGTTTATGAGTCAACTTCTGATCCTCCCATGACAGGTACCCGCATGTATGATCCTGGATCGTGATTTTCCTTTTTCGGCTTATTCATCCTCACTTCAACAGGCACAGACGCTGAATTTTGCTGCGGATCACTCACCACTAGGTGCATTCCCAAAAAATATTGTGAGTTGACATCGTCGGAAGTCACTGCGTTGCTTCGGGAGGATTCTGTCCCAAAATCGGCTAGATGCGCCGACGAATGATTCAGCCAGAGCCTAGAGAAACGTGGGAAATGTGGTGTTACAGAAATTGTTTGCATGCGTGTAGCCACCACGATTTCCCGTAATCGTAAATCCCGTTATGATTCATGTTAGGCACGTTAGATTTCCCCGACGTAATAACATGACTATATCGGGCTGCAGCAGCCAATATGAAGTGAGTACTTGGACTGGCATACTCAAGCCTGGGAAGGAATGCTAGTATCGAGTCATGAACCACGCTTTGACGTTAGCTGCAAAGATGCGACGCGGTATACTCAGCATGACCCGGCAGATGGCGAGAAAGAAAAACGAACGAGTGCAGTGCGGCATGAAGCGTAGAATGTTGTATCTATCACCCGACTTCAGGTCCAGTGAATAAGTCTTGCCTAGGTACAAGCTTCGTTTTGGAACTGCGGATGACAATCGGCGGGCCCAATGTTCATTTTCCTGCGCCTGGGTGGTGACCATTGAGCCGATACTCCCACGTAGGAGCCCGCTGTGTGTTATGTATCATTACTAGCAGGGACCCGTGCTCCGCAACAGTAGTTGTGGTCTGACAGTCAAGAAAATAGCAATGCCTCAGCTGTTCCACTGAATCCCCAAAGCACTGAAGTACAGAAGTCAGGAGTTCAATGTTGTACTAATACACCACTCGTCGCCAACCTTCGGTTGGCTCCTCGTGGCTCCTGTGTCAGGTTTCAGAAGAATAAGGAAAATAGCAATGCCTCAGCTGTTCCACTGAATCCCTGAAGCATTGAAGTACAGAAGTCGGGAGCTCAATGTTGTATTCAAGTTGATACACCACTCATCGCCAACCTTTGGTTGGCTCCTCGTGGCTCCCGTGTCAGGTTTCAGATGGATATTTAAGAATGTTATACATTTCAGGCATTGAGAATGAGAATGCATGTTTGACTGGAGATCACGGTCAGAATTAGTTCGCCACTTGCTGCCAATCTTCGGTTAGCACCTCGTGGTTCCCGTGGCATTTTCCACGTCTCAACTGATTGACTGCTTATGTGTTACATATATTGAAAGAAACAGGGGACTCATTAATTTCAACATGGTAAATCAAAGAAAATTAGCAGGACACAGGCGCGACATTCTATCCCGATAACTTTCGCCCTGATGCCTTGAAAATCTGTCAATATTGAGGTCAAGGATTCTTCTGAGAGAGTCAGTCAAGTCTGTGTGTTGTGTTGGCATGCAGGCGCAGATGTTTGCAGCAGGTAACTCACCACAATCCGGATTTGCTGCAAGAGACTTTTGTGCCTTCTCTACTCGCCTCCGGAACCTCTGGGCCCGAGACCGAACAGTATGCGTAGAGTCCGATGATTGGTCCTTGCATAAAAGATCATGCTCCATCATGGCTGCCAATTCTCGCTGTCGTCGTGCTTTTTGAGCTTCAGATCGTCGGTAACTGGCCAATTCGGAAGTCTTGAACTCGTGAGTCGTAGTCTGGATCATATACAATTTAAATCACCTCTGGCTTGTAATTTTCCCGGGCTTCCTTCTCTCGACACCGTTTTTGGCCAAGTGAACGTCGACTCATGGAGTTTGAGGTCCTAATAATTGTTAAATTAGCAGATATCAAGAAGAGACTAAACCGTACGTGGGGGATCTCGGTCGCGTGTGGTTGTCGGCTATAAATATAAATAAAATCCGTGTAAATAGACAGCAATGAGGGATATCGTGTTGCTCACCTGAAGAACAAAGGGTTCTAGTTGCATTTGAGACTCTGCCTTCGGAAGTAGACGACGTAAGGGCTGCGCCATAGCGGAGAAGAGAGAAAGCGCGTCCAGTCACACCTTGTCACGTCCCATTCAGGATTGACGTGGGATTCCGCAGTCGTTGCATCAGCAGCTGACCCGTTGAGCAGCCAATCAGGTTATCGGAATGTTTATGTTGTCTTGTATCAGGGAGACACGTCCGCTCTCTTTTGTATAATAGATTGTGAGTCCATTCCTGCTGTGCACTTTCATCGCAGGTACCGTATAATTACGTTCAAATCGACAGCCACGGGCCACTGACCCCGGAATTTGATCAGGTCACGGAGGCCTCTCTCAAACCTCCCCGTAACAGACATGCCTAAAAAAAAAGACAAGAATTTCGTTCCGAATGGGGATCTATTGATTCATATTATGTTGGCCAAATCACTCCGATCAAAAACGGCACATGATCAGTTTGATGTCTCCGATATCCCTGTCCTATAGTCAAGGGGGCACCGGCATTCAAACCGGCGACAAAAGGCCGGTCGGTTGGTTCGGTCAGCCTCGAAAAAAAAATCTCAGACCCCAATTTTTTGGGCCTCAAAATGGTCTTTTGAACATTTCTTTTGCCCTATGATGTAGGAATTAATGTTTAACTGATGGTTGAATTGTTTTCGGGTTGGGAAGTCATCATGTGTCAATCACTGCATCAGTCGTGGTCTATTTGTCAAGAGTATGTACTTATTTTTTCTCCCAGAGACGCAACATTTTAGCTTGATCATGCATTATGCACATATTGAAACACTTTAGCACAATATTATGGTGTACTGCGTCTGCGAAACTCCTTTCGAACCACCTCCCGTGAATTAAAATAGGGGAATATTTCCTTATATGGGAATTCCCACGCGGTCAACGGTTGGTTGGTCCGCTGAAAAGGTCGCGAAAAAAAAAAACGGCCATGTATCCGTTTTTCAAATGCCGGTGCCCCCTTGGTCCTAGTGCCTCCGCTGGTCATCTTAACCAGTGTTGTATTGAATATAATGAAATGCCCGTCCCAAGCTCAAATCTCGGCCCAATCGGTCCGACCCGATATGGAACCTGATCGCATCAGAAGGCTCGATTTTCCTGTCGAGGTGCCTCCGGATGCCTCCGGCGTCATGAATCTTCTCTCGTTCGGGCCGCAGTTGGGTCATGTGACGTCGGATCGACTAACGGCGAAAGGATCCGAGGTCGGCGGATTTTTCGGTCTGGGTGCCTCCGGTTACCTCCAGCGAAGGGGGGGGGGACCTAGATTAATGCCACACCCCCTGTCTTTAATTGGCACATTTCTCATTCAAAACGGCTTGTTTCTGAGATCTAGATGGGGTATGGAAGAGCACTCTTGGGGCCTTGATATCCACAATGTTTACGAGCCATCGGCATTGATAGAACAAATCTACATTCATGCAAAATAACCTTTTGATGCAGACACTGATGCGGGCACAGGTGCAGACATGCAGGCACTTTTGATGCAGACAGAGTAAACCGATGCAGACCGAGGGCCTTTAGGTTATTTAGGGGAAAATGTGCGTTCAAGGGAGGGAAACAATAATTTCCGAATCAGCCATGGGAGAATCTGATCATGATGTCTAACCCCGTTGACGCAGCAACGAATTCAAAGCCAGAGTTCTTTCAAGAATAGGCTAGGCCGTGACGGGGCTGTGGGCGGAAGTCGGTATGCAGAGGACGACAGGGGAGCCAGAGGGGGGGCGGGAGTGGCGGGGGGCGAGGGGACAATGATACTGCAGGGGCGTGTAAGGGGGAGGTGGATCCGCCCGAAAAAAGGAGAGTTAAACGATAAATAAGAAAAGGAATGGGACGCAGGGAACGGAAAGTGTCGGGGCAAGGGCAGAAGCTAACACACAGAAGACGGAGGACGGAAGAGTGGAAAAGAGGCGAGGGATGACAACGGAGATGCAAGCAAGCCCAGGTGAAAGCGAGGGCCGGCTGAGATGGAAGGAGCACGGTGTGCGGCCCACGGAGAGGAAGCCAGGAAGGAAAAGAGAGGGGAGCTGGATAGTCCAACAGTAGGTGCCCAGCAGGGGAGGGAAGAGAGCAGAGGAAGAGGACCCCACTCAATGATAAAATACACGGCGCATATCCCCTGCTGCGTCTCGATTAGCGCTGCTGCATCGGTCTCCTCCACGCGCGACTCGGGTGTGCGGATCGTACATCACGGACTCGAACACACTTTTGACCTGCGCCGAGGGTGATTAGTGTCTGTGGAAGCAAGGGCGGGAGTATTGCAGAAGAAAACAGTTCGCCACTTTGCCTTCTGGTGTGCTCTGCCGCCGCCGCCCTCGATTTTGTGGCCCAGGTTCTTCGGTCACCAGGCCAGATTAAGCTCATTGGACTGGATCCGCGCCTGCACGGAGCAGAGTGGAGGGAAATTCAAAAAGCGTCAATGGAGGCAAGAGGGGCACGCACACGTGATTTGACACCACGGCTAAACAACACGTACAAACTCGCATTTGGTGCTAAGCAATAAATCGAGCCAGCGCTAAAAAAAGAAAGAAAATCGACAGCGAATACAATTCTTGCTCACCCTTCAAGTGAGTCTCATCTCAATACAGGTTACAAGTGCCCACTTCATAGAATCATAAGCAGCATTGATTGCTCTTCGAAATAAAGCCCTATAGTCGCAGGCTATCTACTTGCACGCCTTCAGAGACTCCACCGGTGCCGTCAGATTCTTTTGTTGGCCCACGCGGATCTTAATCGCGGTCCCGTTGCAGTGTTCCTGTCTGATCATAACTAGCTTGCTTTAGTAGCGGCCAAAGAAATTATGAGGCACGCACGGATACATCTGGGCACAGCCCCTAATTCCGTCCACAGCGAACGGGCCCGGGGTTTCCTGAAAGCGAATCGTGACACAGGCAGCCCCGGTCCAGTTGACCGGGATGGGGACGATGTTGCCTCCAACCATAGCGAGGAACGAGAGTTGAGTCTCACGGGCCTGAGGAGGTTGTCAGCAACGAATGAGTGGGGAGCCCGCAATTGGGCATACCGCAGCGGTTGCAGCAGTAGGGATGGACGCTGCGAGATTTGCCGCGCCCAGGGTGAACACAAATGCGGGGATGAATTTCATGCCCGACGGACGGGATGGGATAATGTAGGTAACAGGATGGGTGTTTCGTAGCACGCATTTATACCCGGCCTCGATTCAGCACGGTGCTCGAGGAATCGTGGTCTTACGATATTTAGGCGCAGATCGAGTCCAGCGCGCATTCGCCTTTCAAATTAGTATTGCAGCGGGGTTCTTCTCAAAGCTTTGACTCATCTAGAAGGGGTGCGAGCTCTGAGATTCCGTCTCACACGTCAGCTTTAATAAGGAGGGAGTCGACTTTGGAGATTAGTGGGAGTTGGAACCACCTTCCAGAACGATATATCCGTAGACCCCTGCTTCGACAATATTAATGCGACAGAATTCTCGGTCGCAGCTTCAACGGTGCCTCTTCTAGTGTCATTTGGAGATGAAATCCGAGGCTCGTTGCCAACCGCGCTACATGGGCATTTTTGCCCCGAAACATGTACTAAGACTTCGAGAACCTCATATTGGTTTTGGAATGCCCACCTCCTCACAAAAAATCCCACCCACCCACCTCCCCCCCATTGTGTTAGATACCCCTCCAAATAACGCTGTTTTTCCCTACAGACCAAATTGAACCAAATTCCACCCAAACAGTTCCGGATCGCGGTCAATGAATGACCTCGGTCCCGTCGGATATTGACTTTGGTAATTGCCTAGGTTGATTCCTACTAACGAAATACACTTCCTACTGCACGGCCAGCTCAGGCGCCCAATTATCGCGTCCTCCAGGATGATATTTTTATTGTGTTGAAAATATTCCTTTTTCAGTACTCCCGGTCTCACAGGCCTCTAAAAAGAAATTCCGCCACCCCAGAATTTTTCCACAGCCAAAAGCCATGGAATACCTTCAATTTAGATCCATATACTATACTAGTGTCTGCGGCCTCTGAAATGCGGAGCGCGTTGCATCAATTCCACCCCCTTAGAAGAGGGAACCCGGGCTCAGGTTCTCGGATCAGAATTATAGGAACAGTGGGATTTCGGACGGTTTTGGCCGTGCGGTGCCAATACAACACCAAACGTCCTGGGGATGTTGTTCCCCTGATTTTTCCGGACCCACCTGCACAGGTGCCAGCAGGGATTTAGGGGTCGACCAGATTGGGAATAAATGGGGGGGGGGCCATTTAGTAGAACATATCTCTAGGTGAAAAAAGTGGTGAAAAAGTTCAAATATTTTCCACATTTTTTTCAGTGAAAAACGGGTGAAATATAAAGGAAGTTTTTTGCCAGTACTTTGAGTGAAAAACTTGAAACGTTCAACCAGTGTGCCGTGCAAAATTCTACCTAGACTCTTTTGTTATTTGGGTTGAGATGAACATATTCACCGATGCATTTTGGAAGCTAAGTGAGACTTTTTCAGTGCTTAGGAATACTTTAAGTCTTCAGTGTTGCGAAATGCTGATGTATGCCATCAATATGTTGACACATGCACCTGATTGCAGGCCTATGCCATCTAAATGTTGGCAGGTGAATCAAAAATCTTGACATATGCTGCCTTTTTGGGGTCAAAAAATTGCCGGTTTTCAGATGTAAAGCCGATTTTTCTGATACTTTTGGACTCATTTTTCAGTTGTAGCAACGGCACCGGCAAGCATATGCTTGGATCAGAAACATTGTATACTTAGCCAGCCCCAAAGCACTTGATTTGAGCATGCTAGACACTAACTACGACACAGGGGGGTGTTGTATCAAGTATATTACTAGGAAACCATTTGCACAGACATGGTGGTACATAGTGTTTGGCGCAATTTGGCAAAAGCATGTCAATTTCCCCACGGTTGTCACACACCCGATCCGGGTTCAATACAACAATCGCGGAACTTCTCAATTGTATAGTAGGACCATGAAATATATTGTATATCACATTTTTTCAGGCAGTTTATTCAACAACTTTGTGGCTGGTTCTCTGAGCCTGACATAAATTTGGTAGAAGACGCTCGTTCGAGTCATCGTTTCGCTTGATCCAACGTTTTAGCGGGATTCAACCTCTTGATCGGTGCATGATTTAGTCTTATTTGGCACTTTGTCCTTTGAAGGCTGGCTTCATTAAATTACTAGAGGTATATTTCTGCTAGAGGTGTATAAAAGTTTTGAGGGCACTTAGGAATATTTGTTCAGTGGAGAGTTGGCCCATTTGCGAGAAGGTCTGGTTTATTCGATAAGGTACGAATATGCTAGGCAATAGCATGCATCAGGTGGAGAATTGAAAAGATAATATAAATAATGTATCATACACAAGGGGGGAAGACTCCACAATATACACAAGAATGAGTTCAACTTGCGTATTCCTGTGCGACTTTCTCTCATTCCTAAGTTGACAGCTATTTGTTCCTCATCGTCGGTCCCACGGCTGAACTGGTTTCGAAGTGAAGGAGACGACAAGAGCGTCATTGAGTGTATGTAGGCTATTCAGACCGTGGCGACATTGAATCTTAGAATCCGCCATTTGAAGCTCCGCATCGCCCTGAGTGCCACGTATGAGTCAGCAGGAGTGAAGCCCAATGCGTATTGGAAGCCTACCTGCCGGCCACTCAATCGAGGATGGGTATTCCCAGAGGCCATGCGGGCATCCCGACGTGCGAGCTCACGGTTGTCCCCTAGCCAGAGCCGGGGCTTTAGTTCAATATTCTGAGCCTGAGTCGAGGAAAGCCCACCAATGGTATTGAGCGTATACAGCAGCGAAATGGGGTAGAGCTTCCCGAGTCCGTGATTAACCGGCATGTGCCATAATATCAGTTTGGGGCCGAGAACTTGGGTGAGGATGAGGTCCGCCGTCGCGACGATTGCGGGGGGGATGGCCGCTTCGAACATTAGCAGCGTGAGTCTTTTGACGACGCTGGGAGGGGGATGAGCGTAAGTGAGACCATCGTTCACTATTCAACGCGGTTTGCGGGCTTACTTGGTCATCATTGTATCGCGCCTATACAATGCCGTAACCGTCCCGATGGTGATGAGTACATCCGCAACCGTGACCGAGATGAAATGGATCTACGACATTGATATCAGATATGAGAATCCTTTCAGGTGTATGTGCATGCGAATACTAACCAGAAACCACCTGAGCTTCTCCTTTGCCGCCGCCTTGGCAATGTAGTGCTCCGACATCCCACCCCCGACGACCCCGAGCAGCATCGCACAGACGATGAGGCCAGTATAGAAATAGTTTCTCGTCAGACGGAAGAACCTGTGGATCGGGGTTAGTGCTCGGGAAAGTTCGGGACATGCGATAGGGCGCCTACCTCACGGTGTAGAAGCTCTGCACTGTAAAGCCAATAATGCCAGTCTAGCAGACCGAGTCAGCCCAGCCATATGTAGTAGCCGCCAGTCAATAGCTTACCGTTAACGGTGTTCTATACCAAATAAATTCAATCAGCTCAACAATGCAAGCTCAGACCCCGAACTCAAACGTACATTCTATGGCACCAGGCCGTATAGAGCAAAGTCATTGCAACGTCCGGATTAGCAAAATGGACCACGCTTTGTTGCCAGACGAGTTTGACGACTAGCGTGGTCTATCCGGGCTCTTGTCCGTAAGGTGCTACTGCCGAATACTATCAGGACTCACCTTAAGCATCGACAGCACCATCACCCACGAGACAAGCATCGTGGTACGCGTCCAAAACTGCTCCTGGCGCCGCTGGTTGCGGAAATAATGTTCGGCTTGGCAGAATACAATTCCTGGAGCGAATTCAAGAGAGGTTTCAAAAAGGACAATGCGTACCCATTAGAAGGCATTCGATAGCCGCGCCGAGAACCTATGAATATACCATACTATTATCAACCGACAAACCAACTCGAGGTCAATTTAATGGCGCACCCATGTTCCCACTGATGTCACCCTGTTATCCACGAAGGCCTGTGCAGACGGGGACAGGTTGATCACGGATGCGGGAGCAGCAGCAAAGACGATTGCGCTCGGGTCCATGGGTTCTGAGAAGCGCAAGGAACAAGGGAAATAAAGAGCCTCAAGTATGAGTCTGGCAGGCAGACTATATAATCGAACAAGCGCTTGTACAACGCCAACTTCTGTATCACCCACAAATCGGCGCACTGCCGACAGAATCGATTCCCTATCCCAGTAATTACATAACTAACAGCCACATTCTTTGGATGCACTAAAACGGAATGGAGGATGTATTAGATGAACAACTTGATGTGTGACACGTTGCAGTCAGATGCGGCTGACATTAACTTGAAGTGTAGCACACTTTCATTGTCTCAATGGGGTGGTGCCACAGATACACTATAAAGCGAAAGCAGGTACCGCTGAGTACTGGCTGCATCGGATATTGGCCATGAAGACGACTGACTCCAAAAAAAACTGAAGATGCAATATCTAGCACGCGTGGATTGTCATCTTAACCACGGATGCATATCTCCGGACGTATATTTTCGAGAGCTCTGCGAAGTAGTGCGAAGTTCGGATCAATTTCCTCCATCAAATCCTCCTTGTCCACGACCAGTCCATGGTAGTTCCGCTATATACAGAAACGGACATAGTTCCTCTCTGAGTTCGACATTTCATCCCTGTACTTGGATACCTGCAGTACATCTCGCACTTTGCACGGGCCGCACTGAACAGCTCCTTGGAGCTAGCGGCGCAAGAAATGAAATGCTGGGCCAGAGATCTGATCTTGGCATCATCCAAGCTTCCATTCGCATGCCCCGACCTCGTGAATGCATCACCAGACTCTATTCTAGCATACGCGACATCTGTGCTGAAATGGATTCAAGGGGAAGTCAATTCATCGGACAAACTCTATCTAATTCAAGGCCACCTGCACCGCAAATTCGACGCTTACGGCACGACCTGTTCATGGTGAAGACACAGAAGCATCGGCAAGCATTGAATTCTCTTCTGATATTCGCTCCATTTACTTGCCGTCGAAGTTCTGCGATACAGATATCATATGCATCCACAAATTGAGCCCTCTCGACGTGTGTGTAGGTTCTGCAAAACTGAAGTCGAAGCTCCTGAGCATGCCCTGTCAGCATGCAACACCACTGTGGATGTCGTTGCACTTAGGACCGTCTTTTGGAAAACCTCGTCGGCTATGCACCAAACTTACTCTGTCTCATGGCTGAACTCGATAATGTCCAATTCTTCAAGGCTATGTTCTATGACCGCGCATCAATTGGTTCCGTGGGAAACTCCACATTCAAGTCCTTCAAGTGTTCTACGTGACACAGGTTTTAAGGATAGATGTTTGACAGGGACTGATTCTGTTCTATTACTTACGTGTCTGTTGTTTCTGTGTATTGGCCAGGTTCTATAGGGGGCAGGTAACTGACTCGTAAGCTCGGCTTACAAGGTACATAGAAGTCAGGGGGAAAGGTGCACATAGAACCTGTAACTAGTACACTCGGATACTTCCTGGCCCCAGTGTTCCTCAGCGGGACCGTGCCGTGTAATGCTACCTACCTACCTACCTACCTACCTACCTACCTACCTCTCTTCTGCCGCCGCCAGCTCATTCCCTATTACACCTCAAGCGCCACTTCCCGCGGACGAGGATCCCTACCTAACTTCAGGCATTCATTTTGTGAGCGCGTCAATCCTCGCCCGTTTAACGTCGTCCACCATGATAAAGATCCAGCGACGCGTGGTGCAGTTTTTGGCGCTCATCATCAACCGCCGCTATGTGGCGTCGTCGTGCACCCAAGCCTGGGAGTCAAGAAGCGAGGTAGGGAGGTAGGTGCGCATTCCTTTTTTTTTATTCCCACTTCGTACCGGTTTCAACACTACGCCCTGCGGCAGATGCAGCGCACCCGCCTCATGCGACTATCCCTGTCCATTAGATTCTTAGCTATATTATTTTATATCAGATTTTCGCAGTGAATTTATTTTTTAAAAACTGGAAACCAAGTCGAATGATGCGCTGCACGCATTAGTGGAGTGTCGCATATGTTTAATCCCGAACGGAATGCAGGTGTCACTCCTTATTTTTGGTCGAGGGTGTGAATGATTGGCAGTGACTGGTTAACAGAGTGATGGCAGAAGTCACTGAAACTGGCATGACATGCGACGGGATAGAGATTGCCGCTTCGCCACGAAGCAGGAATGCCATATGTCATTTTTGTGTCAAAAATACTATTGGCCAGGTTCCTACCGGCTCGGGATTCAGTGATTTTAGAGGGGCGGAGGCAAACAATAAATAACTGTCGTTCAATGGGCTCCAGGCACATCTTGGAAGTGCTTTACAAATTATCATTGAATGCGCCCCAGACACACAGCACACACCTCCCACGCACAGCTTTGGAAGTGCCTTGAGATTTGTTTCACGAAAATCTCCATCAACCGCCAAGATTGTTGCAAGATTACGTTTGATATTTTCAATCTGCCGAAAATTGTTGAACAGCATAGAGAGATTGCCAGGGTATCACACAATATTTTGCGTTCTTCTGGGCTGTTTAGAACTGTCACCTGAATGCTCGAAGGCAAGGCTTTTATTTAGCCGTGTACGGTACTAGTAGAATCTCAAATCAAATCCATCGCTCTCTTAACTTCTAGCTCTGTTCTGCTTTTGCATAGTAATCATTGATCAGATTGCCACCAAAATACTGCCAACTACAACAGAAATCGTATCGAGGGAGGAATTCTTATTACTCAGGCTGTATAAACGAAGTAATGAGCGTCCGAAAAGTAGAACCATTCAGGGCGCGACGAGATACATTTACACAATCAACTCAAAGCTTACTTTGGTCTCGAATTGGAGTTTGAATGCTGACCAAGTTGTATCTGGCGAGTAGAATCAGTGTCTTGTGTCGGCTGTTGCTACTCAGCACTTTGATGTGGTAGTCCAGCTACGTTGAGAGCTTTTTCGAAGGTAGAAGATCCCTACTTAATAATGGTGAAAGTGTAAAAGAAAATATCAGCAATTGCAGCTGAAGTGAGGGAAGAGTGGAAAGAAGCGATATCGTCTGGTGCTGAAGGAGAGGTGTCACTGTGAGGCGATGAGCACCGCTCACCGCTACGCACAATCCGCACTATTCCGATCACGCTACGTCCGCACTACCCAATTTGGATCTTCTATTCCGTCACTCCTGTACATTCCTGCTGCTATGTTACTTGTATTCTCACGTGCCGCCACATGCCCGCGCCCGCGTTTGCTTTGATTTATCATATTACGCATCTACCCCCTAGCTTACTCATTTGTTTCAATTTCCCCATTTTTCAGAAAAGCGCAAGGCTCACGAGGCACCGGAAGGGGATAAGCCAAGGATAAGCTCAAATTGCAAAAGGTCGCTGAAGGCCCTGCCACCGCCGGTGCAGCGACGGGTGCTAACGGAAAGGTCGCTTCTCACGCTGAGCGCGCTGATTGATGCGGCGGGCATAAGCTAAAAGTTAGGCAGCGACGGACCAGACCAACAAACGCGGCGCAAGATGTCGGGAATAGGGCTGCCGCCCGTGACCGTTGCGATGGTTCCACGGCACCTGTCGACGGGGTGCCGTGCCCGTTCCGTCAGCCATTTTTACTCGACCTCAACGCCACGGTCGCGGTACGGGTTCGCAGTGTTACGGCCCGTTGAAAAACGGCCGTCACGGCCGTTCAACGGCGTAATTTTTATTGCAATTAGAAACATTTTTCCAGGTGTGGTTCTGGTCCAGGAAGGACATCTGGGTGTTCTAATATGTTACTATTTCATTATTTATATATTCTCTTCCCTCCAGTCCTCACAATACAAAGTCTTTGCACCATCGCGGCAATTGCCGTAATTGTGATGGCAATGTCCAACTAAGTTCATTCAACTTCAACTACCTGTCGGCGGCAATTTTCCCCCCTCTCTTAGACAAATGGCTGTCCGTTAAATATCTCCTTGCATTCTTTGGGCTTTTGGGTTGTGATGATGAGGTGGGGATACTCACTGATTCAGTTGAATTCAGTTGAGAAGCTTTCTTGGTGCTTAACATTGGCTTAACGGTCGGTATATGTGTTCACTTGTATTATGCTGCGACAAAAAAAACTTGGGAAGTACGTTAAAGCTCACTTCTGCACGTAAAATGGCTCAAACAAACTATTCTCAACCCGTGGGCCAGTCACAACCCGTTACGGCCGTGCCGTTGACCGTACCGTCCCGTGAGGACCTCTCTCACCCATGCAACGGGCCGTTGTTCGACGGCCCGTTGCCGTGGAGTAGCCGTTGAATCGACGGCCGTTGCCGTCACGGCAACGGGCGGCAGCCCTAGTCGGGAATAAGCCTACGGGACCGGACAGAAGGGCTGAAAGATCGTGAACGAGGGCTAGATCTAGGCCATATTGTAAATACAAGTGCTACGATGTTTATTAAACAAAGCTCAAGTGAAGCCAAGCAAGGTCACAGACTGCGCGAAGCGCAGGCGCCTAGTAGGATACCAGCATTTGAATATTACGTATTGTGCTTGACACGTCGCGCATACGTGCACGTGGCGCATCACCAAATATGTCGGACCCTTCAAAGCGGCTTGTAAGCCGCTTATAAGGGCCACAAGTGCTTAAAAGCCTCGGGTTGCCTTGTACCATGCCTACAAGCACCTTTGATTCGTCCGTTAATTTTCTAGTGTCCTTTGAAGCCGTGTTTGGGCTTGACAGACTTTTAAGGACTTTTGGCGCTTGCAAGGGCTCATGTAGCCTTACAGTTCCATTTTGGTCCCTTCTGCTCGTTCCACGCCAATCCAATAATGAGAAGAGAAACTGCATTCATTCACAACAAAATTACAACAGCATGGACAATACTATCTATACGCGACAGGTGGGAGCAAATTTCCTGCAGCGAATATGAGCGAGATCCAGAACGGGAAAGGGGCGAACATACTGATTTCGAAGTTCGGGTGCGAATAGTACTTGAAGACACATTTTCAGCGGTGAGCCACGATTGCGAGATTTCACTCACCAAATATGAAATTCTAGCGATCGGATCTTAAAAACAAAATCGTCAGTTTGACCAATGCGGAAGCGAGGGCGAACCTACTGGAAAGGAGCGTGGAGGAAGGCCAGCGGGAGTACTGTGGCAAGTTCTTTTAGCGCAACCGAATAGGGCATTCATACCACACTCACCAGATTGATAGATTGATTGATACAGACAGCATTATTATCTCGAAGTTAAGATGAGAAAAATAATAGCGGAGAAAAAAGGAACCTACTGAGACTGCGAGGGTGCTGAAGAATTCGGACTAATACTGAAAGATTGTTAGCATAGATCATGAATGTATGTCGCCGCTCACCAAAGGTTTTGGCGATACAGCAATTTACTAAAAATGATCATAAATTAGTGCGTGGGCGAGAGTTGAGATGAAAGCTCACTCTAGCAAAGCGAGAGCAGCAAAACGAGAGCAGGAGCATTGGGAACCGAAAGCAGGAAAACGAGAGTGGGATGCGAACGCAGCAGCAGATGAAGGCCTAGGTTACCATCAGTCCAAGAAGCTCACCCAAGCAAAAGACGTACAGGGTTAGGATCGGTTTGCGCGCGCTCCGCGGCCAGCGATGATCGCAGCAGTGTCGTCATCGTCGTCGTCGTCGTCGTCGTCTGACCCCTCCTCGCAGACGTCCGCTCCCCCAGCAGACCCAAACACCCCTCTGGTATTGAGAGGTAAGTGAAGAAACACGAACAAAATCAATCGTGTACTGTTGATACCATTGTAAGGTGTCGATTGTCCACGGGTCATTAGGGTCTTCAAAGAGTTTGACGATCTTGTTGAACATTTTGACAACACTAAACGACCCGTCCTTGTCGGTCCAATCCGATGTAGAGATCATTGTGCGTGCCTAGGGTTTGGCCCGAGCGTCATCAGTAACTGTGTATGGGCTTGAATGAAGAGACGAAGGCTACCTGCGTGCACGAGTATGCAATCATCTCCCTCGTAATGGAGAACGACCCATGGGAACGGGCATTGCACATCTTGGGGATTTGTTTAGCGCCAAAGAGCGCCGAGCCCGGCGCGGTCCAGATGTGACGCGTAATCTAATACAAATGGTGAGTTGAAGAAGCTGCCGCTGGAAGGGAAAGTACTTGCGCGTAAAAGAAAATGGCTACGAAAATGTCCCTTCTGCGGGTCGTCTGGGTCGAAGGAGCCGTCTGCATAGAAACAAGAAGGAAACTTCTTGCTGGTGATCTCGAGAGTCCCGTTCAAGACATTGTGAAGCGTCCTGGAGCGTGCAAGCCTTAAAAAAGATGGATATATGCGTCATTGTGAGACATACCTTTCAGCTATTGTTGGCCTCGCATCTCCTTCTTGCTGCGTCGGGCCCGATGTGTGTAGCTTCATTCGAATAGGCCAGGGACAGATGAAGTCGCGTAGCATGGGATGGTTGACGCCGCGACCTGACTTGCACCCGCCAGTCGAGATGACAGGTATAATAGCCTGCATCGTGTCAGCAAGAAGGTAATGCAACTGAGATTTGAGGAGAGCGGTGTCGTTTTGCCGTGCACTTCGAGACGCCGTTCGAAACTGTGGCAGAAGTGGCAGTGAATGAACTGATATTAGATAAAATAGTGGGGAACGCACAATATGGACCACACGCTCCCATTGATCAGCAATGTAGAATTCCTTCAGCACATCGAGCGTCGTCGGGCAATTAGAGATCATCAGGTCAAAAGCCTTCGCGTGCAGTGTTTGCGCAGCCAGCTCCCTGGAGGCAGACATCAGTTAAAAAGAACAAGACATTAGGATAAGTTCTCAGACGTGCACATAGTGACAATGACTATATTGAATAAATACTGTACCTAAAAGAACAAGACATTAGGATAAGTTCTAGTCCAACAGTAAGTACGGTAGACAATATATGTAAGTATCCGACATACCTCAGACGTGCACATAGTGACAACGACTGAGGAAAGCGGGACGTGCGGCGCACATCCTTGATGTCCGTGGCAATCACATGGGATCTGCCCGAAACCCCGTTAGGGAATCGCGTCAAAGAACGCGTCGAGGAGAGCCGCGCTGCGGTCGGAGAGCACCACAGATGGGTGAATTCCAATATCAGTCAGCCTTGCAAACATTTACAAGAACAGCAACGACTCACTGAGGAGGAATAGAGATCGAGTTTGCTGCTGTCGCCGCGGGAGGAGCCCAGTGCGCCTGCGACCCGTAGTGGAGGACGAGGGTAACATCCAGAAATGGGTTGACCCCCCGTGTGAGGAACTTGGCGACGGACTGAAGCTGAGCAAGGGATCCCTTCGTTTCCCTGATTTACGATGAGAGTGTATCATGCTTGATCTCTGCAAGACGTACAGTGGTTGACGCTTGGCGCGCTTCTGCGCAGGCTTGGCCGTCTCCCCCAGGGTCGACATGATCTCCTCATACTTGCGCTTTGCCGCGTTGGGGGCAGGGTCGGGGGCGACGGTGGGGGCGGGGGCGAGAGCGGTGGGGGTGGCAGGGGCGGGGGCAGGGGAAACTATGGACATTATGCCCGACAAAGGAGGATGGGGGGAGATGGCGGTCGCGGACAAGAAGCGCACTGGGGCGTCAGAACTTTTAAAGTCCGATTCGCGATCACGTGTATGTCTGATCCCCAACAAATCTCGCGTTTGCGACTCAGAATCAAGAACAATCGAGCCGTTTTCAAGGCTTATGTATTTTAAATAAAGTTTTAAAGGTCGTCATACCCCGCAAAATCACGGATTTGTTCGTCTGTCTGGGGAGTCGCCTCGTCCTCGTCCTCTTCCCCTTCTTCTCTTCCTCTTCCTCCTCTTCTTCCTCCTCCTCCTCTTTCTCGTCGTCATCCCTCTCCTCCTCTTCGCCATCCTCGATTGCCTCAGAGTCGCTGTCCTCCATACCAACATCTGGTCTCACCTCTTCAATTTCACCCTCCAGACTGTCGTCGACATCCATCTCATCATCTGACTCGAGGTCGGCCTCCACCGCAACACCAGCCTCCGCTGGATTCCCGTCTACTCGTTTATGCCCGATACCCGACCCGAAAAATCTCATAAACATATCGCGGTCAACAAAACTAGAAAAGGTTATTAAGAATACGAAGAAAGACATGAGAAGCGAGATAAAATACCAGTTGATATAATAATAGTTATAATCCTCGTCGTTTTCACCGTCGAAATGTCGTGCGACCGATGGCCCTAACAGCGCGGTGGTACGTCCATGTGCGAAGGCTGGAATTATGTGCGCTGCCCGAATAACCTCTGCAGGGTCGAGGAATCCAAATGCGCCGCTGTCTGGTTTGTTCGCATCAAGGAACCCGACACGGTGAAGACGTTTGTATTTCCATCCCGCGCGGTAGCTCAGATCACGTCCAAACCAGCACACCCAGAGAAATTCCATCCGCTGGACCTTTCCGCCGGTTTTTGATTTACTTCCAATGTGGCGCACTTCTGCGTGGAAGATACCCAAGATGCGCCCGTACCAGTATGGGTGCGACATCGATTCCTCCTCGTCTTCGCGTGCAAGAACCATAAAGTCGGGATGTGTCCGCGTATTAAGGGTGTCTTGGTCCCGCAGCACATCATAGGTAGTATAATTTACGCGCATTATCTTGTGTGTATAGAGGCGCTCCCGGACGATGGTAACATCGGCAAGGTCTTGCATGGAGAACTGTGTCTCGTCTCCATCATACGGTATCTCCAGTAAGCGGGCTAAGAGATGCGACTTGAGATTTGGGAGCCAGTTCTATCGAGGGGAGTGAGAATACGAAAAGAAGTACATGTTAAAAAATACCTTGACAGCGGGGTCATCTGGGAATTTCTGCGCCAATTCAAAAATATGCAGGTGGGTTCGTTTTGACTCAGAGATATGGTGGTGCTGACGGGGAGGAGTTGGCGGAAGAGTGTCGTCTTTGGGATCAAATACGCTCTGGGTGGGAGTGGGATTCTGGACAGCTGCTGGTGGCGGAGGCTGAACTGGTGATTGTACGGCAGGAGCTTGCTCGGCAGGAGGTTCATTCAACCCGACCTCAGATACGGCCTTTGCTGCGTCCATCTGTCGATTCATGGCACGCAGAAGCCGCTGGCGCCGTTCTTGACGTGCAATTTGACGCTCAAACCCACGCTTATTGGTCCTCGCATAAAATTTCTTCGCAAGACGGTGCACCAATTCACCCTAGATATCAAGTTTAGTACAATTTGGGAAATAAATGAACAACGGCTCACAATCTGCGTGGAGTAAGAGTCAGTAGTTCCAAACTCTTCTATGGTATCTGCGTAGTCCCCCTATGAGTGCCATTTATAGGTGGAGATATTCCACGCCTTCCGTTTTTTTGATGTGACTTTTGATGTGCTTTTGCCCGCGTTCTTCTTCGCAAGTCGGCGAGCCCGGCGATTTTGCACCATGGGTAGCTCATAGGTGACGTAGGCCTCGCATGTGGTGCGGAGAAACTTCCGTGCTTGGGATCCAAGCTCAGTGGTGACGCTGCGGAATGCGCATATCGTCGCACTGCTGTGCATACGGAGTTTGGCATAGGCGTGCCAGGTGGCAAACGTGAACAACAACCCGAGAACGATGGTATTGTGGGGCTCTGGGAGAAGCCCTTCAAACGCTGGGATGGCACACTAAGAAAGTATTAAATAAAAAGCTGCAATGATTGCCGAAACTCATAGGCTTACTTGGAGAATGTCTTCAAAGTCCCTTGCGGCGAGCTTTTTCATTTCGGAAGCATTGGCATGGAATCGACGAATAGTTGCACGTCCGAACGTTGGTGTTTTGTAGAACCTTCATAAATATTAGTAGAAATTTGTCAGAGGGCACATGAGCCTACCGATCATCCAATTTTGTGACGGCCACATCAGGATCATAGGCATAGAGAACACGGACAAGATGTGAGAAGAGCGACTTGACACCTCCGAGCTCTACTTCGTGGAGGAGGTCGGGTACAAACATCGTGAAAAAATTGAATCCGTGATCGGCTAGTTTCGAGAACGCATTCTACAGTAAAGATTAAGAGTCAAGACGAGGGGGGAGGTGAACGTGGACATTACCCGAGTAGGGACCCAAGATTTCTCCTTGAGCTTCGCACCAACGGCGGCGCCTGTAACAAGACATCCCTTCTCAAAAATAAATCTACGAACAACTTCAATTATTCTGCGAAAGAAGCCGTCATCCTTGCGTATGTTTTGGGCGGCGCTTCATGTCAGCCTTTGTGCCCATCTCAGCAATCTGAGACTTCTGTACGTAGCAGCGGGGGCAAGGACATCCACCGAAATATTTGATTGTTGCGAGAAGAACCCTAGATGCAATGAGGGAGAGACTGAACAAAGAAATGCCGTGAACATACTTTTCTGGGTAGTCGGCGCCATATGTAAAGAATCGGGGAAATACGAGTCGTTCTACTCCATCGTAGCACCTCACAATAATTCCGTGGACGTATGCATGAATGAACTCAGGGCATAAAAGTAAATCCCAAATTGCATGCATGAGTTCTCGCTTGAGATGTGCCAAAATATCTGCGGAAGGAGCCGAGCCAAAGTTGTTGCGATAGAATTCTTTTATCGAGCCTGGCAACTAATACCGGAATCAGATCACAAAGTCAATCCAATACTGGAATACAAACCGACGGAAAATAGGCCTGATGATGCCATGCATTCGCAGTTGGCTTCGCACGTGTATACTTGGACTGGTTTCCAAAGAATGTATATAAAGGCCAGAGAGAGGCGAGGCCAAAGTTGGCAAGATGAGTGGAGTCGGACCAAAACATGTACGCGGCGATGATGGTCTCCAGATTTGGTCGGGTGGGGTCCCGCGGGAGAGCGTTATGCTGGCGCAGCATTGACGGGGATGTATAAATTTCGCCCATAACGACTTGGTGGCCGTCTGGAAGCTCCGGCAGTCCATTACTGTCCAGTGGTTGGTCGACAGGCTCCAGGCGAATATCAGAGCCATTGGGATCCAAATTTGGATCCAAACGGTACTCGAACGGGGTAATATGGTATTCCATAAACGCTGGGCTTTGAAAGGCCTCAACCATTACGTCCAGAAGGGGTCGATAAATGAGGCCCGGAACTTCGAATTCCTGCGCATTGGCCTCCGGAACACAGACTTTGTGTGCGGGGAGTTTTAATTTTACTGACGCGGTCTTCCAGCCATCCGGCAGTGGATTGTCAATATCCGCAACGCTGTCGTCAAGTCTCTTGTTCTCCCTCGCAGCACTAAACCCCTTTAAATCTGCTGGATCAAAGTCCTCCGCAAGTAGCACATCGTGAACAAGAGCGTCGAGGTCTGCAATGGACTTGAGATTGGATCCAAGGTGGAACCAACTCATCAGGCGGGCTACCGTTGCGCTCAGGAAAGGGTAAAATGCTGGAGTCGGGGTGGTGGCGGCGGTGGCTGATTTTTGGGGGATAAGGAGATCTGACGAACGGCAGAGATCGTCGAGAGAAATTGAGTTGTCTGGATCATGAGTAGGGTGATGTGGGTAGACTTTATAGAGCCCGTGTGCATTGGGTTCTGTTTTTACCCATTTACGAGGGGGTGCAGTATTAGCAGACTGTTCAACGGGATTTTCACTCGGCTGGGGTGGTTCTGGAACATCAACAGGAGTCGGTGGTTCGGGTGGTTCATCGCGATACCGTGCGGGGAGACGGATACGGCGGGCGGGACGGCCGCTGGGCCTTGGCGGTATCGGACTCGGCGGCGAGGGGATGGCGGGTGATGGTGCACGGTCATTATCCTATTAGCGTTGAGTAAATAAATCGAAAAAAAAAAATTGAGAGAGAATCTTACGGCCATAGTTTCGTCAGTGTGAGTCTGAGGTACCTCAGCTGCTGTTTTTGCCGTCGTCACAGCGTGCTCAACGCCCGTAGAATGTTGCGCCTTTATGCCTGGACATTTTGCTCGATGCATAGTCATACTGCGCCCCGCCGCGAATGTACCTCCGCAAGGATAACAGCAAGGCATTATTAACAATAGGATAAAGTAGCTCAAGAAAGCGATAGCAATTTTTTTCATAGAAGCCGGCAACGGCAGCTCAGAGAAAGGCGGTAGTAGGAGCCAGAAGATACAAGTCGACTAATTCAGTCGTAGAATGTTGACGACGAAGCCTGAAAAAAGCGCGTGGCGTCTGAGTTTGACCTGAGCGAAGAGCGAGAACGCAGAAAGCGGCTGGTCTGGGGCGGAACTGGTGGTGGCGGGTAAGGCTTGGCGTTACCTTGAAAGCCCCTTAAAAGTTTGCTGAAAGTCTCGATGGTGCTGATCGAGCGAGACCAAGGCGCGAAGAGGGCTTGCAAGATGCTTGTAAGACGCGTCCAAGCCTGATCGGTGATTGCCGAGGTCACGGGGTCCTTAGAAGTGTCCGACATACTGTACTATTTCGCTCAATTCTCCCGGGCTGTGACCTGTGACCCGCCGATTCGAACTTTAGATTTCGAAAATCCACCGCGCAGGCCGTGACATCATTTTTTTTTTTCGAAAATCTGGCCAACTGTAGCGGAAACATCCACCACGCATTCAGGCGGCTTTCTTGTGCCTTACAATGCAGTGAAGAAACTAAAAATCGACATACTCGGCAAATCCGGAGAAATATTTGATGTAGTCTCCCTGAGTAGATAGTTTCAACTTTCGTGCCTCAAGATCTCTATGTGATGTCTGCTTTTTGACGCGTGACCCTTAACGGTTGGTTGTTTTCACACTCCGCTCGATTTCCCCTCTTAGCGGGGTTTTAAATTTGCTCAAAGATGTTTCCTCGGGCTCTCTATGAATACGTTTGTGAGGGCCTCAATCTCTTGCATGAGCACGCATACAACATGTATCAACATGTGGGCCAAAACCCTGCCCTCCGAAACCTCCTTAAAGGTCCGAAATTGCCCAATCTTGTTTTCAGAACGATTTGGTCTGCTTCCACTCAGTAATCGGACTACGGGCTAATATATGCACCCATAATTTACAAAAAACAAGTCCTGATGGCTTTGGACTCCAAAATTTGGGTCCTATGTTTTCTAATGGGTCTCTAGGGCGTACTCTGTTCTCCAAATAACTCAAAAGCCGGTAGTACGTGCACCAAACAGCGAAGAATATCTCTACGAACGTTTCCGGTGAATAACTATCGTATTTATGGTGGATTTTTCCTGCTAGGCCGTCTTGAGGCTCTCAAGACAATTATTTTATTGATTACTTTGATTTTTCTGAGTACCGCTTCAAATTGATCTGTAAAAATCCCAATTTGATCTCAGATGCACAATAGCTACTAAATATGTTGTATATCATCTTCTCTTGCTCATTTGACGCGTGAATACGGTGTGCCAACGTGTCTAATTGACGCGTTAATGGGACAAATGTCAACCACACGTGATGAAAGCGGAGTTTGAAAATGACCAACCGTTAAGACAGGCCCGGGAAAAAGCAGACGTCAGATACGGAATATCCTGAGGCACGAAGGTTCGAGTGCAGTATCTACTGTGCCTCGGGGAGACTAATTTGATGCGAATTTGAGCAAAATTTTGAGGCTCATTGGTGCCACTTCTGGACTGTATTACATCTAACTAAAATACGAGTGATCTCACTTGATTTCAATGTGTAAATAACTGGACTTTCAGCTCAATATGGGGTCAGAAGCACTTTGCGCACTCGCGCACGCAAAAATTGCATTTTGGGGGCGTTGTCGGAGAGATTTTGTGACTTTTGGGGCACATTCGAAAATCGCCTCGGTGACCTGTGACCACCCAAAATTCTTCGAAAATTTTGGCCCCTGTGACGCGTGACAGGAGAATTGAGCGAAATAGTACAATATTTGGTGATGCGTATCGCGTCGAATCTTCGACAGTTTGACTTTGTTCTGCGAGAAGCTGCACGCTCATCAATTACTGCTACAGGCCAGGACAGGATGCCCATGCACACCTCAATTCTCACTGGGCAACATTGGATCGATGAGCTACTGAAGGGTACAATCATTTCACTGTACCCTGGATTCTCAAGGGATCCCAAACAGGGCCTAATTTGCCTTATAAAACAGACAGGGAAACCCCCAAATTGGAGGGTTGATTTACCTTACTGCGAACGTAGTTATAGGGGGTCTGACAAGCATCCTTGCGGTAGAAATTCGGAGTTATGTACAAGCTTACGCACACCGGGATTTACGGTCCGCACTCCGTATATATAGCTTACGCGCCGCCACGTTCCTTTCATCCGTTCGCCTACGTACCCCCATTGTCTGTACCACTAGGCCAATCGCCCTTTGTTGTTACTACTACTCGGTCCACCTCCGAGCGAATAAAAGTCCAGCACTTGCAAGCATCGCCTGTGCATCCTCTCGTGCTCAAGGCATTTAAGCCTAACAGTGATAAACTACGACATCTAGGAAAATACTCCCAATGGTGAGCCTAGCCGTGAAGGAATGTGATTCCCAAATAAATATTTGATTAGCCCAACTCGGATAACCTAACCCGCGCACATTCCTTGCTCAAAGAAAGCAAGGTTGCCTGCTCCATTTCAGATCTCGATACTGTAATAGATCTCCTCTCTCAGGCTGCTCACGCTCTACTTCCATCCCATCCAAATCTACCGGAATGTTTGAATCACTTCGCCGCTGTGTTGATCGCCCGCTTCAGCATTAGCGAAGATTTGAATGATGTCCGTAAAGCGATTGGTTTTCGCTGCGGCGCACTCGGTGGTGACATCCGTGATCTCATTGAACCCAATGTGCGTGGAACTCGATAGTTTATCTTTGGTAGGGTGGATTATTGATGTCTCAAGTAAACAGATTATCGCATCTAGCCCAAATTCTCCAGCTCCACAAGAACTACTATCGTCTGCCTATCAACTCCTTTCCCAATTCCGAAGATCCCTCGATGCACCAAAAATATCAACGGCAATTTTCCTTTACGAGAAGGTGAAAGCAAAACAAGCTATAACACACCCCGATCGCTGGAACACACAGCGTGCGCTAGCCGAAGCCTTGCTCACGCGTTATCGAGCGACTGGGAAAAAGAAAGACTTGCACAATGGGACAATGCTCCTGCGCGAACAGCATTTGTTCGAATCTGGATATCTTGCCACACTTTGTGCTGCGATTCTCATGCAGCCGGGACCTCGGCCAGCTAGAGAGGTTGCGCTGCTACTTGAAGCTGCAGGACCAGATGATCCCGTTGCACGATCTTTGGCTTGGGAGGGGCTTAGCAATTTTGCTGGCAAGTCACCTTCCGGGAGCCACTCGTCGCATGGTCGACATCACTCTCCTAGGGAGGAGGAGGATGAAGTAGACGACGGAGTTATCGTACCGTTGAACATGGTCCAGAAACACAATCGGAATCAAAATCTCGGAGATATGGCGCTTGAGTTGGAGGGTCAGTTTGAAGAGTATGGTCAGATTCGTTTTCTCGACGAGGCCATCAAACTACGCCGAAAGGCATTGCAATCCGCTTCGCGTCGCGCCCGAGATCTGCACCTTGACAGTCTTGCCACTACACTCCAAACTCGATTCGAGGCGGTCGGGGATCAGAAGGATATCGACGAAACGGTTGATCTGAACCGAAAAGCTCTTTCCATTCGCGTTGGTGCACACCATAATCGCGACATATCCCTCCTGAACCTTGCCAATGCGCTCCTTTCACGTTTTGATTGCCTTGGAAATCGAGAAGACATCGATGAGGCTATCGAGCTACTTCAAAAATTGGTGTATATGCAGCCTTCATCTCACCTCAATCGTCTCGGATGTCTGAACAGTCTCGCTGTTGCGCTTCAGACCAGATTTAACAATTTCGGTGTCGTGAAGGACATGATGGAAGCAATTCAAATGTTCCGGGACGCGCTGGCGATACGCTCATCAACCGATCCACACCGGGCTGACAGTCTTAGTAACCTAGCAATTGCACTTCGAACTCGATCCGAGCGGAGTGGTGATGTTGAGGACATGAAAGAGGCCGTCGCTTTGCACCAAGAGGCACTTTCTATTACTCCCGTTGGCCATCCCGATCGAGGCCACGCTCTGAACCAACTCGCTAGCTCGATTCTGGATCAGTTCCGGATTTCGGGAGACTCCGCAGAGATTGACGAGTCAGTGAAACTACATCGAAAAGCACTTGCCCTTTATTCACCTGACGATCCTGAATGTGGAAGCGTACTCGATGACTTGGCCAATGCGCTATGGACGCGATATTTCCAAGGCAACAATCCTCGCGATATTAACGAATCCGTGGAGTTGCATCGACGAAGTCTGGCTCTTTACCCTGATCCTCATACCAGTCGTGGTGGGCGGCTTCATAATCTTGCTGTGTCTCTGCAAACCCGATATGAGAATCTCGGAGACCCACATGACATTACTGAGGCAATTGAACTTCATCGAGAAGCATTGCTTCTTCACGCTGCACCTCATCCTGATCGTCCCCAAAGCTTCACAAATCTCGCAGATGCGTTGAAAACTCGTTTCGATGACACGGGGGATCAAAAGGATATTGATGAATCGATCCGTCTTCATCGGGAATCCATACAGCTTCAGCCTTCCGACAAAGTACAAGCGTCTATTTCTAATGGTCTAGCCAATGCTATTCTCTCTCGGTTTGAGAAATGGCGCGATTCACAGGATATCGTCGAAATCATCCAAATTTATCGGGACAGTCTCGCACTTTGTCCTGCTCCAAACCCTAATCGTGGCAGTTGCCTTAATCACCTCGCAAATGCCCTTTGTACAAGTTTCCACCACGGAGACGATATTAGCCACTTAGAGGAAGCAATAAACCTACATCGGGAGGCAGTAGCGGCCTATTCCCCCTCACACACAAATCACGGTTCAGCTCTCAACGATCTTGCCGTAGCCCTTCGAACACGCTATCGAAAATTGCACAATTTTGATGATATTGAAGAGGTTATTGAACTTCATCGAACTGCGCTTGTCCTTCGCCCCGTACCCCATCCTGCTCGAGCTACTTCTCTTAGCAATCTGGCCAACGCATTGTTTGATCTACATGGTGATCTGGAAGACATAGAGGAGGCGATCTCGTTGCATCGTGAAGCTCTGGAACTTCATCCGGCTCCGTATGCAGATCGAGCCCAGTGGCTCAACAATCTCGCCCACTGTCTCGAGTCTGCCTATATCTACCAAAAGGATGAGATGTACTTGCAGCAATCCATGGCGACTTTCAAAGAAGCTGCTACATACTCATCCGCGCCTCCAATTACTCGTTTCGGCTATGCAACTTATTGGGCAAATATTGCGACCAAGCATCCTCAAACCCAGACATCTGCCCTGGAGGCATATCAAATTGCGATTGATATACTTCCTCAACTCGCAGCACTGAGCCTAGATGTTCGTTCTTGGCATCAAATTCTTACTACCATTGCAAGCTCCGCCATTGGTGCAGGAGCCGCCAACTGCGCCATTTCCCTCAGGAATCCCGGGCTCGCAGTTGAATTTCTTGAAGCCAGCCGGTCAGTATTTTGGACCCAGGCACTTCGGCTGCGCACTCCTCTGGACGATTTACGAGCTATCTCAAACAATTCAACGCAAGTCGTGGAGACAGTGGCCTTAAAGTGCACCGTCTGATCGGGACAATGGAAGTTCTGGACCCTAGAACCAAGGAAGATATATTTCTTGATCTTCTCGGCGTCCTTTGGAATGAAGTAGCGAGTCCAGTGATTTCTGCTCTTGAATTGAAGGTTGGGGGTTCCTTGTTCAATATTCAAATCACTCACCCCAAACTTCCAGAAATCGACAAACCCACAACGTTTGTGGTGGTGCCTCACTGGGCCCTTGATATTTCTTCCTATACATGCAGCAGGAATAAACTTTAACGGGAAACTGGAGGATTGTGTCTCGAACTATGTCATTTCCTCTTACACTCCAACCCTCACCACGCTGTTGAAACCTCCGGAAGAACCACTGGAGTCTTTAAAAATGACCACAGTGATAGTTCCAGATGCTCCGGGCAATTCCTATTTGGCAGGGGCTCGTGTAGAATTGGCTGAAATTGAAAGACGAGTCCCCCAAGAATGGCATACCGTTGTTGGTGGGACGAGTAAGGCCACGGTGGAGGCGACTATAACAGCTCTCGGAAATTGTTCCATTGCACATTTCGCGTGCCATGGTCTCCAGGATATTGCGAATCCGCTGAACAGCGGACTGGTTCTATCTGACGGCCGACTAGGGATCGCAGAACTCATGAGACGAGCTTCCGTTGGAGACAGAAATCTGTCGCTGGCTTTCCTCAGCGCGTGTGAAACTGCGAAAGGCGATAACAGTACACCGGACGAGGCCATGCATCTTGCTGGAGTGATGCTGTTTGCCGGATTTCGCGGCGTTATAGGAACTATCTGGTAAGAAACTATTCACGATATATTTGAACATAAACAACATTATTGATTTGATATCCAGGACGATGGATGACCGCGACGGACCAAAAATCGCCGCCACTTTCTATGAAAGACTGTTCGGCGGATTCGATGCTACGTCGCAGCCTCGCAAGTTCCCTGACCTTGCGAAGAGTGCGGAGGCACTCCATCATGCTGTGAATAAATTGAAAGAGGAAAAAGATGCAACACATTTGCGATGGGTTCCATTTGTTCATTACGGCTTATAGTTCGTAGGATGGTCAATTTCGAACAACCCAACTTTGACTTGGTGTCGAGTTTGGGAAGGGTGAACGTATCATTTTTCAATAGTCATAAATCTTGAAAATCAAAAACTCGCAGACTCAGCTCGGAATCGTCTCGATATTAATGTAAAACCGTCAGCTTGAAACCCCTGCATGCAATTTTCAAAGATCCATGGTTGTCCCAGGGACACCTGACGTCGCTACGACTATGCCAAACCAGGGCCTCAGCACCTGTACAAGGTTTGTTTCAAACAGTGTTCAGTTGAACAGTTGAAAATATTGTTCAGTTAACCAAACAGATCTCATTGAACAGCATTCACTGGAGAAAATGAGTGCAAGCCGTGTAAATTTTGACAATGCCGAACATGCCGCATGATAATCCAAAATCCTGCAGTTTCCGGCGCCGTCACAAAAATCGTCCGAGGCGCAGCACTATTTTGATTGTAGAGGATCTTCCCCAAAAAAGTACAATTAGATTCCGAAGCTACGACACCTGAAAAAACGCAATTTAAGTAAAAAATTGGGAGTAATTTTCTCCCATTCGTCTTCATCGTCTCGGTGCTGCCAGAATCTCTGATATTGAGTTATTGGCTTTCTGCGCAGTTTCCCAGCATTCTCCTGGGTCTTAAGCGCATTTTCCTCACCCACCATCTCAGCTGGATCAGCTCGCCAAGGAATCGGCATTTACCGTCTCAGGCCCAAAGTTCTTGAAAGATGGACCTTATTTTGACGGCTGTACTGTTGACGGGATCATGAGCAGCCCTAGCTTGGTCCTAGCAGGACAGACAACTTTTGAACGGCGCAAAATCTGATGGGTCACATATATATTTAAGGCATCTCTTGCCTGTAACCTACATCATTTATTTTTTATACTTTGTGGTCATACACACCATGTCAGTGCAGACCTCAGGGTGAACGGAGTTTTGGGGGCGAAAATTACCCCATTTGGATGTGGTTGTGCTATGACAAACTCGGCCAATACGGATATGAAAAGGCTTCTCGCACTTTCCCTAAATGCAACGGTAAATACCTCTTGCGGCGATGCAGGTGGACTAGGTGTTCGACTGCCACACTCGCAGAATATGCAACATTATATGCTCTTCAGGATCTCCGCACATCCGCAAAAGGAATAAGGTCGCATTACATCCTGAAGCGGTAGCTGACACTGGGGGCAAGTGCCGTGGGCATGGGTTCATGGCATATGACCGACACTTGCCATGGCACTTGCTACGGCAGAGCGTGCATGCCGACATAATCTGTCTTTGTTCTATTTTGGATCCTTGGTTTGCTTCGTTCTCTGGCTTTGTAGTTGGCACAGGTTGATCTCTGCATCTGGGGAATGTATTTTCTGTGCTGGATAATACAAGCCTCATTTTTCCTTCTCTGCAACCGGGGCCGTCATTTATTATTTTAGCTCCAAGACAGGTACATTTCGTCGCTCAGACGGTCATTTATCGGAGTTTTCTGAATTTGGAATGGCAGCCTGGGACTTCCATAAAAGCGGCTGTCAACCGTGGTACTATCGTGCCCTAATGTGGGTCTGAATCTGTCTGAATCCTCCCTTTGTACCTGATTTTCGATTTTCTATTTTTTTCCCTGTAGACTTTTGGCGCCGGTATCCTCCGGGTTTTATCAATACATATCTAATGCAGCGTCTCACTGAGGACTCGGATGCCCCTCGATCTCAAAGATGTGGTCGAATTTCGCAGTGCCCATGTTGACATGGTTCATCCTCGATTACGCCGCCGCATCCCCCACCCCAGCGAACTCCACTCTGGCGGGCCGCGCGCCGTTCGGGAGTAAGACCGTCATCATCCAGATGTTCCAGTGGAATTGGTAAGTCATGTCCCGCAATTATCGCGCAGTGGACTCGATCTAATCGCGCACAACATAAATTCCAGGAATAGCGTCGCTTCAGAGTGCACGAACTTCATCGGACCTGCCGGCTACGGCTTCGTCCAAGTCAGTCCGCCACAAGAACATGTCACCGGCTCGCAATGGTGGACCGATTACCAACCCGTATCATACAGTACGCTTCGTCCTTCGCCCATATGTACATATCTCATTTATTTCATCGCAACTCCCTCAGCCCTGACCTCCAAACGTGGGAACCAGGCCCAATTCCAAAGGTACATACGGGCAATTCGTTTCTCCACTGTCTTTATCTCGGGCTCACCATTATAGCATGGTGTCCGCATGCCACACCGCCGGCGTCAAAGTCATCACTGGTGCGTCAAAAGACCTCATTCAAATATATATATATCGGGGGTCGGTAGATTCGTTATCATGCTCACTGCCCCATCCAGACACACTCTTCAACCACATGGCCGGCGGCGAATCCGGGACGGGCACGGCGGGATCTTCTTTCACTCACTACAACTATCCCGGGATATATCAGACGCAGGTGCGCCTCGATGCCTTCAATGGTCCATTCGTTTCAGCCAGCCTTCTACCCACCAATCGCTCCGTTTCATCCTTCCACCCATCGCCACGTCCATCCATAATTATATCTCAAATAAGATCTGAACAAATTCATAATCAAACTGATGCGTCCCTTTCAGGACTTCCACCACTGTGGCCTCGAGGCGGGTGATGATATCGTCAACTATGCGAACCGCGTGGAAGTGCAAACGTGCGAGCTTCTGAACCTTGCTGAGTGGGTGTTAATTAATGAATGCATCCATCATTTTTACTGCTTACTTGTAAATCTCCTTCCTGTCTACTAACGAACATGTATATTACAGCCTGGCGACCGGCACCGGCTACGTCCGGGGCGTACTGGGAGCCTACGCGAACAAGCTTGTCTCGCTCGGTGTGGACGGCTTCCGGCTGGATGCGGCGAAGCGTGCGTACAATTCGTTTCTGCGGCATGGGGGGAAGGAGGTCCATGGAATACACAACCTCAAGTGTTAATTCCCTCGCCATCCCACACAGATATACCCGTCGAAGACATCGCCAACATTCTTAGCCGGCTCACTACGCGCCCGTACGTTACGCAAGAGGTCACCTTCGGTACTGGAGAGGCGGTCCAGCCCTCGGAGTATGTGGGGAATGGTGTGTTTTCATATTGCTAATTCACTTTCGCGGCACTGATTAATTGGTTGCGTTACAGGTGACGTCCACGAGTGCGTTTGCTTCGTCATGGATTCCTGCGTGTATTGACCTTAACGTACTTCATCTCGCCAGATTTCGTTACACCGCCGCTCTTAGGGACGCATTCTCGGGTGGCGGCATCTCAAGTCTGCAGAACTTGGATAATCGAGGTACGCGTCGAGTCTTGTATTCTTTTCACCATTTATCATAACTCCGGAGATGTCTATGCTTATACTTGACAGGCTGGCTCGCAGGTTCGCAAGCCAACGTCTTCGTTGTGAACCACGATACCGAACGGGTGCGCTCACTTCGCCACTTTGGAGCATAACAAGTCATACTGATACCATATACACAATAACTCACCGACAGAATGGCGGCGCCCTCAACATAAACTCGCCCTCCAACACCTACATGACCGCCATGATCTTCTCCCTCGCGCACCCCTACGGCACACCGACTATCCTCTCGAGCTACTCCTTCACCAACACGGACTCGGGCGCACCTAATAACAACGTGGGTACCTGCAGCGCGACAGGGGGCATGAATGGTTGGCTGTGCCAGCATCGCTTCGTGGCGGTCTCGGGGATGGTGGGGTGGCGGAATCAGGTTGCGGGAGCGGCGATGAATAACTGGGTGGCGCCCCAGTCACAGCAGATTGCTTTTGGGAGAGGTGAGCCACATGTTCTCTCTCCCCCACCACAATGTGTGCTGATGCTGTGCAGGCACCGCGGGCTTCGTTGCTATCAACAACGCCGATTCGGCATGGAGTGCGACGTTCCGGACGTCTCTCCCCAACGGAGCGTACTGCGATGTGATCAGTGGGAAGAGCTTGAGTGGCATGTGTACCGGCACCAGGTACGATGTCAATCTCTCTGCTCGGCTCCTTGAGTATTTTTGTTTGCTGAGCTGCATTATCATCGCAGATTCACCGTCTCGGGCGGGTCATTCGCCGTGACTGTCCCCTCACGCAGCGCCATTGCCATCCACACCGGCGCGCTCGGCCTGGGCGGTAGTGGGGGGGGATCCGGCATCGTCGCTGT
This sequence comes from Mycena rebaudengoi, assembly GCA_029282285.1. Lineage (NCBI taxonomy): Eukaryota > Fungi > Basidiomycota > Agaricomycetes > Agaricales > Mycenaceae > Mycena > Mycena rebaudengoi. The sequence continues at coordinate 429,378 of JARJCX010000084.1, forward strand.
TAGCTTCGTAGAAACTGCGACTACGACGTCCGGCGAAGTCTGTCCGCATTCCTTTCCCTCATAATAAACATTGCTAATCAACCCTTCTCATTAAATAGAACATCTTCCTCGTCGGGGACCTTGCCCAACTCGGCGCCTGGGCGCCCGCCTCCTCGGTAAATAGTTATTCATCTGTTACTTGGATCCTCACTTCCACCACCTACACACAGATCCCCCTCTCATCGGCGACGTACCCCGCATGGACAGTGACGGTGGCCCTCCCGGCTAATACGGTGTTCCAGTACAAATTCATTCGCAAGGAGACGGACGGAAGTGTATGTTCATGTTCATCTATTTATTCACTTCTGCGTGGTTGCGGCATGCTGATGCGGACTCGGTTGATTTCAGGTTGTCTGGGAATCGGACCCGAACAGGAGCGGGACGACCAATGCGTCGGGGTCCCAGACGATTAATACCTCTTGGAAGTAGGGCGGACCATTTGATATTTTACGAGAGGACAGGACGATCATGTTTGGAGGACGTATATCGAAGATTAAAATGTATGTATGTATTTGTATGACTCGACGAGTGTATGGCTCCATTTTACTAGATTAGGACCATGCATGTATTGCCACCCGCCAGATCAAGCGGTAGCCTTGAACGCAGTTCGCAGAACAAATCGGGAGAGCTCAGAGGATGTGTCATCAAGGTGGGCCCGCTACGGCCAAACCCGCTCCAAAGCCCGTTAAAGCCCGGGGAGGGTGTCATATATGGCCGAAAATCCCGGGGACACCCCCGTAGAAAAGTTTGGGGGTCGGTTCGAATCAGTTTCTTCCTTTGGACCTAGCGATTTGATCAAGGATCCATGGAGCAGTGAGGCTTTCTTTTTATTCAGGATATGGTGCAGCACCATCGCAGGTTGCCGGCGGCACCTGATATTCATGGCTGTTGAGCACAGCCCCCCACAGCCACCAGTGGCTGGATCAGCCACGGAACGTGAATATCAGCCTCCGACAGCAACCTACTAGGGCCCATCCCCTGCGGAATACGCGCTCGATTACAACGCGCCCCTACGCTAGTTGAGCGGATACGAATTGAGGCCAGAACAAGTGATATACAAAAAATGACCCAAACTGGAAAAAAAATGGTCCGTGCCTTATGTTCCGCAAATGGCTGTAGTTTCATTCAAAATTACTTTTTTCCGAAATTTGTGCACACAGTGGCCCAAATCCAAGTTTTATTTAGCTACACTTCTCCAAGTATAGTAAAAGAAAAGAAAATTAGATTTAGTTGGGTCCTAAATCAGATATATTTAATTCAGTTTTGGGCCAAACTATTTGTTTTGGGATACTTAGAGAAGTGTAGCTAAATAAAATTCCCACTTGATTGAGGAACCAGCGCTGTGATTTTGAACTTTTTTTCCTGCTGGCGTGGTTATCATTCCAGGATTCCAAATCGGTCGTCATTTTTCCAGACAGACTGTATTAGAATTCTAATCGGTTCTTCAGGCCTACGAGACTGATGAATATACTCACTATGCTCACTCCCTCAAGAAGGTTGATTTTGCAAGCCTACAGCTGTGAACGGCAAAAATTCTACAACCACAGATGCTTATTTACAAGGAATAAATAATTTCTAATGCCTAAGCCAACATGATGATCAGTGTATAGCCCGAGCTCGGGGCGTACCACGTAGGAGGTACAGTAAAAGGAGTTAATTGATGAGAGCGAGGTAAGAGGAAGAGTGGAAGGAAAATAGAAAGGGAAGGTGAGTGGGACGCACGCGTCCGAGGACACGAAGAGAGTCCCAGGCACTCGGAATGTTCACAAACGGGTTTCGATCCGTTTGAATAGAGGAAGTAGATGGGCAACAATCAACCATATCTAGAAGGCAATGAATCAGAATCTGACGGCGGAGTTCTGAAGCTCGAACGCACGTTATACCACCAATACGATACACGGTCGCCCTTCAGTGAGTAGTCCCTGACGAAATTCGCCGTGACAAACAACGCCAGGGCAAAAAATACGCTCGCGACTACTATGGGCGGTCGCCAGAAATTTACCAAGCCCACTGTCCAGGCTAATATGAGGGCAATCAGTGACCAGCGCCCGAATGATTGCGGTAAAACAATGGCCAGTGTCTTCCTCCCAATTGCCGCATCGCCGGCGCGGTCATGGAAATCTTGCGCATGTCCCTATGCGACCGTTATCGCTTCAAGAACACATAATAACAAGCAGAAACTCGAACAACTCACTGTTGTTGTGAAAATTAGACAGCTGAGGACTAATGCAATGATTGAATGCCGCGAGAGAGACTGTCCGTGACCTTCGAATACGTCTCAAGCAAGGGTCATACGGCGTTGTCGAATTGCAATTCGAATGCGCGCACCAAAAATAACGGTCATTCCCCGGCAGTAACACATGTATCCGACGCCTCCAAGGAAGGACTTGAGTGCCCAATGACGGGATGGTCCTCCCTCGTTATACGCCACAATCGCGCCGAGATGCAGAATGCTGCAAGCGAGAAGTCCATGACTAGCACTTGGGGTAAAGGGCCGTGGCTACGTCCGGCATGAACAAGTACTTATGAGTTTGAAGGGTATTCAAGAATGTTCATCCCACCCAATGAATTTTAATTTTTACAACTCGCCGCGTCATTGATGGAGTTTGATCATTGGAGCGTGTATTTTTTGATGAAGACTGAAAATAACGCAGCGTGACAGGTGAGAAATATTTGAAGAAGCGAATTCAAACAGTAGTCATAAGTTTAGACTCAGGAATTGAACCCCAGACTTGAAGCTCTGTATTGTGTCAGCAAGGAAGATGTATACACCTTGTTCCTTACAGCTGTTTCCGAAAACCTTGAGACTGATCAATTTTTTGTGCCCCTGCGGAAATTTAATCAGTGCTAAGGATTTCCTCTTTGGTCTCGGATCACTGCCATCTTCGGGTATGACTTCCCTTAATAATCCTCGTTTCACTGAATAGAGCAGTAAATAGGCGTGGAAGTCACAGCTTGTCTGTGAATTCACCAGCTTCAAGTCTTCTGATTCAAAACTGCGATTTGGAAATTGGTACCCACGGATTTCTGTTCAAAAAGTTCAGCGCCAGCGGCTGGGCTTGGCGAGTCCAAAAAGAGTAATCCTTAGCATTGGATCAAAATTTGACGTGGGCAAAGAATTCTGCTTAGTCTCAAGATTTTTGGAAACAGCTGTAAACCTCATCGGACAAATTACCGTGTTTCTGATATGACTACAGATAATGGCAATGATTTTCGCACGGCTGAAAAATACCTGGCCACATCCAAATTGAGCCCCGGCCCGAAAAAAACAAAACTTGCTCTGCTTCTGGCCAGCATAAAATCAGGAGAATTGTTAGCATTTCAAGGAAAGGGAGAGGGAGAAATAATGATCGCTGATGGGAAGCCGGGAAGTTTACCTAAGAGGTAGTGGGACATGTAGATCAGCATTCATTTCTAGGCCAGTGGGGTGCAGCAGGAAAAAAAGGAAAAAAATTGAGAGCAGTGGAAGAAAAAATGAAGTCTGCTTGTTTGGATGAGGAGGATTTCGAGCTCCCGCTGTGGCGACTCGTGGGTTGCAGGTGTTTCGTACGTAAATCACGTCCGAGAACCCCATCTTCTCATAGCCTGCAATCTGTTGATTTTTTAGTGTGGATGGCAAGAGGATTAGAAAAATTGTTTGGTGCAATGTTACATCCACACCATCGCAGATACTTCCTGGCTGTAGCGAGTGTCTCCCAAGTGGCCCCAGAGCCAAATTTGGCCGTTGTAAAGCTGCATTGCAGTTGTGCCGAAACTTTTCTATGGCTGATTGTCAGCTGTCCGTAGTCCCGAAATATAAACGAAACTGGCCATTTTTCTCCAAGCATTTAAAAACTGGTTTATAATTGGCTCGGCCCATCATTGCGGCGGCAATTCCCGTGTGTTGGACTTGGATTGCGAGGGGAAAATTGGTCTCCAGGTGCTCATGGTGTATATGTTGATCCAGGTGTTGATCCAGGCACCAGGGATGCCTAGAGGGCCTTATGAATAGAAGGCAAATCATGATCCCATTGGTTCTGACGAAGCCGCGCGGTGCCGGACATACCGGAGAATGTCGGAGCAAACCAACAAACAAGCGAAACATGCTTCCGAAGGGCCGGCTTGTTGGGCCGGAGCGGGCTTGCTCTGGACCTGAACTAAGTTGAAGATTACATTTGTTTACAAACTGACTAGCAGTTTTCCGTGCCACGCTACGGGAAGAGAACAACTTAGAGAGAATTGAGTCGGATTGACTCGGAAAATTTTTAATATTGTCAGCGGACCTCCTCCATATGTTTTTCAATGCCTTCAAGTTCCATCCTGAAAATGCGGGGCTATGAATATCTATGTCAGGATAGTGGACCAGCTATGCTGGTCGCACTGTAGGCGATGGCTCAGTGAGGATGAGAGCGGAGGTTTGGTCTGGATTTGGTCATGTTAGGATTACAGGACGACAGAGGCTGCAGGCTTAGTCAGTACACCGATCCTGCCATTCCAGACCTTCCAGACCTTCTCGACCAGACGGTATGGCACCAATACCGACTTTAAATGCAATAACTGCACCGCTCCTCGCCAACTCTCGGTTGGCTCGTCGTGGCCAAGTTGAATGTCGGTGATTGCCGTGTGAATCAAAATTGATTTGATGGTATTTGCACCGAGGGTAATGAATGAGCTGACGTTCTTCAAATTTTAATAGAAAAGGTCCATAGGGCACAAAAAGAGCCGATTTGAAGATGATAATAGAGGATGAGTGCAGATATTTGATGGCGGTTATTGCCATCAGAAGGTTAGCAGACTGCCATTGGAATGTCGGCAAACAGAACAGTTGTGGTCGATTTTCACCAAGTATAAATGTGCAAGGGTAGGAAATCACGGAAGAAGCCAAATGCAAAAAAGTTTTTTGTCTAATTAGGAGTTGTCACCGAGTAGGGGGTTTTTTCCCCGAGTAACAATAACAAGTACAACGCCCAGCCACTATTTTCAATAGAAAAATTTGAAGCATGTTTAGGCACGGCCACTAAATATATTAAGCACTGCCACTAACAAGTCCCTCAACGAAATCGGTCTCTAATGAAAATTTGATCAAATTTGGGTGCCCTCGAGTTTTGAAAGGGATGATCCCTATTACATAAGTACTCTTAACTGCTCATGAGCGAGAGTATGACCATTGTCAGATATAATTTCTGTGCAGATTGAGCTGTAATACGACCGGCGGGAAGTGGACGGGTGGGTTTGGATATCTTGTCCTCTTCGACGCCAACTATCTGGATCGACGACATGAATTCAAGCAACATCAAGGGCCTGCTGCATATAAGAAGTACCTGATTCTTGATCTATCCAATGGTAAGATTATATGGACATGCATAGCAATGCAGTGATATCAGTAGATAGAATTAATTCTGTCTTTGTTTTTCAAACAACTTTACATTAATTTTCTTTCTATCTAAAAGACATGTACTACAGTGTAAACTAACAGGCCAATATTAATTCCACGGAGAATGAAATAGAAGACATAGTCAGCGAGAATGAACGAGAGCTAGTCAGAGTGAAACTTACTTGGAGTAGGATTAATTTATGGAAATTAATTTTTTCTTGAAGGCGAAATGAGCATGCATAGAAGGTCGTCGGGAGTGCGTCCTGAATAAGGAGAATTAATTTTATCTGTAAGCAGAATTAATCTGGACGAGAACTGTGCCTGGAATGAGAATTAATTCTTCTATTAGTTTTCAATTAATTCTGGATTCATCTCAAAAAGGGGACGGCATGAAACTCACTCGGGGAGATACAATCTAGACCGCGGGATGCCCAAAAGTCGAATCAGAGTGCGTGGGGCGCTACGTGCCACAGATGTGTGCCAATGCACGAAAGAAGAGTGCCTGACTCCCAAAGTGCACACACAATGGTGGGCATTGGCGCACCGTGGCGTCGCAAGGTCGTCACAGAACATCTGGAATATGTTGTAAGTGCAGGGAAACAAATGAAAAGAAAATGGCATACCTTGAGCACTTAGGACCAAAAAAGCGCAGTGGGGCGCGTTCAGGTGCGCACACCGAGAGGCGGAGAGGCGTCGGCGGGAGCGGAGGAACTTGAAGATTTTTGTCTGCGGCGGTGCGGCGCGTGGCGAACACGTCAGTAATATGTACAGCGTGTCTAGAAGAAGCTGTGAGTACAAAACAATGATTAAGGGGTGTACTGATTCCCAAGTTTGATTCCACCCACATATTCTCCTGCAGTTAACTGAGAGAATGTGTTGCATATACACACTGACCACACATCGCGCCGCGCGAATTCTTCGCCCCTTTTTAGCGTCCCGCCACCAATGTTGTCACTGAAGATTGAACAAAGGCGGCGCCACGCGAAGTGGCCGTCGAGGTGAAAGTCTCCTGACACGCAGTCAGGCCGAAGGATTGATGTTGAGCTTTCCATCGATGAGAATGATGGTCCAGAGCTCGTTTGCGTGAGGAGATAGTCGAGGTGAAAGAAAGAGATAGGGTGTTTGGTCCATCATTGTTTTGCCAAGAGATTGATGCAGATCAATATTGATGTCAACACGCTTTCTTTCTTCGACCACCGTCTGCAGCAAGCTGTCGCGCTTTGCCCTGCTACTACTAGCAGTGAGCACCCAGGCTTATCCTCATCTAGTTATCTTCTTTCGTCGCAAGTGCCACTGTCGCAGGTCAACTTCGACTTCTGCCACTGTGCCGTCACCTTCGCACGCCACTGAAACGCGCCGCGTCATCAAGTTGCGGGGCTGCGGCTTTTCGCATCCCAAGCCTTAGCGTGTCCGTGCCAGGCGCGTAGTGTTACTTATTCCCCATGCCCGTGTCTGACGGTTTCTGCGCCCACGGTGGGGATGCGTGGATTGCGCCGCGCAGACACTGTGCATTATTTTTAGATTTTCGACACTCCCGCACATTCGTCTGATGGTCTGGTGCCACCCTTGGCTCTTGTGTGCTGATATCTTTCACAACCTCGGTGGCCTGACACCGTGAAGTATCCTCCCCACTACCATGTGCGCTGCTGCCTTCAACCAAAACGGTGCTGGACCCTCCACCCTCCGATAGCCCGGCGGCGCGCAGCGTCGTGTGCTCGCCTCCGAGCTCCCACGTTCCGGCGCGAACTCACAACGCACCTGCGGCGCGTCGCGCTCCTTTCCAAAGGATAGCAAACATGCTACCACCCTCGCAACACGCCAAATCAAGTTCTCCCGGGCCTTTCACTGGTAAATTCCATTACCACGCCCATGACCTATGTGCTAAATCTGCATTTCAACCGAGATTATTCTTCGCTGCGCCGTGCCAGCTAACCCAAAGACGAGCTCTCAAGCTGCAAGTCCACATGCTTCAAGTGCTGTGAGTAGGTACTCATTTCATGAGATATGCATGTTCTAACACATTTTTAAGTCCAAGCTGCCAAAAACTTTCTCTCAAGTCCTCAAAGTTGCAAATTTTCTTCGTTGCGTGGCTACTCGGCTGTTTCAACGCGTTTTCGTCCCCTTTTTTGTTGAGTTTCAGGGTCATTATTTCCTGTTGTCTCCAGCTACTTATTCTTTGTATCATCCTTTCCTATCCATCTCAACTTCCAATTTGACTATCTCCACAATTGTGATACCCCATGCAGTCACTCCATTTTCGCTCTTCTGCATTCACATTTCATTTTCATTCTGACTTTCATTTTCTGACTTTCATTCTGATTTCATTTTCATTTCATTTCATGCCAACTACTCACTTTCTACATTACTTTCTCATATGACGACTACTGCCAGCAGATTTGCATTCATTTTCTTTTCCATTTCACTTTCACTTTCATTTTCAATTTCATTCCTTGTCATTTGAATACGCAGCTGGTAGATATTGTTAAAAGAAGACAGAATTAATGTAAAGTGTGTTCTTAAATAAAGCGAAAATTAATTTCACCTACTGAGGAAGATGAGCAATGTTAACTTCCGCACCTGAAAGGCCAGTAAATGGAGCTCGTCCCAGACTATTCCGTGGAGAAGTGATTTGAGGTCAGGAATTCCAGTGAGTACGCAACCAACTACGATCTGGCATTCATTAATATACAAAGACTCCACGGAATGTCGAGCAAAAGGTACCGGGGGGCCGACCACAGAAAGGATATCATGCTTGTTGAATCGAAAGCACGTATAAAGGCCACTGCATAGGGTCCGAACAAAAGAGTGTATTTTATAAAATAAGAGATTATGCAGACACCTATTAGTAGTCGCATGGCGTCGAGGCGTGGAACGGCACCCTTGCATATCCGGCGCTTGAGCTGCCAACCATATCGTTGAGTTTGGATATGGCAACAAGTGTTGGAAGTGCAGGTCGCAGAAGAAGACAACACACAAGAATATATCGGAGGCCAAAGTACGGCGAGTAGATGGGCGTCCGGGAAGCGGCGTAACTACGGAATACAAGGTGGAACATATATATAGTGCAAGCTTCCTTTCAAAAAATATTTTCCGCGCGCGCGTGGTAGAATATACTAATAATAAACAGTGTGCATATGAGCCCTCAGCTACAGCAGCTACATCTCAATTTAACGTCGGATCATGGCCAGGCAGGCCAGAAAATGGAGGAGGGGTTCGAGAGGAGGAAATACCAGATGAATGGGGAAGAAAATACATTTCCGTAGATGAGATAGCATCACAGAGCGTACAATACAGGTCCCAGATGTGCTGAAAGTCCTGCGACGACTCCAAGTCTCTACTCTTGGCATCTGCGAAAAAGATCATGCAGTTCGTCACAATTGAACGGGATTACTGATCAAAGCCCGAATAGCAATCAGGTCTGATGCTTCCTCTTGGTTGGTAGGGTAGTCCCGCGTAAGAACGCCAATCTCAGCATTCGGTAATGTGCTACATCTTCTTCATCGCTGTAGATATGCTCTATTCGTATTGCTTCAAAAGTCTTGTAACAAAAAGCTCTGGCAATAGCTGCAGCAGGGGGAGGCACTGCGTTCCGTGGCCGTCCACCGAGTCGGTAGAGCTGAGCTGACGTGAGTGGACCTGTGCCGACCCGGCTCGGCAGAGTCCGTGGAGCCGGGCCGTCACAAGTCGGCACAGGGTCGGCACAGTCAGCCAACTCGGTGGATTCGGCCACGGAACGCAGTGAGGTGGCGTACGCACTATGAAAGAATTAGAAGTCGCCTCGACCCTACACAGTTCTTCCAGAGATCGGGAATCGGAACGGGATCTGACCCACACATGCCGTTGACCCGCCTGAGGTACGCGAAAGCAGTATGCGAATTGCCAATTATCCGGTGCCAAGCTCAGTTATCCGTGTTGCCCTCTTACCACCGAACACGGGCATGCAAATGCGAAAACGGCATCAAGCCAAAATCCAATGGAAAACTAAAATAAATAAAAATTGGACCAGAGGTATGGGGGGTTTCGTACTTCCCAGTGTTATCTGAGGAAGTAAATGCCTATTTACTGCCTATTTTCTATTGGACCGGCCTCTCATCATTCCTGACATCCCAATTTGGGAACCCTCTCACACATGAAAGGCTGGTACAGCTTTCTGAAAACCTTGATACCGGTCGAAACGTTTTTTTTTTGCTTACAACGAACTTTTGATGATGGGCTGCTTTAGGGTTTCTTATCCCCATAGGCTGCTTGACCGCCAGATTATATTTTATAACCCATTCAACAAAATTGGGGGTAGAAATTGTTGCTAGAAGACTAGACCAAGTGTTCATTCAGCAATATAATCACCCACTCAAGTTCTCATCAAAACCTCGGTACTAGATTCCAAGCTGAAATGAAGTCAAATGCCCTAACGCCCTGACGGTTACGGCTGTATCTTATACAATTCAAGTGTGGGAGTCACTCCGTTTCCAGATGGTTTCCGAATTTCGGCAAGCCGGCAATGTGCGCGTTCTTGGCGCGTTCACGAGAAATGGGGACACTGCACAACCATGTACAAACGAATTTGCCACTTCGGTTTCACTGCGCCGGTGATACGGAGTAGGATCCCGTTTCCGGATGGTTTCCGAGTTTCGGCAAGCCGGCGATGTTGCGCGCTCTTACTAACTACGGACCTACATGATGCCCTCTCTCCGAACGAGTCCGAACGTCTCTGGAGAATATCTTGATCCTCATTTTTCTCTGGTTTTGTCTCTAGAGAGAGTCTCTTCCAGCGGGCTGGAACTCCTGGTCTAAGCGGATTCTCTACCATAAGCTCGGAACCAGTGGCCTTCGTGTTCCTATCCTGTCTCTCGGCAGATGTATGCAATGTTCCTGCGATACCGACTATATTAATCTAACTTGAATCTAACCCCTTGGGGCATCTGTTGACGGAGAATCCCCGAACGTCCGTGTTTCTGAGAAGTAAATTATTCAGCACGAGCCGAGCAGCGCTTCTATAGAAAATAATCGAGGTTGCTTTCGAGAACGGAATCAAATTTCTTGACACCGCGGAGGTTTATGCGGGGGGAAAGTCCGAGACTGAGATGCAGATATGAGTCTTGCCCAAGAACCCGAAAACACGTCCACGATTATTCTCGGAGTGACATCGACCATGCGATTGTTGCGGACAAATGTAGCCCTCCAATTCCCTCCAGTTTTTGGTGCTTGCGCAGATATTTCCCGTGGAATATTCCCCTTTCCAAGATATATTCCACTGGCGGACTCGGGAGAGATGAACCGTCCACACCAACCCGTATTGAATTTGATAGGCTTTATTCCATTGAATATCTAATCTTATCTGACGTATCAAAACACGTCATGTGTTCATTCCCGGATCAATCGGCTTCGTGAGCTCAAAAACAAAATTGCCCTTATCGAGTTCCCCAGCTGCGACCTACACACGCCTCGGAACCGCTGGTCTGCGTGTTTCGGTTCCGATTGTGAGTAGAAGGTGCGTACTGATTGCACTTGTCCGGCTGCAGATTCGCTAACCCTCCAATTTTCGAGCATAACATCCCCGTGAGGAAGAGTCCGCGCCATCTTCGTCACTTAGTTACTTCGCTTAGTTCTGTGAAAGTTAGTGAGTTTGATGGTATTCTGTGAAAGTTCGTCAGTTCACGCAAATTTCTGCGAATGTTCGTTACTTTCCAAGGATCAACGTAACGCATGCTTGTCGACACATCACACAATCAGCAGTGTGCCGAGCTCGGCCAGTTAGGTTCGGGTTAGCTAGTTAGGGTTAGTGGTTAGCGGTTAGCGGTTAGAAGTTAGCGATTCGGGTTAGTGGTTCGGGTCAGAGGTTCGGGTTCAGGTTAGCTGGTTAGGGTTAGTGGTTAGTGTTAGGGTAAGGTATCTATATAAAAAAACACGCCCGGCTTGCGCTGAAGGAACAATGATGGCCGAGGTTCCGTGTTCTTGAATGTGGTGACGCAAGTACTATGGGCAACGACACGGACACTGGAGGGGCGAACGGCTCCACCACCGGCCGCCGCCCTGACGAAGGTGCTCGTACTAGAGGGGACTCGGCGAATGGTGACCCGGAGGTGAACCGGGACCACTCTCGACCCCACGGGGAAAGGAGCCCCCGGCGACCCGATGAGGGCGAACCAGGAGCAACTCCGGGCACAACAAGTGCACCGGGGGGCGTCAACATGAACGCTAACGTGCAACAAGCACGTGGGGCTGAACACCAGACCCCAACCCCAGACAATGGGAACCCCGTAAATAACGGGAGGCACGCATCACCGCGCGCTGGGCCTAGAAGCCCGGGAAACCAACCCCCAACGGGTAGCAACAACGGCACCCCAGCGTCCCAGAGACCGCAGGTGCAGAACGGCCAACAGCCGCAGCCACCCCAAGCACAGAATGCACGACCGCGCAACCCGCCGCCGATGGGTGGTAATGATAATAATCCCCAAGCCCCACCGCAGCCACGGCCCCCGCCGCAGAATGCGCAACCACGCAACCACGCCCCGCGAGTGTACCCGGGTCCAGCGCCCCAACACACAACACACACCACTGGAAAAAAAAACATGAAAGCGTCAGTTAAAGTCGCAGCACTAAATATAAAAGGCAACGGAAACCCGAATGTAAGGCACCAAGACAACAAGTGGTATGAACTGTGGCAAATAATGCGTGAGGGGAAATTTGGTGTTCTAATAGTAGGAGAAGCGCACATGACTGACCAAAAAAAAGCTGACATTGACGCCCTGTTCTCGCGTTGCATGAGACTGGAGTTTACCAAGAACCCCATCAGTAACAGAAGAGCAGGTGTGGCATTTGTCTTGAACAAGAACCTCGTTGAAACGGAGGATATCAAAACGATAGAAATAGTTGCAGGAAGGGCACTATTGCTGGAGATGAAAAATGTGGACGGATCAGCGTTGTCTGTTCTTGGTGTCTACGCACCTAACGACCCAAGGGAGAACGAAGAGTTCTGGATAGAAATAAAGACGTGGTTCATAGACCACCCCCGAGTCCGTCGCCCGGATATCTTCGGCGGTGACATGAACATTGTTGAATCAGGCATCGACAGGCTGCCTGCACATGTAGACGTCCGTGACAGCCGCGCTATGGAAGCCCTAGATGACCTTAAAATATTTTTCAGGATGATAGATGGCTGGAGGGAGACGTACCCCGCAACACGAGCATATACCTACCACCAATCACAAGCGCAAGGAGGCGCCCAGTCCCGTATTGACAGGATTAATATCAAGAGATCCCTATTCGAACACACCTTTGAATGGGACATACAAACGGCGGGAATAGAAACTGACCACCGCATGGTGTCGGTACGACTGACGACCGAGAACGCGCCAACAATGGGACATGGTAGATGGGTTTGGCCCGCACATATAATAAGAGACAAGGTTCTCTCGGGCTACATACATGAGAAAGGATTAGCCCTTCAGAAAGACTTCGAAACAATAGAGAGGTGGCCTGCGAGAGACCCAGGCTTCAATGCTCAAACCGTCTGGGCCAAGTTCAAGACAGACATCGGTGAGAAAGCCAGAGAACGTGCAAAGATTATCGTGCCGAAGATCGTGCAAGAAATTGCCGTGTTAGAAACCCAGCTCGACCTAATTCTGGCCGACCGAACGCTCACGGAGGAAGAGAGGAAGCTATCGAGCGTGACAGTGGTAGAAAAATTAGTACAACTCCAGAAACAGCGCTATCGAGTCTCCCGATTATCCGCGCAGATCCGAAACCGCCTCGAAGGCGAAGTAATAAGTCGCTATTGGTCAATGATAAATAAGCCTCGCAAACCACGGGATGTGCTCCACAGACTACAGAAGAATGTGAACGACCCCGAGGCTCCACCCCAATATGAAACCAACTCAAAAAAGATGGCAGACATGGCGTGCAAATATCATGATAAGCTACAGTCTGAAAGGACACAAGTGCCTCCAGAAATACGAGAAGAAAAAATTGCGATAGTGTTAGGACGCACCACACGAAGGCTCACCCCTGAACAGATTGAAGCCATGAAGGCAAGACTGACGCTGGAAGATGTGCAATACGCCCTCAAACTCTCGTCGAACTTCAAAGCCCCTGGGCTAGACGGAATCACGTACGAGATATGGAAAACCCTAAATTCACGATATGAGACAGCCAAATCGCTTGACAAACCGGCATTTGACATTCTGGCAGCCATGCACAAAGTATACAATGACATAGAAATACACGGGATGGTCAAAGAAACAGGCTTCTCCAAAAGCTGGATGTGCCCACTGTACAAGAAGAACGATAGAGCAAATATAGCGAACTACAGACCGATCTCTCTGTTAAACACAGACTACAAAGTATTCACCAAAGCACTCACAATAAAGCTCGCGATGGCCGCCCCAGACCTCATACACCCCAATCAGGCAGGTTTTGTCCCAGGTCGACAGATAAGGGACCAGGTTTGGCTTACCAAAAGAATCATTGAACTGGCAGAAGCAACGGAACCCAACGGCGTGATAGTCATGTTGGACCAAGAGAAGGCGTACGACAAAATTGAGCACGACTACCTCTGGAAAGCGCTGGCGAGTTACGGGATCCCCGAAGAATTTATTAATACCATAAGAGCACTCTACAGTGACGCATATACCTACGTGATACTTAACGGCGAAAAGAGCACACACCCATTTAAAGTTACGAGAGGGGTTAGACAAGGCGATCCCCTCTCCTGTCTACTGTTCGATCTCGCGATCGAACCGCTTGCCGAGTCCCTGCGTCAAAGCAACCTGAAGGGAATAAAAATACGAGGCTGCCGCGAGAGACTCATCGCCACGTTGTTCGCAGACGACACGGTGGTCTACCTCGACTGGAATGACGACTTCGGGGACCTACTCGATATACTTGATGAATGGTGCATCGCGGCAGGCGCTAAATTCAATATTAACAAGACGGAGATGCTCCCAATAGGGACACCCACTCACCGTGAGCGAGTGCTTGCAAACAGGTTCATCAACGGGATATATGGCACCCCCATCCCAGAACACATCAAAATCGCAAAGGACCGCGAACCCATAAGGACTATCGGAGCGTGGGTAGGCAACAAGATCAAGCAAGTTGACACATGGGCGCGCACTCTAGAAAAAATAGACGCAGCACTTGAACAGTGGGAACTAGGACATCCTTCAATGGAAGGACGCAGGCTAATCGTCCTGATGGTTGTTGGAGGAATGACCCAATATTTGGCCACTGTCCAGGGCATGCCCGCCGATATTGAGAAGCGGCTAGAAAAACGAGTCAGACAATTCCTTTGGGCCGAAAAAGAGCAAGTAACAGTCAATAAAGAGACGGTATACGCACCGGCCGACGTGGGTGGAAAAGACCTACTTGATATAGTCAGCAGGAACGAGGCAATAGCTATAACGTGGCTAAAAACCTACCTAAACTTCAGTGAAAACAGGCCGCTATGGTGCTTCGTCGCTGACGAACTCCTTGCGAAGAAGATACAAGCCGGAGATATCAACGTCGATGTAGCCATGAGACTGAACGCGTACCTCCAGACATGGAAACCCAAAGTGGGGGACGACATGATAGGGAAAGACCTCACAGACATGATCAAAGCGGGGCGAAAATATGGCGTGCAGATGGATGTGATAGCCGTGTCCGGGGAGATCCAGCGACAAATGCCAGTGTGGTACCACTCCATGTCATTTGGAGACAAGAACTTGTGGAACAAGCCGCCGGCAGTAGTTGAATGCCTGAAAAAGAAACACCGGATAAAATTAGTCAAGGATGCCGAAGCACTGGCAGATAAGATGAATGCACCGAACCACTCGACGACACAACCAGACTGCGGATGCGGCTCATGTAGCCTGACAAGGGCGATAACCGGATGTGAGCACCCAGGTAAATGCTACAAGAAATGTAAGGCACTGCTCGATGTGTTAGAGGAAAAGTGGGACCCACGGTACGCGCAGCCCGAGGACTATGAGGATGACATAGCACCACAACCGAGTGACGACCCCGACACCGTCGAGTTCGATCCCCGGATCACGACGCACGGTACAATCGGCGACACGTTCCGGATCTTTACGCAGGACAAAGAAGTCGAATACACATACGCACCAGACACCCAGCATGAAGCCGAGCCAGACGAGCAGATAGAGATATATACCGACGGCTCAGCGCTCAACAATGGTATGGCGAACGCAATGGCAGGTGCCGGGGTCTTCTTCGGAGACGACGACCTGAGGAACATCAGCGTAAGGATTCCGGACGAGCTGGGTCCGTCCAACCAGACCGCCGAAATGATCGGAGTCAAAGTGGCCGTGGAGATAGCGCCGAAAACGGCCCCCTTAAAAATATACAGCGACTCAAAATATGTTATAGAAGGACTCACGAAACACCTCACCCGGTGGGAAAATGAAGGCTTGTTCACGACGACCAACCCAGAGATTATACAGCTCACAGCGACGAGACTGAGAGAACGGCGGGCCAAAACGACACTTACATGGGTCAAAGGACACTCGGGCGTCCACGGGAACGAAGCTGCAGACGTGCTGGCGGCTGCAGCGTGCATGAAGCCAACCGCAGACGAAATCGATATCGGAGTGAATACGGCGCTCGTCCTCCCAGGGGCGAAACTACAGGCAATGACCCAATCACTAGCCTACAAAATAATTAGAAGGATTAAAATGGCAAAGCCCGCATATAGAGACCTACTAGATAGACGCGCAACGGCACGCAACATGGCGTCCGCCCAGAGGGCAGCCGCAGACGCGCACGGGGTCTCGCCGACGAGAGGCAGGGTCTGGAAGTCGACGAAGCACAAAGATATATCTCGGAGCATCAGGTTCTTCCTGTGGATGCTAATCCATGACGGATATAAAGTGGGCCACTACTGGGAGAACATACCAGGGTTTGAATACCGGGGCCAGTGCAGCCACTGTAATAATACAGCATCGATGGAACACACACTCCTAAAATGCAACGTAGCAGGACAAGCAGAAATCTGGGACCTCGCAAGTCAACTATGGCAATTAAAAACGGGTTCAGCCCTACCCAAGCCAACCATGGGCCAGATAATGGCGTGCGGCGTAGCCAAGAAAAATAATTATGGCACGACACGGCTATATAAAATCCTAATGTCTGAGTCTGCTCACCTGATATGGCGCATACGGTGCGAACGAGTAATCCAAGGGAAGGACCCCGCGTCGCTACCTGAAATACGCAACCGGTGGTTAAAGTCCATCAACAATAGGCTTGCAATTGACTGTGCCATGACAAACGACAGGAAGTACGGAAAGAGATCAATTAAACCGAGCGTGGTTAAACAGACTTGGAGAAAGACATTGACTAATGAAGATAGCCTCCCTAAAGATTGGACAAGGGGGGTCGGGGTTTTAGTGGGTATTGGAGTGAGCTAACGATGATGGTGTCTTGATGGTTCGCCGTCAAGACACCGGAGTTAGTTTGCGCCAAAGCCCCACACGCCGTGCTAAATTGGCACGAGTGCGCTTGCGCATTTCCTCGAGAGATTGTATGATTAAAACTGGCCGGGTTCCAAGTCCGAGGCCTCATTCTAACGGGTGGAAGTGACCGACTATGTCGGCCCGACATCACGTGCTCGGAAGTGACCGCCTGGTGGACACTGGACGAGCACCATCGGGAGGCGGCATTAAAATGCCTCTTTCATGCACTAGTGCGCCGCTACTCCAAACGTTCCTCAAAAAAAAAAAAAAAAAAAAAAAAAAAAAACGACGAACTTTCACGCATTCCCATCAAAGTGACGGACTTTCTCGTTCCTAAGCGAAGTAACTAAGTGACGAAGATGGGTACGACCCCGTGAGGAACCTGGTCGCCGACCACATCGGCGTGTACGCCTTCCAGCACCCGGAGCTCCGCGAGCAGCGTGACTACGTGAACCAGGACGGCCTCCTGCGCGCGGCGATCTTCAACACTGTCGACGCCTGCCTGCAGCGCCTCAGCACGCAGTACATCGACGGGTTCGATCCCTTCACCCCCATCGAGGAGACGATGAAGGCACTGCAAGACCTCGTCCAAAGCGGCAAGGTGCGCTACATTGGCGCCAGCCATATGTACAATCTCGAGATCCGAGTACACCGGGTTCAATTTTCCATTAGTCGTGGGTTCTGGACGAAGAGCCGTCTCACAATTCATGAAGGCCGCCTGGGACTACGGGCTCACCACCTGGGACACCGCGAATATCTACTGCAACGGCGAATCCGAACGTGTCATCGGCTCCTTCCTAAAGAAGGTGCGTGCGCTCCCTCATGTATCGTGGCATAATTCAATTGAACACATTTAACCAGTACAATATCCCCCGCCACAAGATTCTCATCGCAACCAAGATCAAGCACCTCGTTGTCGAGGACGACATTGCTACGTATGGCTTCCGGCAGCCCGAGCTGCGGGACCAGCGCGACTACGTGAACCAGGACGGCCTGTCCCGCGCGGCAATCTTCAACGCAGTGGACGCGTCGTTGCGGAGCCTCGACATGCCCTACATCGACCTCCTGCAGATCCACCGCTTTGATCCCGCGACGCCCATCGAGGAGACAATGAAGGCCCTGCACGATCTTGTGCTCAGCGAGAAGGTAAGGTATTTTGGTGCGAGCTCGATGCGCTGCTGGCGCTTTGCGGAGATGAGTAACGTGGCGGAGAAGAATGGGTGAACAAAGTTCGTGAGCATGCAGTCGGAGTATTCGCTGCTGTACAGAGAGGAGGTGCGCTAAATACCGACTACATAATATTTTTTTTAAGTCTTTGCAGGAGCGCGAAATGATCCCATATTGCAAGACACACGGAATCGGCTTAATTCCCTGGAGGCCCTTTGCATCGGCGCTCTGGCGCGACCGCGAGGCGTCGAAACAGGCCGCACCGCCGCTAGTGGTACAACAAAATACGAAGACGACACAGATTCCGACCACACCATAATCGCGCGCGCTGAGGAACTGGCAAAGAAGAAGGGCTGCTCGATGTCGCAGATTCCACTTGCGGTGCGTTCTTTCTTTTTTCTCACCATGGGCTCCCCGCCGCGCCGGCTTATTTTTTGGGACTACTAATTATGTGAAAATGCAGTGGGTTAAAACGAAAGTGTACGCACCGATCGTTGGCAGAGCGGCTTGAGCAGAGTCTTGCTACTGGAGGCATCGAGTTGACTCCTGTAGAGGTGAACTATCTGGAGGAGCCGTGAGTCAGTCACTCGCTGGTTTTGTCAAAGATTGAACCGTGCATTTACTAGATGCAGTTATGTCCCGAGGTATTATTTGCCTAGAACATGACATCCTCTGCACATTGTACAGTTCCAGCCAGAACAACACCCTTAATGTTTGCACCATCAAGTTGATGGACCGTGTTCACGGTGAACAAGCCAGTGACTTCGACCAACAATGTTTGCAACACAAGCTAAATTCTGAACATATGGTACTTGTCAATTTGTGCTCATTGCCGACGATCTCAACCTTAAATGCTCAGCGCGCAGGCGCACTGCAAATGGTCAATATTTTACGAGTCCCTAGGCCCACTTGCTGATCCTGCCGTATAAAATTTGTTTACTCCAGGCTCTTTGATTAAACCAACCTCCAAGTCAGCTTTTATCAGAATTGCCTTACACTCAGCTTAGGTACAAGGGAAAAATTCGGCTTGCTTCCTCATTGCACATTGATTTAGCAACCGTGATGAAACCGTGATCTGACAATTCCGACTGGCCAGTATAATTTCTTTGAGTCAGCCATTTCTTGGACTATAATCCATGCTAATCATGTTTTCAGAATACAGACTTGCACTCTAGTTTATCTAGTGCAAGCTGATGTTCAAATGCAAATCCAAGCCAGTTGATTGACAACAACGCGATTCAATACTGGTCAGGTTCTTAAGTGCCAGGGTTACTTCCCTCTTCTGCATTCCCCACATTATATTGACTCAGTTCCTCTTTGAGAAATAAAGTCTCTCCTGCTGGCCACTCGGCTTGGTGCACGCCAGTCGGTGCGTGGCAAGCTCATTCAGGAATGTCAAGATTTAAACATCAGCTCCGATATACCAGACTATGACTAAATGTTTAAATCCAATCCAACGCCGCCACATGTCAGATTCACAGCACTATGAAATAGGCGGGAATTAATTTCCACCACGCCCCCAAGTTTGTCCAGCACAGGTCAACTGTGTCGAAAGTCATAACACATGCAGTATAGCAAGCCCAAACCAATTTTATACTACTGGTCTCGCAAGAAAATCACAAGCTAATTCGCTCACTGGAAGCCCATTTGTGCATAAGTATATAGTTCAACCAAATCTTGTCGCCGTTTCACTACTCAAACACAACTGTCCAGGTCATCATTAAGAGGTGCGTACAACACACGAGAGGTCTAGAAACCGTTCCGTCGGTGCACTTACATTATTGGATTGGATAAAAATGGCCAAGGAGCGAATTTTATTTACGAGACAAACTAACTAGTAACCGCTAACAAATAAAAAGAAGAGAATTCAGCAGAGAAGGTGGCGCCAAGGTGGCCGCAATGAGCGTAGAGTTCCTGGTACTGACTCAGGTACCAGGTCTCCAAATCAGAATTAAAACTTGTCTATTGCATGCGCCTTTTTGCCGGATCAGCGGACCGGTCGTTAAGCTACACCCTGACAGATCATCGGACCTGGAGACCTGAAGTCCGAAAAAGTCCGAACCTCCTGCAGATTCTGATTTCACAAGATAAAGCGACCGCTTTCAACCTTCTACTAAATGTCTAGATACAAAAAAAATCCCAGAGGGCCATCCAATGGCTGTAAATATTTTGGAAAGAGCTACCACTGTCAACTTTAACAGACTCAGAACTGCGACTCTGACCTTAGGGAATGCCCGTAGGGCCATCATATAGCAACTGCTGGCTACAAATTAATTATTAACTGGTCCAGCTGTCTAGTAAGGATAAGTATCAGGATAAGTGTACTGGGAGGTACCAGGGGATGCCCGGAGGGCCTTAGTATCACCACCACTGGAAAAAAGAAAAAGTGAGAGTGCCAGTCCTGAGCTGTCGCAACCATTGCGACACGGACACAGGACAGCTAGAGTTTACAAAAAAAACTGAAACTGCCTGTCCTGTGTGCCTGTCGCAATGGTTGCGACAGCTCACGACTGGCACTTTCACTTTTTTTTTTTTTTCAGTGGCGGTGACTCTAGCTGTCCTGTGTGCCTGTCGCATGGTTGCGACAGCTCAGGACTGACACTGTCACTTTTTTTTTTTGAGTGGCGGTGACTCTAGCTGTCCTGCGTGCCTGTCGCAATGGTTGCGACAGCTCAGGACTAGCACTTTCACTCTGTCCTTTTTTTTTCAGTGGCAGTCACTCTAGCTGTCCTGCGTGCGTGTCGCAATGGTTGCGACAGCTCAGGACTGGCACTTTAACTTTTTCTTTTTCAGTGGCGGTCACTCTACCTGTACTGCGTGCGTGTCGCAATGGTTGCGACAGGCACGCAGGCCGGCACAGCTGCGCCTTCCAGTCACCCCACTGGTCCCCCCCAGCACAACATCGTAGTGGAATGTTGCATCTTGAAGTCCCGCTATGGTCATTGTGCACAAAAGTTAGCCCTAGGGTTAACCCTAGTCCCTGCCCCAGCCTGAACCCTGAACCCTGGCTTAGGGTTAGGTCAGGGTTAGGGTTACGGCTACCCCTTGAACCTCATGAGGTCCCTCTAATAACCCAAAATTAACCCAAAAATATTTCTGAGGCCCCACGGAACGGGTCGGCTACCCGTCGCACGGAACCCGTCGAACCGGCGCGGCGGGCACGGCGCACAGCCCTACTTGCAACATGTATTGAGGACGACAACCGGTGGGGATATCTCTTGATGTCCCAATGTTGTGTGGAACGGGAGGAGTGTGAGGCCATGGGTGCAGTGTGGTAGGGTCGGACGGCCGAGGTGTGGAAATACCTCGCATGAACGACTAGAAGACCTATCTATGGGCGGTGATATTTTCAACATTTTATTTCGTTTATATATCATAATCTATTAACGAACCACCTTACCCATATACCCCATTTTCACCTCTCATTTACATCTACTAACTACATTTTTATTCCCCATATTCTGCGCAGAATTCATTTCATCCGGGCCGGACGCCTAACCGGCGTCTATTGGACTTAGTGTCCGTTCGATGGATTTGCGAGCTCTACCGGCGCAGCTCAAGGTCGGCTTTGCGCTCGGATTTTGAAGGCAAGCCCCGAAATATTTACGGGCATCCATTTCCACATTTTCTTTCGACATCTCTGAGCTGCGAGCTCGGACATCTTGATTCTTAGATGGATTTCTGGTTGGGTTTGCATTTTTATTTTTAAATAGATTTATCTACTGCTTCTTTGACAGGGGTTCAGGCGACAGGCTACTTCTGAAGCCCAGGGGTCGTAGGTCATGCATACGAGGGTGTCGTTGCGGGCCGACACTGGGACTGTTGGCAGGCAGTCCCCTTCGCTCCTATTGCCATCATTTGACCGAGCCATTGCATCTATTTGCATACACTGGGTGGAGGGATTATTCGGTCGTAGGTTCCTCTGGCTTTTGCCTTGACATGGGCTTAGTTTACACAATTTTAATATGTAGTGCAGCCCCAGCGGCCTTCGAGAACGGGCGCGCTGGGTGATTGATTATGTAAATTTGTTTGTAGCGTAAACAGGGACCCACCTTCTTGCTTGCTTCATACCAGCCACTCGGAGCTCTCGCATCCGGCTCAAGTCGTGTCCTCTCGTCATCCAACTCGTCCCACTTGTTCTCGCAGGGGTATCGAAGCCCCTGAGCAGTCTATTCTCGTCCTCCTCGGCTGATCGGCTCAGCATCGCATCGTCATCGGATACCACATCCATTCAATCTCACATATTAGACCTGTCGACGATCTCTACTTAGTTTAACTTGGGAGACATCCTGGTCTATCAAAACCCACGGTTGCTCTCACACAGCCGTAATCTAGTCTTGTGCTCGGATCTCAGGCCACACGCCTGACAACTCACACCCTTTTATACTCCTTTTTCTGTTCTCATCTCCGAGCCCTCTTAACTTTTCGTTATCTTTGTACACCTTCTTCTTCCCCTTTTCGTATCCTACGGATCCACACATCCTTCTTCTATTTCAGACCCTTCCCGAGCCGCACTCCAGGGACATATCCCTACTACAGCAGCTGAAAGGGCAGGGCTGGCCACCTTGACTCTTCCGGGTGCCTCTTCTATGATCAATGTCTCACGGCGAAGGTTCAAGTGATGGGTGTCAAATAGTGACTACACTACTCAGAATTCACCTAAAATCTCGCTCCCTCTGTATATTCCCAACCCCGTAATGTGCGGCTGGGTAGGAGACTGAACACACCTCAGCGGTCGAGCTTTACGCGGCTCTGGATATTATCCTCCAGCCTAGGGGAGGTTTTTCCAGCAGAATCCCGAGGGAGACATGGAGAAGAAGCTGGAATTGGGTCCGAAGACGGCACCGGTCGTATGGTCTCCGTTTGTAGCAACGTCCTCCATGAAGTGCGCTAACCGAGTGTAGGACGCCCCCAGGTACGAGGCTTCGGGGAGTCAGAATCAGACGGACAGACTCGGAGTTGAAATTGAGGAAGCACTGTCATACTTTCGTACCAATCCTCGCCGCCCTTACCTTTCCAGTACCGCATGTAGGTCTCCGGATCCATCGGAAAGGCCGCGTCGTATGAGGTATCGAGCGCCTGAGGATGGGTCTCATCTTCGAGGAGACGCGACAGCTCGGTTGGAAGTAAGTTCTCGCTCCTATTATCTCCAGCGTTGAGTCTGATGTTGATTGGGCAGATTACTCGGCTTACCATGCATACACGCATCCAGGACCCGCACTGAAAAGTATCCTCGGTTGGGGGCAAAGGAGAATTGGCAGTTCATTGGTGGGTTGTTGTGAACCAGAGTGCGTTGGTTAAATGTGCGGGGGATGGACAGCCTCTTCGGCGTTGTTGGGCAAACACCAGCGCCGAGAGCAGGGATCCGAGGATTTGACTCAGGAATGTAATTGATTTGGTGGATGAGATTGTGCGGGAATCCGGTATCGCGGTATTTGTTTCCTCTCCAATTTCTGTGTAGCGCATACTTAGAAGTTATTGCTTCCCAGACAAAAGAGTACAAGCCATTCACAATGATTTTTCGGCCTATTCAGCGAGTCGGCAACTCGGCGAGGATGGATTAGCCAGAGCGCGCTTCAACCTCGCGTCAACAATAGGTACGGGCTTAGATTCATTGTTAGACAGACTAGAAGCAGACTCGGTCCCCGCGCGAACATATCGGAATCAAGGCATTGATTCGGTTGATTACTACGGTATTACATATTTCATTAGTCTCTCGTAGACAGACGCTGTAACAAATGTGTTGTATGTTATAATATTTCATTCCAATCCTCCACACAAGGCCACTATCAGTTCCCAAACAGTGGCCAGATCGGCATTCCCATTATGATAGACGTAGCTTTGAGACCCAACACGACGCCCTCCTGCCAGTTCATTTTACGCCCTGACCCGTTAGCTGGAGCCGCCTGCACTACTACCGGTGGAGGCGGTGTCATATATATGGGGGTGACGGGAGGCGCGGCGTATACTGGGGTGGCTAGGGGCGCGTATACTGGAGGAGGTGCGTACATAGGAGGAGGAGGCGCAGTCGGTGTGGTGGGGGGGTCGCCCAGCAACTCCTTGATTCGGAGGCTCACAGTCTTCACGTCTTCGCTCCACATCGGGTGCAAACACCACGTCGATCCTCCATCGCCGTATACCGCGTAGTATTCGCCGGCCACGAACGGATTCAACGCGCAGTACTGCGTAAACCGGGTGATGCTCAGCGGGAGGATGGTTCAACGCAGCGAACATGCTCACCATAAGACCGCGTTTCCTGGGTGCCTTTTCCATGATTATTGTCTGGAGGAGGGGATACTGGCCGCACAGGTCAAACACCATTGTGCCGTCGCTGTACATCACAATGTAAGTCCCCTCTACCCCCAGAGCAACGTACACCGGCTGTCGCAATTTATTGCAGCTCTGGATGTTGTCCTCCAGTCCCGGGGGAAGATTCTGCCAACAGAAACCCGACGACGATGTGGAGAAGAAGCTGGCATTGGGCCCGAAGACGGTACGGGTGTGGCCGCCGTTTGTGACCACAGCCTTTATGAAACGCGCTAGCCGCACATAGGATGGGCCCAGGGACCCGTCTGCGAGCAATATGTACATAATTAGCACGTCGACAACAAGCAGAGTTCACATACCCTCGTAGCACTTCTCCCCCCGCTTTGCTTTCCAGCACATGAGATACCTGCCGGAGGGTTCCATCGGAAAGGCCACATCATAGGGACGATCGAGTGCCTGAGGGTGCGCCTTATCTTCGAGGATGCGCGCGAGCTCCGGTGGGAGTGATTTGTCGCTCCTATATACACGTCAGATGGTATTCCTCGCGCACGTTGCTGCATGCCAGACCATGCGTAAGCGGATCCACCACTGCAGAAGTACGATCGGTCGGGGCCAAACGAGAATTGGCAGCTCATTGGTGAGGGCTGGCTGAGATGGAATGCGTCGAGAGACTTTAATAATTGCTGGATTGCCCCTTCTGTTCCTGGCGCATCCAGTGCGGTGCGTGTTCGCTGTCAATCTGTTGCTGCATTGTTGGCTTCCAGGTAACTGCCTATCTGACAGCCGGTGTGGCGTTTACATAATTTTGAGCACAAGGGTCCAAGGTCCGCCCACGGATGAAGCGGCCCTAGATGAAGGGGACTCAAAAGATGAACACAGTTGGTGCTGCTCTTTCTCCTTAACTGAATTTCAATAAGCTTGGAAACGCAGTATGTACGGGCAAGGCACCCAGCTGTTTAATTAATGTTGGGCGCTGCCGTAGCTTGAACCGCATCCAATTCTGAATTCACAGTAATAGCACTATGATAGCAATCACCGGAGACGCCGAACATTCGAATGGCGGGTTTTGGACGTGGCCAGCTCGGCGGTTGGGCTTGGATATTTCGGGCCTGAACCTCGAATCAATCAAAACGGACGGATGCTAAGCCTGTGACTCAAATAGCTCGGTGGCATTGTGATTGACAAATCGACACACGGTTAGAGCGAGGCGCCCGCCGTTAACCTTTTCAAGCGCTCGGTGCTCAATAACTTAAAGTTCGGCCAGCTCAATAAGTCGTGTGCCCAAAATTAGGGTTGACTCAATAATTCAGGAATGCAGGGTCAACAGGCAGCCGTCGATACTGGTGGTGAAGGAAACAGTTTTTGTGGAAACAGTGGAAAGCGTCGACGATACATGATGTTCACGCGAACTAAAGTGTAGTTCAACCATGATTCAACTGAGGAGCCCCTATTTGACCCTGCCGCAACTCCGCCTGATCTCATCAACAGGCACCTCAAAGCCGGGTGCCGACCCCGAGCCTGTGCATGATCCAGAGTACTTAATAAGTATCTTTTCAAGCACGTTAATTCAGCGTGGTCAACTGAGAGAACCACCGAAGACCGACCCATCATGGGTGAATCTTAGCGCCACAGCAGTCCGAGGATATACAAGATGCAACGCACACATTTATCTGATGTGCGGCACATTTCCTCAGTTGCGCCACATTCCCGGCTACTTATGTGCCGCGCTTGGCATTACGTTTCTCCCCAATGCGGATGGATTACGTGTAGCAGTAAATTTTCTTCGTGCTCTCTCCTTACCACCTCCACCTTGACCACCACAGCTACCTGTGATGTTGCAGGCCCTCCAAATGTCCCTCTACATCAGGCCATCGACGCGCAGCGATGAAGACCAGGACTTCATACAAATCTATCGGGTCGCGTTCTGATGGGATTTCGAAACTTTGTACGTCGCCTCGCGTCTTTTTTGACTGACAGAAAATGCTCACGGGTTCGTGAATACCGCGGGTGTATAGCGAAGCCTTCGTTCGCTCGCATGGCGGGCTCTTTTTGGACAATCGGTGGATTGACATCAACATACTTCGATGGATTTTTCAACTTTGCCGGACCTCAAGTTCCTCCCATCGTGTGCTCCTCCCTAAGTGAATATGTTGCCTGATTTCATCGGCCAAGGCGCTAACGAGTATTTTTCGGGGCTGAATACCGTATCAGATACCGGCCCAGGTCTCTCGGCGATAACCTCCCCGACTTCCCTTGCGGAGGCGCTCCCGATTCCCCCCTGCATCCCTCACCTTTGCCCCCCCGTCCTATTTCCCCTGCTATGCGGCCTAGTCCCACCCCGAAGGCGCAGCGCGCACGGAAAGCGGTGGACGAATCCAACATCATTACCTCACCACGCGCACGCGTCCAGACCAAGCGCGCGAGGGGATTTCGGACGTGAGACTTACTGGGAAAAGACCCAAAAACAAGATGGTACGTGTTTTCTTGAACCTTGGTGCATCGTCTGACATTTCGCAGTAATATTCGTCATGAAGTCTCTTATTTTTGGCAGTTCTGCGAACGCTGGAACCTAAAATAGTCTTACCTACATATTGATATCGTAAATCACAGCTCGAATTACATACTTTGAAAAGCCTTAGCCAACTACACTGAAGCGCGATGCAGTAGCATGTTTGGTTGGTCCTGTTAAGTTGGCCGCAGTACAGGCGATTAACACCCTAACGGGACAAAATATGCCGCATCTCACTGAATGTGCCGCATCTTAGCTGAATGTGCTACATGTAAATTGGATGTGCCGCACATCACATAAATGTGTGCGATACATCTCGTCAATCCCGCAGCAGTCCCGAATCGAAAAAAAAAGAGAAACACATACTGTACCGAAGTTGTCGTGGTCACCACTTTGGCCGAGCCATCTGGCATGGGATATCGCTACTCGAACAAGAAACAGAAACCATTGAGCCAGAATCAGGTCATGCTATGGCACTTCGCTAGGAGCGTGTCGCGGATATATGGAAAGTCGGAAATTTCATACGCGTCGAATAGGTGGACAAATGGTGATGGCATTCCCAAGATATTCCGAGGTGGAAACTCGGCACTGTCCGGAATGACATAGCGCTTTCCGCGCGTCTAACCCTAACTTGTCATGCATCAGCACACCGTAATCCGAGCTACTAGAACTCCGAGCAAATCCGGACCCGCCCGATATTCTCCGATCTCTAACCATCCTCTAACCTTACGCTCTGCCACATCACCGCTCGGCAGGTACAGTAAGCCTGCTAAGTTAGACCTAACCATCCCTGTGTCCTTCAAGTTCTTCCCCGCTGCTAACCTCGTCTAACCGCGCCTCCCCGCCGCTGCTAGCCCACTCTAACCGGTCCGTAGCTGCTTTCTAACCAGCTTAACCGCTCGCTTCACCCACTTGACAGCCGCTTAGCACCGTCTCCCTCTCCCGCCTACTCTGCAGCCTACCCACCCGCCGCCCCCCCTACGTCTCCCGCTACCTACGTTCTCCCGCCAACCCACTGCTCCGAGTTCACCCGGCTCACTTCACCGATCCAACCCGCGCACTTGGCCCGCACGCCCGTCCTACTCAGTGCATCTAACACGCGCCTGCCCCCTCCACCGTTCCCGCCCGCCCTATACGCCCCGCCGCCGCCACCGCCGCCGCCGCGTCCACGCGACGCGTTTGTTTGCACGCGTATAGCGCCACCCTCGTGCTTGTCAACACCACGCCACACGACGACCACGACCACGACCACGACCACGACCACGACCACCCCCTCCGCCTGCACGTTGCCGCCCTCCCCTCTGCCGCCGCCCGCCTTACGCTACACCACCGCCGCCCTTACGCTACTCCGCCACTACACCACGCCGCCGCCCGTCCTACCCATGCCGCCACGCTCATCCAACACTGATCCTCTCTGCCCCGCATCCCGCCCATCCACACTACCACTTCGCCGTCTAGTTCCCCGGCCCGCACCCCGCTCATCCACGTTGACCCGCTCATCTACGGTCCCGCCCCACCGTCCACCGCCACCACGCCCTCCACCTGCCATCGCCGCCGCTCCTCCTTTGCTTCCTGCCACTTCCCATCGTCTCGCCCACACTGTGCTACTACGCTACACTTAACCGCCTCAGACTTCTACCTCAAGACTAAGCCCCATCATGCGGAAGCCGACTTGAAGACTAAGCACCTGCCCGCCCAGTCAAGCCCGTCTTGCCATGCCTTCGGTTCTCATCTAGTTCCTTCCATCCCACCTGCCCTCCCTCTTCCAAGGTCTGTCCCTCCCACTCTCTGCGCCCTGACTCAGCGAGCACGCACTAACGACCTCCATTTTACAGATTTGATGCATTCACCATAGACTCGGATCCAGCCCTACGTTGAGGAACAAGACAGCGGAGTTTTGCTATAATCTAGAAGTACAATTAAAATTAATCTGAGTGGAAAAAAAAAAAAGTACAATAATGGTTCGCTACGTTCGAGTACAACCGCAAGAAACATTCCAGTCCATCCGCCATATGTTACTCCTCTTTCCATAATATGTCCAGATTGACACCATTCAGCAGATTCCACCTCCCGCGTCCCGCGCTGTTTTATCTGTCATCCTTATTTTTCTAGGCTCCGTCCTTGCTTGCACGCATCTCAGTCACCGTATGAAAGATTCACACCGTACAGCCGAAAAGTACGTTTCCTATTTCTTTCGCCTCATCCGAGTCTCAGCACCTAACCCAAATACATTGGTTTCTTTGCCTTGCTACCCTGCATACCGTACTCGCATCATTCCATCTCAATTATTCCAGGCCAATCATTGTTTTTGATTCATCGTTGCTTGGGCAGCCACGCCCTCCTTTACCGTGTCCACGGCAAACGGTGAACAATTTCAAAGTACACTCTCGTGGCATCCCAGACACTCTTTCCAGCACTGGAATGTCCCTTTCCCTGCACGTCGAAATCCACTTCCAGGTCAGTCACAGTGCATATCGTACACCATTTTTCAGATGCCCATCCAAGAAATTTCGTCTGGTGCCCGCGGTGCTTGATGATTTGCTCCGGATCAGGGAACGCATTGGCTTTTTGCCCTGGTTAGGCGCTATTTTATCGCTTTTCCCCTGTAATCCTAGCACCAATTTCTCGACAGGCTTTCCACTCGTCTGTTAGACTCCGCCGCTCAGACTGCCTCGAGCGAGTGCCGCTTGCATTTTACGCCGTGAATCTATGGGTGGGCGTCGTCTGGCTGTGATTAGAGTTTAAGTCATCGTGAGCTATCTCTTGCCCTTATAACCCAACACAATACACGGGTTGTTTTATTCTGTCTGAAGTATCCTTCCCATGCTTATTTTCTCTTCATTTTTTACCTTTACTAACCGGTTTCCCTAGCTAATAAACTTTGAGCTGCTGTCCACTCAAGAGATTTGGGGGTTGAATCAGAATCCCTGCCGTGTTCTTCTTTGATCTTTGCCCACTTGACTCACTTCTTGATAACAGACTCCACTTTGGATCTGTTGCCTCGCTGCGCTTCCACTAACTCTTTCCATCCGTGAGCTGATCGCTGGTCCCGGGCTCAACGACCGACTCTTTCCTTCTCAGCACTGGCCGCTTGTGACATGTCTCCACGCCTTCAAGCCCCAATTGTCCAAAGCTGATCTCCGTCTTTTTCTCTCGCAGAATTCCCGGCACATGATTCACTTAATGCTTCCATTCAATCGCAAAAAAAGACGCATCCTTATTCATGGGTCTGAGGGTATCGACCCCCCGCCCTGCACATGATTTTTCTTTTATCTTATTTCTCTGTAACCCTTCGTGCGTGGCAGCCCATGGATTCATTTCTGGGGTGTGGTTCAGTGCGCCATCGTGTCTCGGTGTATTGTCAGGCATTATAGTCCGGCATCTTCCATTCATGTGCGGTTCGACGCCGCAGATCTTTTTTGCAACTACTTGTCCTCCAATTCATCAGTTTCAGGGATGCTTGAATCCCAACGAATAAATTCACTTCCTCGGGATAAGATTCATGGGTCCTGACAGGCAACCTCACCACCGAGCATCCCGGCACTCTCCCGGGATATCCCGGGAGATTTCTCTGTGATTGAACAATCACTGCATTCCGCAGGTCGGTAGGCCAAGGGTTTGCCTACCCCCGTAGGCAGACGTAGGCAAACCTGGTCTCCTTCCAGGTTTGCCTACGTGGGCCCACATTGGTTTTACTGTCCTCGCCGCAGATTTCACTCGTTTTGCAAAGGTTTTGCCAGGTTTCAATGTCAGAGACAGACAGTCCGATCACAGTGATGTGTGTCGGCATGTTTGGGCAAAGTTTAAATTAAATTTAGTAGCTGATGTTTGTCATTCAGAATCATTCTATCATCGGTCCTGGTGCAGTGTCCGGCATGTCCTTGTATGTTAGCTCTATAGAGATGATCTGGATGCTACAAACTGTGGGTACATTGCTTACCCGTTCTCAGAAAGTCCAACAAAATGCTCACATTAAAACTATTTATTAATATCCACGGTCTATTATAGGCCGTTGCTAAGCTCGGCTAAAATATAAGCGGAAGGATAATTTTGGACATTATGTATCATAGCGACGCATGTGCTCCGTTGACATCTTGTAGTATATGTAAGGATAACCACCCGTACATTACTACCCGTTTGTCTTCGGTAAACTCGTTGTTCAGACATTTGGACCACACGAGTATAATATACCCCCCCCCCCATGCGAAACCATGAGGATCATCGAAGACGCAGATAGGCAAAGGCGAAGCCGACCAAGGTAGGCAGACGTAGGCAAGGGGTAGGCACAAGTAGGCCAAGTTGGGGTCGACCAACTGTGCCTACCCCCTTTTGGCCACGTAGGCTGATGTAGGCCGAAGTAGACCCAACCAAGCAAACTAAGTTGGCCTACGGGGTCAGGGAATGCAGTGAATATCACTGCGCCGGTTGATCAATCAGTTTCTTTTTCACAATAGTGACTGGAGTCCAATTCTAAAAATAACTCCAGAAAACTCTCACTCCCGTAACGACCGAGAGAGTTGCCATGACTCTCGCGGGGGTCCCGGCGACTTTTGAGCACAAATTCATGTATACTAGGCTTTACTGGACAAGAGCCGAGTTGAAGTGAGTGCACACGAGCGTGATCACGCGCTGAGACTCGTTTCCACGACGTCTTCAAGAAATGGGTCACAGCTTTAAAAATTCGGCAAGTTCTAGTTGAGTGTTACCACAATCATTAGCCTCGTGGAAAACGGGCTTACAACGAGTGGTCGCACTTGGAGCTTCAATTCGTGTCAACTCGTGGTCACCCACACTCACTCGTCTCCGCTCGTCCATTCCCCAGTGTTTTTGTGTGGTCAATTCTTGCGTTCTTTTTGTCTCAAACGATGTCTCCGTTTTCACTACCCAATAGGCGATCAAGTTTCATTTAATTTCAAGACGATTGAAAGGGATGGACATAGCCACCGTTTTGACCCTCTAAACCGGGCGGCAAACTAGTAGAGATGGTGGCAAGGAGTAATGCGGGCGTGTCGCAACACAGGTGGTGAATTCGACGCGTGATCCCGTACACAAAGCACAAAGAGCCACCGAGGGCAGTGCCGATGGCCAGGCCATAAGGAGTTGCAAAGGGCCAAAGCACCGATCGATGGCCCAAGCGGGCTTTACACTTTATTGGAGTTACATTCGGCGCTCGTAATCGCCCCAGTGACGACAGGCTCCGATTCGCACAGCTAACGCCGGGGTCAGCGCTCAGCGACGACAGGATATGTATCAGATATGTATCTGATGTGTATCTGATATGTATCAGATGTGTATCGCGGCGGTGCTTCAAGCCCGAGAGGAGCGAACGGTCGCCAGTAGTGAGTCTTCTTGAGGTAGGTCTTTAGAGCGCAGCGCTCCGGATGCCCATAACCTGTCAAGATCTGTAAATGTGCGGAAGGCGCAATACCTCAGTCTCCCGCTATGTGGGATCAAAGACTGTATATTAAATACCTGTAAATGTGCGGAAGGCGCAATACTGTACAGGATAAGTAAAAGTATGAAAAGTAAGTAATGAACTCACCCTCAATCTCCCGCTATGTGGGATCAAAGACTGAGGGTAAAAGACGAGGGCATAGGGTTTATATACATATCTACTGCTGTATCAATCTGACATCTGTCAAAGTCTATTATGGGCCAGAGGCCAGGGCGCTCTGTGGAATAGTTTATTTCCTGACAGGGATGTCGCTGTCGGACTCTGACTCCGTGTCCGAGATGTCCGAGGAGACGGGAGGCGGCGCGGGGGGTACAAGGGTGCCGAGGATCATCTGTAGACGCGTACGCAGATGATAGGTTAGTAACTGACGACAATGGACAAAAAAGAATCGATTCGAAGGGGAGCACTCAGCGGGCGAAGAGCAGCGGTAAAGTAACTGACGAGGAAGCAGCGAAAAATGTGACGCCAGCCAACTCCACCCCCCGGCGCCGACAATGAGCAGGGATATGAATCAAGAAAACGAACAAAAGGCTGTATTTCAAAGAAAATACAGCCCCTTTCCCTCTGTTTACAGCCCTTTTCTTTGAAATACAGCCTTTCTTCCTTTGTTAAAAGGCCTGCTGAAAGGACACCTTTCAGCAGGCCATTTGTTAGGGTGCCAAATTTTCAAAACTCCGCGGACAGCGCAATGCAACGTCCCGAGTTGTACCAGTCTGTAACCACCGAAAGTGCTTGTCACATTTTTCGGCATTAGGTTACAGACTGGTTACGAGTCTAATTGATATATAGCTCTCGGATCAACTCCGGAGAGGTTTGTCTCCCTCCAGTTAATATCCAGCATGATTTCACAAATATATTCTTGGCCGATGTTACCCTCAATGAACTGGCGGCGTCGAAATGGGCGAGGACAAAGGAAAAGGCGTATATCTATTTTTTGGCAGCAATAAATCAATCTCCGCTCTTTCCTAGTTCTAGCAACAATATTTGGCTTAGCTGACATTCTGATCCACTCAGTGTCATTATTTTTGCGCTGACAGGGGCGCCTTCTCCCCCAATTCTAAAGTTTGTCGGAGTGCACCGTGTTTTGAACCGGTTTTTAATCTAATCGGGGCAAACCTTCAGGCGCGATCTGCCGCTTGTTTGCTTAAGCGTTGGCACCAATATCTTTAAATGGGTATTGAAATCAAGCCAAAATTATTGTCCACTCAAAACCTAGATCGGCATGAGTCCTACCTGGTTAGCTCGGGATGTACGGTGCAGTTCTCAGGGTAATGATTTGGGTGGTGGGAAACCTGACCGCGTGCTACCTAAAGGTTATAAGTGTCAATATTGCAGGGCTGCCACAGACGACGCCGTCGCTGTCACTGGTGAAGGTGACGACAACGGCACCGATGCGTCTACAGACTGCGTCCCCCTACCGCTTGGGGTGTCGCATCTGGTATGGAGGCTGAAAGTTTCGGTTGAATGCAATAGCGTCATATCTCAAAAACAGTTTTATTTGACTTTGACAAATCTCTTGAACGATTACAATTCGATACACAGCGTTTCACATATCAAAACTTCTGAACCGAGGGCTGTCTATGTGGCTACTACCACTAGAGATTTAAAAGACCGCAACGCTCTCCCAATTAACGCTACGACCAACAAATATCATTAGTTTCACTTCATCGAAAAAGTTCACTCATAGATTTTACCCGGTAGGCGCGGTTGCACATCCAGAGCCTCCACCAAGCGTTAATTGCGCGCCATTGGTGCAAGAATCGTGGCCACCGCCAGAAATGTAGAACTGGATTTGACTGGGGACACCAGAATAACTGATTGACTTGACCGAGGCGCCTCCGAGAGTGAGACATTCGTTAGACGACGCTCCGCTGCTGAAGACGACAGAGCCAGTGCAGTCGGCCCCAGCAAAGCCGGTGATTTGGGCCGACATCGCCAGAGAGGCGGAAGCAAGGAGAGCGGTGGCAATGAAGACAACGTTGAATTGCATTATGGTGAGATCGCGTAGCTTCTAAATGACCGAAAAAAAGTGGAATAAGTTGAAGATTATACGACAGGTGGATGCAGGGGAGGATTGGAGAGGAGAGCTGACCTGATCGAAGGTGGAAGAGGAGCTAAGTGAAAAAGCTCCAGAGGGACAGGTATTTATACGTTTTCTATCGGACTTTGCCCCCCTAGAGTCCAGGACATTCCCTTGAGCGGAAAGGTTTCCCCGTGAGCCCGAGACTGAATTACAGTAATCATCTCTAGTACATACTTTAACTAACGCCTCTACGGCTATGAAATATCGATTCCCACTGGTCCGCCGCCCCAAACCCTACAATAGAAAGCGTAAATACCATAAAACGCCTCACGGGCAGTGTAACTGTCCTATAGTGTCTATTTCAAATGTATTGAGTGAAGCCTGGACACTACCCACAGTGCCCGTAGAGTCCGCTCTTTCCGAACGCAAGAGATCGAAGTTAAGCCGGCTCGGGATGACGGTACAGCGCCAGTAGACTCCGTTCTTGCCGGCTAGGATGACAGCACAGCACTTCAACCACCGCCAATTTGGCCCCTCTCTATGCTCATCTTCCACACCCCTTCAGTGGTATTGCTCTCCTGTGTACCTCCTTCGATACCATTGAATCTGTCGGTTAGCAATTCCCGAATCGATGACTCACTGGCCTCCACTGAGGCATCCAGAGTATCTATCCTTGCCGGTGCCTTTATACTAAAATTAGTTCTGTTCAAATATATTGAGTGGAGCCTGGACATCAGAACACTAATTTGGTCAATCTGAAACTACTTAGACAAAGCAGGGTCCTCAAATTCATTCCACTCTCTCAGGATGACGAATGAGTTCCGTGGATTGGGATCTTGCAATTTTACACCTAACTGCAAAACCCGAGAGCTCTTTCTAAAAAAGTTCACGAGCAATTTATGACGTCAATTTCCTTTTGAAGCACAGCGCTCCACACCTGGGCGCACTGGAGCGCTGTAAGCGAATGTAAGCGATGTCAACGAGCGTAAGTCAAGTTTTTTTGGAAACGCTCTAGGGTTTTGCAGTTACATAGGTGTAACAGCTAAATCGGCCCTTTCGATTTTGGAGCAGAGTTCGGGCCGAGCACTGCCTGCCCAAACAAATCTTAAATTAGCACACCATATCACTAATTTCATCCATCCTCCTGCTCTCCTCCACAAAATAACCTTTATGACGACTCTCCTGGCGTCGGTTGCCGGCCGCGGCGGGCATGGTTGTAGCATGTAGAATATGTTGAGCTGGAGCGAATCACGCAGGCAACCCGGTTATTTTAAGATTTATTTGGTCGGGCTGTGCTCGGCTCGAACTCTGCTCCAGAATCGAAACGGTCTATCGTTTTCGATTTAGCTGGAGTAGCAGGCTGAACAATGTAGAACCCAAGAGATCAAAGTCAAGCTATATCGGGATGATGAATGCGTACCGTGGACTGCGATACAGATTTAACACACACGTTCCACCCTATATATTTTAGGCATGCCCCGGCCCCCCCCAGGGACTCACTTTGGGGCTAAGCTCCACAATTTCTAGTACTTTGCCCTACCCTCCTCCCAACCACATTCCTCGGTGGTGACATCTTGATAGATAGCCAACTCCGGTCCTCATCGCTGTTTTGATGGCATTTTTTGCCTGATTTGGTATATGCACCCTTTTATAGAGGGGCCTCTCTTGATGCTGAGGGGCTAATCTGCCCACCATGATTTGAACCATCTTCCTCACTTGAACCATGTCGATCCAACCAGGTCTCCGGTCTTTGGTGTCGTCTGATCGCATTTGCCCGAATAGGAAGTTCTGATGCCAACTTCTCATTTCATCGGAAGTATGGGAAGAAGTTTAATACATAGTAATCAAATGGGAAGATTGATTTCTCCCTAGCTTAGACACTTGCAGAAATTTGATAGGTAGTCATCAAAAGGGAGGATTCATCTCTCCCTCGGTTAGCCAGGCGGTAAAATGGGAGGATCCATTTCTGCCTCAGTTAGACACCTGCAGAAATTTGATAGGCGGTCATTGAATAGGGGGATTCATTTCTCCCTCGCCTAGGGTTTATTGATGTCATTTCGGCTAGATCAGTCGCCATATTCTTACATTTTCAGTGATTTCCCTCGCTAGTACCACATCATCCGTGATGTAGAAAGTCAGTTGCCATCACACATTGTTAAATACATCGACATTCCATTCTGCCCTCGGTTATTGGCATCATCAAATAGCCGTTGACCTTTTTTCGGCTAAACACCAATGAAACATCAGTGGTGTCGATCAAAA
Organism: Mycena rebaudengoi; assembly: GCA_029282285.1. Taxonomy (NCBI): domain Eukaryota; kingdom Fungi; phylum Basidiomycota; class Agaricomycetes; order Agaricales; family Mycenaceae; genus Mycena; species Mycena rebaudengoi. The sequence goes on from JARJCX010000084.1 coordinate 465,900, forward strand.
CCAAGAGTCCCTATCCCTTGACAATGAAATACAATCATTTTATCTCGCTTAGCCACGTGCCGGAATATGATGCCGGAAAATCAGGTGCGAGTTTCATTTCACCCAGCCTCTTTAAATTTGCACTCATTTACGACAAGGAGTCTGCTATATTTAGGTGGGTTTGACGATTCTCTGGGCCACTCTGCATACTCAGCTTCAATGGCGCACATACCCACTATTGCCGATCCTCTCATGTGAACCGCCCTCTTTTGCATCTTTTGTACCATGTTTTTATTCTGTTCCTTTGCTAGGCTCCTGGACTCGGATACACTTCCAGAAACTGCTGCAGGCAAGTTTCAAGACTCGGGCAGAATTATACTTCAATCATCTTGGTTCAGGAAGTCCTCGTCGTGCTCCTCTCATCTGCTCGGAAAGCCAGGTTGCAGAAGAATGGGGACGGCTGAAGCCGCGAAGTGAGATGGCTATGATGCCGAATCCCAGCTACTGACAATTCAACAGTGGAGCGTGAACATAACACCCACAGGGAATCCCTCAAACTCATCGCTGACCACCACGACACTGAGCATATTGCTCACATGAAAACTCTCAAACACATCTATGAGCACCACACCGCAGGTCTAAATACAGTAAGCCAAAGTCTTCTTCGTCATTCCCCAACTTAACATTCTACAGGCATGCACTATGCACCAACAACATGTCACTGAATTAGAGGCCAAATGCACGAAGCTGCAACATGACCTTACTATACTGCAACGTGATAGTAGGGAGGAGATACGTGCCCTTATGGTGCAGGTTGAACAGTTGGAACATCAGGCCGAGGCGCGGAAGGGGCGACTGAAGCGCATGTTCCGCGAGATCCTTGTCACAGACGACGAGCTTTGAAATATCACGTGGCATGGATTTGAGAACTCTATTTGATTCCACGATTTAGATATGCGAGATCAAAATGTGAGTTCTCAAATCCACAATTTTGATAAGCGAGATCAAAGTGGCAGTTCTCAAATCCCGTCGCTTATTTTTTGACAGATCAAAATGTGAGTTCTCAAATCCACAATTTTGATAAGCGAGATCAAAATGGCGGTTCTCAAATCTCCCTTGCTTATTTTTGTCAGATCAAAATGGGTGTTCTCAAATCCTCCTCGATTATTTTCTGACAGATCAAATGTGAGTTCTCAAATCCACAGTTTTGATGTGAAGGAAACTATTTGCGTCTCATATAAAACCTCTGTGTCCTGTAATAAATAATTACCACTCATGGCTGAACCCACATCCCCAGCTGAAGAAGTCGACTCAGAGTAAATATCCACCAGTTTAACAATTAAGTCTTTACACAGCTCATTTTAATTTTGCTCAGTCACTCAGATGAGGACGACATTGAGTCCGTCAGTTCTAGTCTTCTTGCAGTTGCCAGCAGTGGTAAGTTTTACCACATCTCCATTCAAGCTTTCTCCACATCTTCTGCAGATCCCGTCATCTCGCCCCGTGCATCACCGGCTCCCCAGTCGTCACAACCTCCCCGGTCGTCAATCAATGAAATTGAGCGGTTGTTGTTAGATTATGAGCCTGAACATCAAGACGCCAATGTTGGTAATAGCCGTTACCCTGATACCCCTTATTCAAATATCCCTCTTCAGGTACAACTGATGGTCCATCACCTTGAACTCCATATTGAGGGACTTCTTGAAGCGTTCCAGTGCAAGATTGAGGCGGCAGAAGTCCAGAGCACACTGTTACAAGTCAAAATTGATGAGCTTACCACGGAAAAAAACAGGACTCAGCAGCGGATTGCGAGCCTGCTTGATACGATTGTCCGCAGACCATCAAAGCATGCCCGTTCTTAGTGTAGTATACCGGATCTGTATTTTCCCAGGCATCCAATTTGCCGCTATGATGGTTTACTGCGTGTATGTTCAGTGTATACATTCTCATTTTGCTATATAAGATGTTGCTGCAGTTGCAGACACCCCACAAATGTCTGCTTACTCTTCCCTCTCCAGCTCTCCTGCCTAATGTTGCCGCGACTCGGGAAGTCGAGTCGCGACTTGGAAAGTCGGCACAAGTCTGCTCGTGACTTGACTTGACTCGACTTGGGCTCATACCAAGTCAAGTCGAGTCTATCCAAGTCGACTTGAGTCATTAAGTCGGGTTGTAATTTCATCTAAAGTCCCTGATAGTTTGAAACATGCAATAAATATAATGAAACTAACATGAAACTCGCTAAATAAAGGCCATTTGCAACAATATTTCCTACTGTCCTCCAGATGCCTCCGGCATGTCAAAATAAACTGTATCTGCAAACTCGAAACTGTCCGTAACCTCTCTCCTGAGGGCTCCAACTCTTTCCTTGTCAGTTTCCGAAGCCAAAGCACGCAACCAGTCTTCCTCATCATCTGCGACAGGAGCCAGCTGCCAATCAGACATAAAATTGAGTCGGGATTTCTTGAAGTTGAATTTAAGCATCTGCAATGCTTCCATCAGGAGAGGACTAATACGATTGCGCCGCTTGGTATCAGTCTCTGCCGACGAGGAAAATACTCGCTCTGATGGTACGGACGTTGCTTGGATGGGGGCATAATCAACGAACAGGCGATGCACTGTCGGCCATGTCGTGATTCCGTGATTCTGTATAGTAGACGCATGATGAGCAGATGAGTTTACTAATCAACTACAACACATACCATCCAGTAGCCAATCAAGTCGGTGGTTTCCCGGGGTGGAATAGCGCTTTGCATGTAATTCTTCATTTCTTCTTCAGCCGACCATTGACCACCAGCCTGGGAATTCGAAGTTCCAGCAGAAAAATCAAGAGATTTCTGTGGATTGCGGAAGCGCAGGGCTGCCTGGGCGATAGCCAGCTGGGCGGCAGGTGCAGGAGCTCGGGATCGGGACCGTGATGACTGGCGGGAGCCTGATCCGGTAGGGCTGTTTTCGCCAGATCCTTCGGACTCAGTTTGAGTCATGCCTTCATCTCGGTATGACTGCAACTTGGAAATTTTGAGTACTGACTATTTAATACACAGAGGTGACGAACTTACTTTTGCTAAAATGATACTCCTTGCCTTTGCTTGATCTGCCCGGCTCCAGTTGTGCTTGATCCATTCAAAGCGGATGGAAGGGTTGACGACTGGTTTAAATCATCAACACAAAAACAGTAATATGTGCGTTGTATGTCTACTCACACATCGAAATAATATAGGCATCTGTCTCCTCGAGCTTGTCATAATACTTGGTTGCGATGGCCAAGCCTGGTCGAATGAACTTCGAAATGTTCTCCTTCTGTAAATCCTGATCGGCAATCATCGATGTCCAAGATGCAATGAAGAGTTCGAAAGCTGGAATGGTAGCTGCCAGGATCGGTGTACAGTCAAAGCTGTCTTAACCCATACCCCCTGGTGGACAGCCAAAGGTATGGGTTATTACAGCGTATGGGTTTCAGGAGAGGCTCAAAAATAAATGTCAAAAAAATCAAAAAAAATTCAGAAATAATTCTAGTTAACTGCCGCAGTAAAGTAATCAGTAATGGAAGTCGAAACAAGTGATTTTGAATGTTCCAACTGGGTCTCACGTCCAAATGTGGCCAAACCCATTTCAAGTTTTCGGGCAAACACGCCATCGACATCAGCAAGATATTTGCGCAAGGTTGAAACCACCTGCAAGGCTTCTTTTCAGGTCGGTTTTGGCTCAGGGGCAGGATCATCGAGGCCATCATCACCACCATTGATCTCCTGGTTTTCGCGATTTGCATGCATTTTCTGTACAATCTCCTGGATCTCTTCATCTGTTGCATCCTCCTGAACTTGCTCCTCAGGCATCTCCACCAGGGCTGACATATCAAGTCGGTTCCCAGGCTGAAGCACACCACGGGCTTCAAGTTGATTCAAGGCATTGGACAAGCCAGTTTCTGCAGCATTCTCATCTTCGACATCGGACATGATGGAACTGATGAAGGAAGATGTGGGGAGAATGCCGGACTTTTGCCAACAGTTGGCAATGGTCTGGGGGGAAACACCATGCCATGCAAGATCTGCCATGCGCATGGCTTCAAGTTGATTGATGTCATAAATGTTGGCTGGAGGGATGTCCTCATCATAACGGTCAAGCGCGCGCTGCATGAAAAAACGCCGGTAATGAGCCTTGAAACATCGGATGATTCCAGCGTCCATCGGCTGGACATGTGCTGTAAGATTGGGGCTGAAATTTTCGACACGGATGTTGGTGAGATCGGATGGTGCTTCATGGCCTGCAAAATTGTCCTGTAAGAGAAGGATCTGGTGGCCTGCTCTACGCATGTCCCTGTCAAAATTCCGCAGCCATTCCTGATAGAGGACAGTTGTCATCCAGGCCTTGGCGTTGTTGCGATACAAGAAGCCCAATTGAGCAGCGGTTTTTTTGTTGAATGCTCGGGGACATGCGGCTTTACCAATAATGAATGGGGGCAGCTTTTCCGAGCCGTCGGCATTGGTTGTAAGGGCATACGTGATACGCTTCTTGATGCCTTTGACACCAGACATCGGGCGGTCCATGAGACCACGATCAGGAGGCATACTGTTCACCGATATCAGAACTGATGTCAAAATGAAAAATCTTAACAAGACACTTACGCCCAGAACAGACCAGTCTCATCCATGTTAAAAACATCATGGAGAGCGTACCCTTCATGAAAGATGATCTCCTGAATCCGCTTCCTGTCCGCTTCAATATCCACGGGGTTAGCGGAGTCAGCCTCGCCATGGCGTTTGAATTCCTTTAATCCACAATGCTTTTTGAGAGCAGCAAGCCATCCATCACTCAGTGTGAGCCGATCTTCCTCAGCAACCCCAACAAGATCAGCAAAGCACCTCCATTTTTCCCGAATGATTTCACCGCTGAGGTGGACACGCTGTGTCATTGCCTTGGCAATCCAAAGTGTAAGCATGTCATCCACCTCTGGGTGCTCGACCTGTTTGAAGCGGTTGGCACCACCGGCCCGACCATGCTCCTCCGCTTCAGTCCACCGAGCACGCCACATGTCCTCCGTGGACAATAGGGGCTGCTTGAGGCGCAGGTTTGGGTAAATTGCATCGAAGTGTTTGGCAGTTTTGCTTTGACTTGGCTTGTGCTGCGCATGATGCCAATCCAAAATTTCGATCCGTTGCTCCAATGTTGCATTTTCTTTCTTGGTGAAAATAGGTGCAGCCGGAGTTTTGTCTTTTTTCTCGGGTTCTGGTTTCTTTCTTTCCGCAGGTCCTGAGTCCATCAATCTGGGATCCTGGGGACAGACAGCATGAAAAACGCACTTTTCCGCTTGTTCCCGATTGTGGCCGCAACCTTCTGGCCCAGCCCCTCAGCAAGTCCCTTCAATGTCTCGATCAATCCAAATTCTTTCGAATTGAGACGTGAGAAGCCACGCTCATAATCCGATGCCTTCTCAAGCTTGTCAATCATGGCATCTTCTTCGACGAGATTCGCATCCTGATCCAGCCAAGTATTCTCGTCCTCCGTGAGCTTGTCATTGTTCTTAATCCTTTCTAAGAGGCCATCTCGACGTTTTTTAGCAGTATCTTTGAGGACAGAAAGGCCCCTTTTGAGTGTGGCGAGCGATGGATGAGACGGCATGAGTGACAGGGCCTGTCAAACAAACAAAAATAAACACAAGATAGGGGCAAGTTATGGGTTTTCCGTCTTAGGAAAGTATGGGTTATGGAGTATTAGAAAGTTATGGGTTTCTACTATGGCACCACCTAGGTGGACAGCGAAAAGGCATGGGTTTTCACGGATTATGGGTTATCTGAGCTATGGGTTAAGACAGCTTTGACTGTATTTTCAACCGACATTGCCGTTTGAACTGTATGTGGTTGCTAATACAATGGTCAGAATACAGATGAGTTTAGCAAAAATCACATCAACAAACCTGCAAAATCAACTCCATCAGCTGTAACTGATTCCAATGACGGTTCTCAAGTGGGTGACTGAAGTTGCTTGCCTCACGATTGATCGAAAAAAATTGGACAACGGGCTAGATAATAATCATAATGATGACTGGCATGGTTAAGAGGAAGATTTAACGCACTTGTTGTAAGTACCGAAGCCGACGAAGCATATAGAATACAGAATCCCATCGCATCTTCACATCAGGTAACACCATCACTGGAGAGAGTGATACAGTGTCTTTATCAAATGTGTTGCCGCCATCGACAGTGATGAGCTGTGTCCAGAGGCCATCTGCATTGCCTGTCTTGATGATGTCGAGCAGCTGATCGCGCCGCTGACCGCCCTTTCGTATGAAGGCAACAGTCTTCCGGGCGCGACGCATGGGACCCGCCTTCCGAGTTCGACGCACTTGTGGGCTGATAACCTCCTCAACATCCAGGTCTGTACCATCATCGTCTGTGTCGGAATCAGAATATGTATCGTTGGTGTCTTCTTTCTCCATCTGTTTGATCACGGCCTGCGAGCAGAGATTGATGATGTGGGCAAAGCAGCGGATGTAATTGTTCTTGGCATCAAAACCAGTGATACCTCTCTTGCGCAAAAGAATGGCAAGGTGGGTCATGAAAGTTGTGTTGTTGGAGGCATTATCCATGGTGAAGTGCCCAGCCTAAAAATGCATATTAGAAGGATACACGACAATCGAACTAACCACACACTTTATGGAGTATATCAGCATGGTCAAGAATATTGAAAATAATGCGTGCCATGCGCTGGCCACTGTGAGCACCATGAATGCGTCGAAAGGCAAGAAGAGCTTGGTGCAAAGCAGGTTGACTGTTATCCGCTCGCAGACCAAGCCAGTGCGCAGTAACTGCGAGATACGGTTGGAGTGCTTTGCTGCTCCAGACATCCATTGTAAAGCTGATCTTCCCAAGTGCATGCTGCAAATTATCCATCACTTTCGTCACCTTGACATATATTCAAGGGATTGTGTCCACTTACGCCAAGCTCAGCTTTGAGTTCAAAGTAATATGCGGTCCAACCATCAATAATGAGACTTCGAATCTTGGTTCGGTGAGGAATATCTTGCTCACGCAGCGTTTCCCGCAACATGAGCAGTAAATCACGGAAGTCACGACTCTCGATGAGATTTATGGACTGAATATACATAAGTAAACCGGAAGCACAAATGAGAGAATGCTGAGCGTACGAGGTCATTTGACGCAATGACTTTGACCAGTTGATCCAGGAAGGCTGAAGACGAGAACGGGATTCTTGCTGCCTGTTTCTCCTGTAACTGTCGCTTCCGCTCGGAAGGGAGCTTATTCTCCCATTTTTTTTGTGCGACAGCCTTGAGATACTCGGGCGAGTGCACAGTCTGCAAATGGGTACGTCTTGTTGTCAGACTGCTTCCAACAACATAGATTTTTCTTGAAAGAAGTGATCAATTGCGGTGATTTTGGGCCATGAAGACGCAAAACTCACGAACAAAGCCGGCATTTATAAGTTCGGCTTTCAGTATGCTGCCCAAAGAAGTATAGGCAGTCAGGAGACTTGGATTTTTCAAGTGCAGTAGTCTCTGCCCAGGCAAAGTTATCGGCATCGACAGAATATCCAAGCCACTTGTTAGAATGGGACTGCCGACGGGAGGGAACAGGCTCAGCAGTATTAGAATCTCGGCGTGGCTGTCGAGGAGCGGAATCCCTCTGAGGAGAGGTGTGAGCTGACACTGTGTTTTCATCATCTGAATTAAGGCTGATGACAATCTCTTCATCGTCACCATCGTCTTGGGCCAAAGGGTCAGGCCTCCGGGCGGGAATTCTGCGCACAGGAAATGTCACAGGGTCTGAATCTGATATTTCTGCATCGCCGTCAGGCTCAGAATCGCCATCAGATCCAGCACCAAGAGCATGCAACCGAGGACCAGGACTGGCCATTGCTGCCTGTGCTGACATCTGTGTAACAAGGCGGTTCATGGCCTGGCGAGCAGGAGTCTGACGAGCAGGTGTTGATGGCTGTCCACCGAGATTAGAATCCTTTCATTTATGATATAGGGTAGCAAACCGTTTCCAATACCGGCGGTAAGTTGCTCAGATTTAAGTTGCGGGAAGACCCCATGGCTTCAAAAGGAATGTCAGACGAATAACGGAAATAATAATCGCAATTAACAGACCAGCCATTGGGGCAAAACCACGGGGTTCTTGTTGGGAAGTGGTGGCCCGAGAGCGAGAGGTTGTATGTTGTGTAGGCTCAGACGTTCCTGTGGCAGGGGGGTTTCCTGAGGTACCAGACTTGCCCCTTGTTGTCCGCCGGGGAGCAACGTCTGTCTGAATCGAGGGCGGTTGTGCTGGTGTTTCACGTCTGGGAGCCATTGGAAAGCGAGATGGACCTCCACTTTACACAATACGAGATTAAATATACAAAGCAGTGGGAAACAATGTGCCAATTCACGCTTGCACACTTTCTGGACTGGAAGCCTGCCAAAACTGTTGTATGAAATGCGACTGATATTAAAAAGATATATGACCGTTGTATGAAATGCGACAGGAAACATATGAAATTTTGCGCGGATTGAATGGAGACCAACAAGAATAACGCAAAACTGTATTGTTAAATGAGAGATAGAAGTCCCAAGATGAAAATGTACCCAGAGATATATGAATTGGGATTCGGATTCAAACTTCGGCTGGATATGAAATGTTCAAGCCTCTGATTTAGTAAAGGGAACAGAAAGATATATGAACTTGATCATATTGATGAACACAAGCGGTAAATCGGTAGAGCAATGTGGCCTCCGGTAAGATAGTTTTAAAGAGATGAGAGAACTGCTGGGAGTTTTGGAAAAGACTCAATGCCAGGAATCCGAGTTTATATCCAAAGCGTGTCTTTGCCGAGGCAACGGGGAGAACAGTGCATCGTGTGTAGCGGAGCGGAAGCCTGCCGAAACTGTTGTATGAAACGCGACTGATACTAAAAAGATATATGACCGTTGTATGAAATGCGACAGGAGATATATGAAATTTTGGCGGGCTTTGAACTAGAATAAAACAAAACTGTTTTGTTAAATGAGAGATGAAAACGTACCCAGACAAATATGAATTGTGATTCGGATTCAAGCTTCGGCTGGATATGAAATATCCAAGCCACTTATTTGGTAAAGTGGAACAGAAAGATATATGAACTTGATCATATTGATGAACACAAGCAGTAAATCGGTAGAGCAATGTGGCCTCTGGCAAGATAGTTTTAAAGAGATGAGAGAACTGTTGGGAGTTTTGGAAAAGACTCAATGCCAGGAATCCGAGTTTATATCCAAAGCGTGTCTTTGCCGAGGCAACGGGGAGAACAGTGCATCGTGTGTAGCTGAGCGGAAGCCTGCCGAAACTGTTGTATGAAACGTGACTGACATTAAAAAGATATATGACCGTTGTATGAAATGCGACAGGAGATATATGAAATTTGGGCGGGCTTGAACCAGAATAACACAAAACTGTTTTGTTAAATGAGATGAAAACGTACCCAGACAAATATGAATTGTGATTCGGACTCAAGCTTCGGTTGGATATGAAATGTCCAAGCCACTTATTTAGTAAAGTGGAACAGAAAGATATATGAACTTGATCATATTGATGAACACAGGCAGTAAATCGGTAATGCATTGCCTGGGCGGCCGAACCCGACAGATCCGTGGGTTGGGTACAGGTCTCTGGAGGTCGCATCTGACCTCAACCCGCAGCCGGTACCCGGCATACCCGACCCGGAAACTCGTCGGGTTGCGGTCAACCCGAACCCACATCCTTCCCTATTTCTTCCTCAGAAAAAAAAACCTGCTTTGTCGGGGGTCAAGATGTAGCATGTTCTGAGGGTGTATAGAGGGTGTAGGACCCATCCTGTATACTCAGATTTCCTTAGCTAGACAATCCCTGTGTACAAGAAATATTTGAACGTTGGCGGTTACAAAATCCAAGCACATGTAAACAAACCTTTCTGCCTCAACATAAATTTTTTTTTTTCATCAGGGGGTCAAGATTTAGCATTTTCTGAGGGTGCATAAACCCGACCTCAAGTCACTCAAGTCGACTTAAAGTCACTTGAATTGGCTTGCAAGTCGAGGGTAGTCGCGGCACTTGACCCGACTTGACTCGAGTCAAGTTGGCTTTTGTGAGTCGACTTCATGGGCTCAAGTCGCAAGTCGCGGCAACATTACTCCTGCCATTGCCGATGTTGAAGTGGGCACAGACATCGACATGTAGGGGAATTTCCTTAGCTTTCATGGTTTGTTTAACTCAAAACAGCAGCTCTTCTGTTCCATGGTTCATGGGCAACTACCCTGGACCCAGCGTCTGTCTGTGCGCTTCCAAGTGTGTAACTGTGTCTCTCACACCTTTTTAGGGTGGGATTCTTTCCTTGGGAGCATGCCGCCGGAGTTGGTCAGCTGTGAAAGTGTGGTGAGCAACGAATTCTTTGAAGTCACCAAAAAAGCCAGTAAGTCCCCTTTCAGTGGCCGAGCCTCTTCTTGCTGTCTCATGTGTTTAAAGTCGAACATACCTTCCATGCCATAGTCAAGGCTCAACAAGAAGAAGCCGCTGCATGCTTGGAGCGGCAGACCGAGTTCGACAGAGAGTTGGAGGAGCTGATGATGGACCGGGAAGATCTAATAAGCTTGTGTGGGACAGAACAAGGGAAGGTTCTTGACCTTGAGAGGGAGCATGACGCCGATCTAGAAAATCTTCGCAGCCTGCACCGCCTTGTTGCTGACCTCAAGGAGGAGAATTCTGCCTTGAAATCTGAACTTGAGGAACTCCAGGCACGGCACAAGGAGCATGAGAATTTTGCTCAGAAAATTCGCATCATGCTTGCTTAGTATTAATAATTCTGTACTGTACCATATAAAAGCGGCGCAAACATAACATGAAATCTTCACTATTCCCCTTCCTTCAAGTTACACACGCTGTAAGTTCACTCCGGCCTTCATTCTATAGGCTCAAGTCTGTTGCAGATGCACGTGCTGGAGTTCCCTCCAGAAATCACAACTGAGATATTCGAGCTCTGAGTGGAATGCAACCCTGCAATATGCACCATTGCTATTGTGCTGTATCTGCACCGCCTGGCGCACCCTCGCATTGGCAACACCGAGCCTCTGGTGCTCGCTCGCATACCCAACCTGTCTTGAAGAACTCCTCTTATGGGTGAAGCGTTCAGGAAACTGCCCGCTGGCGCATCGGCTGAGCTCGTTGGCCCTCTCCGATGCCAGCGGCCTCATCCATTCATTTCCATCATTCTCCCATCGGTGGGTGGAGCTGGAGCTTCGCCTTTCTGACATGGGATTTCAAACCATGCAGGCAACAGCTCAGACCAAATTCCCGAATTTGCGCAAACTCACCATGGCCAGGATTATGGGTCCGAGACGCCTGACTAGAGGAGCATTGCAGCTTATATTTAACATTGATGAGGCACCACAGCTCCGGGAGGTTCAACTTGAACTTCGCCCAAGCATGTTGGTGGCTCTTCCATGGCAGCAGTTAACATCTCTGGAGATCCACTGTGATGTTGCGGCAGTGCGCACCATCCTTCTGTCGGCGTCTCGACTCCAGCACCTAAAGCACCATGACCGGCCGTCCCGTCTAGTGATTCCCCTCAGCCATCCCGACCTTTCTGTCCCAACCCTCCTATCACTTAATCTCCCGCAAAGCCCGCTGCTTTTGTGTGGTCTTTCCCTCCCTGCTCTCACACACCTGTCGATTCCCCTCGCACTGGAGAAGAAATATCCAGGAAGTGTGGCGCAGCTCATAGCACGCTCAAACTGCAACTTGGTATACCTCTCCATTCGGATTCAGGAGAATCTTGAGACAGATCTCCGGGCTCTGTTGACGTCTGTGCACGGTCTACTTGAAATTGAGCTGCAGTTCTTCCGAGGAGCTCGAAGCCTGGCTCATATGCAGCTTCTCCGAGCACCCCACATTTTACCGGAGCTGCGTGCACTCACTATCAGGGACAGAAACGATGCATGCAGTGCATTCTATCCCACAGTTCACTCTGAGTTGGGGGGGCTACGCCTTAGATCGGACTTTGCCGAGGAGAAAGCAGTGAACGCGGCAGCAGCGTGCCCTCCAGCCCAGATGCAATCGCTTTTGTGCGGCCGACCGTTTCACCTAGTAAGTTATATAAGGGTGCTGGTGGTCAGCCCCATCATACTAAGCACGCCCACAGCGCCGAAGTCGAAGAATCCGCAGTCGCGGGTAGTACATTTGGAGGAAAAATTCAGGCGTTTGGAGAAGACTGTGGACAGCATTGTTGAAAATGGATCCGATGCAGAGCATGAGCTTGCATTGCGTAACGCCGCTGCCAGCGGCATTGAGATCGAGGATGGTGGGAAAGCCCTACACAGGGATCTACTCCTTTCTCAGTTGCGCATCACAACTCTTGAGCATAGAGTTGATGTTCTCCGGGACCAGAATGAGCGACTCTTCGGTCATTTGGACAAGGTGCAGCAGAGGCGTACAGCCGATCAGGACAAAATCAAGGACCTCACTACAGTTTGCGGGGAACACCAGATAGAGATCACAGATCTTGAGGCCGACCATGAGCGCCACACTGAAATCATCGAGGACCTCCAGGAACGCATTACTCAGCTGGAGGAGAAACTACAGGATTCCTCTGCCAGTGCCGAAGATGGTGACGCTCGGATCCACACCCTCGAGGCTCAAGTCGCAAACCTCGAATCTTCCGCAGAGGATGACGAGCATACCATCAGTCAGCTTGAGGAGGAGGATCGCAAATCTTCCAACACACTGATGGAGCACCAGGCCCGCATTGCCTCCCTGCAGCGCAAAGTATCTGCTTGTGAGGATCAGATTGCGTCTTTGCAAGCCGAGAATGTGAAATTGCGCCCTCGCTTCACGGATGAGGACAAGGAGGAGGAGGAGGAGGACAAACAGCCAACCAAACGCGCACGCGTAGATTGATACCAGAATAGCTATTAGTGTACATCATTTCTACATGTTTACCCCAAAAGGAGCTATTGAAATTCTATAAATGCAAGGCTTGTTTGAACACTGGTTACTCACACTTTTCAATGCCCCCACAAATAATTCAGACGGTTGGTTTTCTATGGTGTTTGATTCTCATTCTGACGTTTCACAGGCCAAAGTGCTAGAGCTGCCTGCGGAAATGACTTCCGCAATATTCATGGAGTGCTTGCCAGAGAGGGGCAGCCTGTCCTCAGCAAGTGCACCCGTTATTCTCTGTCACATATGCCATGAATGGCGTCAGTTGGCACTCACCCTGCAGTGTCTGTGGGACTCTGTCCAGTTCAACGACGCACCTTCACTCGTGGGGTTGAAAGACTACGCCACACGTGCACCTTCTCGTCCTCTGAACCATGCATATGACATCTGCAGTCCATATCATGCAAGACATATGGGAGATGCATGTCGCGCTTTTTCAGAGCAGTGGCAGGACCTCAACCTCGCACTACCCCTGGAGGGCTTCAAGGAAATCACCAAGTCCGGGGTGACTGCGTTCCCCAGGCTCTGCCGTATTAACATACAGACAGCACGTGGCTTTTCGGCACCACTTCCGCTCCAATTTGATCTCCCGTCCTCTCCTCTGCTGCGATATGCCCAACTTGGTTACAACCCAAGGCTCCGAATGTCCCTCCCATGGGCTCAGTTAACTGTCCTAGCCCTCACCTCACGCATTCCATTTTCAATGCGCACCTTGGAGCAATGCACAAGCCTAGTGCATTTCACATTTCGTCTCAAAATGGGATGGTTCACCCCCAATCCCCCTCCCCCTCCCATCATTCACGAATTGCAATATCTCGTGCTCCAAGACTACCCATTCCTCCTTCTTTCAGTCACTCTCCCAAAGCTCGAGGAACTGTCGCTGTCTCTCACCCTAGAGGACAATCCTGACTTCTGTGGAAGCTACCGCGCTTTCCTGTCCCACTCAAGCTGCCCTCTCATTCGTCTCACCATCAATGTTCAGGACGAGGATGTCATACATTTTTGTGATGCTCTTAGAGCCGCTGCATCGGTGCTGGAGCTTCAGATCAACTTCTATTCGAAGTCCCGCTCTGAGCTGCACCTTGTCGCGCTCACAGTACAGGGAGTGTTGCCGAAGCTCAAAATATTGGTTGTGCAGGATATGCCCCTAACCTACTTAACCTATCCACCGCCAGCCTTGCCCCGGGGCACACCATACGGCCCCCATGGCGAAGAGCTCATTGCCCTCCGCCGTGCGCTCCATAAGCGGAACGGGCACACGGAAGGTTTTGCCCGTCTCGACACGGTCATTCTTTCTTTCAAATATGAGGACCGCCGCAGTCATCGAATCAGTGCACCAGCCCTTTGGGATCTTTCACAGCTCGCTTTACGGGGATTGGCATTACGTGTCGAGGCCATGATAGACTGGAATCGCCGAGAGATCTTGATTGATACATTGGATACGTAGCGAGCTGTGCCCCTTACGTATATATGCTGGGCACCTGATTTTGTTCTCGGTAGCATGTGGCTTCGGTACTGCTAGCCGCCGCTAGTTCGGAAGTGCAAAATGATTGATCTATTTGCCTTTGTTTGACATGCACACCTATTTATACCTCATTTGTTATCGGTTCAAACATACCCATGTCCCCACTTTCCACTCCTTCACCGGCCTTGTCGCCCACTCTGATGTCACCCCTGTAAATCTCTCTTTGTTGTGTAGCCTCCTCACATACTCACAATGTCTCATGCTAGAGACTTTTCCTTGCCTTACAAGATCACCCATTGGAGCCGTCAGTCTCATCCAGCCAACCCCCATTTTTATTCGCTCATGTTTCCACAGCGGGTTCTGCTTCAGACGACGATGACAGTGAGTTCGGTCCCAGCTAATCACACATCCCATTTGTGTGACCGTACTTTGTATCACTCAGTGCCCATGGTGTGACACAACGACAGTAATGCAGGTGAGCTTCCAGTCCAGCCATGCAGAGTTTGCTGAATTGAATGACTCCGCTTCAGCCCTCCATAGCGCGTTCTTCAGTGAGCTGGAGCATATGCGAGGGTCCCTGATTTGCGCCAGTCGCCTTGAAGCTGGGCTTCCATTGAACAAGGTACCCATATTCACGTCCTGGACTTCCAACAGCTGAAAAATAATTAGGCATGCGATAGACATCAGCGCAAGCTTACAACCTCAGAGGCGGAGTGCCGCCACTTGCAGGACGACTTGCAGACCATGTCTGAGCAGCATGCCCATGACGTCTCTTCCCTAGAAGCACGAATTGCTGACCTCACTGAAGAAGCTGCTCAGGCCACTCAGAGCTCAAATTCCCTCTTCACCGAGCTGCATAATTTGAAGGACTCTAGTGCCAAGACAATCAGTAGCCTCGAGGAGGAGGTCGCTCACCTCAGGACTGTGGCTCATCGCACACTTTCCCTCATCGCAGAAGCTCATTTTATCGCCGAGAGCGGGACAGTGGTAGTCGAGGATGACGATGAGGATCTGGGACAACTCAGTTATTAGAATATTTAGACACTTCACTCGATTATGCACTTCCCTTACTCGCAACAACAAGTTGCACTTCAGAAACATCATCGTTACACCTAGCTAAATATATACATAAGAGTGTTCAAATACTCTGAAGCTCGATAATGTTGGTGCAGAAGCCGGGAATGTGATTCAATGGCCTTTGGATCCTATTCACTTCCTGCAATTATTTTACTGATTTCACTGAATTTGCTTAGTCACCTCCGTCTCGCTCCTTGACCATGATCTAAGCACAAAAGTGGAACGCGCCGCCACTCCCCATCCCGCATTCAAAACAACGGTGTGGGGTGTTTGCTCCACTCCAGCACTCTGTTTCTGTCCTCCACGATATGTGTCCCAGTTCCGCCGTCAGCCGTTTAGGCAACGGGAAGCGCCGGCAAATGCCGGTGTTTCTTGATCCCACTCCACTACCACTTCCCCGGCATGCCGGAACCGTCAGGATCGCCAGCGGATGCTGAGTCGATGGCCGAAGGATGAAAGACTCGTCGATGAGTGAATTGTCAGTGGACAGGCGGTGGATGAGTGGCGGATCATCTGCGGATCGAATTTCAGCGTGCCTGAAATTAATAGACAATATAAGCAAATATGCTTCCATTTTCTGCCTAGCTTTCTTCTTGATCTGAGCACAGCGATCACGCATAGAACAGCTATGCACACCCTATTTATCTTGGGCTCAGTTCTGCGGGCAGATCGGTGGCTGTACACGCTGCCCGGCTTTCTCCAGAGTGTACAGCCACCAGTCTGCCCACAGAACTGAGCGCAAGATAAATAGAGTTCCCTCGGAGTTCGGCCCAACTAGGGCCCTGTGAATTATTCCCAGCGATTTAAAAACCGGTTTTTTTATCTGATGTCTAAAATACGACCTCACCATGCTTGCTATCCAAAAAATCATCCCAGCCGCCTACTTGACCTTGTCACCTGCGATTACACCCCTTATACCTCTTCCCGACCGGTCTGCAAGGCTGTTGACGGCGCCGGCTTGATCACAGTGAGGCTCATCTGCCAACAAATCTCTAAAAAAAACAGCAATGTTACATCCACACCATTGCAGATATTTCAGTTCCTGGCCGTAGCGAGTGTCCTCCAGGTGGCCCCAGAGCCAAATATGGCCGTTGTAAAGCTGCATTGCAGCTACGCCAATATTTTTCTATGGCCAGTGATTGCTGGCGGCCCGTAGTATTTATAATTTAAAAACTGGTCATTTTGAAACTGGTTTATAAACGGCTGTTCATAAACCGGTCTGCAAACACGCCTAACTTGTAGGGCCTAGCCCGGACTCCCAACAGACGAAATTGAGGGAACGCGCTGGCCCTGGGAAAGAGATGTCACGGCATGACAGAGGGCTGTGCTGATCGGACCGAAACCGATCAACCGGGTGCTGTGGCCAAGCCACAAGGCTCATCCGCTAAGGATAATGAGCCAAGAAGCAGCTGCGTAGGGCGGTGAATTGTCAAGCCTGAGAAATCATCTATAAACTGCGCAACCTAGCCATTATAGGAAGAATTTCCGGAGAGGGACCGCAACGCCGATGGTGATGGCAACTGTCTCATCGCTAGGGCCCTGTAAGTATGACGTTCCCGATGTTGCAAAAATCAAACTGCGCGCGCGCGAACTCTGCGCGAGTTTTTTTTTGACAAATCTCTGAAAACATACCAATAGACTCCTACTATGCTATACGTATGAGTCTGGCTTGACCGGACACCAATGGCTTGTGCTGAAGAGCGGATGAACGATTTGATCTGATTTGTCATGCAAGAGGCTGCAGCCAAACAGAGTAACTCAGCCACTCTCGAGTCTCGAGGAGTCGATACAATACCTGCGTCTTGTCACCCCCACTATCTGCGAATCCGACGACGACGTGGGCGATACTGGGACGACGTCAACGACCTCATACTGGTGCGCCGGGCGGAAGCACCAAAAACTGGCGACGGCCGGCGGCGGAATCCGCCGCCGGCCGTCGTACCGTACAGGCACCATGTCGGAGGCCTGTCGGTACGGTACGGTTGTTTGTACGGCCGTATACGGCCAGACACGGCTTTACGGTCATATTTTTTCCAATGTGATTTAAATTAAAATGGAAACTTGGACAAAAGGAGTGTATAATGCACCTCCCATGGTGGTGGCCACAAATGAACCACTTCCCGACATGTTTTGGGCCAGATACAAGCCAGATACTGATTTGATACTGATGTGAAGGGGCAAGAAAAATATTCCGGCATAGGTTTTGGGTTCTGAAGCTAGTTAAAGGAGTGATTATGCCGATTTGTGATTTACTACTGTTCACAGCTGGTTCAAAGAGTGAAAGGAAAGAGGTGTGGAGAAGGCATCATTGTTTGCCATCAATGCTTTCAGCTAACACGGACATCGGACCGACCTCCCGAGCAGTACCTTCATCCTTTCCTATCATGCCCATGTACCCCGTCTCTGAAACCACAGCAGAGTGGTGAATTTTCGGTCAGTCTAACTGCAATTCTTCATTCAATACACTCTACCAGGCACCTATTTGGATGGCCACAGTTGACGGCCGCAATACGGCCGTATACGGCGTATACGGTACGGGTCAGTACGGGGTACGGGTTGGCCGTACCCGTACCGTATAAATCCTACCCAGCAGGTCCGCCGGTACGGCTCCCGTAACCGTATATACGGGTCGATATACGACCGTAATACAGTTACGGTGAACAGCCCTACGGCGGATCAAGCCATTCCCAACAACACCCTTCTCAACACCGCAGCGTCTCAGTCAGTCTCTCTCTACTACTAGCTAGCGATGCTCGGCCCTCCGGGCACGCCTCTTGCAGATCAGCGGCTTTCCCTTCTACTTCTCCCTCGCATCTCCAGACGACTCACGCCAATTTGACGCCAATCAACAGACCCAGTAACCCTCCTATGGGACCTCTTCTCCCTTGGCATCTCCCTCTGCTACATCTTTGATAAGCTTCCCGACGGCGCAGGTCTCAAGAAAATAAACCACTCCGAGTTCGTCCAGGAGCAGTACGACGCAAACCCAGACCGCGCAAAGAAGCATGCAATGGAATGCAGCTGTCTTGATGGGCGTCGGCGCCCGTCCACCTCGTCGAGCGTAATCTTAAGTGACGCCGTCCTCTTCCTCTTCATCGCCGACCTGTCTTCTTCGTCGTCCTCCTCCTCCTCCTCGAGTCGTCCTAGCTTTAGTGTCCCCGGCGTGCTGTACATCTCAAACAATGCAGCGCGCCAATAAACGACGACTTGGACTGGATACCCCAACCATCAGATGCCAAGGACTTAGCCAAGTCTTCACTCTCTCATCGCGTCTCAGACCGCCGCCGGTGGTGTCAAGAAGCCCCATCGCTTCCGGCCTGGAAGCGTCGCGCTCCGTGAAACCAGACATTACCGAATGTCTACCGAGCTGCTCATCCGCAAGCTGCCCTTCCAGCCTCATGGCTCTCCGAGAAGCAGCAGAGGCCTACCTCGTCTCGCTCTTCGAAGACACCAATCTCGCCGCCATCCACGCCAAGCGATCACTATCCAGCCCAAAGACTTGACTCTGGCCCGGCGGCTGCGCGGCGAGCGCTCATAGATTATTGTTCCTTTATTCTTATATTCTACTCTACCTCCAGTGTACTTAGCATCTCAAATTCAGTCTGTCTTGCTGCCTTCCACACTTCCACTGCTCTTCCGCCGCTGCCGGGCTTTTCTGCAATGAGCTCAAAGTGAATCCCTGCTTCTTTAGCCATCGCCCACAACTCTCGCTCTCCTGCATCGCGCTCCTTGTATCCCATTATCACCTGCGGTCGTCTGCTGTCCGCCTCCATGAGTTTCTTCTGTGTCCGCACCAGCGCCGGGAAACCGCCGTGTTGTACGTAACGTCCGCCATTCTGACGACGTGCAGTGATAATTCAATTCATATATCCTTTAATATAATCTCCCCGCGTCGTCGCCGTAGGTCGATTGCGATCCACAATGTGATACGGCGCCGCCTCCGCTCAACCCCTCAAAAAGTCCCAAATCTTCAGGCCATACACTGCCCCGCTTTCACCATCGTCGTTGTAAGCGCCTTGTACATTCTGATCCGGTACACATGAGCTACTAGCGATGAAAACAGACCGGCTGTATAGCAGACGAGATCACAAAAACGGTTGGAGGGATGCGTTCGATATTCGCACCACTTAAATAGAGAGCAAAAGGGTGGTAGGCATTGGTTGATTCGAGGCGGCCAGACGAGCCCTTCGCCTGTTGATTGGACAAGTACATTGCTACAAGGATGCCTATATTCACCAGCTTAAAATTGAGCTAACAGATCTGGCGTCGACGACGTACCAAATCCGGACGCGAGTGCCATATTATTGAACGCGAAGTGGAAGAACTCCGAGTGGCTGTGGATACAGTTTAGTATTTGCGCCATATACTGTAACCTGAGTGCCAACCTGAACACGCTGGTTAACAGCGTTTGAGTTTTGCCAGAAACGGATAATGGAGAAAATTGTTCATCATGAACGATGTTAGCCTATGGATCTTCCACCCGATGAATACGGCACCATTGAACGCAACCATTCCCCAGCAAAGTCGCTGGGCAGGCGATGCATTTATCCAGCCGTTAGCGACATACACATACGCATCACGAAGTGTCACCTCTACAACTTTTGGACTTGTTCATCTTGTGTTCATCCAACCCTGCAATCCACCGCCGTACACGCTGTCCATATTTAGTCCGAGAAATTCGCGAGCGGCACGGTGCATCAAATATTATTCACCTCTGTAAGCTCTCATGCTTTTGCGCGCCGGATATCAAGGATTGTTCGGGCTTATCCCAAGTACCGTGAGTTTCTGGACCCATAGACCGGTGTCGATAATGGTCTGACAGCAGCCCAGAGGAACACACTGCAGCTCACAAAACCGGCGACCTGAAGGGGGCTCGACGATGACTGCAGATTGAATTATGACCACTTATAGGTCATGGTTCCGGATAGATGGGTCGGGAGGATTTACGCTCTGGCCCGGTGAAGCTGCCTTAGCGGCCAGGTGAGGTGAAGAGGGTGGAATAGCTGAGCCTGTGCCCGTGCGGGCCCGGGGGTCTTAAATTTTTAGGGATGGCTTTGGTTTGTGCTTTTGTCTGTGTTTGCTTTCCACCAGCGCGGTTCTGCAAAAAAAACCTATTTGCCTGCGGAGCGAATCGTATCCGTATTGCAGGCTGAGATGAGAGGCGCGTCCTGCATGGAAAGTGTTTGGCACAAAACTGAAGCATGGCCAGCCTGAGGTTAAATACACGCCAATAGAGGCAAGTTTCTTCAAGGGAGCGCGGGCAGGTCTAAGGACGGACACGTTGTCTTCAATAGGCCGCCGCTGAGCTAGGATAAGGGTTTCGGCTAACGGTTGATCCGTCGCTAAAAATATGATCAAACTCGTTTCTTTGTCTTCCTACGTTCGCACAGGGGGTGACTGGCGCGGTAGATATCTCTATATAAGACCCCAGTAGTCTACCAGTGTCAGTATTACAATTTGTCCAAAAAAAAAAACTCAGTTCATGCGCGCGCAGTTTTTATTTTTTGCAATGCCTGGAACGTCATAGACGTTGGCCATGCTTGAAGGCTGATGGTTGGAGTATCCAGTCCAAGTTGTCGTTTAGGATTAGGACTGAAGCGTGGCTGATTTGCTCTGTTTGGCTGCAGCCTCCTGCATGACAAATCAGATCAAATCGTTCATCCGCTCTTCAGCGCAAGCCACTGGTGTCCGGTCAAGCCAGACTCGTACAAATAGCATAGTAGGAGTCTATTGGTACATTTTCAGAGATTTGTCAAAAAAAAAACTCGCGCAGAGTTCGCGCGCGCACAGTTTGATTTTTGCAACATCGGGAACGTCATACTGTAAGTTATTCCGAGCGATTTGAAAACCAGTTTTTAAACAGTTTATATAAACCGGGTGTTTATAAACCGGTTTGTAAACCAGAGCCTAGAATACGACCTCATCAGCCTTTCTATCCAAAAAAGTTGTCCCAGCAGCCTGCTCACTGTTGTCACCTGCGACTACACTCCCTATGCCACTTCCCGACCGCTCTGGAAGGCTGTTGATGGTGCCGGCTTGATCGAGATTCAAGAGGGTTTGTCAGCCGACCAATCTTTGAAAAAACTTGCAATGTTATATCCATGCCATCGCAGCTACTTCAGTTCCTGGTTGGAGCGAGTGTCCCCCAGGTGACCCCAGAGCCAAAGTATAGCTAATTTGAAGCTGCGTCGATATTTTTCTCTGGCTGATTGCCGACGGTCCGTGGTCCCGAAATATTCAAAAACTGGTCATTTTGCTCCGACCATTTAAAAACTGGTTTATAAACAGCTGTTCATAAACCGGTTTGCAAACAGACCTAACTTACAGGGCCCTACTCATCGCACTGCGTGGTAGTCTCGTTTCCAGACGTTATGGTAGTGGCTACTTCCTATACCCTCTCAGTGCTTTGGAATGGCTGGAGAAGGTGAGAGAATGTGTTCCATCAGCATAGAAAATGATTATTATAGTGAAGATTGATTTCCTGCATTCCACATCAAATATGTGCTGTGTATTGGGAGGAAATCGGTCCATTGGTATTCTATAATGGCCCTTCCTCTTTTTATGTACCTATAAAACACTACAGGACTCAAGCGCAGACCAGCAAGAAGCAGCTCGCAAGAGATGGCGCTAGATTGATGGAGGCTCTCCGTACCTTATGTGTTTGCTAATTTTGATTCACACTGACCGTACGGTCCAGGTGTCAGCCAACAAAACATGGCCGCAATGATGGTCTTCCTCATGCGGCAGACAAAGACTTCCTCTCTAGAATATGAATTTTGTTCCCAGTTTCTTAGGCGCCTGTCGATAGTGAGGGCCAAAGGCTCGATATAGAAGACTGGATGGTCACCGTGTACGAGGTGGACCGCGAAGAAATGATCGGCTCTGGCGGATTGTACGTCCCTGTTCCTGCCAATATCAATACATTCTGGTTGACCCATCCACGCAGCGGTGACGTATACCGGGGGATCTGGCACTCACGCGCAGGTCGTTCCCATCGGGGAGCGGAATGCCATGCGCGTGTCGGGTGCCTGTTGCTCGCCCACAGATCACTGTTCTTCGAAGAGCCGAGCGTAGCTGCGTACCGATATTGAAGCGAAGAGACGAGGGTACCGAGGTTCAAAGAGCTGAGCGGACTGAACTTGATGCGGAGAACTAAATGCGCCGAGCTTCATGTGAGTCGTTCGCCTTCCCATCGGCAGCCTGGTCTCACTTGCCCCCCTTCGGCAGCTTGTGCACAAGCGGCGTCGCGAGCGCCGGTGGCCAGAGACGGAGTGTGCAGACGGCGAGAGCAGAGTTCTGGCCGTCAGCGCCGGTGAGCGCGTACTGATGCCTCGACGATGCGCCGCCAGCGCGGCCGCGCAATACAGGCCAGTGCGGTCCGAGGCGCTCGTTTGGAGACGGGAGACGCCGCGTACGCGAAGTCGGAATGCAACGTAGCATATAGGCCGGAGGTAAACATCGAGGCAGGCACGAACGTATCTAGCTAGAATACGGGTGGGGATACGGCGCGGCGGCATGACATGGGCATCGAGAGCGGCAGCGGAAACGGTTGGCGGGGTGGGCGAGCTGCTAAAGTCCATGTATGTATGCGGCGACAGACACACAGACGCCTGTAGAGCACTCGTCAGCAGGAGATAGAGCACGGGCCGCAGGAGAGGCGTACGACAAGGGATGCATAGACCACCGCCGTGACGGGCGGGGGCGGGGGCGGGACGCGGACGCGCAAGGGGACGTTCTACGGCCTCGATGTGCATGCGCACGCCTGTCTGGACCACTCGCGAGGATGGGTCATCGATATCGAAGTGGCGGTATCGGCTCTGTTCTCGTGAGGCAGGTGACGGCCCAGCGAACGGGCCGAGTACCGGGCGCTTCGAGACGTGAACTTCGCGGCGTGTGTCCAGAATACGCGCGGTACGGACAGACAGGCTGTTATCGGCGGGCGGCGGGACAGGTGTTGCGACAAAGGGGCGACGACGAGCGAAGCCGAACAAAGCGCGTGTGTTACATGTACACGGTGCTAGACGGAAAGCGCTGGTTTTCGTGCTGATTCAGATTTGTTGCGCGCAGACGGCCAATAATCCTGCAAGAATGTATCGCCGCCAGTCATGGTAGGATCTCCTCTGACGCTAGGTTTGTCTCCTGGGCAAAGAACCGCTGAATCCACCGCGACTTGAAGGAGGATGCGCGGTCCCAAATTGAAACAGCACTGAGCAGGCTACTACTAGGCTCAAATATGGCATGAACGCGTCCGAGGGTGATCACGGAAAGCAAGCGAATGGAGGCCATATCCGTTTGTAGCTGTGTCTAGATCTGGACGCGCCGGTCGTCAATGACATTCTGCGTAAGAAATTGAGTGCTGGCGGCAAGCCGGCGGAACGATGAAAGCAGATAGACTCGTAACCAGTCTGTAACCAATTGCCGAAAAATGTGGCAAGCACTTTCGGTGGTTACAGACTGGTACAACTCGTTGACAGCCATTGAGCTGTCCCCGGAGTTTGAAATTTTAGCAGGTGCCGTGATCGGCCGATACAAGAGCCATCAAAGCCGATCAATTCTGGTCGAAAGTTGATGGGTCTTTCCACTCTTCCAAGCTAGATTAAAAAATAAGTGAGGAGGCAAATTGAACTATTTTTAAGGTAAAATCGTTCCTGTGTACTCCAAATTCATTCATATCTAAACTGCAGCCCAGAACAGGACCCTCACCAAATTTTCAAACTCCGCGGACAGCCCAATGCAACTTCCCGAGTTGTACCAGTCTGTAACCACCGAAGTGCTTGCCACATTTTTTCGGCATTTGGTTACAGACTGGTTACGAGTCTAGAAAGCAGAGGCTGTGCAAACATTTGGCCGTGTTGCTGCTCCGGATCTTTTCGGCCCGACTCGACCTACGCACACAGAATCTGCAGCTGGACTGAGCAAAAGCCTTTGCTCTCGCCACGCGTTAAAATCTAGTGTACGCATGCCAATTGAATTTTGCTTATTACCATCCCGCCGTGTTTTAATATAAAACTTAGCCTCAAGCTCGGGGGATGTTGAACTTAATTCTGTTGCGTGCCGTCCGGTCGCGCGGAAACCATCGTACTTTGAACACCAAGAAATCCTACCACTCCATGTTTTAAGATCAGTTCAGATGGAGAAGCAAAAACAAACAAAAAAACTCAGGACACAACATTCACGACCCGGCCCCGGATCGAACGGGGGCCTCCCACAGAGAGCCTCGTCCAGAAGAGAAACGGTATTTCTTGTAGGCGTGCAGCATACACCACAGGGTCGTTACCCCATCTTTCCTATCAGGATTTTATGCGGGTGAATTTAAATTCGGCACTCACGGTCCAAGTTGTCAGGATGCCATTCAGATTCAAGGTGGATACTGCTTGCGCGATTTGTACGAAAGCGAAATGTCCCCCTCCAAATGAATTTGCGTTTACTCAATGCGACAATAAAAGAAATACTCTTACCAGCTATGACCCAGCCCCGAATCGAACGGGGACCTCCCACATACTGCATCAGCTACACAATACTGCATGTAGGCGTGCAACATACACCACCAGGCCTTTACCCTCTCCTTTATACGAGGGTTCATTTAGTGAGTGCTCTTTGAGTGTTCGTGTTCAAATTTAAATTTGCTTACAGTATTACGGCCGCCTCCCCCATATGTAACCTCAGACAAGACTCAATTCTCGTTGCGCTGTTTCAAATGCCAACCGGTCTCGCGGAGACCACATGTACTTTTTTCTCAGCCACCTTGCCGTTGAATGTTGAATGTCTAAAATCAGTGCAGGCCGAGAAACAAAGAAGGAAAAATCCACGACAACAATCCTGCACGACCCGGCCCCAAGTCAAACGGAGACTTCCTACAGAGAATCAATGGCCGCTGCCTCATTTCTTATTTCTCGTAGGCGTGCAAATGCAGCACAGGGTCCTCACCTATCATGATTTTATACGGGCAATCTCAACATGGCGGAAGAATGTATTCAAGTTGTTGGAGGTATGTGTAAGCTGCGGCCATCTGTTCCTCTTCATCTTCAGAGTCGTCGCCGAGATCTTCTTCGAAACGGTTCGCGGGGTCAAACATCCCGCTGTTCAACGCGTTCTGCATTTGGGAGACAGAAAGGTCACGACCCGAAGGTGCAGGAAGTGGCCCGAGCCCGAGGAGAAATGCGCTGTCTGCGCTGTGGCCCGTAAGTCGAGAATAGTCGATAGGATTGTTTGAAGTAATGGTGAGGAATTCTGGAGGTCAGTGCCTTGTAATATATCCCTGCAGCCCCACCACATACATCAAGAAGCTTATTTGGTGGAGAGTGGCTCGTCATGAAGGTTATTCTGCGCACAGAGATTATGGCGTTGCTCAAGAGACGATCTAATTTTAGGCCTTGCCGAACTCTTGCCGAACTCAACGCGAAAACGGAAATTGTCTATCTTTTTTGACTTAGCTGTAAAACCCAATGACGTCACTGCGGCGGCGCTGGGAGGGATGGACAGCGTTCCCATTGGGTCGGCTGCCTCACCGTAGGTCCGTCGGCGCTTGGATCTGAAGGACACGCCAATATCATATTTCGCTGGTGTCATTAGCGCTTTGGTACGTGGACTTCCCATATTTCATGCGCAAGGCAAACTCGTCGTTGGGCGATCCTCGGTCACCAATACGGGCCTCAGCACCTGGGCTGGTAGGAGACGACGGCCTTTAAGTGTCGAAGGTGCATTGACTCCAAACATGATTGTAACTCGAACAGCAGATGCGCAAAATTGAATATCGATAGTTGCCTCGGCGCCACCGAATATTTATTTATTCTTTGGCAGACTAGTCCCCCGCGCACTCGTTTGGTCGCCGGTCAATGATAAGCACCCCCGTCCTACTTGATACCTTTCCCTGCTGCCGCATTCATTCTTACTGGTGTTTCAAAAGTAGGAAATGTACAGTAGGATTCCCCGTTCGACTCGGGTCGGGTGATGGTGACGAAACACTTTTTTTTTCAGTTTGTGTTCCAAAGCCACGAACAACTCATCACCCATCCGACAACGTCGTTAATCCCAGCCGTTATAATCGTATCTCTGTGCTAGAACATGAGTCAACCAACAAATTCCACGGAATCTCACACCGCGAAAGAAGACGAAGGAAATGTTCGTATAAATTCAACATCCTAGCAGGGGAAGGGAGCACCCGATGGCACAGGATATATTTGTGCCGCTGTTTATTATTACATCGACAACCACAAATATTGACTTCAGAGGAATATTCGTCGCAAAATTCTCGATACCCACGTTATGATAAATTACAATTTCTTGCCGTCCTGTTACTAGTCTTATGATCAGTCTTTTGAATGAGTTAAGGCAGCCGAACCGGACGCGCACCGCACTCAGACTCACTGTTCAATTATTTCGTCTTCTGATCCACCAATTCCCACCTGACAGTGAACACACTGAATGACTGCTCATCGTTCTTCCACTCCCCGACCTCCATCCCCAACCCTTTATTACTCAAGATGCCCCGTTCCCCCATCGGAAACCTCCACCTCAACGCCCTCTCCACTATCTTCCTGAGCTCTTCCGTCCGATTCACCGTCGTCTCAAACTCGATCTCGAGTTCCCTCAGCGCAGGCAGCCGCTGCAATGCACCGCCCCACCCGCCCGCCGCAAACGGAATAACCTCCCCGCGCTCCTCCCGCGCTACATCCTCGATGTACTCTGTTAGATAGCCCCCGCGATGCGGGTTGACCATGAACGGGTGGTTCCGCTCGCACCACCACCAATCGCCGCTCCGTAGTGTGATCTTGAGGCGCTCAATGCTCCGTGGGAGCACGCCACTCGCGCACAGCCCCGCGAAGCTCTCGTCGAGCCAGAACATCTGCGTGAAGAGCTTCACCTCTGTCACAAGGGGGATCTGCCACAGCGCGAGGCACGCAAAGTAGTGCGCCTCGAGCTCGTGGCCGTGAATGTTGGGGAACCGGTCGCTGAGACCCTCTGGTCCGGTGTGCGGTGCGTGCCAGAAAACGTGCGTCGCGAGCTGCGGCGGAAGGTGGTATGTCTCGAGGTATATACGCCGGCAAGTGCGGAGGAAGGCGACGTTGATGGTGCGGGGGCCGGTTTGCCCAGGGCGGCGCACAGACGGGGGGTATGCGAGAGAAGGATCGGAAGGGGTGTATTCAGCGAGGATGAAGGCGAAGAGAGTATTTCGGATCTCGGGCGGGATGATGCCGTTGAAGAGCGGGGAGGCTCGTTGTGGGTCTACGGCGACGGGGCGCTCGTGGATGGGGAGGTGCCAGAGTTCTGACGGCGGCACGGGGGGAGTGACCGTGCGTGCGCTGCGGCGGCCGAGTACAGTGCGACGCATTGAATTCGCACCTTGGGGGTAGACTTGTGCGAGCGGGGGTCTTGAAAGCAGCGAATTGAAGAGGCACAAAGATGGGGAACAGCTTTTGTATCGCCTGCAGAGCTGAGATGTCATCCTGTGCTTGCCGCGCCTCGAGACAAAACAGATGCGGATCACGGAGTGTTGATCCAGACTGAACAGCTGTTGCCTTTGCCGATGATTGCCGACAAGGAGAAATCGACACGACACAAGCAAGGGGGTGTCGGAGTTCGAATATCTTAGTTTGAATATTTTGTATGGGGTAGGAGGAGGGGGGTCGAAAAAAACTTGCTTACCCTGTTTTCAAATGATTGTGAATCGGCATAAAAACGTGTTTGCACAATTGAGATTTTTTTTCCACATTTTTGCACCCAAATCAGATTGGCTGTGAGTTCTTCAACCATGCTCGAAGTCCTGAAACCACACCGGTGTTGCCAGTGCACCGTGCCAGCACTGTGCGCTTAGATTTTGGCGTCAGCTTGGAGTTGTTTGGCCAAGCAACGGTGCTCAGAAAGACGCTAGTTTATTCACTGTGAGAAGAACGCGCAGCCGGATTAGGTACGTCAAAGCACTTGAACTGAGTGCTATTGGGCGGTCAACCTGACTGCATTGACGCACTTGATCCGATTGCCATACGGTCCTCGATCCAACTGCAGTTTGGCAATCGAAGGCTGATTCAAAGCAGTCGGTCCGATTGCATAAGCGCAGTCAGGTTGACTGCTTCAGTTGCCAAACTGCAGTCGGATCCAGTGCGCTTTGGCATTAGATTTGACTGCTATTACATTCATATCGACTGCTCAAAAATCCGTATATAAAATAGTATATAAATGACATAATATATCAACTACGATACCACCTGTGGTCCCGTCGCTCCCGTGCCTTGAAAACGAGTCAATTATTGGGCATAAGGACAGCCCGGCACGTACCGATTTGACATCTGCAATACAATCTCATAAGAAGCGGACCAGGAAATCGTCAGCTCGCAAATGATGAAGACCTTGCAAAAATGAACCGTCCAATCCACCATGTTCAACAGATTTTGAGCTGGACATCAACACACATCAGTTCGAAAGCCGTGCAGGATATCAGATATACTTATGGCTGGAAGCGAAGCAGCAGACAATGCGCGATGATGAAAATCTATTTTTGGGTTAACATTCGTTGAGCTGAGCGAATACAGATAGGGACTTATCTTTTCAGCTTCAGGATGGCTAATGGCACAGGCTGTATCTATCGTATTATCTGTCAGTCCCCACCTTGCAACCGACACGACGACCCGCCTCGGTAAGACACCGTGCCGTAGCTTACAGTATTAGTGAGGGACTGGTGTTGTCTGGGAGCGGCCAAGATATTAGTTGGGGTCAAGACGCGGACCGGGACCCTACAATACCTCAAGGAGATATTTTCATCAGCAGCGCCAATAGATGGGGAGGGGAAGGTAGAACGCTCGACGAACCCGCTCCGTCTCGTCAAATTCACTGCGCGTGATTGAAATCAAACATTAGTAGTGTGGGAAGAGGAGACGGCACGCGTACTCACCACAACAAGCTCGACATCCGTATGTACACTGTCCATAATTCGACGGCGCAGTAAGCCAGCAAAAGTGGGAGGCGATCAGCTTTGGTGGAGCGGCGTCGTAAGATCGACCCACCTGGCTATATGTGTGGTTCATTTGGGTACCCAAATGAACTAGCCATATGTGTAACGAAAGAAACCTTTCGGAAACAGCCCGTCTTTGTCCAGGAAAACAGCCCGTCTACCACCTTGGGAAAAAGGCGGCCCGGATCTTCCTGTGGAGATAGGCAGTCTTTGTCGTGCGGAAATTTTCTACTGTTTCCAAGAAATCTCTTTATTTCCAGAAGAAATTTGAGCAGTAATATTCTGTTTATCTCCCAAATTTTATTCTGGGCGCTATTTGGGCAGGAAATTGAATTTTATGGTACAGGGCCGTTTTTCCTGGGGGTGTATTTTGATCGCCGCAGTGACGACCATCTGCCTCGTCGTCGACACGGGCATCCACCCAGCAGAACATCCCTCTTTTTTTTTTTCTGAAGTGGAATTGGATTCAATTTGCATGCTAGCCTCTTCACTCAACGGTTGGCGACACGCATGGAAACCCTGAAGGAGTTCCAAAAGGACTCCATTCCTAAAAGATCGCAATTTTCGGCTAAAGTTGCTCTTGATGTTTTCCCCAACTCTCACCCGCAGGCGGTAGACCCAGGCTTCGAACAGCAGGCGGTATTGAATAACAAGGCTAGCGATCGGACGTGGTGTGCGGCACACGGCCAGTCATTGTGGGCTATCACGGTAGGGTTTTGCTGGCGACTCGGGGTTCGCCTCCCCACGTCCGAGTGGTTGTTCTGGTCTTCACGTTGTGTTCTGTTTTTATTCGCCGGGTGTTACGACGCCCCGCTCGGGTTCCTCGCCTTTTATATAGGCTTGTAGCTTGCGGCTTTCTAAACATCAATTTAAAATGTCCGAACGCCGCAGAGTCTTGTGCAGTTTGATGTCTGTGCTTCGCGTTTGTACTCCATCCAATTAACCAAACCACATCTCTTTTCTTTCAGACTCTGTTCTACTCTACAGAGTAACAAGCGCAGAGATCGGGCGTGGTGTGCGGCATACGGTTAGTCACTAAGACGTCGAACGACTGTGGATTAGCTGGTAACTCGGCGTTCGACCTCCCGCGTCCGAGTGGGTGGTTTCTTGTACCCTTTCTTTTCTCTTCTTTTCTTTGTGATTTCCTTCTTTTCCCGGTCCTTTGCCTCAGTTTCAATGCTAGGCATAAACTCCCGAAATGAAGCGCTCACACCTTGGAGAGCCTATCATCTACGCGTCTTTGAGGCTCTCACCGCCGCGTACCCCGGCCGCTCCAGGCGGTTTCGGCTTCAGCTATTTCAATGTACCTTTCTTCGTGTTCCTGGAAGCTCTCCCTTATTTTCTGCAACACCATTATAAGAACCTCGGAACAAAATAAATTTCACAGCTCGAGGTGCAACGGGTATCAGCGTCCCTCGTAAGACGCAGTTATACTAATCTGGTTCACCGGGATATCTTTCGGGTTTGTCTTCCCTTGCAGTTATTCATTCAATTACGAGTCCTATTATAGGAACTCGTTCTTGGCAATCTTTTACTGCCAAAAAATCGTCACCGGTACAACTTTGATCTGAAACGTGACGTGAAGATCTTCGAGAGGGCCTTGTCCAGTTTTTCTCTGAAACGTGATGTGAATTTTCTCTCGGTTCTCGGTTCTCGGCCCTCGCTAATTATGATATAATTTTCTCCGATTATTGAATGTCTTTTGGGTATCAGTAAGTACTGTAAGAATCCCTGGGTAAGTATAAGAATCCAGCATTGCTATGCATATTTCTCTCTGTACTTTCAAATCGCAATGCACAGAACAAAGGCGTGAGCTAATAGCGTGGCCTTTAGCTTGGGCGCCTTTTTTTCGGGCCGCCATCTTGCCGCCATCTATCATCTGATTCATCACAGGCCATCTCTTCCTACGTCACGCTCGTCGCTCCCTGCTTTTGCTCTCCACTTTGTCTACATAACTCGTCCACTCAAAACATCGTCGAGTATACCATTCCATCTTGTGTAGAGGCTTGCCCTTACTTATCCTCAGATATGCGTGTTACCATGCACACTGAACCGGAGCCTCTTGGTATTTTCACCGCTTCTACAGTATTCTTGCACCCAATTTTGCTCTGTGCAGAACAGCGTCGATGTTCTCCCTTGCCTCTTGATGGGCCCATTCTCCTCAAGATCATACCTGATGTACCCGACAATCCGGATCGAACCTCTGCTCTGGTGACCTCACCTGGCTCAGGCAGCACTGCCTTTTCTGCCGACACATTTGGAGCCGACTCGAAGGTGGCGGAGCCTAGGCCGGCACGGTCCTCCTTCGTCTCTGTGTTTCCGCTTCTGCCATTGCTGCATTTCACTCGAGGATGGGCCCCTGATCACTTCAAGGTGTCTCTTTGCAAACTTCTTGTGGTGTTCTTGGACTTGGTCTTGGTCTCGGTGTCGTACTTGATCCGTTCTCTCCAGCTCGGTGTGTTCTTCAACTCATACTTTGATCAACATCAACCTCAGAGTCCCAAAGGACCGTTCTCGCTTCGCATTTTGGCTGGCTGAGGTAAGTGTCAGGTCTTTCATTTTATGAATCATGCTGATGTGCTAGACGCTGGATATTGTCCGGCATGGCGTGGTTCGGATGCTCTGTTGTCTGGAGCATGCCCACGACGGGAATCGGGCATGTTGTTGTCCGATTCCCGTCGGTACATGAGGTTGGCGTGCACCTACGCAATAAATGCAAAGCGCGTCTATATTTTATGCCTGACGGCTGCCCGAGAGGGTTTCATTATTCAATGGGGGTTGACTCGCACCTCCTTAGCACTTGATGCGAAGCATGTCTACAATTTTTTGGCCCTTGTGGCATACACGTTAAATGCAAAGCGCGTCTATATTTTATGCCTGACGGCTGCCCGAGAGGGTTCCATTATTCAATGGGGGTTGACTCGCACCTCGTTAGCACTTGATGCAAAGCATGTCTACAATTTATTGGCCCTTGTGGCATACACGTTAGATTTTTGTCTGTCGCAAACACTTGAAAATTTCGCTATAAATGTCATACTCGTCGTTCGTTGTTTCCACTGCGATATAAACCCTGATCGTTCGTCTTCCTCTCGTTCTTTACCTCTTGGAGGAGGTGCCCATCGCGGAAAGTTTGTTCCCACTGACATCCTCCCATTTATGGTCCAATCCAACGGCAATGCAGATATGCAGAACTATACCTTCTCATTTGAAGTCCAGTGCACCGAAACATCCATGCACGACCTTTTGAAGACAAACTCTCATTTTGTCGCTGTATCTGTCCCCTTAATTTCTTTGATGCCTTCCTTGACTCATGCTGAGATTATGCACACGGCGAAATTACACAAGTTTCACATTTACTCTCGTTTCAAGGTGAAGGAGGCCAGAGACCTACTAGCTACTCATGACTGCACGTTCTGCCTTTTTTTCGTATCCATCATGTCACTGCATGCCGCGCCGCTGCCAAGAAAAAAGAAGAAGCCAGCGGACACTTTGCCTAAACCTGACAAGTCGAGTGCGCTGTTAGAATCGGAGAAAAGTGCTAACCGTGTAAAGGCAAAGAAATATAGATTCATGAGAAAACAATCAACAGGCACCTTGACTTCCACCCAATTTCCGCCCGAACCTTTGAGCGCTGCTGATGAGCATCGTATCCTGACCGGATCTTCACGAGCTGCTCAACCCGATCGTTTTGAAGAGGCTGGCTGTGCCGTGTGCGGCAGACTAACTCTGAAGACTGAGCTGACCAGTCTAAGTCATCTCAACTGTGATATGTCTTGTCTCGAGGTGCCTGGCGTGACAAGGAAAGAGCGATTTCATTTTTCGGATCCAATAGAAGACCTGGAAGGTCCGATTTTAGCGACAGGCTGCGCAGACATATTTGTTGAATGTGAAACTTCTTTGCGCAAGGGCAACTTACCGCTTCACGCTCTCGCTAGGCACGGCTGGGTCGAAGAAGTACCTCCTGAATCACAAGGGCTGTCATACGCCGAAGGCCTTCTTATTGCAAGGGTACGCCATAATAGATGTGTTATTCGCGTTAATTCTGGCCGCGTGAGGATGAACGCGAATGCAATTATGTTCGCTCAGCCTGTATTAAAAGTGTATATGAAGCTACCTCCTAGTCGAGAGGAAATGGAAGAGGTCCTTCCAATAGTATTCACGGGCTCCGGTAATCCAACCCCAGAAGATTTTGAACGTACACCGTTGCTGGTCCGGAGGGATAAAGTTGCTGCTGCGCTGGAATGGTTGAAATTAAATCATGAATATTATGCCGACCTGGAAATCTCGCAAGAAAATCTACATACCTACGCCCATTGTGATATTATTGTCAAGGTTGATTATCGAAAAACAAATGGAGAAGTAGAGCATTAGGTTCCTACCGCAGCGCGCAGTGTATTTGAAGACAACGAGGAGCATGGGACAACTAGTGGGCAATGCACATTTGCCGTCCATGGACTTACTGGGGCTGAATATTCCACTGCTAAAATGTCAGATATAATTGCGGTCGTACTTCAACATCTCACGCACAAAGGCAAGTCCCTCGGAATTGGTAAAGCAGAGCTTCCAGAATCAATGTATAGGAATGTGAGTGCTTATCCCGGGATGTTTCCCTGGTTGTTCCCTTATGGAAAAGGCGGAATCGGTCACGAGAACCACAGAAATATTATCGCAGACAAGACTAGGAAGCGGTCGTTACTATTATATTACAATAAGCGCTTTCAGACTGACATGTACTTCCCCATGATTGCATTCAACCACGAGCAATTAAAATCTTCTTCGCAAGGTAGCAGGCTCATTGTCAATAGATCTAAATTCGCCGATATATCTAGAAGACTGCTCAACATGGACCCAGAGATAGCGGGTAACATAGCAGACCGACTGGTGGCTGGAGAAAATGTCAAACCATCAACAGATGGAGAACGGCAGTGCTGGTGACCGTGACTATTATTGCACCACGATCATGACTTTGTTCAAGGCTTGGCGAACTCCTACGGATCTGAAAGACGATGAATCCAAGTATTCACCGAACACACTTTCACTCCACGTGAACTGGAAATTATCGGGCACTTCAATCTGCGCTACGAATGCAATGATGCACGAGATGATCATTATGCGACGATGAGATCAAAAATGGCGGAGGCAAGAAAGCAATTTAGATTTAGTTCTCATTTTTCCTTTCTAGGTGATAAAGACGAATTCGCGAATGATCCAGATGCCGTTTATACCGGAATGGACACTGCTGACGATGCAGTTGCGGCCCCTCGTAGTCACAGGGTATGACTACATGAGTAGACCACTACAAGCTGTGTCTACCCTGTTCTCCAACTATTCTACATTGGTCTACTCTGGATACACATGGCTACACGAACGTAGACCAAGCTTGACCAACGTAGACCACCATGGTCTACCCAGCATCGACACAGGTAGTCACAGGTAGTCACACACCTGTGTCTACCAGGGACGAGCATTGAGCATTGCCACCCCAAAATGAGTTGAAATTGAGGTTTCCGCGATCAAAGTGTGGTTGTGTTGTGACATATTTACTTGCTCGCTTGCGGTCCGGGCCGGGCAGTGAATTTGGGAAGTAATATGGGTCTTGGGAAGATGTTAAGAGTGAAGTTAAAGCGAAAACTCAACTGACTTGAGCATGAAGGCGAAAGCGAGGTATGTCTACATGTGGCTATGTCATGTAGACGAACGTCGGCCCGAGTAGCCCAATGTAGCCGAAGCGTGACAAGCCTGTGACTACGGCGGCTCGGATCACCATCACGAAAAAGGGAAAGACTTTATGAGGCATTATATGGCATTGTAAAGTCCACGAAGACCCCGAACCTCATCCGCCAGATAAGTTTGATGCGAGGGCTTATATGGGTACCCTGAATACTTATAAAGTACCATAAATCACCATAATTCAGATATGTTTGCACATGCCGCCCCGAGATGACCTGGTATATTGGACCATAACAGCCTACGTCAGCATATCAGACAGTCAATGCTTTATCCAGTACCTTGGGGGCTACCAGAATCTTCGTAATTTACGTTGCTCATCGGGCTCAGACCAGAATAGAATGTGCGAGGAATACGAAAAAAAGAAATAATATTAAAGAGCGAGCAGTACAATACAGATGTGTCTACAGCGTAGCAGCGGGCTCGGCGGTTGCGGCATCGGCGGCAGGGGCGGTAGCAGTAGTGCCATTTGCAGCCACAGGCAACGCTGCGTCGGGAGAAGCGGAATTGTTGTCGGTGGGTGCAGCAGCCGCAGCCTTGGCAGCCGCAGCTGCAGCCTGCATCCGTTCGAGGTGCGAGAGGCCGTCGTCGGCTGGTTGCTCTGTCTCCGGCTCGACATCGTTGGTGCCAAGGACGGCCCTGGAAGAAGACATGAGCAATGAATATGCTGCGAGGAGGTGACTTACTTGTTCCACACAGCGAGGATCGACTTCCCAATCACCTCGTTGTCGAAGATGGAGTCAAGGAACCAGAAGTACTCCTCGTAGTCGAAGCTGCCGTCCTTCTTGCCCCACTCTTGCTTGGAGGAGAGCATGAAATACACCTGAACACTGGTAAGCTTCGAGAACAGGGTACGGGATAGATACGTACGTGGACACCAACCCAGCAAACCATTCGCCGCGTGACTGACACCATCCCCATAATCCGTGCGTTGGGCTTCCGACCCTTGTGGTGCCCGTCTCCTTGCAGCGCCGACTCGGGACCTGTGAGGATGGCCTTACCACACTGGGAGAACTGGTCAGTAATTGAGAGGCACAAAAGATGTTGAACACCTACCCGTAAGATAATCTCGCCCTTGAGTACGTTCTCCAGCGCCGTTTCGTCGTCCAGCTGGCCGATGGGGAACAGATAACGTGGAAGCTGCCTCCCATGGATCTTGAACTTCTTGTCGCCAGAGAGGATCATCTCGTAGGTGCTAGGTTTGCAGTTAGATCAGTTTGATGGAGAGTGAAAGTGAATCACACCTTTGAGTTGCCGCCCATTCGAGAGGACACAAAACGCCTGCTATAGACTCGTTGTAGAAGCCCCGAAGAGCCTTGGACGATGCACCAGAAGGGATGGCGGGTGTGAGAGGTGTGGTTGGGTCCTTCATGATCCAGCCAAGACCCTTGTACTTGAGCATGCCGGTGTCGTCGGATCGTGCGCTGTCGAAGCCCCGTTCCATCTGGTTTGCCAACGAGTGAGTGAGAAGATGGACTGTTAGGACATGCACTTACTTCGCTGCATATCGCTCGCCTCTTGATGGGATCCTTCGAGAGATCCAGCAGGTACTCATGCAGCCCGGGGAATTTCTTCCACAAGATGGTATATGAGTCCATAAGTCGTGTGCTAGGGAAGGATGTCAGAAGCTGAGAGATGCAGAGAAACAGAAGATATACCTGTTCACATCTTCAGGATCCTCGTCTCCTGGGAGGGCTCTGTCGACTTTGAGGCCATGCTCGACAATGTCGGAGATTGAGACGAAGGGGCCAAGGAAGCGAGCGATGATGCGTCCGTAGTGGTGATAGTCCTCGTTGGCAGCATTGACTTTTGTGCGTTTGGCTGCGGGGTCGTCGGCGGTGTTGCTGGTCGAGGCTTGTGTCGAGGGCTCGTCGCTGCCAAAGACTCAAGCGTGAGAGTGGCGGCACCCAGAAATAACAAGACCATACTGACCGTTTGCGCTTTCCCTTCCTACCCTTCCGTCCATGCGTAGCTTTGGCCAGCAAATCTCGCAAGAGCTGGATCTCTGCGTCCTTGTCGACCTCTGAGGCATTTGTTCTATCTGTCAATGGCGAAGGTTGTACTGGCGGTCCTGGCATTGACGATACTTCTTGGGCAGACATCTGGGCGAGGTATATCTGAGGGAGGTAAGTTACGGGGCAGTAGCGCAAGGGACTAGACGAACCAAGCTCTGCACAAGACTATGAGGGCAGAAAGGAAGGGGCGATCACAGAACCATCACGCGCACGCGCCCTTATCTAGGAATCCGTGAATTTCCAATCTGCGGACAAAACATCAACCTCCTTCAATATCCTCACGTGGGCGTATCCATTCGGGAGCTTTACCAGCAACTAGTTCCGAGCTTGAATGCGCCCTTCTCCTTGACTGTACTCACCCATGCCATTCCTTTTTCCAGACGAGAAAGTTGGTTATAGAGATGCGCCCGGCCAGCCGTGGGAAGTATGTATTTTATATTTAACTGTCTTTGCTCGTATTCCTCATCACATACTGGCAGGGAATTGGTCCGAAATAGACCGATCTTATGTGGGTTTCCTCACGGCATGTCAAGTTCTGGTTGAGTACACCTATGAATACGACAAGGTAATTTCTTTACAATTTCTATCTTTGCTGGCACCTGACTTTGCGATAGGAAACACAAACACATGTGATGCTGATTCAGTATCTCATCCACCCGGTCGATAGGATCCCCAACAAGTTTCACATCAGCCCGCGCTTCATTCGCGTATTCTGGAATATCAATTGTGGTACTAAGCCGAAATGGGTGGTAGATAACGCGGCAAGAGTGGACGTGATTTATGTCGTCAAGGACCTCGAATCCAGGGTTCGGGAGTGTGGAGTGTACGCCAAAAGGCCAGTGAACGCCGGGGTGGTAACTATATCTCCCTTCTATATTTGCCAAGGCTTATTTTGTATTGCAGTCCGAGGATCTCTTGTCTTGGGCGGCCGCTGTAACGGTATCTACACTTTTATCTCTCTACCAGCAAATAGTGAACTAACACGCTGCAGCCGCAGTCTGTGGAGCCATCCGCTGGTGTCTTGTGGCCCGCTATGACTCCGCCCAGGAAGACGGGAGGCGGTGGCTCCACGCGTGTGCGCGCCGATCGTATCAATCGCAAGCCTCATATGTGAAATCTATTTATTTGAATCTCGATCGCCTAAGATTTAAGCCCGAGCCATCTCTCAAATTTTCCCCTATCTTCTGCCGCATGCTGAGCTCATGAACGTACTATTTCTCCTGTGGCTGCTCATGGCCATATGTCCCGCGCCCTGCAGCAGATCTTTTGCTCGCTCACAGGATCTCAAAACTCACCAAAGTAGCTGCAAGATATTCCTCGATGCACGCAAAATCAGTGATGCTGCGGCAATCCAAGGCCTGAACGCGAAGGAGACGTATCTGTGCAAACGGCAGCGGCAACACTCCCCATCGCCGGAGTCGTTTCCTGCGTCGGGCAGCGCTTCAAACGAGGTAAATCGTCAAATATTCAATTAATCATGCTTGCTCATTTCACATCTCAGCCCGACGATTTTTGCATGGACGTCGACATCGCACCTCCCATAGAACCTCCACGTCCTCCAACTCCACCACCTTCCACCGTCACGGCTGACGGCCGCCCCATTCGACAGAAGCGCAAGACATGGAAGCTACTTCAGCAGCTTCCTGTTCCCGCCCCGACACCCGCCCCCGATCCCGATCCTATAGCCGAGGAGGAGGCCCCGCCAGAGCCTGTTTCAACGTGGGTTTGGGCCTCAATCCGGACGACTGTCAACGCCTTTGGGCTCTTCCGAGAGTATCCGTCAAAACCGACCTATAACCCCGACGAAGTCTTGACCACCGACGATTTGGCCGACATTCCCTCAGCATCGCGCTCCAACACAGCAACCATCCCCTCCGAAATCACTCCGTTCTTGGAGCCGTCTCCACCTCCCAGTCCATCTACATCGACCGCACCACTCCCTCAGCCAGGCCCATCGTCGACACCAGCTACCACACCTCCTCCCCCGCCCGCATTCACGGGCCCATTCCGCAATTCCAGTATCTTCGGTCTCATGGAGTGGATGTGGACTGGTTCTTCCACAAAATCCATCGAGGAAGCCACAAAACTCGTCGATTTCCTCAAGTCTCCGTCGTTCTCACAGGCAGACATCCAGGACTTCGATGTCAAGCGGGAAACAGAGTTATTTGATGAGTACTTGGAGGGTAAAAGCTCGCTGCCTGTTCGTGATGGGTGGAAGGTCACTTCCGTCGGAATTTCGGTCCCAGACGGGAAGGAGCACCAGTACGAGGCGGATGCGCCCGTATTCCAGGTGCCTGGCCTGCACTACCGCCCCCTCGTCGAAGTGATCAAGAGCGCCATAGAAGGGGCAGGCGACCGCTGCTTCCACTACACGCCGTTCAAGCAGTACTGGTCTCCGGACCCTGCAAAACCCCCGCAACGCGTCTACGATGAAGTTTATTCCTCACCGGCCATGGTTGAAGCACATACAGCGGTACAACAACAGCCTCCTGCGGAACCGGGATGTCTTCTCGAGCGCGTGGTGCTCTGTCTCATGTTCTGGTCTGACTCGACTCATCTCGCCAGTTTCGGAGATGCCGCACTCTGGCCTCTATATCTGTTCTTTGGTAACCAATCCAAGTGGCTGCGGGTAAAGCCGCGCTCCAATGTATGTCACCACGTCGCGTACTTCTCCAAGGTATGTCGCCTGATGTCGCGTCTTCACTCCTCGAGTACTGACTCAATGCTAAGCTTCCCGATATCTTCCATGACTGGTTTCGCGGCATTGCTGGCCACGCCCCTTCTGGGGATACCATTACCCACTGCCGCCGCGAGCTCATGCACGCAATCTGGCGACTACTCCTCGACGACGAGTTCCTTCATGCCTACGAACACGGGATCGTTATCAAGTGCGAGGACGGGATATTTCGCAGATTCTTTCCTCGCATCTTCACGTATTCCGCCGACTACCCGGAGAAGTCAGTGTAATTGCTCCTAAATCGTATCAAGCTAATCTCATCAATACAGAGTCTTATTGTCTACAATTCGAAACCTCGGGAACATGCCGTGTCCACGGTGCTTTCTACCTAAGGAGGACATCCAGGATATCGGCATGCTGCGAGACGACAAAAAGCGTGAAACCTTAGCGCGGACTGATACACACTTGAGAGCAACGGGTTTTCTGAAGATGGCACGGCATAGGATTTATGAGCTTGGTCTTGCTGTCAAGTCGGCGGCAGTCGAACGTCTACTGTCGCCTTTCTCCTGGACACCGACTTCTGTAAGTGCTCTTGATCAAAGTGCTCTTGATCATGCCAATGTATCTCGCTAACTGTACGTTTCCTATAGAACGCCTTCACGGACCGCCTCTCCAAGTTCAACTTCAATCCATTCAAGATGCTTGTACCCGACTTCATGCACGAGTTCGAACTCGGTGTCTTCAAGGCCTTTTTTATGCACTTTCTGCGGATCTTGTATGCATACGGAAACGACACCATCACGGAGCTGAATTACAGGTACTCATAGTTCGTTATTCTATCGATCCAATGCTCACTGCGACCAGATTTCGCCTAGTTCCGACCTTCGGCCAGTCCACGGTCCGGCGCTTTACTCAAAATACGTCCGCTTTGAAGAAAATGGCCGCATGGAATTATCAGGCGATCCTTGTGGTGCGCTATGTTCTATGTTCATGCTGTCTCAATTTAATGAATAACAGTGCGCACTTCCCATCGTTGATGAGTTACTTCCGGAGCCTTATAACTCAGAACTCCTCGACGTTTTCTTTGTCCTCGCACAATGGCATACCCTCGCTAAGCTGAAGATGCACACCGACGACTCCGTGGGCCTCTTGGGCGCAACCACATCTGAACTGGGACGTCTACTGCGACGATTCAAGCGTGTGGTGTGTCCCGACTTCGAGACAAAGGAGCTACCATGCGAGGAAGCAGCTAGGGGACGGCGGCAAGCGCGGAAGGCTGCGAAGAAAGGCCAGAGCCCAGCGCAAGCAGCAAAAACAAGGAAAAAGGTGAAAGAATACAGTCTGCTCACCTACAAGCTGCACTCTATCGGCGACTACGTGCGCTCGATTCTCTGGTTTGGAACCACAGACTCATATTCTACCCAACCGGTAACTACTTCTCATCCCTACGCGATGCGTCCCTTTCTAAATATTTTGACAGGGTGAGCTGGAGCACCGCCGCGTTAAGCGCTATTATGCTCGCACAAACAAAAATAGAGCAGTACGGCAGATGACACGACTCGAGCGGCGAGAGACGTCTCTGCTTCGCCTTCGTGTCCGTGCACGTTTGAATGCACGCCTCAATGGCAAACTCAAACCGACGCCAGACTTCCAGGGCCACGCACGCAAGCTGAAGCTCAAGAAGGGCAAAGTCTCGGCGGCCTCCGTTTCCTTCGCCGAGTCCGAAGCCCTCCCGTACACAACCCCTGAGCAGCACCACCACATCTCGCAGTCCCGCAACTTCTCTCTTCATCTTTCGTCGTGGCTGGGGGAACACAGCGATGATCCGGCTACACAGGTACGCAGCTTTTAGCTCTTGTGTGCTACCAAGCTGATCCATGACCACAGGATTTCCTGCCGAAACTGCAGGAGCATCTTCTCAGTCGCCTAGCGCATCCAGATTGGTCTGGTGATGGGAACGAGTTTACACCTGCAGAGCGATTCAAGCTCGTCCTGCGAAACGGCCGAATTTACCGCCACAAAATAATGCGGATAAATTTTACGACCTACGACGTCCGCCGTGGTCAAGATGTCCTCAATCCCCGCACCCATTCCGACGTCATGACACTGGCACCAGAGGACGACAATTCCCACCCCTTCGCATATGCCCAGGTCATTGGGGTCTTCCACGCCGACATTATCCACAATGTTCCTGGCGACTCGGGCAAGCCCCGACAGATGGAGTTCCTTTGGGTTCGGCGCTATCGCATCGACAAATCGTGGCGTGCAGGGCTGAAACGAAAGCGCCTGCATCGTCTGGAGTTCCTTCCCGACTCGGATCCAAACGCGTTCGGGTTCTTGGACCCGGACGAGGTCATCCGTGGCGCACACATTATTCCTGCCTTTGCTTGTGGGACCACCAGCGAGCTTCTGGCTGCAGGCTCCGTGGGACGACTACCTCGCGATGGGTTGGACGATGATGAGGACTGGAGCAAGTACTACGTCAATTTGTGGGTCTATTTTTGTCTGATTTCGGCAACCGCTAATTTTAATTCTTAATAGTTTCGTCGACCGTGATATGTACATGCGGTACAACGGTGGCGGCGTCGGCCACTATCAGGTTCCCATACCCAACGAGGACGACGTCACACCCCCCACCAGCCCACCGCAGAGTCCGATGAATCTGCCCACTACCGACACATCTTCGCCGCAGTCTTCGAGGTCGGGATCACCGGTGTCCGATGGAAGTGCTTCCACTGTGCCT
This sequence comes from Mycena rebaudengoi, assembly GCA_029282285.1. Lineage (NCBI taxonomy): Eukaryota > Fungi > Basidiomycota > Agaricomycetes > Agaricales > Mycenaceae > Mycena > Mycena rebaudengoi. The sequence goes on from JARJCX010000084.1 coordinate 508,469, forward strand.
GAGGAAGATGCGGACGGGTCACAGAAAGGCGACGAATCCGACGATCTTGGGCCCGAGGATGGGGATGGATACGAGGATGAGGAGGTCGAGGAAGGTTATGCGCCGCTGTAACTCAAATTTCAAATATCACGCAGTTTTCACCTTATTCCTTGACACATCGACTTTGTATCATTCCGTGGCACTAAATGATTTTTCTTTGACTGAGATTGGTTAGCCAGAGTCGTTCCTGAGGGTAATATTAAAAATGGGAACGGGCGCTAATTCTACGAGAGCTCGTTGAACAAGCGCCCAATTTTAATCACCTTTTTTAAATTAAAAATGAGAAGGTAAACTGCAGACGACTACAACAACCTACAGATCCTATGGGCAGGCAATACTCAATTCTAAGAGTATTTGTTTTTTCCTGATGTATTTAGCAAATAATAGATATTATAATTTGTGTATCTTGGGAAGATATATGACGACTATGCATAGCAATACAAAGTCCTACATCATCACCAAAAGTGTCGATACCTGTCAAGGCCTCGTGACTTCGGCAAGGGCCGGGAAAGGCCTTTCAAGTACCTTCACCAGCCTTGCGCGCACTTCGCCAGGACCCCCGAGCCTGCTGCGTCCTCCCAAGCCCCATCCAAGCGCCCACCAAGGGCGACAATCCCAGCCAAACAAAAGTACAAAAACGGCACAAGTCCGGCGTGACGACGCACGCTCCTTGCTCTCTCGCGGCCACCATCCTCCTGCTCCCTCCTCCCTCAGTTGATTCATGCTCTCCCACTAACTCGCTTTTACAGGTGCCGTCACCCCTTTCAGCCCCGCCCCTCCTTCCCCGCCTCTCTGACATAAGGATAACGACGCGATGGTGGCAAGTACCCTTGTCCGCTCACGCTACTCCGCCGCTGCCCCTCTATCTCCCGCGCTAACTATGTCTTTTTCCTGCTCTAAATCTCCGCCCCATCTCCGCCACTTTTCCTTGCTTCTCGCTCCCTTCATCTGCTCGCTCTCTCTGTCAGCGCCGCAGCATCTCAGACCGCTACCTCTCCGCTCCATCCCTCACCAGCCGGCCCTCAAAGATTAGGCCCTCGACTGCAAGATCAATACACGGCTTGCGCGCGTCATGTACCACGATAACAAGGTGCGATCTCTTCGTTTGGGAAAAGATTTAGCTGATGCCAGTATCTTTTCCCGTCTTCTTTGCGCCGTTTTTCAGCTATCGCTCGTCGACCTCCCTTCTTTCCTGTGCGTGTACTTTCCCGCACCACGAATCGCGGGCTCAAGTCCGGTCATCTGGTGCGCATATATGCGCTCTACAGCCTCGTTCTCACTATCTCGTAGCTTCCCGCGTGAGCTATCAATGATGACACATATAATCTCCTAATCCTTTCACGACACCCGCCGTCTCCTCGTTCTCCAAGTCTATTTTTGGTCGCTTTTGTCTCCGCATATACTCGGCTAACTTTTTTTCTATACCAGATTAATCTGGCCTTTCCTACAGCGAAATTACTAATTCAAACGTAATTCTGCCTTACATTTTCGTACCGTTTCTGAGCTTCTTTGCTAGATTGTGGCTATCATTTCTTCAAGTTTGCCAACTATGTCGTGTAAAAGGTACGATTGGTCTATTCCACTTTCCGCCGCTAATTTCTTTTGAGCGGTTTCAGACGAGTCCGGTACAGCGTCTCTCTCTGAGGTCATCCGAATACCACTCCCTTACCGCGCGGAATCAATTATCTGTTTATATTTAGGCTCCTTTCACTCGTACGAACACTGCGTTTACTCACGCATATAACCTGCCGACTTGACACCCGCCCCAAACTAGCTTTCCAAGTCGGTCTTCGGTCGCTTTCTTCTCCTACAGTCTTCTCACTTTTTCCATACCAGTAGATCAATCCCGCCCTTTCCCTTGCGTTTTCGCACCGATATTGAAAAGGTACGGCTGGTTTATTTTCGCTTTCCGTCGCTGAGTCTGTCGTTGATTTTAGATCGGGCCACATAACCTCGCTGCACAATGGCTTCCCTCTTCCAAATCTCACTCCCTTGTCCGCAAAACTAATATCTTTTGTAATTTTTGGCTCCTTTCCTTCAAGGATTTCGTTCAAGGCTTACTCAATGAACGCCGTGAGTTTATACTTTTCTTGCAGTTGCCTATCTTTAACGTTCCGCAAGTACGCCGTCTTCCTCAGCACCACGTCATATACCGATCTCGTTTACCTTATACTTAAACTTGACTCTCTTTTCTCACAGGTTTCCTCCGTGCACCGTTCAAGTAGTAAGTTCTTCACGGAATTTGAAGCCCACTTGATACTCATTCCCCCCTTTTTTTAGTCCCCCTCGTTCTGTGGTGTCTCGATGTTACAGTCTTCAACCTTAGCTTATTTCGCCCCTTGTTGTAGTGCTACCTAATTTGCAATGTTATTGATTTTTATTCTTCTTTGGATGTTTTTCGAATATCATGCGATGGACGAGATGGGGACTGGAAATACCTTGACTGCCCGTGGAAGGACCAAAAGGCCTTTCAAGGCAATCTAGCCGAGTCAGACCTTGGAAGGGCTAGTGAGTCTGATAATTCACTTCCGAGGGCTTATCAGGGGTGGTTCAAGGCTTAAACACCCTCGCGAGCCCTTATGGCCCTTCCAAGGGCTTCACTAGGGGCCTCCAAGTGTTGTACATATTTGGTGATGATACCCTTGTGGTTTCATATAAACCCCATATCTAGCCGGGCAGGGGTTTATAAGGGCGCACGAAGACAGATGCCGCCTTACAACCCCTCATAAACTTGGATCAGGCCAGGTGATCCGTGCGAGGGATTACCTGATTTCTTCCGATTTGCTGATGACGTAGCCCAACGTAGTCACAGAATGGGTGTACCCCACGTACAACACCCTGGTCTACGGGGTTCGACCAAGGTACAACCACGTAGCCCAACATAGTCTCACCTGTGATTACAAGGGGCCGCAACGCAGTGATGGAGACGACGATCGCAATATCGGCAGAAAGACACAACATCTGATTGATGTTGGATTGATGAGAGAGCTGAAATACGAGAGGTGCTCCGTACCTCCAAATGGCTTAATCGAACCACAGATGCCTCGCTGGATATTGATACAGTCAGGCTATCTACTCCTTATAAGAATCGAAATACTTGGGTGGATATTTTGAAGGAGGAGCGAAAGAAATTCACTGCCAATAAGCTAGAAAATATGCCACTACCTCCAACTTCCGACGCACCGAATTTAAAGCCATCTTCAGATAATGTTGAGGTTCTTGACCATGATTATTTTCTTCCTAAGTCTACAATTGACAAGGAAACAAATGACGACATAATTTCATCCATATGTGAGGAATTCACACTTAATATGGAGCAGGAGAGAGCTTTCAGAATAATTGCTGAGCACACATCTTCGCCTCAAACTTCCCCTCTTAAAATGTACCTAGGAGGCATGGGAGGTTCTGGCAAATCTCAGGTCTTCAAAGCCATAATAAAATTCTTTGTCATGTGCAAAGAAGAGTACAGATTCATGATACTTGGGCCGACAGGAAGTTCTGCAGCTTTATTGAATGGGTCAACATATCACTCAGTGTTCAAAATTCCTCGTGAGTCCAAGACCAAGAGTAACAATCAGGACGACACCGATGGTATCCGTAACGAGGCCAACACCATTGCCGCAATTAATGAGCAGCTCCAAGGAGTCGAATATATTTTGCTTGATGAAGTCTCAATGGTTTCGTGCAATGATCTTCAATCACTGGCTAGTCAAGCTGCCAAAGCCCGGAACATCCACGATCAAGAATTTGGTGGCCTGAATGTTATTCTTGCGGGTGATTTCGCTCAACTCCCGCCGACTTCTGGACCCTCTTTGTACGGAGATGTTGCTGTTCGGACCACCACAGGCATGAGCCTGAAAAAACAGAATGCTGTACTGGGTAAAATCCTTTGGCATCAATTTAACACAGTAGTATTGCTCCGACAGAATATGCGGCAGAAGACTCAGACAGTTGAGGACGGAAAATTGCGAACAGCTTTGGAAAATATGAGATATGGTGCTTGCACCCCCGACGACGTAGATTTCTTGAGATCACGAGTCGCTGGTAACAGACAAGGCCAACCACATTTGGACAGTAAAGAATTCCGGAATGTTGCTATAATAACTGCGTGGAATGTTCACAAGGACACGATGAATGAACTAGGAGCAGAGCAATTTGCGCGAGATACAGGCCAAGAACTTATCGAGTTCTATTCTGTCGATAAGTTGAGCTCCACGGGCATAGACCGCAACAAGTGGAAAGGCTGTGAACAAGCTCACTTGGAATCTATGAGTAAAAAATTGCAATATACTCTATGGAAAGCAACTCCCTCGGCCACAAGCGAACATATCCCAGGAATTTTGAGGCTCTGCATTGGCATGCCGGTCATGATTCGCGTGAATGAGGCAACAGAATTATGCATGACCAAAGGGCAAGATGGTGAAGTTGTCGGTTGGGATGAATCAATCGGCCCGGCAGGGCAGCGAATCCTAGATACATTGTTCATTAGACTGAAAAACTTGAAGGACAGGCGGACTGTTCAAATTCCAGGATTACCGCTGAATGTGGTCCCGTTGTGCCGAACATCCACCCATGTGACCTGCCTTCTTCCCGACGACACCCTCTTATCCCTCTACCGTGAACAAGTACTGGTGCTCACCTGGTTTGCGATGACGGATTATGCTTCCCAGGGTAAATCACTCAATCCCAATGTGGTACATCTCAACAATTGCAAAGATCATCGAGCTGTCTACGTCGCTCTATCTCGAGGAACGGAGGCCGCGGGTACCGTCATTCTGCAAGCGTTTGACTTTCGCAAGATTACCAGCGGCATGACAGGATACCTCAGGCAAGAATTCCGAGAGCTGGAAATTCTTGATGAAATAACCACGTTGCGGTTTGCTGGCAAGTTGCCGGCTCAGGTTACAGGAATTTACTGTGGCAGATTGCTGCAGTCTTACAGAGCCTGGAAAAAAACGACCACAGACCCCCCTCATCTCCACCAGTCGATTCGCTTCAACCCGTTAAAATATAAACCTACCGGCGACATCTCGTACGGCGAATGGCACCCAACTCTTTCAGCCAAGGATACAAAATCGGCTCTTTTAGACGGCGCAGTATCCATTAATAAAAAGAGGAAAGTCGTCGACACTCTACCAGCCAAAGCGAGTACCAAACGTGCCAGACTGCCGACCGCTGCTACAACGGCCGCCGCCGGGCAAACCCGTAATCCACTTGGTCTAATTTGGGACAGTCGCAACTATAGCTGCGGTTACGACAGCCTTTTCGTGCCTTTGTCTTTTATTCTGGATGACGATCCTGCTGCCTGGGGTGCGAAATTGACGGAAATGAATGCCATGCTCGGTTTATGGACCCACAGCTTGCAAGCGACACCTGACCTTCCTGAAACTGCACGAGACAATGTCCGACGCATCCTACATCTCCAAAATCCAGATGAATTCCCTATCGGAGCCAGCGGCCTCAGACTGGATGCCTTGTACATGGCCTTGACAAACAGGCGGAGCTATGCTAATGCAGTTTCCACATGCCCTCGTTGCCTTCACAGAATCCCTGGTGAAATCAGTGTGCTTAATCAAATTGTGGACGTTGGGAATGTCCGCGCTCTTCACAACACATATCCGGGCGGAGTACCTTTATCAGCATGGTTTCTCCAAGCCTTCTCGCAACCGAGCACTAACTGCCCACGATGCACTTTAAGCGGAATACCAACGCGAACAAGGAGAGTGACTGTGGTGGAAGATGTCCCACCCATATTATTTATCACTATGGGAGTGCAGAACTTGATTCTAGATGAATATCTCGTCTTCGAGACCCAAGTCGGTATCAAGCGCATGCGCCTCCATGGTCTTGTCTATTTCACTCAAACAACACCAGAAATTGGTCACTTCACCTCCGTCGCCGTGGATAATGCCGGAAAGACCTGGTATCACGATGGTATCAGCACTCGGTGTGGTTACACCGAAGGACCGTTGTTGCGCGAGATTCCCCCGCTTAGTCTACACAAATGCGGGGCTGAAGCTCTATGTACAGCCATTTATGCAGAGGACATCTAGATGCGGGTTTGAGGGTGACGAGGAGGTGCGGGTTTTGTTTAGCTATGCACTCACCTTCTCCTACACCAATCAATATTTTACTTAGAACAAGCTCATTCACATTAACCGAGTGAAAATTGATTATTCACGTCGAATCCTTTCAGCTTCAAGATAGAGTGCGATCAAAATATGTGGGTCGGACCTTAAATCGGACTTAGCCGGAGTTTTAAAAAGGAAATGGACTCGTACTGCCATGCGTAAGCAATGGCCTACAGACCAAGTGTTTTTGTAACACAGAAAAATGCTCAGCGCGTTTTTTTTTGATACGCCTCTATTTTTTTTCATGCCCATGTGACTGACGCAGCGCCGCCCAAAGAGTTCAAGTTATCTATAGGGTCATTATCTTCACGCATTTACGGTGCGTAACATTATATCCCCGGCGTATAGCATCACCGCCACCCCCGACTCTTTAAGTTTTGTGTTTTTCAGGCCTGCTGTGAGTGATGTCCACCATCCATTGGTCGAGACGACGCGTGTTCAAACTTTTTCTCTTTCTTTGACAGTCAGAGTCTGCAGGAGAGCTTCAGCACTAAGGTACATTCCATCTGTATATTATACGTCGCATATTAATATTGCTAATAACGTCAACACTCCGGGACTCAACCGCCGACTGCAAAATTTGATGCGAGCCCAGGACTTTGAAGTTAACCCTGGCGACATTACCCAAGACCAATTCACGGCACGTAGCGCTATCCTCAAGATTTGTATTCGCTTAGTAGCTGTCCCCGTTTCTGGTACTCCTTTTGTCCCATCTTACTTCTTTGATCTTATTCTGACTTATATCCCTGCTGTCGCACGTCTCCCTCCTCAGTCTCTATCCTGCGGTGACTGAGGAGTTTAGTATATTGTCCATTAGCATAGTGTCCATTAATAGCGACTAGGCCATGCAACCGATGTAACGCAGCGATGTAACACAGCCTTGCTGATGTCTGACACTGACAGCAACTGTTTTCAATCTCAACGAGAGGCAATGTGCTGTTTCTGAATGATCTATGGCTGATAAATTCGTCACAATACCGCGTAGCATTACTTAGGTGCCTACCGCGCAGGAAGCGACGAGGCTGATCATGAGAGTTCGTTCTCGGTGTGCGTCCCGACAGTAGCCTCGGCTCAATAGCGCACGCCTATCGTTCTGGTACCCGTTCTGCGCACTTTGGCGGCGTCATTATAAGTCCTGTTCGTTTATGTCTCCGACGCTCGCCGTGTATCAAGCCAGGGTCCTTTCCATCCGTTGATAATAAATGAGTCCGCAGGATCGGCCAGGTATGAATCGCTGTGCAATGAGTGGCTTTCGTTGTGTCGACACATGCGTCAATAGACGCTGCCAAAAGCTGACAACCTGAACTGCCACTTCCCTCCGCCTGCCTGATAGTTCAACCTTTTGAATAAAACATAATGAATGAGAAATTGCGGGGGACCTGTAGCCCCTCCGGGATTGTATCTCATGCCATTCGCTAAAGTGCAAGGAATGATTACTATATAGGCTGCTGAGATTCAACAGACACCGAGTCCCTCGATGCCCCCCCTCGTCGAGGAATGATCGACAACTCGTCAGCCATGGTTAGTGTAGGTCCATCATTGTATCGCAACAGCTAGAATCGGCTCTCCCACTGGTTCGGGCTCCGGTTGTGGCGGCGACGGTGGGCGTAACAACACGCTCCGGTCCCACACGCGCCAAACGACCCTATCGAACCCGTGGTACCACCACATCTGCTCCAATGAAAATCCGACAGTGTGCAGGGCAGGAAGGCCCTCAAACAGCCAGTGCGCAGCGCGCCGCGGCGGGCCATCCGGGTCGAACTCGGGATCCATGAAGTTCAAAGATATTCGCAGATGAGTAAGGAGCGGGAAGTGTTGCAGGGCTTCAAGAATGGTGGGCTGAATAACATATATCAGGTGTCAATAACGCGAGAGAATGGGTCGCCGCGCGCGGACTTACGTCGCGGACATCAAAGCACAACTGGGGGCCGTACAAGTATGACGAGTTTCCAAGCTCCAGGAATCGCAGTCGCGGGAAGATCGACGCGATACGGTGGATTAGTGGTGCCGTCGAGAAACCGTTGAGCGTCAGCGACAGTTCGGTGAGGCCTTCCAGGTGGGATATATTTTCCAGGACGATCAGTGCGGTGGTATGGGTCAGTGGAGCCTCCCAGAGCTGCGCCGGGGTTCCCAGTCCGGGAAGGTACCCGTCCACCATCGCCAGAAGGTGAAGGGATTGCAGCGCGGGGGGGAGTTCCGCGAATATGGGGTCTACGGGCTCCAAGTTTGAGAGGGTGACAGAGGACAGCAGCGGGGTGCGGCGTGTGAGAAGTCCACCGCCTACATTACCCAGTACGAAGGGAGGATAAATTTCGCCGGCGTTCCGGTCGCGACTCAGATCCGCCGAAAACAGGATAGATAATTCGCGTAGCGCAGGAATCCCGCACACTAAATCGGGAACCGGGATGTACGGTGTCGGAGTGTGTTCTGTGACGGCAAATTTCCGCGGCCGGGGCCACGTTATATTGAGAAAGTCGTGGCAGAGCAAGTCCCCCGAAATATGTAATACCGTTAAGTTAGAGCTGAGATTTTTCAGGAATGCAACGGCGATGCTCGATTGTCGGGCGCAATTAATGTTTTCCCTGCTGAGGACTCCTTGAAATCCTGAGATGGATATTAGCAGACTCTCAAGTGTGGCGAATTGCAAGGAAGAATTTGTGGTGGTTCCGTCGAATCGCGCCTGGCGAATCTCGAGGGACGACAGCCGTGGCGCTAGCGACAGAGCATGCAAAAGCTCTGCTGGGATGGCTGCCTCCAGGAGCAGCGTGACTTGAGTCAACGAGCCCATCATCGGCAGTGCGTCGGACATTGTGGGCGACAACGCAATGTTCCCTGGGTTTCGCATGGAACGATCTCGTATATGAACAGTGCTATGAGATATCAATCTCAACCATAACTTGATATCAGAGACGGGTGCGCTCACAGAAAGAAGGGCCAGAGTGTCTCAGGCCAGACGCTGCTGCCGTCCAGGCGGCCCCAATTATAAACTTCGCGGAATATCCACGGAAGCGTTTACGCGCGTATATATCGGCAAGATTGAGAGAAGGGGAGGAGGAATCTACCCTAGATACTTGTTCGGCTGTTCTGGCCCCCAAAACGGTGGCTATGGCATGAACACAGCTATCCTCAAGACACAGCCACAGATTTTGTACCGCAGAACAGAGCGGCAACTTAATATGGCGTTCGAGCGCTTGCAGGCAGGCGGCGAATAAAAGTCTTCGGGCCCAAGCTCCGCGGATACCCCCTCAAACGGGTCGGATCTGATCGGAACAGCGCCCCCGATTTTTCTGTAGGGGTGCTTTTTTTGTTGGTCTATTAGGAGCGCGGCTTGAGCGGGGCACCTGGCGGCAAATGGATAGATAAATATCAGGCAGGTGAATGGGATGGATGCATGAAGAGTCTATTTTGACTTTTACTTGACTTGACACGATGCTGATGGTGCGCGATTTTGAAGTGAGGTGGGCGTTTGTCGGTCAAAGAGTGGGTCGGCACCACCACCACCGGATGGGGTTAGGCCCGACGCAGATGCTGACGACAACTAGTGCCGGGTCGGAAATGATGTATTTAAAGAATGTATTATACGGAGCGTATTATACATGGTATAATACATTAAATACCTGAGACCTCCCAGAGCTTGTGTATTTAATCACAATATGCAGTCAAAAATGCCCAAGAGCCTAGGGCCCCTACGTTTGATTAATACCTAGAGTCTAGGGTGCAGCGAAATCCGCCGGAACCAGCAGCTAAGCCCTAAGAACTAGGTAACAAATAATATTTTACTGCCAAAAGAAAATTATTATTGTGCCTACAGCTCTGCCTTCAGCTGAAGGACAATGTAAGCTCCCCATCTACTGTGTACACATTAAAAGGGGTCAAAAGGCGCTAGTGGGAGGGAGGGGTGGCCTAGTGCAGGGGCTTATGACGCCTGACTGACAGAAATACTGCCAAGAATTACTTTATTTGGAAATGCTTAAGTTCAAACCCGACATGATGCAGGTTGTGTTCTTTTATTCAGCTTCAGCTAGGTCCAGAAGCCTAGGGACCAAAATATTTTTTAGCCTTTAATATATAGCATGAGCTGATGCCAGCTATATAGGTCCAAAAATATTATATCCATAGTACAGCTGACTGCTAAAGCTGAGCTTATTAATATTTTCCAGTTGTCATGAGCTGAGTGCAGTAGGCCAGGCTAATAATATTATTCAGCTGAAAGTTTGCCATCAGCTTTATCCACCACATTTGGGTCAAGAATATTATTCCACATCATCAGCCGATGCCTAGTTTATAGGCGCAAAATATTCTATATCTTGAGCAGCTCAGTCCTGAGACATAGGACAATAATATTTTACTGCTTACAGACAATATGCATCAGCTGAGTTGAGAGAAGCAAGCCAATAATATTCTAGAATAAGACTGGCTACTATGCAGTTAGTTTAGTTAGCATCAGCTAATCCCTAGTACCTCGGGCGATAATAATATTTGATAAATATTTTCCCACCTACAGGCTTCATCTCGGCCCAGAATCCGGCGGAATCAGCTGCCACCTACGCTGTAGGCATTAATCAAACGTAGGGGCCCTAAGGACTAGGGATTATTGACTGCAGCGTCTGATTTAATATGTATTAAATGATCCGAATCTCCAAAACTCTTCCGAGTCGTCAGTCAAAGAGTCTGGACTCTGATTGATGCACCATCGGACCTTTCCGGGTACTTCCAGGCATCACATGCAAAATACCCGAAAGGAATAATACTACGACACAAGTAAGTAAAGGCAATAAAGTAGGTATAAAGGGACAAACCGCAGACGGGCACAATATGAGTGAACGACTGAGGAATGTCCCTGGGTACGTAGCAGTACTTATAAGTAATACGGTGCAAAATGGCTGTGTAGAAATGTTACAGGATAACAGGGGCGAGGTCTATGCAAGCGCTCGCTAGCGAGCGCGTGCCGACTTTATGGCGCGTCAAGCGGACGAATTGTGCGCGACTTTTTTCCTTTGACTGTCAACGCTCGGAGTCTGGGCGGACATCCCTGGTACTCAATGGGAATCACCACTGAGCAATATGACAGTCTCAAAACAGCTTCCGAGCGCTTCTTGGCAGAAAAGGAGTTTGGATTCCCTGACATTCGCCCTCTGATGTTAGCCGTCTTTCCGGATTCCGAGTTAGCTGCGGCCCAGGAATGGGACCGTTACTGGAATGATTTGGGAGCTGCAGAAAAGCTAATGAAGGAAGGAGAAAATTATTCTCTGCCAAAAGTGCGCAATTATGAGTGCTGATTTTGAATGAAGCTGATTATTATTGTGGATGCCTTCCCCTCCTGTCGGTTACACAACAGCTCAAGGCGACAACAATGACGATGACGACGTGGATATGGAATCCTCCCCGGCCACTCAGTCCACGCTCTCAAACGAGCTCCTGAACAACAACCCTGCAGACCGTGCACGTGAGCGTGCAGTGCGTAAAGTCAATGGGAATCAACATGGCAAGATGAAAAAGGGCCAAGGGCGCAAATTCGACGAACTGATGGCATCCGCCTTTATCGAACGCAAAGAGGTTAATAATAAATCAGAACTCGCACCGATTTATTACTGTATCGGTTGCGACATGTCTGTCCGAAACCCTAATCGGAAGCGCAATATTCCCCATATGATTCAGTGCAAGGTGAGTAGATTTAACCATGTTTGAGTTATTTGGGCTCATAATATAAAGGCTCTACAGCGCGACTTCCCTAAGACGTGGCAGGAGTTCAAAGATGGGGTCTCTCCATCGCTGGAGCAGGTCGCATCCGGTGAAGCACCAGCGCCAGCCCTTCGAACCAAGAAACGAAAGCTAGAGGACCCTGCGGAAGGGAGGGCAGCTATCCCAGGAATCACTACTTCACTTCCGACGACTGAGTCTTCTGGAAAGGCAGCTTCAAGCCAACCTACTCTGGACAGCAACTGGGGAGCGACCTCGATTACAGCAACTCGGCAGTCAATTATCGACTACCTTCTACTGCGGCTAATTGTTTGCTGCGCACTGGCATTTTCTCTTTGCGACAACGGATTTTTTATCGACTTCTGCAACGCCTTGTATAGTGTATTTCTTTCTTGAGTGTCCTACTTCTCATCAATTCTCACTGGTGTCCCAGCTACTCTGTCCCAGACCGCTCAAACTTCATCACATTTAACCTTGTTATGGAGACAGAGAGCGCAATGAAGCAACTTCAAACGCTCCTGGAAACATTTATTCATCTTTCTTTATCGTTTGATGGATGGTCCAGTCGGAAGAACGACGAGATATACACTGCTTCTGTCTCGACCCCCACTCGCATGTCTTATTTGGTAGCTGGGATCATTTTAACTGGATTATCGACAACGGGCGAGACAATTTTCGAACATTTAAAAACCGTCAGTTTCCGAACCTCATTTGAGAATCGAATTTACTTATGATACATATAGGTTCTTCTTTTCTACGGAGCAGTACGATTTTCGTTGGTTGTTTCTGATACGACGGGTAACGTCAAAAAATGCCGCGCTATGATCTGCCAATTGTACCCGTGGATCTTGAACTGCCCCGACCCCTGTCACCAACTCAATTTACTCGCGAAGGACATTATGGTCGGTTCAAAAAAACATCCCAAAGTTCAAGGTTTTGCTGAAGTATTTTTCTCTTCTTGTATCATCCGTCAATGAACTGATTTAAATTCGCAGGCAATGAAAACGATATCTGCGATAACGACATATTTCAACCACAGTAACTACGGGAAAAAACACCTCAAGGACAAACTACAAGATCAAGAAGACCGACGCGGACTTGTCTCATTCGGCGCCACTCGATTCTCAACCTTTGCGAATCAAGCTAGCAGTGTCAGCCGATGCCTTTCTGCCATGGAAAAGTGCTACTCCGAGGGCCTCATAAAATTTGATACCAAGGCGGTAAGTGGTATCTCGATGATAACTCCACTTTGATTAATGCCTCTCCTAGACAAAACCTCTGCAGCAATATCTCATTGCTAACTCCCCTGAACAACTGACATTTCGTCTGCAGTTGTACAACATTAATATGCTGCTTAAACCCGTTTCTCGTGGACTCAAAACTTTGGAGAGCTCGCAGGTAACTTGTTCCGATGTTTTCAACATCTGGATCGGTATCGCAATCGGATTTAAAGAGGTCTTTTCTAATCCGAGTACGTCCTGTCAATGTTTACATTCTTTACTCCAATTATTTCTCCAGACACCGCAATTAATAAATATCACCGGGAAACCTTTGACTGTTATAATCGCCGGTTTGCTATCTTCATGAACGAATGTACGGAAGGGATGTTCATCCTCTCATACCTTCTCGATCCTGGTAACATTCCGTTCTTCACTTTTCTGATATTGTCACTCAACTTTTCGACAGTCTATTACCGCGATGGAGCCATGAGACTCGCTCTTCCTCCCCGTTCCAGCTTCAGCAAGCAAACAGCTTCCCCTTTCGTCTCCTATCTCATTAAAAGCGCTCGACTCATGCTCAGAAATGAACAAATGCGTATCAAAAAGGGCGACGCCTCTGAAGGTGATATTCTAGTCAAGCAGATGATATGTACGTGCAGTTAATATCCCTGAGCTCAACGACTGATCGATTGTAGCTTATATTTATCGGGAGTCACCCTTTGATGTTCCGTGCACCGATAATTCCATGCGACTCGGCTGGTGGAAGTCGTTATCAAAAGACAGTAATGCCTACATTTTGGCTGTAAGTTTTTTTCTTCCAGTTTTACAATCTAGTTTATTTACATCGCCTTTCAGCTGCTTGGAATAAAGCTCTTTAGCGTTGTTCCGAGTGAAATGTGCGACGAACGGACCGCCTCAAAGCTCACTGCCACGGACACCGCTAAACGCAATAATCTCGGCCCCGAAAACCTCATTCGTTGCGCGCAACTCAATCAATATTGGCGGTATGGGTTTGGCCGCCAAGATGTTAACCGCCATTGTCAAAAGGTTCGCCTCGAGCTTCCGAAGTCCAACCGCAAACCATCCGATCCCATTGTCGCCGGGATTCCTACCCTCCGAGACCTCCTTAACGCCGATTCACTTGACGAGCGGTCCATCGATGAAGAAGCTCTCTTCAATCACACTGACCCATACGGCATCAAAGACTACGAGGACATGGAGGAGGGTGAAGATGAAACGGACTCCGCCCCACCTCCCCTCGTCATCCGACAGGCCAACATGCCGACTTTGGAAATTGAAACATATATAGATCTAAACGCGCCAAAACTCGCTCTACGCTTCGCCCCTGATCAGGGGAAACCGGCACCTGAAGAGCCACTTGCTCCAACTGCCAAGAAGACCACATCGGGTGCGAAATGGACGGAGGCGGATGCCTCATGGGATGCAGACAGCTGGTAGATGACATTAAATACAGTTAAATACATTAAATACAGTATTAAATACCTGTATTATACATTAAATACGGCAAAAATTTCGGGCCGGCGGCGCCGGTATTTAATGTATAATACAAGCCCTACATTCTTGCCCAGGAGGCCGCTGCGCGACCTCCCTGTACGAAATGTATTATACATATCAAACCCGGCACTAACGACAACGCAGTATTATTGAGAGACAGGGAATCCGTCCTGCTCGGAGGTCCCTTCGGACGCGGACTTCTGCCGTAGCTGCCACGCCAACGCGTGTGCTGTTGCAAGATTAACGCCCTCCCCACGCAGATGAGATTAGCGCCCCCCCATCCACATCATCCACGGAGGAGCGCTGCCATCGGGGCGTCATGGGACGACGTCGCGACGTCGCCGATGATCACGTCGCCACGCCCACCCCTACCGCGTGCCGCCAGCATCAGGAAAACAGAATGATGTGACAGCACTGCATAGTGCCGCATAGTATCATAGCACTCATAGGTACATCCCCTCTATGCAGCACTATGGAGGATGTTATACATATATTACTGCCCACGAAATATGCTTGTTTTGATGGATGAACAGCGAAAGAGTGTATGCATTCACAAGGATGCACTACACATTATACAAGATAGTTACTTCCTTTACCAGCTGAGTGCCATCTCTTACACCTGATGACGCCTCCCGACCATTCTGAGACGTTTCAGATGACGCCGATGCGAGACACCAAAGAGAACGATGCGCCTGCATATAGTAAGAATAACAATGGTGGATGATACCAATTGCAGACGCACGCTGCAATACTCCTCGTTGGACGACGGCTTCAAAGCACGTAGCAGAAGCTAGAAGCGTTTGACAAAATATCAATCAGACGACGATTAGTATTTAGAATATTGCGTACATACCGGCTATTCTGCTGCGGGTGCCTAGGGCAGAAGAATGCATGTACATCAATGCAGCATGCGACTGCCTGCCAGCGTAAGGGCCGCGAATATGAGCAACGAGCGACGTTGAACGAGTAAGTAGCGTATCATCTCTTGGACCCCTGATTGATGCCGTGCAAATTGTTCTTGAGTCACCACAGCTGATCACTGCTGCTGAACTGGAGGTATAATTTCTTATTCAGGGAGCGTGCTAATTGACTTCAAAGATGTCGATGAGACTTTGCAGAGGTGGAAGCTCCGATATTTATCACTCGTAGACGCCACAGAAGGCGGGCGAGCCCTTCTTCACCGAGATTTCAATCTTTCCCTAAGCCTGCCTACGAGACCTGTACGTCCTGTGGCTACATACCAAGCCCTTGAACTGAGTCCAAATAAAGGTATAGGTGTCCTGCTTGGACTAAAATATGGATTTGGTGTTCGAGAAAGAGATCTCGTTTTCAACCCATGATCATCGTGATCACCGTCAAAAGTGAGAATTCTGTGGAAATATTTCCAAATCCAAAAAACCATCAAACCAAAGTGAGATCCACTGCACCCAAAACGAAATCTCAAAAATAAAAACGAAAGTGTGAAATCAAAAACGAGATCTCATTTTCGGCAATCTCATTCTCGCACGGTCTGTTTTCATTTTCGTTTGTCTGATCTTGTTTTCGAAGCGAGTGATGGGATCAAACACTGAATGATGGCCTCGGCCTGCCGCCTCAGACAACTTGTTTTCTTTCAAACATGTACCTGGTGCCATACCCGAGGCCAACTGAGATGAACCAATCCAGCACAGGAACATTGGAGATGTTATGTCTCCCAACATTCTAAGAGTAACAAGCCGGTGTTAGGCATAATTGGCCTTAATTACAGAGCTCTTAGTATTTTAGCTGTACATTCAATTTTGGCCAATTTCGGGGCCGAGTTGGTGATGTTTCAAATACATGCCTACAGCAATCATTCAAAGGGGTTAAAAGAGACTGAATCACCCTCTGTTAGGTCATTTCAGGTAGCCACAATGGTAGCTGCCACTGGATGCTTTAAAGGCTATGGTGTGCCTTTGTCTGAATTTTGTTTTGAGACATGTGGGGACAACCCTGGTCCAGTATTGGATGGCAAACACAGCCATGGAACCTAGGGATACATGGTTCATCAAACATCGGCACAATGATGGCTGCCATTCAACACTGATGCCATCATTGTCCACATCTAAAATGAAAACGAAACCTGCACAGATCAAACTGAAAAGCCTTGAGGCAAAATCTAAATTGATTGGGACAAAATTGAAACCTGTGGAAGTAGACTTTCATTTTCACTTCAAACATTTCATTTTGATCGAATGAATTTTTGGTTTTTGTTGAGCAGATTTTGGTTATGGGAGATAGAATTACGATTTTGCAAAAGAAGCACTGGTTGAGCAATTCAAAATTTTCATTGAGTTTTTCAATGAAAAACTTCCTTCATTTTTCACACCTTTTTCACTTGAAATGTATCTGAAAAATTTATAACTTTTTCAGAACTTTCATGACTTTGCTGAAAAACTTTTGAATTTTTCATAAAATTACTGAAAAAGTTATAAATCTTTCAGACACATTTTCAGTGAAAAATGTGTGAAAAATAAAGGAAGTTTTTCACTGATACTTTGACTGAAAAACTTGAATTTTTCAACCAGTGAAGACCAGGGGATGTTGAGCGACCAGAATTCTCTGTTTCTGGCAGTGATCATTGTGAATTCACCATGATCACTGGCGAAATCAGCAATGATCGCATGCGAAAACGTGAATTATGCCTTGCCAAAACCTTTTTATTTTTGTCCAAAGAGGACACCCATAAAAGGTTCCCAACACTACGTTCTCCGGATACAGGACATTGTCCATGCAGCCGAATTCCTCGAACATAGACCAGTCCTTGGCATAAATGTGCAATTTCACTCGGCCCAACACGCTTCCTAAATGGATGACGCAGTGGAACTGGCGCATCAGCCATCTATCCTCTTCTTCCCTGCACGCTGAATCCAGATTGGTCCTTCATTGCAGCAGGTATTTTTTTCATCCGGCGTCATATCTGAGCCGGCGTGGATTACAAGATAGACGTCGACAAGCTCTTCTTGGATAGTGCTCGATTGAACGTCAAACAAAATGGCTTTACTGAACGGATAGGAGTGTTCGACGCCCGACTCGCCGATTCTCGCTCCCTTGCAAACAACGCGAATTCAATGTACTCGATTTTTGTCTCCCGTCTTCCCACTAAATTCCGATGTTAGGATCGACTTTACGATGTGTAGTCATGATCACGAAAATGTGGCTTCACGGCTCGGCCGATGTGAAAGAGTTTGAGCCCTATGCTGTATGCATTTGATTGTCTTCATCTACGACTCTGAATGTCTGCACAAGATTTGTAACGGAGCACTTGCTCCGGCTTCACGCTGCCTCCACGACCTCCCACGTCTTCACGAACTCCACAGTTGTGAGACTGAACGGCGCAGGGCCACACCCCGAATCAGGGTCCACAGGCGCATCCGGCTGTGTGCTTCCCCCATAATCAACAATCCATCTGCCCGTATACCTGGCCGACGAGACTCAGTCAGCGTATCATATGGATCACACCAGGCGACGATCGTACGTTCCAAGGACCGACGAATCTACGACAGAGAAGGCCCAGTGTCCAGGGAAGAATCCGCACAAATCAGACGTTGGGCCAGTAACGTAGCTGAAGATCATCACATAAACTCGTCAACACCATAGATCGAACACACAGAACACAAGACCACTTGCCGGAAGGCGAATCGCTCGACACCGCCCGGGGGTGTGACCAGCATGGTGACATTCTCGGCGAGCCCAGTGACCAGGGGTGGATCTCCAAAGGTACCGGAGTACCCCCACCCGAACACCGCAAGCTCGCCCTGGGGCACCGCCGTGGTGTTATAGAGGAGGTTGTCCTCGGACGGGGCCCAAGGGACGGCCCTTGTGGTCTCGGCAGCGAGCGGCCCTGCACGGGCTTGAAGCGCAAGCGAGGTGCTGAGCAAAACAATTTTGGTGAAGAAGCTGAAGTGCATCGTGGGTTGCGTTGGCTGCCATTTGATGCTGAACATGCAGCTCATATACTTCTCAATAACTCCCACGACGGGCATTGAATTCCGTTAAGCGAACATATGATGCCCGCCATTTCACGGCCGCAGCAGGATGACCTGATGCTATCGGGCTATCGGGCTTCTCCCGCGCTGCCGGACGACCGCCGAGAAGCTCTTCATTGGCTGTATCAAAGCGGAGTGCCCGTCAACGTGCGATCCTCCACTGGCCCTGGCCGTCCCGTCGTTTACAACCCCCATCCGGATTTAAAACCCCACATACTTTATAAAGCACAAGGGTCCGGTCGGCCGCTTCGCGGCCTCCCATCCCTTTTCCAATGTCAATTCTCAGACTGACCGTGGACCTACATTGAATTCAGCTGAGCTGAGCGTAATCTCGAGTTTGCGGCGGAAGATTCATGGACATTTCATCAGGAAAAAACATTTTGCTACCTAGTCAAAAGCAAATCCTCAGCGCCGATAGCACCAATAGCTGTCTGCTGTGGTCAGTAGCACTCCATAGCCCCGGTAGCCGTACACCGAAGATCCGTAGCCCTTGATAGCCGTCCACAGCGCATCAGTAGCACTAAGTAACCGCAACTGTAACCCTAGGAGCTTAGTTTAAACAATCTCTGTCTCGACATGATTTGGTGTTTAAACAGGTGTTTAAGGTAATCATGTTTAATGCCCAATTGGCATCAACTCACAAAAAAAGGAACCTTGGAGGATTCAAACCAATGACCTTCCGATGCAGCCAGAAAATTGAGAGTAAAGTATCTACCACTTGAGCTACTGAAGCCATACTCAACATTGTGAGAATGGATATTACAATATGTGTCTAACAATTGATGCTCCTCAAGGCCATTTGGACTTGTAAATTTTTGTAGATATGCATCAAACATTGATTAAACAAAATAAACTGTGTAAAGTTAAACTCTGATTGAAAGCACAATGGATACATGGAAAGTGTGATTTCATTCCCACAAGTGCATCTATCAAAAGATGCCAGGGCAGAAAATGGATTTGATGGTCTGCTTTGACAAGTTGTCGGTTGATATTGTGCTGCTATTTAGAAAAGACTGGACAGCAGGGAAGACCAGGAAAAGAAGTAAATTGCAGACCAGTAATCAATATCTCTAGAGCTCAACCCACTATCAGCAGGAGGCAGCCTTGCAGGTCAACATGCCGCAGATACTGCTTTGCCTGATTTAAACAAAGGAATTTACTTCTTGAGCCATATAGGATGATAAGAGATATGTTGTATTGGTTGGTTAGCTCAGTTGAAACCATCCCTCTGCTTTAAAACTTG
Organism: Mycena rebaudengoi; assembly: GCA_029282285.1. Classification (NCBI taxonomy): domain Eukaryota; kingdom Fungi; phylum Basidiomycota; class Agaricomycetes; order Agaricales; family Mycenaceae; genus Mycena; species Mycena rebaudengoi. The sequence continues at coordinate 528,324 of JARJCX010000084.1, forward strand.
CATCAACCTGGTCTCCTTGGGTTCGAACCTCTGGTCCCGTCATTCTTTTGCCATTGTTTTTGATGGCCCTGAACTGGTTTAATCAGGTATTGTTTAATCCAGGTGATACGGTTTAATCAGATTAAACAGTACCTGATAATCAACCTTGCCCAGATTAAACATCCTTATTACAGAAACCACCACTAACCATCTGCCAGTACCACTTCACAACCTTTAAACCAGATTAGATTAAACCACAGATTAAACGGCAATTCATGTCTCAACACAAATTGTTTAAACAAAGCTCATGGTGTTTCTTACCACAATTTGATAAACACCTGTTTTGTGCTGTCCCACGAGAGTGTATCATCTGTAGCACCTGGGCATAGTGCAATGAGGTAGAATGAGAAAGAATTGCCTCCAATGCAAATCACAACTGTTTGGCAGAACTGAAGAAATATTCTAAGTCCATTTCAAAGTCCGCCGACACGTTGAGGAAGTATAGGGTTGTCCTTACGAGGACTGAGGATTGCCAAGGTCGTGCACTTAGAGTACACTAAGCCGTGTACGAATACTTAGTTCGAATCGAACTAAATAAGCTTCTAAGGTTGAATTGTTAGACTCAGGATTATAATCAAGAACTTAGCTCTATTCTCGGGGATTTTGGACTTGATATAACTTGCTCACTCGTCTCAATGTAGGTTGGGGGAAGGAAAGGTTGGATGCCCCGGTAATAGGCCGAGCGATGAATAAATACAAGGGTGGGACGGCTGCTCGCGTACTCATGCGACACCGGAGCCCTCGCGCGAGACGTGAAACAGATATCTAAATATAGTAAAGAGTCCATGTTAATTCCTTCCGCTAGACCATCTCTTCTGCGAACTATGCACCGGGAGTTGGGCAAAGACGTATAGGGAGATACGCTGCTCCGCTCAGCGTCGACGGTGGGTGCCCAGGCCAGGTCGAGGTCTTCCCCAGCCCAATCCGAGTACACAGTCGCATCAGAAAGCGCCGTCACGTCGGGAATGTTACTAAAATAGGGAGAAAGTCCGGGATATTAAATGATCGGAGAGGTATAAAACAGGTACCAAGAATGCAGAGTTCCCCTGCGTGTGATGCATTGCCAAATTATGTAGAGCCAATACCAAACTGCCAAGAACGACTTGCATAAGCGTGGGAACTCAATCGGAATTCCGTCGTGCTTGAGAAAGACTTGGCAGTGCGGTGCGGGATTATTCTGCTGTGCAGCTGCATCCGAATTATTGAAGTCCTATGTGTCTGACAAGGGGAGTATAGATAGAGAAGTTAATAAGTGCGTTGTGGAAGATGAAAATAGAATTGATTAAAGCGGAGTTACCGCTTTTGGTGTTGACGTGGTACGCGTGAGAACGCCGAAGTCGCCGTGCCGGGCAGGGCGTACTTCCACAACGTGCTCGGTTGCGTGATGGTTGCGTGATTACGAGTACTTATGTAATAGGTACCGTCCCTTTCAAACTCCAGGGCACCAAAAATACTCCTGATTTTCATTAGAGATGGCAAACGTGGAGGGACTTTGTAGTGGCTGTGTGTACTTAAATTAAGCACAGCCCCTACATACATTTCAATAAAATCTATTGAAAATCGCGGCTGTACAATTGTACCTGTTTACTTACTCGGGGAAATAGGGGTTCCTCACAGGAGAAAAAACAAAAACTTTTTTTGCGACCTCGGATCAATCCGTCGGCGTTTTCCGATCGTGGGGGCTCAGGCTGCTCGGCAACTTCCGCACTGGCTGCGAGGAGTCAACCAAAGGTTGACGACAAGCAGCACAGAAAGTGAAACAGACAATCATGGAAATGTTGAGGAGGGGACTAGTAAGGAGGGTGAGGCAGGATGGAGTGCAAACATATTGTACTCTCAGCTGTCGATCACGAATTCAAGCTCCGATCGGTGCCGAGATCTTTACTCTTGTGCGTTATCGGCTCTCCCAATTGCTAAATTTTGAAAATTTCACACTAGTGAGTTCTATTAAAAAAACCAAGTACGAGTTCCATGCCGGGCAAAGCCACGGCCTTTACCCCAAGTTGTTTGACAGATGGTTGATGTCGCTCGTTGTCCTTTCCCCCCATCTCCTCGTCGTCGCCTCCCTGCCGCCCGTCCTGTAGCACCCAAAACCCTGCCACAAGTTCTATTCAAGCTTCAAGATACAAACCTTCAGCCTTCCTCCAGTCAGGTTCAGCATCCATAATGCTCTTTCACGGCACTTCAAGCCTTATCATCCTCTTTTCAAGTCATCGCAAGCGGTAGCAAGGTCTGAGCCAAGAAACTTCTTTCAAGATCTTCAAGTCTCAAGGTTTTAATTCCGTTCTCCCGCCAATCTCGCGCCTTACTGTAGTTCGTTGCTGCCATGCTGTCTTCCTCACGTCCAGCTCATTCTACGATCGTGCGGCGATCACGAGGAAAGTCGCCCCTTCTTTCATTTCCTCCGTGGTCCTCCCGAGTTCGGTGTCCGGCCTCAGTATATATTTGGTGAGTGATAGTACATCCCAACTTCTCCATCTCTGACACGGGTTGTCTCTTTGCAAGCTCAAGTGCTGTTACAATTCCTCCATCAGCTCGCGGATTGCTTGGGTCCAAAAAGCTTCAAGGATGTACAGAGCCCGTTAACGAGTACCTCCCATCCGGTAGACACTATATATTTTAGGCATGGAATGGCCCCCCCATTCCATTTGAGTTGGCGCCGCTCCCTATAGTAAAAATTCTCCCCATTTGCTGGGGCCAGTTACAGAGTCCTGAAGGCACCCAGAGGCACCCATACAGGAATATCCCCCAAAATCCCCCAACCTCGGATATATTTTTCGTTAGTCGATCCGACGTCACATGACTTCCCTGTCCTTTTGGCGCTCCGTTCTGTGATACAAAATGGGTGGTTATGGCCCAGTCACAGGTTATGTAGTGTGGTGAACTAATAGGGGACACGCCAGGAACATGGTGTGTAAGCTTGTACAAGTTGGCTGGTTTCGCATGTGGGAGCCAGTCAGCGAAGTCAGCGTGAAATTTGTGCCCGTTTTTGGCCATCCTGAATCGCAAGGGGCAGCCTGGGGTAAAACTTTGAGAGAGCGAAATGTGCATTTTAGGGTGTGCAACCCGCATTACTAATGTAAGGAGAGGCCTTTCCGACACTATAACCTAGTCAGCGTGTGAGGATATACAAGATGGCACACACACATCAATTTGATGTGAGGCACATTTAATTCCCCTTTAGGCAATGTGCCTCACTTGCTCATTAAAAACTAGGGAATTCACACTAGTTTTTTCTTCATTTGCGGGAGGGGACCAACCATTCAATGCCCCTCCCCTCCCTCGCTGCGCTCAGGGGGTCCCCCAAGCTGGGGCATTTCAGGTTGGCACACTAAAGCCTCGTTCCGCTTAAATTATGTCCATTAACCCTAACACCCGAACCAACCCGAGCCTCTAACTCGAACCCCAAACCCCTCACCGCTAACCCGAACACTAACTTAAGTTTATACCCGCAGTTAGGGCGCGCTGCGCTTGCCCTAACTGCTCGAAAGTGGTATTTTTAGGCTAATACAGAGAAATGGACGCTTTGGAATGTGCCTCACTTAGTGTGATTTTCCATCATGTGCCTCCTCTCAAGCGAATGTGTCTCGCATCAAATTGATGTGTGTGCGCCATCTCGTCGGTCCTCGTCTATTGTCTCTCCTCCTCCGATCTCGAATAATGCTGTCCCTCTTCCGCCTTCGCACCCCGGCGCCCTCCGCATCGGCCCTCCCCGTCTTCTTCTCTGCCTGTCTGTGTTCCTAATGCCTGGATTTGCAGCCAAAACTGGATGTACGCCCCAGAGATGGCGGGAACAAGGCGTGAATATATGAAGCTAACAAGTGGGTGGGGTATGTAGGCCGGCTAGATGGCCACACGACGCGGGCGTGCCCCAAGCCCGTCGTGTGGTGAGTTTTTCCCTTCATTTGCCTCCATGTATCTCCACATTTCCTGCGTCCCATTCCCCCCACATCCGCATACGCAGCGCAACTCACGCACGCACGGCGCAATCAGTGCCGTCGGGCAGCATATCTGATGATAATTCGTCTGTGCCCGTAGCTTCTGCTGCGGCGTCGTGGGACACGTCATCGCCGTGAATGGGGCTCAACTGTGTATTTATATATATAGCTGTTTCGTTCGTTATTCCTTCCTTTCTTCCCCCATCGAATGTATCATATCCCCTCTTTTCCTTCTTTCTACCCCCATCTGGTCCCCTCAACTCCATTTCCGTCTCATCTCGTCGCACATTTCCCATGACGTTTGGGTCGGCGTATTTCCCGCCATTGGAGACTCTCCGTACATCCTCCGCTATTTGGGGCTCTGGATTTCATCCCCGCAATTGAGCCTCTGCAGTTCATCCATTCTTTTTGATGCTCTGCCTGTGTGTATACCCGAGAATCTGGTATTGGTAGGGACTCCAGTTGGTTTCTCGGAGCTTTCAAGGTGAGTGATCTTTGTTCAGATCTCTGGGTATACTATTGCAGCCTCTGCTAACTTTGTGCTCTCACCCTGTCCTTTTATGGCGGATTGTGTCCATTCTCTGTCCCCATTCTTATGGCGAATTTTGCATGCATTGTTACATTTCAGCATCCATTCGTCACTGTTCCAGCCTTATTCGGCGTCGACTCGGCCTGGCGCGTCTCCCGTCCATTTGTCATAGGTTTTTCGGCCATTCATCAGCCTATCTGCATTCATTCGTTGAAGTTCAGCATCTAGTTTTGCTGCATCCAGGGCCATTTAGCGTCGCTTCATTCGAAGTTCCGTCTCCATTCCTTGGAAATTCTCCCGGTCCATTTGTTGAGCTATTTTGCTTCTTTTCGATTATGACCCTGCTTCCGCATCCATTCGACACGAAGTTTCGGCGTCCATTCGACGTCAGAGCTCCACCTGAGTTCTCTCCCTTTTAGCATTGTCTGGGTGTTCAATTCCCGGTTTAATTTACCTGTGAAGTGTTCGACTCAGCCCTTCATTGCACCATAATGCTCACTCTTATTTCATTTCGCTGCTCACAACTGGGCGCGTTTACGCCCGTTTCACGTCACAGCGTTACTTCTCACTTGGATTTCGAGCTGGTCTCGCCCAGCGTCCTGCCTCCATGTCTATTCAGCATGAGATACTGGTGGAATTTCTTGGTACCCGGTTTGCTGCATACTTGGTACCGCTCTTCATGCACATTGGCTTGCAACATTAGTGCCTCGCATCCAGAAGCTGCATGCGACGGCCCGCAAGTGCTCGTTTTGATGTCAAGTCTTACTTTCAACCTCGATATACACCCAAAGTCCTCTCGACCTGCGGTTGTCTAATGCCTTATCTCGCACTCGACCGGTCTTCCTCATGTACCATTGTACTTTGGTCTCCTCTGCGTCCTAAGGGATTTCATTTGGAATTTGCCCTATTCCGTGATTGATGTACTGAAAGTTTCCGTGGCTTTTCTGCCGGGCCCATCCATCCAACTGTCCTGAGTTGGAGTTTCCTTTAGGTCATCTGGTGGTCTCACAGGTCTATTCTATTGAACAATTTCAGGCTTATCCCTGGGCTTCCTTGGTCGATTGGTTGTCATTGCTTGGAGCTTCTTTTCTGGAGCTTCTTTTCTCATACCGCTCCGGCCTTGGCGTTACTCTTTAACCGAATGTATAGGTCTGTCTTTGGCGCCGCTGATATTCCTCAGTTTATGCCAGCGCTTTTCTATGTGCTTCAATGACTCGAGACCTCACTAAGTTACTTGCGAAAATTAACTTGGCCCTACAAATTTTACTTTACTTTACTTTTGGCAGGCCAAGTACTTTTGTCAAGTAAAGTAAAGTAAAAGTACCCGTTAAGTAAAGTGACGTACAGCAAAGTAACAGTTAAGTACAGCAAAGTAACAGTAAGTAAATTCAAGTAGAGCCATTTTAAGGGTGCAACGACACGGGTGAGTACGTAATTCAACATTCAGGTGATGTTGCGAGGAATAACCACCATTTTAAGCCTCCTCTTCGACTCTGGACCAGAGCAAGTACCCATAACGTGAAAGTGCAAGTGAGATCACGCAACGTACCGCGCCGCTACGTGTATGTAACTTGAAGTCTCAGTAGGCATTGCAGCATGACATTGTGATTGCCCTTTTTTATGGCAATTCAATGTTTCAAAAAGGTCTACAAGTATTTACTTAACCCTGAACGAAGATCGTGACTTGTGAGAACTTCTCTGACAGCCAGTGACAGGAACCTCATTGAAGTCATTCGGTTATGTGATGATGTCGCTGTGGAGTATATAGGAAACACACACAGCGACACACCTGTCAAAAATCAGCAAATTCGATACATTTCGCCGTGTGGGACACAGTTTTCAGCAAACCCGACACATTCTTCAGGAAACCCGACACGCCCACTCGGCTATCGTGCCTTGGAATTGGATAGCGTTACTGTTGATCCGGTATCCAGCGCTTTTCTTTCTTCCCACATTCTCACCGCCACAACATCGCACAATGGCGGAGCTCGCAGCGATTTTTACACGCCTCCCCGACACGGTTCTGGAGCAGTTTTGTGATGCAGCATGTCCCTTGACATGAGAATAGCTCAGTCAAGCGAAGAGCCGATCAGCATGGAGTAGTTCAGAGACCATGTTGACAAAACTTATCAACAGGGTCATCCAGTCGGGTGCAGCCACTGTCGTCTGTGCGGCCATTGACCTGGGCTTTTTCATTGGGCAACCCACTACTAACACCCATTTCGTTCCGTAAGTGGAAGAAATTCTGCGTCGTCCCCGAATGCAACTAGAATCCTGATCCAGTGCGTACATGCTTGGAAAACTGTCCGTATATTTATTAAGCTTGTTTTCTTTTTTTCTTGAATTTTCTCCCTTAGCTATACCAATAGTCTGATGTTGACTCTCAACCTCCGCCGTCCCAATGGGGCAAACAACTCCGACTCGCTGCCTATGAACTCCGTCAAATCACAACCTACTGGCAGATCACAAGGAGTCCAAATTGAACGTTCAACCTATTGCGGAGCCGACACAACGCACGTGGACTCAAAATGGATGCCGGAGGTGCGTGGTATCCTGTCCAATTCTCTGTACTATTGAATTGACTCTCCAATTAGGAGGAGCACCGCGTGGTGAACGTTCGGGGCATCAACGCCCCACCCCAAAGACAACGCAGCCGCTTATTAAGGTCTATGTGTACGTCCCAAAGGCCGCCTCGCCCACTCCCTCTGGCTTTTGAAGAATGTATCTGCATCGTTTTATAGCTCTGTATGTACACTACTGCATACCAGGAATGCGCCATTCGTTTTTATTTCCATGTGGCTGCGAAGTACAAAGACTTTTGTATCTTTTTAGAACACAATTATGTTTGACCACCGACTGCCGCTTTGTTTGAATCGGGATCCGGGTTAAGTAAACTTGGAACCAGCCTGTATCAAACCTGTGTACAATTGCCGAAAGTGTGGCAAGCACTTCGTTCTTGTCACATTCCTTTGGGAACCACAATTGACAATTCAAAAGGATCCGAGAGTCAAGACTCAGAGGCAGTGCTGGTCACGCATCTCCTAAGCCACCACGTGCATGATCGTTTTGTTCTCGACTACTATGGCTTTGCTCAAATTGCAAATGCTGGGTACTCTATCCTCTACCTCACATGATCTCCCCATGTCTCTTCATCCAGTGAAATAAAATAACAAGTTCTGTCTGTGCATATGCCGCGCCATCCCAATGCCTTCCCCCTACCCCCCCCCCCCCCCCCCCCCCCTTCTCACTGGAACTTAAGTTGCACAGAACTCAAGTTGCATGCAACTTCAGATTTGTTAACAAACGACTAGATCATCTATCCATGTGAAGCCCAAATCACGCCACCTGTCGATCTTTAGGAACCACACGTGCCACTACGAGTCTGAGTCAGACAAAAGTCAGCAGCTTGGGAGGGCTATTGAGTGAGATCCATGAGAGGATAGAATGAGATGTAGAGGCCAAGTAGAAGCAGTTTCAGGGACATTGAGAGCAAGTCAAGAGCATGGCGAGAGAGAAAGAGATGGCTGTATGTCATTGTTTGCCACAAGAACAAAGGGATCAATATATTGATCGCCAAACCCCTCTGCTTTCTTCACTTCTCCCACTACACCCATGTCCGCATCGAGGCTGCTTGGTCTTCAAGGTCCCGTTTCCCCTCCTCCTCTATCCCCCCCCATGCAGATGACATGAAAAAATATCGGACTAATTTGGATTAATATTGCTGCCACTGCAACTTCATGGCGAACATGAAGCAGAAAGGTTGAGAGTGTCCTGCAATGAAATCTAGTATTGTGCCCCACCAACATTGCCATGATTTATGTTCCTGGGGGGGTGTTCTTTGCAAGTTCCGACATTTATATAACCCTCTGTGCTTCAGTCTGCTTAAGTTTAAACCGGCTTACTGATTTTTGATCATCTTAATGAGCAGGGCTTAAGCCAGGTCAATCTTGAGTTCTGGAGTTGAGAACTTAAGTTTCTACTCACCCCCCAGCTCAAGTTTCTGCTGACCCTGTGGTAATTAAACACGTTGTATACATATATCAACAGAACTTGAGTTCTGTTACAACTTAAGTCCCTGTGGCGGTCTTTACCACCCAGAACTTAAGAAAACCTAATCAAGTATCTGACATAAAAAATGCAGCAATTGTTTGAATATGCAACGATCCCACATCAGGAAACTGCTGCTGTACAAAGCATGCAGGATTGACAGATACTGTGTATGATTCGATGTATTACCTCCTTCACTCACTCTTGAATAACCCTATTTTTCAGTCCAAGGACTGTCAAATGACACACTGGCAGACCCACAAACCGGATTGCAAGATTCACAAAGCCGAAAGTCTGGCAGTGGCCCAGATATCTGGGATTGCCTCAGCGCTGCTGGACATACGCGCATGGATGGCCTATTACGATACCCCGCTTAAAAATTGCGCCATTGCGAGCATGCGCCTCGGAGAGAACCCGCACATGGAACGCAACGCGATTCTCTACGTACAGCTCCGTCACACGAGAGATCCTACGCTCCCACTTCATGGCCGCTTCACCGTTTTCAGCATTCGCCGTCCAGACCTCGGGGAGTTGCCTCCGGGTTCCTTGCTCAAGTCGACAGACGGCTACGAGGAGAGCCGCCAACGGGGGCGATTGGAAATGGGAAGTGAGTTCTATGGTGTCGTACTCGTCGCGGTTTGTGTTTGCATCGGACCAGGGAACGTGGTGATTTCCGAGAAGAGATGAAACATTTCTCGATCGATACGCGAACGCGAGGGCAAATATTGTGCGACAGGACTGGTGGATACTCTTCCGAGAGTACGTTGCCGTTAGGGCCAAGATGAAATTTTGCTGCGGAAAGATTCCGGGGTTCGACGATCTGACATTACCAAATCGCCGCACTTTCCTGTGGTTCTACAAGAAATCATGACGCTAGCATGTCGGGAGGGCTCCCGTATATGTGATCGACTCTTCATGTAAATTCCTTCATTGTTGTATGCCTAGGAATGCATGCTTCATTTACGTTCATACAAGGATATTTTCCCTCTTCCAGGACTGTTGAATGTGTACTATTTTAAATCAACATACTCCTGGTTCCTAGTTCCTAGTTCCTCGTTCCCCACTCTTATCTTCCTTCGGTTCTTATTCTTATCCTATTTTATTTTCTGCGATCAATTTCCTCGTATTTTCGTCCTCTTCTGCGGGAGTACAACCAAAGGAACTAAACACCTATATTGCCAAATAAATGAGACCCCCCCCCCTCCCCCCTCACACGCAGTTCATGCACTTGGAGTTTGCGTCCACCTTTCGGAATTCATTCAACAAAACACACATCACAGCGAACACGAGTCGCGTTTGGTACGCACCGAAGTACCAACCAGATCCGCATCGGTGCAGCACCGAAGCTATTCCTCTAGAAGTTAGTTCGGCTCAGAAATACGAAGTTGGGCAATGTACTCACATTCGGAGTCGGCAAGTCTCTAGCCTGCGTTATTGAAAAGTTGATCATTATAAGCAAGCCATGGATAGGTCGGGTGAACTCACGACGAACACAGCGGCCGCGACGCCGGAGAGGAGAATGAACGCCAGGAGAGCTGCGAATTTGGTGATAAACATTGCTCGATCTTTAGAATATGGTTGTAACGCGAGGTGTGTGAGATGATGACCCTGGTACAATAGTCCTTGGGTTCATTTATACGAACAGAGCCTTCTCCATACACTCTAGTGCGCGCTCACTGACTGACAGTGGATGTACATCCTACACTCATGAAGCTTCAACTTGAATTTTCGGATGGGGAAGTACGTGTTGACGGATTGACAGGGCCGACATTCTGCACTGGTTGACGATGATGGGTGTGATACAATATGGCCTTGAAAGTAAAAGTGGCCATTAATATACCTATAATAACTCGAGTCCCCCCGACATGCTTGCAGAATTCAGTTTGCAGAAGTGCTTATGGGGTATGTACAATATTTTATGGGCCCCAGCTTTCCCTAGTTCAGCACAGGGCATTGTCTAATCCTGATTAGTGCAACGACGTGTAGCATTGGCTTCCAATAGGTGAGCAAATTAGATTTGGATTTTTTTAACTGATGGTGAGCAGCTACGCTGCTTCACGAAGTAATTGTCGATTTTTGACCAGATCGGCACATCATCTGAGCCTACTTAACACCTGCACTAAAATGAATATATATACAGAATCCTATTCGACGGAACAGATGTAACGCACACATATATTGCCGAATATTTTCTGCCGTTTTCATTTTAACAAAGGAGGTATGAGCTTCATCTGTTAAAGTGTCTGTCTAGGAGAGACTACATTTTCATTGAAGTTGACCGGGTTTTTTAACAAAAACTTCAGATGGTTATGCCGATGTCGGGGCTGTACCACGCTTCGAGGTCTATTTGCTCCTGGATGCCCGCCTCGGAGAAGTCGGTGTCGTAGCTCGTATTCCTTAATTTTGAGCCCGCGCTGTCGACCGCCTTGGACCCGCGGATGGTGATGTGCACGGTGATCTTGTCGTAGCGCCGGATTCCGAAGGTGCACACGGCGTAGCACGCTCTTGAGATGACGATGTCTCCCTGTGCGGCGAAGCAGCCGCGGGACGTGACGCCGAGTCCCTGGCGCCGAGAGCACGCTGGCGCGGGCGTGAACGAGCGGCGCCCCATGCCTGGACCAGTTCCTTTCACGGTGCCTGCGAGATGTAGCGAGATGGACGACGAGCGCGAGCAGAACGAATTATGGAAGAGTCCGGGTCATCCCCAAATGGAGGTAAAATCTATGCCCAAAAATAGACATGATGACGCGTCGTGACATTACCTCCGATGATGTGATCCGAACTGGTGCCAAGACACTTAGACATCTCCTTCGACTCGCCACGGTACGCCTTCATTCTCCACATGCCAATATGGAGGCCAACTATCGCTGCCTCTACCCACTGGCAGTTCCCGAAGACGGCGTAGGTTGGTGCACGTTGGACACGTCAATAAGCTAGGCAATAGCTAGGACACTTCACCCAACCTAGTGCTTCGAATACTATGACGATCGCGGTGCGTTCACGCTTGGACCGCAGTACCTGCGTTATATATTGCGAAGAAGCCTCTGGATCGTCTCGGTCTCGACTCCGTCCGGCTGAGCAGGCTCTCTACGTCGCCTCCAGAGCCTTCCGAAAACTTGCCCACGCGCTCGTCGGGTGGCCTGGATATCACTAGCTCCTTTATCAATGGCTGCTTGTTCGGCGGGGCTTCAGGATATCGACATATTTAAAGTCAGCTGTTCGTGCTATTCAGAATTTTGTCTCCACATCTCCCATTCAAGCCAACGGGGAAAGGGAGACGAAGAGGTGCGCGCCGCCGGCTCCCTTTGCACAGCGGAACACCTCCGATTCCACATCTCACATCACTATGTTGGCGGGTGGGACGTGGAACGTCGATTTGGTTGAAGGGATTATTCGCAATCCGACTCAACCACCGCGGAACAGAGAGCTCTTGTCGGAGCGGATTTTTGGCGCCGAACGCATGGTGAGGATTTCTTCGACCACCCGAAACCACCGTTCAATTATCTCCCTACCCTCCTTTCTGTTGTTACAATATCATTTCAGAAACACTCTCAGAATAGTATTTTATTCGGTTTTACCTATGACATCCTTCACCGCTCTTTTTACTCAACTTCTGGCATTTCATCGAGACTACCGACGTGCTCCAAACTTGTGGTAAAGGTGAGTTTCGAATCCCGTCCACGCCAATGCCAGCATCGCCGTCGATGGCTTCTGCTATTCTCCTCCGGCGCCCAACTCGCTCCCCATCGAAGTTGGCTTCAAGATCCTAGTTTACCATTTATCTCGATGGACACGCCGTCGCCAGAATGTACAGTTAAGTACGTGGGCTACAAAATTACAACTCTAAACTTGCTCGAGTCCCCAGGGTCCAGGCAACATGTTTGACAGAGTGGACTTGTGCAACTGCCAGATTGGAGACGGGCGTGACCGAAATCGGCAAAGCGCCCCAGTCTAATGTCAGCGCTCAAATCCACATACAACATCTCGGCTTCTCGCAACAAGTTTCGCACATGTATCCTCCCCACCCTCGAAGAATTCCGGCTATAGACAAAAAGCTAATACCGACCCCGCGTCCGCCCTTAGTACCCGGAAAGAAAGATATTCCCGGCTGCCCTCTTCACCCTCACCCTCACTGCTCTCGCGGCAGCCCGCCCTCTCATCAACAGCAAGCGCGCGCCGTTTACGGATGTGGTACGTGTACATAGATTTTAACGCGTAGGTTCCCGAGGTCGTTGACGACGAGTACGTGTACACATCTACGACTCCTAGTCCTCGACCACTGATATTGATTTTTTTTAAAGCAACGGCAGTAGTTGGTCCTGGGACACTAGCAAGCACGCTGGCGGTATGCTGAATTTGTCGTGCTTTTACCAGGGACGTTTCATTAACGAATTATTTGTCTCAGGCTGCCGACTTGGAAATTGGTGGGTGTTGATGTATTACTGCAGTTATATCACCTCCAAATCAGCCAACAGAGCGCTGAATGCAGATTTCGATCGGGAGTGTACCGTTGGACATTGTCCCCACCTTGAAGTGCCGACTGTGAAAGCCGTGCGGTCAACTGAACAAGACTGGCTACAGAACTCCTGGGTGAGACCTACCGTAACAATGGTCTCCAAATTTTGCTTTAATTTATAGCTTTGATTTAATTGTTTTGATGAGGACGTTTAAACTGAGCACTTCGAACCCTCATGGAAGGGGAATTGTTGAAATGTTAACACGTAGAACATACTCACAGTGTGAATAGCAATGTTGTAGTCTCCCGTAGTCAGACTGCACAAAGTTGATGAGAGTCGATAAACTTAGCAATGAGGAGTTGATACCTGCCTTCCACGGCTTCGTCGGATGGAAGTCTCGCGATGCCTGATCCTCTTGACAACACTCCCGCCATGTGCGGGGCCTCATGTCGTGATATTTTCCTATGTGTACTGATTACTTACCGCAGAATATGGTTCCTGACATGGAAATTTGTGAGTTCGGATTGAACTTCGGAATCACAGTCGTTACTTCACATATTTATTGATCTTTCAGAAAGCAGAGCGTTCAGGGTGGATTTCGGTACCGAGGCTTGTGGCAGCGCACATGTGTCCCATATAATTTCCTCCGCTAAAAGTTTTACCCGCGACATTCACCCCCGTTTGTTCTCCTGCGTCTTCTGTTTTCTGACTCGATTATCGTTGTTTTTAGTATTATAATTTTATGTTGTAAGCCAAAAGCGCAAAATTTGCATGGAATGGAGAACTGACGGATTGAAGGCGCTGAAAGCCATTATTCCAAATGTAGTGCAACGTTAACAAATTTTCGCTGGAAGTGCCACAGCTAGGAAGCTCGTTTTTTAACGCCTGATCCAGTTGGCCAGATAATAAAGGAGGGAGGAGATCTTTGAAAATCCAATATCGAACTTATGAGCTGGTGGAACTGGCCCTGGAAGAGCGATAGAAATGCGCGAGTTTGGTCCAAGCGTATTTGTGTGTCACAGATTGGTCGTGCTTGGCTTTCACCCGCTCTGTACTCCATAGCCATGTAGGTTCGGATCAACCCTCTCTCCGGCCCGGTTAGCCGGTCTTTCTCGGAGATAGGCTTGGGACAAGCCAAGACAAACAGTGAGGATCTTCGAGCCGATTTTGCACAGTCATTCGTGTCACCTCGGACAAATTTGTGAGTGAAAAGTGTTTATTATATGCCTAGAAGTATATTCCTCAAAGTCTAGAATTTCGTACCACGTCCCACTGATCCAATGCTGTAAATGATCGAGCACACGTTTTTCTGGAGGTCACCGCGGTTTGAATACTATCTGGCCTCAGGTCTCAGGTTTTATGGCCTCTATCAACTCTCATGCTTAAATTATTTAATCACACAACTTCAGTCTGTCTTTCCAGTGCTTTCAACACGTTAGAAACCATTATCAAGTTACCGGGAATGAGTGTCACAATGTGTGACGAGTGATTTTTTGTGAGCGGCGTATCGGAGCACCGGAAGACCTTGGAAGCAGATGCGGAAGCGACTCCATGGTGGTTGCAGCCATGGGGGAAGCATGAGGGGGAATTTAGAAAAAAAACGTGCCTTTGCGCATCATTCCCAATCGGGAAATGCCATCAGAGTTTCGGGCTCCACACACAAAGTCACGTCGTGCAGTGTCTGCCAGGCAAAAATATTGGTCTGAAAAACGTAAATGAAATTTAAAGACACTTAGATAATATCTGCTGCCTCATCTTGTTATTTTCGGATTGGGAACGTGGTCAACATCGTGATGTAAAAATTCACAAAGTCCGCCGTTGTGCGGCACTTTTCTATTTCTAAAGAGTATATTTTCTCAATATAAACTGGCCAATATCTAAGTTTTATGAAAATGAAAATTTTTGTCTCTGGTGGCTAGCGATTGACACGAATTGCATGACTCCAGAACGCGACGAAGGTCCTGCCCAATTTCTTGATCTTGGCACAAGCCCCTTCCATTGTTTGACCAAAAACCTGACCCGCATCAACAAACAATGGTCGGCGGCTTGATCCGAACCTAATAGCCATGGGCCTCGCTCAAGAACTCGTCGATGCAATCGTTGACCTAGTAGACGACACTGCATCTTTGAAGTCTTGCTCTCTTGCCGCTACTCCTTTTGTGGCTCGTTCGCAGCGCCACCTCTTTCGCTCCGTACGACTCGAGACTTCCAGGAAGAACGGGGACTCGAGCTCCATCAGGGCCCTGCATAACTGTCTCATCGAATCTCCTCATATCGCATCCTACATCCGCCATTTGATACTAGACGTGTCACTTCTATCACATTCTCAACCACTTGTCTCGTCGATTCTTTGCTCAGTATCGAATCTCGCGCGATTGGATTTTAATGGTGACAGCCTGCAAAGGCGTATGGTCTCGGAGAAACTTCGAATTGCGCTGCTAGTAGCCTTGAGACGGCCGTCTCTGCAGCAGTTCCACTTGACCCAGCTATACGACATTCCGCCTTCATTCATCCTCGATGTCGCATCATCCGTCCCGGAGTTCTCGGTTAAACACCTCGGAGTCGACAGTGCCGGCGGAGGGGCTCCTGCCGCTTTGTGTCCCATGCATCCGGTCACGTCCGTCACCCATCTGACACTGCTGGTGTACTCCCCCGCGGTCACAGAGTTATGTGCCATCCTGGTACGCGCACCGGCCTGCCTAGCCCGTATCGAACAAGTGCGCATCGAATTGGGTGCCCACACATTGCCCTTTCTCATCTTTGTCGCCCGGACGCTCCTGCATCTCGTGCTCAACGGTATGCCCTCATTTCGAGCCAACATGCGCTTCTCTCATCTCCCATTCAGAAGCATGTCTAATTTCGCCGTCCCTTATGCCCCCTGCACCCCATCTACCCCATGCCTCCCGGTTGCACACCGTAGAATTTTCCTACCTCCTCCCTCACGACCCGCAGATGCCCGGCTCTCTCTCCGCCTTTTTCGCCGGAATGGCTGCTTCTTTTCCGCATCTTGAGCTCATTGTCATCAACTGCATTAGAAGGTTCGGGTTCGGTTCATCGATATTCCCCGCGGCCCTCGAGTTCCCTCCCTCCTTCTCGTACCTGCGCGAGGTCAAATGCGTGGTGGATCCCGGCGTGGATAGCAACCTAATGCAAGGTTTCTGCGCTTCGTTGCCTACGTCAATACCAGCGTTCAAGGGCCTCGTCAGAGTGGTTTACCTCGATGCGCTACCCAAATGAAGTGACGGCACCCTCTTCGTCCTTCATGAATTTTCCGACAATTTGACCGCGTGATGGACCCGGACATTTTGGAGTAGCTGATATCGGCATTCCAGCGCTCCATCAGATGGAATTGTTGCAATGCTTTACCCTCTTGACGACGCAGTCATGCGCTGGAGTCGGATTCCTAGATGTCCGTTTTTTGTGCCCAATGCAATTGCTCCGATACTTTCGGCCAAATGGAGTTCCTCAGTGTGATGAATGCATGCAACGATGGCAACCTCGTACCGCATTTCTTTAGTTATTTGGGAGCTGATATATACCTGCATTTGAGGGGATCATCACGGATGGAATTACCGCGCCACTTGTTGACCCAGTTTCGTCAAGACTTCACAGCATGGTCGGTTCCTTCGTGTTACAGTACACACTGATTATACCTGCAATGCAACTGCTAAGGTATTATCTGATTCATTATCAGCGCTCAGCGCGTGTTGGCAAGGTCAATCAATAGTAACCATGAGATGTCCAGTAAGTATGACTCTCCGTTGAATTTATGTAACTTGAAACCAAATTCGTTCCTGCTGCCGTATTGTAGCCCTCCTACTCCCATTTAATCATCTCGTCTCCGCCTCGGAGTGGAATGGAACCCGACGATAAGACTGCTCCACACCAATTTTTCCATAAATACAAAAGATATTTCTCATAATACAGCAAAACAATATATAATCTATTTGCGGCTGCAAGCGCCGTCTGAATTTGAGGATGAGACTGCTACACTAATTGTTAAATATACATCATGTTCCGTATATACGTCCTTATAAACTAAATAGATCTATTCGCAGCCCTTCAAACGTGGTCGGAACTTTTTGGCAAGTAAATGCAGCGGCCGTTTCTTACCCCTCAGCTTCTCGTACGACCCACACGCGTTGCACACCTGCTCCCCTGCCGCATTCCTCCGCCACACTGGCGTCGTTCGCGTGTGGCAGTGGCTGCACTCATGGCTGGAGCTCGGCGCGCGGAGGTCCCCCAAGCCGAGATCGATCTGTTGGGGCTGCGGCCGCAGCTCCTGCCGGCAGAGCAGCCCGCACGCGTTACAGAGGTATTTCTGCGTCGTTGGATGGTGGCGCCAGAGCGGGGTGGATTTCGAGGAGCATTGGGAGCAGATTCGTTCGTGAGAAGAGGAGGTGGAGGCGGAGTTGGAGTTAGAGGCGGCAACGGAAACGGGGAAGTCTGATTGTCGGGGCGTCGCGGGGGGTGTGGGGTCGTCGTCCGAGTCCGAGTCCCAGTCTGGCGAGGAGGCGTTATAGTTGTAACAACATGGCGGTTCATTAGGGGAGGCGGCGGCGGCGGGGAAGTCGTCGTGATGCGAACTCGACGGCGAATCTGAAAAGTCTGGATAATAGGGAATAGTTTCCCAAGAGGGCGATGGAAACGACGCCTGCAAATCGTTCGAAGCGTCCAGTGCGAACATCTGCGATGCCGCAGACACCGGGTGGGCAACTTCGCTTGGATGCAGGGCGGAGTCGGTGAAGTCGAACGCAACGTGCCCGTCCATATTCATGGAGGTATCACAGAATTGCAACGTGGGAGGGACCACCCAGCTCTTGTCCGTGGCGTATGTCGGCGCGCCCCCGTTTGTAAGATCGTACGACCCGACGCCCTGCATCCCGACATCCACGTCACTCTGGAAGTATGTGAAATTGTGAAACGGTCCATGACCGTCTGGAGTTGAGAACGGGTTGCCTGGCAATCGAGCAATTAGGCAAGAAAAACAATGAAAATTTGACGACGTACTGGGGCTCAGTGACGAGTCTGCCTCGTGGCGGAAAGACCTTGATATCCTCAGTACAGGAGAGGGAGGGAGTCTATCTGCCGCATCGTGGACGGAGGTGGACATCGTGGAGAGAAGTGGGAGCTGAAAATCCATTGCACGCTTCATGGACTGACACTTCCCTCTTATCCCCCAGCTTTGCAAGATCGCCCTTCCGAAACCGGATGGCGCATCTGACGCAGTGATGCGCCGGCACCGAGATGTGCAGATCTCGCAGTAGGCGACGGGGGTGAAACGGAGCCGCCGGGAAAAACCGCTCGAGAGAAGCACCGGCTCAAGCCGGCTCGCCACTATTTCCAATCCTTTGTTCCAAATAAGGCGATCCAGAGGTGAACGTGTACGGCAGGGCGGATAGAGTCAAGGCGACGTGATCATTGACGACACGTCTGGCTTGTTACATCACAAAGATCAATCTTTCCGTGGCCGTTCCGAGTCCCACCACGCAATTTTTGCACGATCTTCAGGCCGAGGGAAGTACAATCACACCTTCTCAACAGCTTCTGCATCATATCGCATTTTAACCGCCTCCGCAAGAGCAAGGACCGGAAGGTACCAAATGGCGGGGTTAGCATTAGAATAGCCCAATCTAAATTTGAATAAAATATTCCTAAACGCAGCCAAAAAATTCGAACGCAGTCGATTTCAAGGCGCACAGTAGGGACCTGGTTTGGCCGCATTCACATTGGCAAAAGAGCTCTCCAACGCAAGCGACAACACTCACGGGCGGTTTTCGGCTGTTTTGTCGGTCTCGAACTTCTTGACAGAGAGGACGTCGGGAAATAGTTCCCCCGAGGCAGTTCCGAAGGTCCACTCAATTAAAGCATAACAGAACGTACTGTTGTCAAGGCACGAATCAAAGCAGCTTGGTTGACTTCGACAGTTGAGGTGAAGAACTCGCGGAGACTCGCGGGGTGCGTGATATTCGACCGCCCAAGGATCACCAGGGGACGAGGTCGCACGCTCCAACAGGTAATGAACGGAAAGTAGGGTGTAAAATCGATTTATGAATCTAGGATTCAAGTCGACTCAAAAGCACCAAGACACATGCGAATAGAGTCAAGGAGGGGCTCTATGAGTCTTACCGCGGCGGAGGGATTAATTTTGGGCCCAAGAGACCCCGAGAGATTCATATCGGCGCCGATGACAACCCTTCCGCAGTTCCTAGTTGTTCAATAACGTGGATAGCAGCGGTTCGTCTGCGATTGCTGTGGATGCGTCCTATCTTCTCCACATCTCTTGTGCCAAAAATGCGCGTGGAGTTTTTCTTCAACACCAGCTCTAACCAAATATGCCCAAAGGGGAAACTTGATGGGAGGAAATGCAACGGCGGTATTCTAATAATCGCCGATGCATCTCGGTCATTGGTGTGCACTGTGCAGGACAACGCTCAGAGCTAAGTACACCTTCTAACATGTCAAACTGGAACTATGCACTGGCTTTTTGCTTTTTCTTCCTTTATTTACGTGATGTACATAAATAATACAGAGCAGCGGGCTCGAAAATACCCAACCAATAGACCTGGGCTTTGCCATCCAATTGATACGGTTGTATGGAGTGAACGCTCAAGTTTCCAGAGACTTTTTTTTTCATTTTGAATCTTTCTTGATCCGCCGCCCAGAGTTTGATTAAACGCTTCGATCAAACACGGATTGATCGACAACCTCCAGATCCACCGGAATATGCCGAGACACATCCTCATGGGGTACCCTTATTTCACTTTTCGGACAAACCTTCCAAATGCTTCGAAAACGCGTTTGGACACTTGAAAAAAAAATAAGATTTTTTTTTTTTTTTTCGGCTTGTTTCGGGTCGGGAGACTCCGCTCGGTAAACGAACGGATACGAGAATTACCCGATTTGGATGTGGCTGTGCTCCGCCAATAGCCAGGTACACGGCTGCACCAAGCCATTGGCCCCTGCATACTAGTAAGTAATAAAAGCGAGTTAAATTACTGTACTATTTCGGCCCAGTGTTCGGCCCATGTCACCTGTCACCGTAGGTGTTCATTTTCTTGGGTGTTCAAAATGCCAATCTCACTGTCACCAACCCCTAACTTTGTTGCTTCGTGGCTATGTTGGAGAATTAAATGCCATTCTGGTTGCCCATGTTCGAGGCTCCTTGCGACCACTCTTTTAGCCTTTATTTTTCATTAAATTTGTCAATGACACACCAATCACAAGCATCGAGAACGTTGCAGCTTTCGCGTCATCGGTTGCCTTTGTGATGCACAACCTCCGAAAATCTAATAATAAAGTTCCCATGCCAAAAATACTGCGGAGGCAAGCGAGAGACTATCTGAGACTATAGTATAAGTTTGAAGCCCCGACGATCAATAAGTAGTACGAGATCTTTCTAAAAAATCACAAATCCAAACTCTTGCTCTCCTCGTCTTGCTTGCACTCAGATGGACGACACCCGACTCGCGCTAAAGCTGAATGGAGTGGCACACAAAAGTGTGGGCATCGGCCCCACCCACGATTCATCCGATGCGGAAGATGAGGCAGAGGCTCCTGCTCTACTTGGCCGTGGTCAGCGCAAAAAAATTGGGGCCAAGCGCTACGAGGCGGCCATTTTGGAGGGCCATTAATGTTTTTTTTTTTTTAAATTTTCATCCCTTTTTTCGGCAAATTTAATCGGCTCAAAAATTGTTTTAAGCGTGTTTAGCGGTCTCAAAAAAAAGGTGTTCACTGATGAACTGTCACCGTCATCGACACCAAAAGTGTTCAGTTCAGAGGCCTCCGTCACTCGTCACTTGAACACTCGGTCGAAATAGTACAGTATGTCGATCATAGATGAAATACGGTCATGAGAATTTAAACTCAACATCTATTTAACAATGATGGTCTTCAGTGAAATTAGAAGGGCGAGAGGAAGAAAAACTACATAGCGGGAAACGAGGGCAGCTTGTCCTGTGAGTGGGCATGAGGGATTTCAACAAGAGATCTTCGATCTCCGACATGGCCGCTGATACAAAGCTTATTCGATCTTTTTTTAGTTCTGAGATGCGAAAGAAAGTGGGGCTGTAGACTCCGGGGACTGGACTGGTACTGCCATGTGAAGCGGTGGCCTACAATCCAAGTACATTATGTAATCCATACATTATTGCGAATTAGATTATTTTTGCATAAAATATGGGCCATACATCCGCCGCCAACGTCACGTGAGCAGTGTGACGCCATCCAAATCGGGGCCATTTTTGTGAATAAATCCCTCAAATAATAACCACATTACTTCGGCTCAATCGCCTACATGAATCTGTAGATAAATTAGGCCTGAGTAGGTAGACACCCGCGGATCCGGCCCACGTGTAGCCAAAATTGACTAGATGTCTGTTTAGTCCTATTTATCTTGGGCTCAGTTCTGTGGGCAGACTGGTGGCTGTACACCTTTGAGTGTAGAAGAAAAAAAATCCAACCCAAAATCGGGAAAAAAAAGGGTGTACAGCCACCGGTCTGCCCAGCCCAAGATAAATAGGACCAGATAAGAACACGGGGTGCCTGAGATCGACGGGGAGGTCCGTGAAGAGGTTACTGAGGCGCAGGGTTCGGTATCGCACGTGTAGTTTGCTGAGAATCGGGAACAGCCGAGTGCGCAGTGCGGGTGCGTGGAGACGAAGCCAGTGAGGCCAGGAGCCCTTCTAGTTCGTCTGTCAACCAGTCTGCGGCGCCCTGCACCGGAATATGTCGCGTTGTGGAGGAAGGGGCCCCAGGATTTGATTTGAGAGCTCGGCGGATGGGTAGTGGGTGCGGACTAGCGTATAACAAGGGCTTGATTTACGAAAATGTTCCAACTCCAGAGCTTCAGCACGTACGTGTCGGCAATCACCGGCCCGACTTGGCCCGAATACCCCGCATCAGCAAACAGTACGCGGCAACGGGGAGCCGAACACATCTTGTCCCAAACGCTCATGCCACTCAGATGCTCGTTCCTGCTCCGCTGCCAGTCAACCCTGTCCTTTTGTTTCTTGCACCATCTTTTTGCCTCAACCCCTGCGCATATGGAGCCGAGACCCCACTGCCCTCCTCAAAACTCAATCAATCTGCGTGCGGCCTGCTAATTCAGAGCTTTTTTCCGTCAGAATCTCTGGCCTTCGACCGGGGTCCCCGGGTGTGTACTGAGGCTCGCGGTATGGAAATTACTGCTGAGGACTCGCTCGTGTTAGGCCCATCGATTGGGGGGTCTCCGCGATTCCGATCTCATTAGGAATTCCCGCGAGATGTGACACAATGCATTGTAGCTGCTGGGGATTCCGCCGAGTGGCTCAACTCAATGCCCTGTACGCAGCTGCTCACAATCGCAGCGCAGATTCAACATCGCGTGCCAATATATCGTGCGACAACGCGCATTTTCATTCATCCAATGCGCACTTACGCGCGCACCTGCCACTACTGGCTCACCCGCTCGTATACTTCAAGATCACGGTCTCGGGCCTGCCCTCAGTCTTCCTCCACGGCATCGAAGGCGCGTTTTACGGACCCGGAGCAAAAGTTCATACCTGCGAAGGTGGGGGGAAAGGTTCGTATTCGGTACCTCCGCAAGGCCCTCTTCCTCGCCTGCTTCGCGGCGCCTGAGTCCCGCGAATCATCCGCTCCTCCCGACTCTGCGGGTGTATCTCCATCCCCGGAGCATCGACTCTTGGACACACATGCACATCGTGGTGTGCACGTCGCGGCACGTACATAGCGCCCTCGTGCCCCTGCGGCTCCCCACTCTCCCCTTCGAAGCTCTCCCCGTTTCGACGCCACCAACACCGCTCCTCGCACACCTCCCCCACTCGAGGGCTTGGAGGATGTGCTTGCCATGTGCGCGGCGACAGGGCGGGAGGCGCTGTCCGCGTACACGATATCTGGCTCGTACCCTGCCTCCTCTTCATCGAGTGGGGCGGAGGGTGCGCTTGCAAATTGCTGCATCGTAGCTTGGAGCGGCGGTGGCGAGCGTGCAGGACGCGTTTGGCGTGGGGGACGTGGTGCGATGCAGAGGACTATGGGGTTGGTTTTCGAATGCTGCGCCAGCGAGGGCGATGCGTGCTTGTTGTTTGAGCGCTATCCGAGGAGGGGGACTTGTACGGGGACGTATCCCGCGGCGGCCAATGGTGTGGAGGACGTGTTTCTTAACCCCTGAAGCGAAGAAGTGGTCCAAGCGCCCAATAAGCCCGTCCTCTCGCTTTTCTTTTCCGTCTCTTCCCCCTTCCTCACATCCCCCCTTCCCTCGCTCTCCTTTCGTCATCCCTCCCGCTTACTCAACTGGTTCGCTGATGCTCAAAGCCGTGGAGCCTTTCATGATGTCGTACCTCGAGAGTGGGTTTGCGAAACTGGGGAGCAAGAATCGGATTTGCGTACTTCTTTTGTGTTCCTTCCTCTGTCTATCTTCTTCTGGGATTTGATAATTGAGGTGGAGGGATTTGGTGGAGAGTGGAATGGAAGGGATTGGGAGGGTGCGGGGTGCGTTGCGGAGTGGAATGAGGAGAGGTGATTAGGAGAGCTGAAGAGGAGAGATGCTTAGGGGAAGGCGCCTGACTCCGCGGCTGGTGCGGATGGTAGGCCGCACCTGTGAACTATCAACGAAGAACACTCCCAGTCTCCCACATTGAAGTATACAGCAGTGATATCCAATTTTATTTCGTTGGCAGCACCCACGTGAAGTTCTCTCCGAACGAGATCCAAACTTCCGCCATTTGACCTACAATTTGCCTAAACCTTTTCGATGCGGTTCCGGTGAGTCTGAACATGCGAATTCCTTAATACCCCCTCGCAAGAAGTACACAAAGCAAACTTTAAAACCCTGATGGCGCGTAGTTCGCGCCTGAAAGCCAGAGGCCCGCAATCAATTAGAGGAGTCATGGACATGTCGCTAGCCTGTCCGATTCGGGGTCAAGTCTCGCCACCTGCCACCTGAGCTTTTTTGTTTAGTTCGTTGTCATTTTTACTGGGACTTATGCTTAGAGCCAAGGCACACTTACCTCCGCCCACACCCGAAACGTTGGTCTTAAAAAGGGGTTATCTCCTTTGAATCCGAGTCACAAGAGCTGGGAGAAGTCGCACTTCAACACGCAGTCAAAATACACGGATATCCGGACAATTTCCACCAGAGAATGCAGAACCCCCCGAACAAGATACGGAGGTACATCAGCACCAATTCCGTTCGTAGTCAGGTGCAAAGGAGTCCGGCATCAATGTCCCCATTTTTAGATGGATATCAAAGGCATACATACCCATACCGCTGTCACTGGTCAGTACCGAGAGAATGTTTACTAGTTGGAACTAGTACGCCTAACACTTAGCCAAGCCAACTTGAGGCCAGGCATTCAGGAACAGGTGCTTAATCTTACTTTCCGGAATGATAGGCAGTTGTCAAGTCATAAGATGTACCTGAAACTAAAGGTCGCGTCGTCGCTTCCGGCAGGTAGTCGGCAGCATCCAGCTATATAAACGACCATTCTATTCCGGAGCCTATAAGAACCTCCCACCTTCTGAATATGCAGTTTAAACTCATTGCTTGCCTCGCCGCTTTCTTCACCGTTGCAACTGCTCAGTTGCCCTGTGTTTGCACCTTCATTGGCATCACCTCGACTTGCTGACATTCCGCCTAGGCTGTCGTCTTCGTAGGCGAGGCTTGCCCAGTCGGCTACCGTGTCTGTGGACCTCTGGGTCCTACCCAGATCAGGTGTTGCCCGGTGAGCAGAATTCGGTAGCAGCAATGCACTTGATATTCACTTTCCGGTAGACCACCCAAGTTTGCTTGTAATCTACATTGACAGGCCCGCAAGAGGTCGGTCTTGTTGACGTGGCCGTTGTTTTGTGGCCTAAAAGTTGAGGTTTTCGTGTGAGAAGATTTGAAACATTCCCCATTCCGATGCTAGTTTTGTAATTCAACTCAACCATTCAATTGGCTTCCTTCGGTCTTGAATAGCCCCTTTGTTATTTTTTGTGTTATTGGCCCAAGAGAACTCGTGGGTTGTCACAGAGACGTCAGGAAGTCAGTATAGATGAGGGTACCTTGTTTCGCTGCATTCGATCGAACTTCCAAGTTCCTTTATTCACTCTCGCGCACTGGCTTTCGGCCTGGCGGTTATGTAGCGGCTTCATTGGCTCTTTGGTGATCTCGGATATCGGCCATTTAAAGTCCCCTGAGCACTTCAATCTCTCTTGACTTGGCATAAATCTTCAAGTTGAGTCTGGACTGCCGTGCCATCCGCCAACTCTACGATATCGTCCCAAGTCAACATTTGATAAAGAAATACAGTCCGCATATACATTAGCGTCCGTCCATCTCAAGGTTCGTCGCGGTTACATTCAGAGTAAGCAATTAATGTCATGCCCATGTTCATGTACGTCATATCAAACTGGATTTCTGGTGTCTTGGGTCGAGCCGGAGTCTGATACAGGTCGTGCTCGACATTGGGAGCAAATGGCGAGTCGAGCCGGTGGTGTGTTCGGCCTGTGTTCCGGATCCACCGACAGCGAGATGGTGATCTTGATCACGGAGAAGATGAGAGGAGGGCTGTACCGAAACATATCGAATCTCACTAACCATCTCTCCCTTGGACTCCCCTGCCGAGACAAAATGAATGACCTCAAACGAGTCTTTGTCAGAGTCGCGGAATTTTCGGCGGCCATTCAAGCTTTGGGCGAAGTCAAATCTGGACTCAACCCGAAAGTTCGAAGTTGCGGGACTCACGATGCAAGCATTGAATTGGAAAATACTAGGGTGGAATGCCTCAGAAATTGCGGACGGAACGTAAGATGGAACACGCAACACTTTGTTTGGATGACGAAGAAGAAGGTCCAGACAACTTGCAGAACATCAGCGACGCGATCTGGGTCGGCATCGAAGTCTCACGGTCAGTTCGTGTTAGGAACTGTCATCCGGCTCGTTAAATGTTGATAGAGGGAAGGAAGGCCAGGGAAGCATGCTTGCCAGAATTATTTGCATAATGCTTGTCCCACTGAGATTAAACAAAGAGCATGATTGATAGATGGTAAGAAGTAGAGTCAAGTGTCTGACCTGGTAAGTATCGTTGATTCTGTGGAACCATCAGCTTCGAAACTCAAGACCGGAAAACAATACTCACCGATACTCCAGATAATAAGTGTTTCAACCATGTTTCGTGTCCTGTCTCGCTGTCAGACATGATTAAGATGCTGAAGATCCTCCACACGAACCGCTCCGACTCGCTCGATCGCAGCTTCTGGAGGAAATAGCACATGGACAGCGTAATCAAGATGTCGACGCTGAGTCCCAATGCGAGGGCCGTCGACACAAGCCAGCGCTATTCTAGCAAGATAGACACTCGTCTATAATGCAGCAAGAGTGCCAGACTGCCCATAGTGGCAATGAAGCGCAGCACACTCAAGGCACTCGCAACAGCCATGATATGCCAGTTTTTCGAGAGAACTCGAACACGGTTCGCAAAAAAAGTCTGCATTGTCCACGTCGACTTCATTGGACGCGGAAATGGGTGCATGCAAGGACCCACCTGAACGATGAGGTACAAGATGGCAGCGAAGAGGATTGTCATCTCCTCCGAATAAGGTGGACTACTGATGTACTCTGGTTGACCGTAGAAAGTTACGGTTTGGGAGTATAGCTGCCGATGAGATTGCTCACAGCTGTGGGATGCATAAGTAGAACTACTTACCGCATGCCATGCGCACACTGTATGAGCGAGTTCAAGAAGCCTATCTGCGTATGAACAGTCGTTTTACGGAAGGTACCTGGGCACAGACCAAACCACCGCAACTTGAATCATAAGAGCCGAGGGCGGGACGCGAGATTGTTACTAACCGTTGAGCGAAGAAGAACGGAGTCATTGTGAAAGCCCCTATAGTAGTGATAGGTCTGAAGAGTCATTGCTCCGAAGAGAAAGGCTCCAACAACTGAGCCGATCTCGGTGGGACCGAGATTTCCATTGAGCCCTGGGGACATGAGAGTGGGTCCTGGGCGTGTTCCACGGAGAGGTGGGGTTATATACTGGTGAACAAGAATAGCTTCGAACTCGATGCATAGATACCTGGGCGAACAGCAAGCTGTCAACCGCGCACAACAACAATCTATCGTATTGTGAGAATAAATGATTCGGTGTATACTGGTCCACTCAACCTGACGAAATTATCGGTGCGCAATTCACACGTCAATCCATGTCAACGCTAGATAGGATGTTGCGGCGTAAAATGTGACCTGTCAGCGAGTCAATATGTCTGGGAAGGTGCTCAAAGACATCGTGGCTTTATGCGAGCATTCCGTTTTTGTGTAGGAGGTTATAACGGTCTGAATGTTGACCAGCCGATCGGTGTCCTCTCGTATATCGGGACCCTTCAGGCATGAGTGATAGGTCCGGGCGCGAAGGTCGCCGGCGACTGGCAGAATGATGAACAGAATGCGGGGCAGGCTTGACCCACTAGCGCTAGAAGTTCATTACGTGCACGCCGAATTTTGTCGAAGACCGTACCGTCCGTTCGTCGTCCGAATCTATCCCGCTATGCCCAAGAGCAGTTCACTGCGGTGTCTAGGACTAGCTGGGATGGGCCTGGGAGCAAGAGGGGGTCGATAGTCTCTCAAGTCGTAGACAGGGCAACTGGAAGTTGTCGCAAGCAAAGTCGGAGAAGGGAAGAAAAGCGCTGATGCACAGCTTTCGGCGCATCCGCCAATCATGTGAAGGACATCGGACACATCTAAGGACCCCGTGACCTCGGCAATCACTGATCAGATGACAAGCATCTTGCAAGGAAATAATTGAGTATGCACTTTGAAATTGATTTTAGCGCATGGAACGGGAAGTTCAGGTCTGGTCGCAGGTCAAGCACCCAAATTTGTTGCCGTTCTTTGGGATCTGCAAGGGGCTAGCGCAGTGGCCGGTTCTTGTATCTCCCTTTTACGAGTTTGGCCATGTCGGGGAGTATTTGAAGAATTCCCAGAAGCGGATCGCCAGGCTTTGGTGCGTTCATCTGCCATAGGTATCTGAAACTTTATTCAAAAAACTTGAGACGGTCGGAGCAGTTACTGGGTTGACCTACCTCCACAGCCAGGAGCTGATCCATGGGGATCTCAAAGTGGTGCGCTGCGTCTCGATTATGGATTCCCAGCTGAACCAGCCTTTCAGCAAAACGTCCTCATAGACGCATCCGGCCGTGCTGTCATCTGCGACTTCGGTCTGTCTAAAATTATAGACCAAAGTGGATATACGACAAGCTGCGTCAGGACGGTAGCGTACATGGCACCCGAGCTGTTCACGGTGCTCGACAACGACAATCCGCGCAGAGCTCGGACTACAAAGGCAACAGACGTATATTCATTTGGACTACTGGGCTTGGAGGCAACCGACTTTCTGCGCACCTTGCTGGACGGCGATAGCTCAACAGTCTTTTTTAGATCTATTCCTCGCAGCGGCCTAAACGAAAACCGACGTCCCCCATCGTAACCAAGCAGACCCTCGCCGAGATGCAGCCAAAACGTGAAGATGTTCTGGTGGATATGGTCCCTCCCGTGCTCTGGTATCTTTTCGAGCGGTGTTGGCATCTGAAACCTCGCTTGCGGCCAACCATGACGCATGTCCTGCGCTCGCTCGAAACTTTCGGACGGTCGCTCTCCCGGCAACGCAAACGAACAGCGCAGAATTCCAAAGGGAACAACCCTCTTCGGCGTCTGCTCCCGTATCTTGCTGCTGGTCCCTCCACTGCGGCGGTATCCGCCAAGACGACATACAGGTGTCGTTTTGACCGACCGCAGTCGTGCTCTTTCGAGGTGGACGACTTTGTTCCAACTGATGCACCCACGCTCGTGGATCGACATACGTTGTACTGGATTCCGGAAACCAACGAGTGGGCAAAGATGGAGGATGGCTTGACACCAAGGATATTGGATGAGGTGGAGCGGGGAAAGTACGCGGAGGCGGTGGAGGCGTGCAGAGTTGGCTGGGCTTGGGATAATCCGGATGTAAACGACGACTGTAGGCGGTTGTGATCTGCGCATAGGATGGTTTTTGGAGTTGCTAGCGAAAAAGGACACGAATTACCGTCGGAGGGACGAGTCACAGCACATCTACGCAGAACCAAGCCCTTTGTGAATGATTTTGCAAGTTCTTCCCGCATTGCACTCGCCAACACTTCCGAATTCGTCGTGCCGCGCTCTCGCCCGTGTTGGAGATGAACATCTGAACGACCTTCAATAGGTAGCGACATCTATTCTCGCAGTCGAGCCAGCGCTGCGGTTTCCGATCGAGTGCAGGCATGGATTCAAGTCTGAGCAAGTCGTTGCGATCTATCGCACTCGCACTGCGAGTTCAGGATTAAAATGCGGCATTTTTTTTTGATTTTATAGTTTGAATATAATGTTCACGAAAATGGAAGCTTTTTAGTGAATCAGATAGCTTACCAATAATGGCCCCAGATAGTCGACCAGATCGGAAGGAGATCCGGGCAAAAAAACGGCCGTTCGATAGGATGCCTATCTGGGCGCTGATGCGGCCGCCCTTTTTCGGCCAAGAAAGTGGCACTATAAGGCCGGCTGATCTTGATCTGGATCCAATTCCTATCGGGCGCCATTTTCTTGTCCGTTTTTCTTTTGCCAAAAAGCGGGACAATAAAACGGCGCCAGATAGAGTAGCTATCTGGGCGCGAAGATGGGCGCCAAGATAGGAAAGCTATCACGGCCCCATATAGAGATCGGCCGAGCGTCGGCCGAGTGTCGGCGGAGACACGGCCGGGAGTCGGCGGACACACCTCACACACTGCGCAACTGGAGGAAATACATTCAATTTCTATCGAGGTTCAGAATTACACAGCGTTGACCAGATATATCTAGTACAAGGCGACCTCACATCATCTACAGGCACGGTGTCCATGAAGTTTTCCATTTCAGAAGAGTACGTTGAGGCAGGAGTGGGTAACGAGCGAAAGGGTCCCGCATGCCTTGCGGGAGCGGCGCCTGACGACGAATGACGAACTTGACGTCGTCCCCAACAGAAAGAATATGCTCGATGCTCCCAGCAACAGCGGTATTCGAGTTCGGCGGGTAGTAGAGTACGAGGCTGTTGCCGAGATGCGTGCTGGCCCAAGAGAAATGGATACCGTCTTTTGTGTAATCCGCTCGCGCTCCATCGCGTGCCAGAGGCGGGGAATCCAAAGGCGTGTTGTATGAGGGGAATGTTTTGTCGAAGAGGCCTTTCAGCTCTCGGATGACCTGAGGGCAGTCTGGACGACGGAGCCACCGGCGCAGAGCAGCACCACGGAAGAACGACTCGGTGAGCGTGCCTTCGAGCTCTCCACCAATATGGTCGTTGGTGTTCATTCTTTGGAGAAAACCAATCACGCGTTCAAACGGGAAGCACCACCACGAGATGAGGGGTCCAAACAAGATGAGGAAGTCGTAGATGTGGAATGCGACATGGATGTTCGGCCACACAGGATGGGTACGAGTATGCGGGTGAACAGTGGGCAGGCCGTCGACCCAAACCTTGAGAAGACCTCGATATTGATTAGCACGCCCATGAAATAAAATAAGGTTATCTTAAGTTCCTGCGGTAAACACCGCCATTACATATTAAGCTCTCCAGAAACTAAAGTTCCGCCTGTGCATGCACCACACACTCTCAATATCCCTCCCCCTCTCACTGGAACTTAAGTTGCACACAACTTAAGTCCCGAGCTTAAGTCGCATGCAACTTGAGTCCCATTGCGAACTTGAGATTTATTCACAAGTTATATAAGTACTTAAGATCTTGAGCTACTTCAGTCGCACGTCCCACTGGACTCAAGTTATGTTACAGAATAACCTATCTTTGTCCCAAGAGACGTCGGCAGGAGCGCCATAACGTGAAGAGTGCCTGCGGCGATGTGGTGGATGGCAAACATGTCGCTGTGAGTACTACCCATTACACGTGAGTGAACGGGGTGTACATACCTGCAGCAGGGATGCGACAACCTCACCATGTCAAATAATCCTGTGAAGAGTTGCCACTAAAAAGCAAAGGCGACACCACACAAAGTGCCTTGCAGCCAAGGTTATAAGACACCGAGAAATCACAGTCAGGCCGAAGCACTGATGCTGAGGAGTAGATGAGAATGATGGTCGTTCCTTCCCTGCATGGAATAGGTGGTTGGGAGATGGTAGTCGACGTGAAAGACAGACACAATGTGTGGCATCAATGACCCATCATTGTTATTGTTATGACAAAGAGATTGATGGATCATTGATGGAACACACTTTGTTCTTCACCACCACCATCGCCGTCTACATGCATGCCCCGCACTTCCGACTTCGTCGTTCTTCCCTCTCCCTTCCAGCCCCGTATTTTTGCCTCCTCCGCACGCCAGCTAACTTTCCGACAAGCTTCTCGGTGGCTAGGCGTTCACGGGGTGGCTCTCGCAGTTCTTGGTGCAGTGGCTCATGCGCGCTATTTCCCTACGGACGGTTTGCAGGTGGTACCAGCCACCGTGCGGTGTGTGGATAAGGGCGGGCTCATGGAGCTCCAGTTAGAGCTGGAGCTGGGGCCGCCTGCATAAGTGGATGGGAGGTATGTGGTGCGCGTTATGCGCGCTGCACGTTCGTGTGTTTCCGGTATGGCGTGTGGAGTGTAGAGCGCGACGCGGAGAAGGTGAGCGAGGAGCCTTCGAGCACACAGAACCCAGCGCATACTTCTCTCATTCATATTCATATTCATTTCCATTCCATGTGAAGACTATGTGCCTCAATCTCAATGTTATCACCTGCAGAGGATGTGGCATGGATCTTGAGTTCCCGATGATCTTGAGTTCTGGAGTCGAGAACTTAAGTTCTGATCACCCCTTGGTGAATTGTATTAAATGTGTCGTATACATATATTAACGAGACTTAAGTTCTGTTACAGTCCCTGTGGCGGTCTTTACCGCACAGAACTTAAGAAAAGCTAATCAAGTATCTGCACGTCCAGCCGTCATGGTGTGGCGACAAACGACAGTGACGGCGGTGAACAGAACCATGGTATGATCCAAAATCTGGAGCGCGCGAGCGTTCTGGACGTCATGATCTCCCCAAAGTAGGATGAGCGCAATGGTTAGGTATATCGTGGCAAGAATGCGCCATTCGGCGGCCTTGATGGTTCCAGCGTTTCTCTCGCCGTAGTTGCGAGGGACCGAACCGATCCAAGCAGGTGTTTCGGTGTCAGCAATGACGCTCTGGATGAATTTGAGCTGCTTGATGTTGATCGCGAGGGGAACCAAGTCCTCGTCGATGAGGGGCATCGTGTATCGCTATGAAAGAATGAATATTTTGACAAGGAAATTGACAGAAGATTAACTCACCCATGCGATGAGGCGGCCGATAAATGGCTTCTTGAAATTCGAACCGACGCCCCTCAACTCCAGGCCAAGCGAGTACGCGACAAAGCGCAACGCGGCGATGTTGTTCGGCTGCAGGCTCGTCCTGAGTTGCTCAGACGAGTTTGCTCTATGAAGGGCATTGGCAGGCATATCAACGTTGGCGTCCGCGTCCTCGGGCAGCAACGGCTCCATGAGCTTGAGTTAAATACGCTGGAGCTGGCCGATCTCTTTGGCCGGGTTACCGAGATGATAATCGGTGGGGCAGTTGGCGGGGTCATAATCAGTCCAATTATGAGTGAACGCGACGTGGGCCTCGTCCTTGCGCTTGGCCAGCTTGGCGTCGAGACGAAGTACCTTGCGGCAGTGGTAGTGGACGAGTCCTTCGAGGATGCAATGCATCGAGTCGACGACAGTCATTCGCGTCGGGTTCCAATACGAAAATCGCCAAAACTCAGTGGCTCGAGGATGGAGGCAGCCACCCGAGCTCAGTCTCCTGAGAATGTTGGAATCGGAGCAGGGAAAACGGATGGTGAAGGGAATGGAGGAATGGCTCGAAAGGAGCACGTTCCAATACGGGAAAGCCACGGGCACTGTGAGAGCTGCCGTATCGCTTCGTCCAGGTAGATGGCGCTGGGGCTCGAACTCTGCCAGCGTCGTCGACCGAGAAGCAGCGGCAGAAGCGCGAAGACGATGACTCAGGCAAAGCCTATCGTCTTCGAGCGCCGGTGCAACGAGAGGGATTTGCGGATGAGGTCCTGGAATAGATTAACAACACGGACGTGACGGTGAAGCTTGGCGATTTACTGGGCTTAAGTAACGACCTTCGAGAGGGCGAGAGACTTCGGCTGACGCGGGTTCGTCAGCCTCTCGACTCGAAACAGCCAATTCCGGAGCTCGTTCTTGCGGCAAAATCGAAAGAGCATGATAGGCAGCCTGGATCGGCGCCAGATGCCCGTGGATGCGAGCTCAAATCGGACGCAGTCGAGCTTGGGAGCCTTCCGGGTGTGGCTGGCGTCTTCGTTGCTTCGACGGATGTCGACGGCATGCCGGCGGGTTCGCTTATCGCGCAAGACCCGTACTTGCAATATCTCGAAAGGCTGGGAGACGATAAGTTGCCGAAACAGATTTACGTGGCTCGGGATTCCGTACCTTTGCGAGTTACTTTCCCATATATCAACTCGAAGGGTCCCGTTGTGGTAGGGTCGGAGGGCCGCCATGCGGAAATCAGTACTTAGCTACTTTTTATTCTCATTTTACATTTGCCCCTATTCTACGTTACATCATTTGTTTGTATCGTAAACAGGGACCCACCAGCGAATCTTACACTCATACCACCATTTACGCGGCCAGTGCAGCGCAAGCGCCCAGAGGTAGAATCGGAGCTCCTCGCCCCTTCCTTCTAAATCGTCGCCAGTGGGCTTCCTAGCCACAAAACCTCCGAAACCACCCCTTACAACCACGCCCTCCTTACACATCATTTTCGGACATTTTTACTCTCTTCACTTCACGTTTTCGTACTCTACGACTCGGCGACATATTTCTCATTCAAATTCCCGATTTTACTTCATGCTTGCCGGATCACCGACCCATTTCCTCAACCCGCATCCCGGGCAATTCCCCCTTCCACACCGTCGAATGCGTTCTCGACTTAGGTTCGCAGATCGTGTCCGGATAATTGCTAGCAGTTCTATATAATGACAAACAGGCCGGACCGCGGTCCCACAGCGAGACATGGCCCGCGAAGTACCGATGTGCTGGTGTATTAAGCCACGTCCAGGCTCCGAATCGTAGAGTATATGTCGATCGTGCTTCAAGCGGAGCGGCTTGAGAAGCCTTTAAAAACAACCCTGTTGGCCAAGGGTTGGACCGACTTGTGTTGCAGAGCC
Source organism: Mycena rebaudengoi (assembly GCA_029282285.1). Classification (NCBI taxonomy): domain Eukaryota; kingdom Fungi; phylum Basidiomycota; class Agaricomycetes; order Agaricales; family Mycenaceae; genus Mycena; species Mycena rebaudengoi. The sequence continues at coordinate 562,561 of JARJCX010000084.1, forward strand.
CCCGGGACAACATAAATCACAGTGCATATACGGTGGTGCTCTAAATATGTGCAACAAGCCGTTTGTGGCATTGGGATGAGCTGGAGTGCTGAAACAACTTCTGGATATGAAGACAAGCTTCATACATGTCGACTCTATACAGGCTTGTGTTACCCATATATGGGAACTCCCGGAAAAACTTGCAGATTGTTGGGCTAGATTTTTCAGCTCCGTACCATTAGATCTGATGGGAGATCTGATGCCATCTGATGAAAATTGGGATGAATCTGAGCAGGCCACAACTTGATTCATGCATTTTGGTGACATCCCAGCTGAGGAGAATGGCTCGGAAATGGCCAAGTTGAGACCGCAATATCTCGAGGATTACTGCACCAAATTGCATGATTCAATTTGGCAATTGCTCTAGCCAATGTATAATTTCACGTGATAATACTAGATTTTTTCCCACGGTAATACAGACTGGACCTGATTTTTGCTGCCCAGATGAAAGAGCTCTAAAAAGCTGTTACCATATATGGCAACAGGGTAAGATGATGCACCACCGTCTTTGCGTGAGCTCTTTCCACCTACAACTTGTTCTGGGTGATTACATGCCTACAACATGCCAAACACCTTGTTGCAAATATTCAGAGCACCACTGTACGTGTGGAAGAGTGATCTGTCATTGGCGACGTGGATGCTGGAGCCGCTGTCCAGAAGCCAGGAAGTGCGAGAGAGCTTTAGCTGAGTGCCAGTGTTGGCCATGAGAGCGATATCCGGCGTCGAGGAATATCGAGCCGATGGTCCATTCCGCAAGTCGCGGCAATCCTTCCGATGATGCGCTGGACGACTGCAATGATAGTAAGCTTGTCCCCGAATCTGTTCCGTGCCGCTTAGTGCTGGCAACGCTAGGGCTGTCAACCGGCCCCGTTGCGACGGGTCGACGGGTCGTACACAGTCTGGCAGTGGGATATATCACCCCCTGCCAACCAGAAGAGATGCGTGATGTATTAAATCCTCTGGTCTGTGGACCAGTTTTGGTATATCAGCCCACACCCAGTATCAATATTGATGGAAACCATCAGCTGTCTCAGTTGAATCCGACCGCCGTGATGAACGATGAGCAGGACTACCCGCATTGGGAATACGTCGATCAAATAGCTCTTGACGCCGCCCGGGACGACGAGCACAAAATGTGATTGGAAAATTCAGAAATAAATTAGGAGTGGGTAAGTTGTATGCAAGATGCATGGTGTGCTGTAATTGAGCTAAATACAGCGCGGAATAACAGGAAAGTACAGGTTTAAAGCGAAATGCCCAGAAAATTGCTTGCGTTACATGTTGCGGAATTAAGATTGGGGCGAGCTTTCTGATTAGTACGTGCCATACCCCGCGCTATTCTTGACGCGCTTTCTACGCCTCGCCGTGCCCTCGTACACCCTACCCCGCCGTGCCGTCTGGAATCACAGTGCGGATGGCGTGCATGAAACACATCAGGCGGCCGCGCTCCAGGTACGCCACAACAAAACCGCTGAAGGTGGTGTGGGCGCGCGAGGGGGCATGCATCTCGCACGCGCGGCGGCGGCGTCATCGCGGTCCGCTCCGCATCCCACGCCGTGTCCCCGCTTCGTTACTCTCCTCACACCCACTGCTCTCGGGCACTGTATTCCGCGCTACGCAGCCCTCCTATCCCTCGATGCGCGCGGCGTCGGAGTGGTGCCAGTGCTGGTGCACGTGTAGCAGGGGGCAGGTTGCCTGAAAGGTGGCTGATACGCGAAGGGCGCGAGAGGGGCCCTGCACCGCGCGCGCACGACACCCAATTGGTGCAGCTGGGTCTGGGCTGTACGCGTGCTCATAGCCAGGGGCAGCACCGCCAAAAGCCGTTGATGCGTGCGGAAGGGCGTAGAAGCGGTATTGTGTGGCTAGTGTAGCCGAGGAAAGCTCCCCCAAAAGCCATTGATGCGCGACATGCCCTTCGGCTGATGCGCGAAGGATGCGCGAAGGCACACGGTGTCCTGGGATTAGTGCTGTGCAGCGAGGTGATAGTGTGGAGTGTGCAGTAGCTGGGAGGCCAGAGTAGCGTAAATAAATACGAGAGAATGGGCCAAGGAGTGGACATTGAGAGAGCACCGCACACCAGTTTAGAAATCGTAACAAGATGCCGGAGAACCGGGTTGAAATCTAGAGGATAGCATGCTGAAGTCTGTTCATTCGCCCTCTGTGCAGAAAAAGTTCATGGAATTGAGTTTGAGAGGCTTTGAAGCCATTTTACGCGCAGATATGGGGGTGAGAAGCAAGAGAGTTACACCGTGACATCATAACACATACCTATTTTGGGACGGTCAGGAAAACAAGAATCGTCTTTGTGTGGGAGCCCAAAGCACTTTAAACTGATTGTAAACCGACAGAACATTCAAACTTCTAGCACCAAAGTGTTTTGTATAAAAAACATTGCAAAATACATATGCTCAAAAATCAGGAAATTGGAAAACCGCGTCGATGAGGGCAAAAAAGTCTGGGCATATGAGGTGTAACATTAGAAAATGAGTCAGGGAGGCTAACCAATTAGATAAATAACAAGTTTTATGCAATTTCGGGGTGTAATAAAAAAGTTGCACAGAAGGTGCGTGTTGAGAAGCATAAACTCAGTACATAACTTGGGCTGGGTTCAACTGACGTCGAATCTCATATATAAATTCTCAGTCTTTGGTCCCAGTTGAAAAAATGGGTACACAGAGACTATAAACTTATATTGCATGTGTTAAGGAGATGCCGACAGCGCCAAAACGATGCAACAATTAGTATTTCTTCGGACCCCGAAATGGCCGGATCGGGAAATTTTCGAATATGCGCTGATTATCGCAATGGGGGGCTAGAAAAAGATGTAGTTCACTGGTGCCATTACTATATAACTCAGGAAAAATGCATACCGGTCCTGCAAGTGAAGTGTTTGCCAGAGAGACACCATTTCATGATAAATCCAATGTTCACCTGCAGCAGCGCGTGTAAGGACCAGAAGCGATCTAACGAGATTGATGATTAGTGTACAGATTCCCCGAAATCATATAATGCGAGTGTAAACACGGAGAGGAGGTGGGAAGGAACAGCATTTCGCTTTCTGTAAAAATGAGCAAATGGCGGGCGAAGAGCCAGAAAGACCCTGGAGGTGATCATCGTAGGATAAAATATTTATATTTGGTATTAGATGATTTATAAACCACCCAAAAATAGCCTGAGGCACTGGGGAAAGGAAGAGACAACTTGAATATTCTCCGCAAATCAAGAATATAGCATGGTGCGGCCACAGAAGGCAAAGAAACGCGAGGTATAGTCAGAATTATTCACACAAGGTATCTTATTATTGAAGTCGTGAACTACAGTACTACAGGGATGGGGGCCAAGCAAAGGTGCAATAACTGGGCATGAGGTGGAGCGGAGAAGCGAAAAACCAGGTCCAAGATTTGATCAAACGGCCTTGAGGAGCGTAAAGACAGGTCCCAGACATGGTAGCAGTATTTCAGTTCACTTTTGAAGCGTACAGCGACGGTACAAGCGAGGCAGAGACACATTTTATGAGAGGGAACCGTGGCTCGGAAGCGACCCAGGAGAGTAGGAGGCCAGTGAAAGGGATAGGGAGCCCGTTGTCACGTAGATGACATAATCTGCGAACGATATGCGAAGAGGAAGTACCAGTGCGCAGCCGGCGGCACGCGCAGGAGCAAATTCGCGGTGGCGGAAGCAAAGTGGAAAGGGGGTGATGGCATCATGTCACCTGTCACTCTCATCCGCATTTGGATCATTAGACGCGTTTGGGCTGCGCCATCAAAGTCATGGGCAACGACGCCGCCAACTGGCGCAAGCGGCGCTGGTGCGCGCGGTCGGAATCACCCAATATTGATGGATGCTGTGCTGATCCATCAATTGATTTTTCCCACTGAGAGGGTTTGATATATCGGCGTTCTTCCCTGCGCGGCGGGGCTCTGATACATCAAATCACCATATACGACTGACGGGTCGGCTGTCACCCATCGCCGGCCCGTTCCGTCAGGGCTTGAGCTTGGGTGGTGCCGGACCGGCAACGGGGCGGTGAACTACCGCGACGGGCCGTCATTTGGACGGGTTCCGAAAAAGAAAAAGACATTTACCCACCTAGAAGCAGTGATTGTTCTTGATCTTGGCCGCATTTCGAGCCAAAAACGTCAGTTTGGGAAAATTTGGGGCTCATCAATAGTCACAGTCACGTCACGTTGCATTGCTTTGTCCCTTTCCCTCATCTCGCTTCCATGCGATGGACACCTTGCATTCCTCCCGTGCAGCCCGAGCATTAATTCGAAGTGTGGGAAAAACGGCGCGCCCTTCCGGGATCACCGGACCTGTCCCGGAGCGTGTGAATCTCACCTTCTCCAACGCTCGCCGACTTTTGCTGGACAGCCTCAGGATGAATTCTGGGCCAATAAATGCGAAAAAGATATGTACAGGGAGCTACAAAGTAGGTCTTTTGAACTATAAACAATATTCCCAATAGGTTTTGCGTCAATCGATTGCAACGACCAATAGGGTGTCGGTAGGTAGGTAGGTAGGTAGGTGGAATTCAGTGTTTTGGGGCCCTGATCATGGATATATTTCCAGAGGTGTAAATAATCGTGCGCTTGATCCAGGAGTTGGTAGGGAGCGAGGTTAGTATCCTATGTATCCATATATGTACTCACATCTGGGGTAGGCTGACGGGCAAGTGGTTTTTTTCCGCGTAGTCGTCGAAAATCCCGAAAATTCTGTATTGGGCCCTTAAAAACAACAACGCGGAAAGGGCGAGGGATTTTGGAGTGAAGGGGGGTGTTTGAATATTGTAAATAAACATTTAGAATGGTGTCTGGAGGCAGGGGTGCATGTGGCTATAGGATTCAGATTTTACAACCAAGTACAGCATGTGTAAACAATTAATGCAACAGCCGTAATCCTGGAGGCGCTGATAGACCTAGGGGGATTCAATTTTCTTTAGGTGTCGAGACCGTCTCTCACTTGCGTGAGAACGGGTGTATCACAGTCTTATTCAATGCTTTTGAAAGACCGCCCAGAATTGTCAGGCTCTATGGACAAGGTAATTCTTCCAGGTCGGCGCTTGGACCATGCTTGATACTCAAGACCAACAGGCACCGTATACGAGTTCGGGTCGCCCGAGTTCAACAGCTTCATTCCCCCCCAATCGCACAAGCCAGGAACCCGCTCTGTCATTGTCGTCGATGTCTACAAGGTCGGCTCAGAATGCTAGCATCCTTTCATGTGCTCTCTCCTCCACTGTTGAACTCGAACACAGTCCTGCGGCTATGCCGTCCCGTTTTTTGACTTCAAGAGCCACCGCACACGACTCCTCGCTTGGACGGCCAAGAAAGAGGAGAAGAACATAGCCTCCGCCGGCGATTCGGAGGGACGCGTTTCCGGTCTCGTGGACGGCCTGAAGCGCTATTGGAACACAAAAAATACCAAGAGCCTCGACAGTCTTACAGGTTTAACAGTTGCGCCGTATACCTCCGATACATTCCCGGTCAAGGATATCAACTACAAACCTGATAACGAGGCAACGAAGAGTCAATATAGATTTCTGACCATGAACTGCGCAGGCGGCATGAACCTGGTCGTTGGTTTTTCCTTGGGTGTTCTCGCCACCTCTGTTTACATGCGGATGTCACAGTGAAAGATTAAGTAGAAATTAAGTCTCGCTAGTTGCACGGAGTTCCGATTCCTAAATCTTACAAATGCGACTGCATTTCTTCGCCCGAAATTCGTGATACCAATCCGCCGTCACACAAGAAAGTTATAAAGTCACCGGCAAACGGTCCATAGAGAATCTCAAGCAACCACGGACAACCATCCCCTACATATACTCGCCCCACACAAACAGCGGGTCTGTTTCTTGCTTTTATTCTTCTTGGACCGCATTTTCTCCCTATATCTCTTCAACTCCCATTCCGTCTGGTGTGCGGGATTATAGTCGAAGGTGAGTTCCGTGAATGCTGGGATCTCCTCGGTCGCTACTAGTGCCAGGTAAGGCATGTTGTCCTTGAAGAATAGATTAGCTCGTGAGCGTTCGAATGGGATTGTTGTAATGTAAATGAGGAGGAGACTGACCTCAGGCATCGTATCATAAACAACGGTGATGATCTGGAGGTTGGGGCTGCAGGAATGACTGGAAAAGGACCGTCAGTTATAAGCCTGTGAGTAAAGAAGGTTCGTGAAGCACTTGATAAACCGCGTCCAATTGCCTGGGAGAAAAATAAAAATCAGTTGTTCATTCGTGCGGGCGTATCAAGATGATGGTGCATCGTACCACATCCATAAGCATCTACACTATAAGCCTTTTCCGGAGTCTCCTCGTCCGGGTCCTCGTTGATGTCCAAGTCAAAACAGTATGACGCTCTGCTACCGGATAGTTTGTCCGCCTCTTCTCGTCGTCTGCAAGGGGAAGATCGAACATTAATTCAGCACTGTGTTGTGTCAGTCTGGGAATAATGAAAATATGTACTGACATTAGAAGTCTAGGGATGGGACATTTAATTCAAACGATACACGGATCCATGGAAATGAATGGATGCCTACCCCGTATAAACCCCAACCACATGTCCTCGGACAATGTCGACGGGAAGTCTGGCGCCCCATCCACGCTTTTCGGTCTTGAATATCTGAGCTGGGAGTTGCCGCGGGAACTGGGCGAGGCGGTTGTTACACTGGGGCGAACAGCCGCAGGCCTGTCAGATCGGAAGTTAAATATATATATTGAATTGCTTGGGGTAGAGAAGTTTACACTGTTGCATTCGACGATTTCGGATTCGGTGGTGAAAGCGAAGAGACCCTGGAAGTTAAATCAAATGTGAATACCCTGCGATGTATGTATATAAGATCAAATTCGACCGAACCTGCGTGTACGCCGGCCCGTTTTTGAGGGTGGATAATGCAGATGCGCAAGGACATCGCCCAGGCCGTGCATTGTTGCACCCACTCTTGCCATCACACTCGCACCCGGCCAAAGCAGTCGGTTCGGCGATTCCGATGTCACTTGGTGTTGGTTAGTATATATTCGAATTGCGATTTAGAACGCGCTAAAGAGCAAACTTACAAGAGGTAACTCCTCTCGACATAAGGAAAGAGAATGCCAATACCCGGTGGGACCTCTTCGTCATCAACCTCGTTGACAAACTCAACTCCGGCTGCACCAGCTTCGCGTGCAATCTTGTTCCACTGGTCCTGAATAATCTCGCGAATAAGAGACATTTGAGTGAGAAGTTAGACATATTTAAGACAGTTCTTGAGGGAACAAACATACCGAGGTTTGAGAACGTTACGCAGAGTGTCTAGGGGAGCGAAAAATAAAGGCGATCGAGTTGGCTGAAGCGGTGGTAATGACAGTGCAGATTCCCGTCTTTTCTGTGGCCCTTCTATTTTCTCAGACCTATTGTCCTGAGACATAGCGTCGTCCAGATACTCCCCAGCGAGACTGGAGAAGTCGGCGGATACCCCACCACCGAGGGTATCGCCTGGGTTCATAACTATGACGAATAAGAAGTGGCTGGCCACAAAAAATATGTACACACCTGCAAGGCTACCTGGGGTGCCATTACACGCCTCCAGGATATCTTCAATCATCTGGTCTTCGTCGGCCATTGCACGACACTCCTGCAATATGCGCAAGTCCGAATACCGGCCCGGCCCGCTAGACAACGATGCCACCCCACCCGTCAAGCGCTTCTTCCACGCCGCGATCAACTGCCCCAGGATAGAGATTATTCTCGCTTCCCGGAGCATCCTCCTCGTCGCATTGACTTGAATGGCCAGCTGGAGTGAATTCGTACTCCTGGTGGACCGCTGAGAAGGTGCCCGACGAGAGCGAGCGTTCTTCCACGCAGCCAGGGACTCTACCCGCCATTCGTGGTGCAAATGTTCCAACGAAATGACGGTGTTGATTTGGCGAGCTAGAAAGTTTGCTGATGAGGATGGTTCGATGTTGGTTGAAGAACAAGAAAGAAGGAAAAAAAGAAAGGAACATACCAGCAGTCTCCAGTCGCCTGCATTCCGTTTGGTCATCTCTCCAGGCCATAAAATGGCGTGCAAAAATCCAGAGAATATCGTCGTCATCTTGCGGCACACAGGGCTCTGGCCAAGAACATATTAGTGTGCTCAGCCAGTTTGCTTCCGCTGTTTGTAAATCAGTTTTCAGTTCTCGAAGCATCAGTTCGGGGGTGGCGCCAACGAATGGCAGGCGAGGGGGATGCAATGTCAGCGGTGCAATTGGGATAACCCCCGAATTGCTGAGTTCCACTGGTGTATTTATTATCACCGTAGTGAGATCCGCCTTTTCTTTGATGGTTGTTGATCCAGAGTCAATTTGTGTGGCTGCAATCCAGAGGTTCTCGTTACTTGGGTCCAGCTGACCGAATTGAATTAGCGCTCTCCAAATCAAAACAAACCCAATCCCTACGGTGAGGCCGCACGACTCGCACTGATGTTTCGTTGGCAGATGATCCACGCTGTTACGGGCCTTACGGCAGGGCATGCTGGAAGAGCGCGATGTTGTGCGTGCCACGGGAGACGAGCCCGGATGAGGCTTAGGCCGACGGTGTTGAATGCGCCCGCCTGCCTATGCGGGTCTCGCTCACGGGTTGTGCTGCGGGCGATGTGGTGCACGGCGGCGACGAGGGCGGAGAGGATGCGCGCAGATGTCACGGCGGCTGTGAGGATCTTGAGCACCGTGGGTCCGCTTGGCAAAAGTAACTATAGAGCGAAGGATCACCGCAAAGGAGGAAGAACGAAAGAGGAAGCAATGACACGTGTCTTGCGGCACCCCCCGACTACAACAGAGGCACATAGTCAAAAGGGGTAAAATTTTATACTGGAAAATACCAGCGACTCGATAATGCCTATTCAGTCTACCTCGAGCCGATCTGGGTAGATTCAACACAAAGTACAAGCCCAACTTTGTTTAAAAAGACCGGCATCCAAAAAGCTAGCTGAGTTGAATCTAGGTTCGGGAGCCGGCCGCTGTTAAGCCTATCAGACTTTTGACGTTTTACTTGTGACCTTGTACAAGGCCAAACAAGGCCAAAAAAGCGCCAAAAGTGGCCACAAGTCCAGCAGCTCACAAGTCACAAGTCTTGTCGACATTTCCACAAGTGAAAAATTCCCCCCTTAAATTTTTTTTTTGAAAAATCTTCTGGATCCCATTGGACAGGTGTAGTGGGGCAATTTTTATTTTTCATACTTTTCACCTTGTCAATTTGTCGACAAGTTCACAAGGCCGAAAAAATCTGTCAAAAGGCTGATCATCGTCGTTTAACTATAAAATATCCGCATCCATGTAACTGTCAGGGGGAATTCTAACCTCTTTGTGACATCACCGAATTACACTGAGTCAACATATTAATCGTTTCTCTACTGTAACTGCAAGACATGAATAGACACGATTCCTCGGGCTGAGTAGGTTCAAGTCCGCTTTTTCCTTTCCAATTTATTGCCAGAAATAGATGGTGCAAAATGCCTTCGGGCTCGCTACTGTCTGGAGTATTTTTTTCTTTGATTGCACAGTGTAAATCAACTTGGTTCGAACGTAGGAAAGCAGCCCTCGTGGTGCGTCACCATTATGTATCACTTAATCGCAATCTCTGCACACGGAACGCGGACGTTCGAATCTCCCCGGGGTGTCATCGAGGTATCCGAGTCTTTTTAGTGGTCCATTGAAAAAAAGGAAAATTTGGCTGATATATAAGGTCTGGAAAATAAAGGCCGAATTAGAACATCGTCCACGTTACTCGTACACTCATCGCTCGAGGACATCGTTGGAATCCTCCCGAGGTAGAGTAATGGGACAGGCCCGGCTCGACTCGTTCCTGGGCTGATGAACTGATTCTCGTATTTCTTTCTTCAAGTGAGTTGGATGTTATTTACAGGAGAAAGCTAGGAGGAATAAAAAGTGCCATCGGTGATTGGAGGTAAGATACATAGCCCTCGTGGATGAATCGGTACATCAGCCATTTTTGTGGAAATAGTGAAAGGTAAATTGAATTCCCCGAATTGTGGCCGCACCCTTTTTTGGCCCCACCGAGGACTGGGTTGCGTATTTTTCTCTGAATTGACTGAGTTGTATCTCGATTTGAATCTGGTGAAAAAGCCCTCGTGGATGGACTGGTATCTCATCCCCTTTATTGATGTGCGCAAGTTCAAAGGCGGAGGTTCAAATCCTGCTGAGGGCATTAGGGTTTGCGCACGACTTTTCTTCCTTTACTTTTCAGAGAGGACATTATTTTACGGTTTACCCACGCTGGAGAATAGCCCTCGTAACTGAATTGGCACATCACCCATCATCTATTAGCTGATGCCACAATGCGTGTGTGAAGGGAATGTATACCGTCAGCAAAATCAAGAATTGATTGACTCGTGTCTGAGTTCGAAATTAGGAAATAAGGCTTCGTGGATGGATGGTACCATTACCCATTAGCCGTCGAAGACCTCTGTAACCAATTAAATCGGAGGCGGAGGATCGAATCCTCCCGGGGGCATATATGCGGGGTCCGCTTTTTTTCTCATATTTTCGTCGTCTTTTGATTTTTTTTTTCAGTCATTGGCAGCGCTTGACGCATTTAGAAAGACTAAAAGTAAAAGCAGATGAGAAAATGCGTGCGGAATGGATCTATATGCAGAGGTTTGCGTGTACCAGAATGAGTGAAATCACGTCCCGAATTAGATGTATGGCGAATAGCCTTCGCAGATGAATTGGCATATCATCCACTCTCCATGATTGCTCAATCATGAAGAATAAATTCAAAGTGGAGGTTCGAATCCTCCTCTGAGCATAGATATTCCCCAGGGGATTTTTTTTTGTGCAGCCTGGGAATATTTGAAGTAGAAGCAGGATCAGTCCTAGGTGAAATTTGTTTTCTAGGCGGTGTAGGATGCTATGCATTCGCAGGCGCAGAGACCAAACGAAAATGCTACTAAAAATTTGAAAAAGGATACCAGCGGGCTATCCTGTCCTGAGTCATATCTATGGTCATAGGAGAGCACAGAAGCCTTCGTGAATGAACTGGCACATCACCCATCAGCCGTGCTGTGGTATATACACCCGTGTCAGTAACCGTAGCAGCTTTGTTTAAACAATTCCTGTCTCAACAGGAATTGCTGTTTAAACGGGTGTTTAATCTAATTAGGTTTAACTGGCTGGTAGGGCGTGGGCAAGCTGCCTTGGGGCTCAGCGCGTTTAATCAGTGTTTAAACTGCCGTTTAAACAGGTGTTTAAGCTAATCAGGTTTCGTGAGCAAGGCGGGTTGAGTTAGCGCGTTTAATCAGGCATTTGCGACCTCAGAGGCCCAAAAACATGGCCGCAACAAGAGTCAAACCCACGACCCTTTGAACAACACCCACAGAAAAACCAGCCACATCCAACTGGGCCAAGACGACGTTGATGTACTTGTAGTTAAGCCTCACTTTACAGCGCCCCTCGCACTCTTTTAAGCACAATCAATGAGGAGCGAAACTTCTCCCGCTTCTCTGTTTAAGTTCGGATTACGGCGTAGGTATGGGGATGACTACTGCATATGTAGGTATTGGGTAAGGTCCAAAGAATGCGGAATGGTTGCTGGAAGGAGGGATTTGAAGAAACGGTAGGTTGGGGTATTGAAATAAAAGCCTAATTCTGGGCTGCGTATACTAGAATATTCCCGTCTCTGTCGACCTCATTGCCCGCATCGTCAAAAATGGCATAGCCTCTGACAAACAAATTGATTTTAGATCACATTCATGGAGAACACCTACCTGTAAACTCGAGCCGTTGGTTGCTTTGCAGCAACTTTGTTCGGGAATCCTCTCGGCTGGAGGCGACGCGCAGTACTGCGGGTTTGGGGATTCGTTGATCGCGTGTCACGCCTAAAATTGGCTGAGTATGAGCCAGAAATAGCTAATGAATTTTGGACCTTGCTCTCTTGTTGCCTGGCTTCGGCGCAGACTGGCCAGCCTTCACCGCCTCAGTAACTGAATCTTCAGCGTTTTCGTCGTTCCTTGAGAACCAAAATTAAAGTCCAACTGATTCAGAATTGAATGGACTCAACCGTTTGCGTTTTTTTCCGCGCTTCCTCGATGCATCGGCCTTGCTCGAATTCCTTAACAAAACATCTCGGATTTGTACTGGGTAAATTATAAACACTCACGATTCAAGGGGATTATTGATGTTTGCCGATATAGATTGGTCACCATTGCAGTTCTCGTCGCTGGCCCTGCTTTTGATAAGCTGAGAATAACACCGAGCATGGGAATCATACTGCTGATGTAGCGGGGTACTCGGTGACTGAGGAGTGTTGTTGCTGCGAAAGAGAGTTTGAGAACGCGAAGGAAACCGGTAGGAACGACGTACCTCGCACTTGCAGCTAAGATATCCTCAGATGATGAATTGTCACTCGGTGTTTCGCCTCTATCCAGGACTCAGTACATACTGACAGTTGTGAATTCGTACTTACCGGGGTTTGGACTTATTCACTGTCCCCTGCCCGATGTTAGAGGCGTTCGATCTTCGGATATACATCAGGTGGGTGATCCCGAATGTGAAGACGAAAAATAATTAATATTACTCACCTACTATCATGATCCTTATTTTCTGCGGCGTCCAATTCCGTTTGTATAAAAAATCGAAACGGGTGTGCCGTGAGGACTGAGGAGTTGTGTAGCAGAAACTCAGAAAGAATCATAGTATCAATACTCGACATGGATTCCGGGTCCCGGATTGCAACGGGAAACGAAAATTCAGTGGTGTCGTAAAACATTTTTGGATCCGCCAAGAGCTTCTGCCAAGGAACGCTAGGATAGTCCGAATCGGGACCACACATATGGACTTGTCGAATGTTAGTAGTGGAAGTTCATATTATTATGTGGACGCACCCCACAACTCCGTGAAGTATTCGGTTAGTAATTGTTTTAAATTTGCGGGCGATGCGGCACTCCAGTCGATGCATGGGAAAATAGGAATCCCGGTCGGGGATCGAGGGATGAGGGATGCCGTATTCTGAGCGACAGGACCTAGACCTTGTAGTTAAGTATATATAGCTTCGACAAGGAAAGAGCTCACGGGGTACCACGCTTTCGGCAAACTTGATCCATGGCATACCATAACTGATGGTCCTGAGAATCAAAGAGACTCAAAAATTTGTTCCCAAAATTCCAATTTTTTTCTAAAGCATGTTTTGCACAAATCTGAGCGAAGGAACCAGTTGCCAAATCTCATACAAAAAAATATTTTCAGACCTCGGGGGGACCCCTCCCTCCCTGTCCATCTAAGGAAATTTCTTATCTTCGAAGCCCCTTGCATAGATGGATTGAGCAGAAGGGATTTGAATTCCTCGTATAATACCTGAATGAATACTATTTGCTGTCCTCGTGAAGAACATGTTTTATGCCAATTGTCATTCAATTGCGCTCCTGGAATAAGTACTCGGGTTCGCAGCCTGAAAATTGTCGAAGTAACCTGAACATAGGTTTGCGCGGGGCTAAGATATTTCACCGCCTCCGCCGATCGGCGCCGCGGCAGTGCCGCATCACCTGCTGACACCGCCGCGTCACACTACAGGATCGCTGCGTCCTCCCTTATGACCGCCGCATCCGACATCTTCAGCTCCGCACACCGCCGCTGTCCATCCAGCCTTCATTTTTGTTCAAGTTCAACAGGTCCCCTTTCTTCATATCACTGGTTGAACATTTCAAGTTTTTCAGTGAAAAAATTGGTGAAAGACTTGAATTTTTTTTCACTTATTTTTTCAGCAAAAAAACAGGTGAAAAATGTAAAAGTATTTTCACATTTTTCACCTCATTCTTGTTTCGAGTCAAAAAAATGTGAAAATGTTTTATCTTTTTCACCTGTTTTCTCACTGAAAAAATAAGTGAAAAAAAATTCAAGTCTTTCACCAATTTTTTCACTGAAAAACTCGAATTGTTCAACCAGTGTATTACATTCAATTTCAACTCAGACTGTCAATCATCCACTTTAATTCTCTCATTTTTGTTGCTGTATACTTCTATCTGATCTAATGCAATTTCTAGACACAATGCAAGACAAATCAATCATCGCTATTATCTACGTCGATTGTAATCCATCCTTTCCCTTATGCCACAACCTTACCGACAGGAACAGCTGCCACTTGTTCTTTGCGCGGTCCTCTGTTTCCGCGCGGACGGAGACTGCGAGAGGTTGCCTGGTGCTTGGGCGTAGGAGTGTCTTCGCTGTCCTTCCTAGGCCGCGTTCTTGGTGGCATAATTTCATCATCCTCGATGCTTCTGGGGATATCAATTGCAATTGCAATGGGAGGGCGTCGAGGCTCCAATGGCCTGTTGCGCCTATACGTCTTCGGTCGGTAGGGGGGGTCAAGGGCAGTGTGGTCGTTGGTGAAATTTCCGACAAGCTGCTGAAATGCGGCCCAGTCCCAGTACCTCTTGTGAGTCAACACCATTGGCTTCGTGGCAACGAGCATTACCCGTAAGGCCTCGTCCGCCTCGATGGTAATCCTCTTGATATCTCTCTCCACGAGGTGTCGCCATTCAAATTTAGGGGCTCTTCGAGGTCACCGTACTGAATGGTCAAGAGCTGCAGTATCACCCGTCCGACGGTCAGCACCCGACGGTGCCGCTCAGGACCAGGGACAGAAACCAGCCTGAAATCCTGCAGTTGCTTCAACGGCCGCACCATCAAATCGGCGACCTCTTTAACCGGTTCGAATAGTGGGGGTGTAATCCACTCCTCCACACCTCCACACGCGTGACAAGGCTGTCATTATCCTCCGTCGCTAAGTCGGTGAAAAACAACTTGTATGAGCTGACAACTGGATGGATTGAAACCAGGAGTTTTGCGAGCGGAGCAAGTGCCGCATCGAAAACCTGAATGAGCGGGTTGTTTTCTGCTGGGGATAGATGGATTGCTGGGTAACGAATCATCCCAATCTAAGCAACGGTCAATATAGTGCAATTTTGCCAGAGCGCTCTTACCGGAGTTCAACCTTCAACATCTCTTCACAGGAAGCCCGATCCTGGCTGTAATACATTGAAGGCCCCATGAGGTCACCTTCTGTCAGAGGCCACTGGATCCACTCCAAGTAACGAAATTCGAACTCGACGGCTGAAATTTTTGGATGGTGCTTGACGAATCGAGCAGGATACTAAGCACATGCTTGCCTCGCCATTTGCCTTTGACTTGAGGGTCCGGTAGCATGACGATCTCCCTTGGTAAGAACCATACAGATTGTCTTAATTAATCGAACAATATGAAGGAATTCGAACTGGCATGCACAGTTCAGTTGTTGTACTTTCTCGACATCCCTGGCAGGTAAACGTGACGTTTGGATCATTCCAGTCGACCTCGCCGTCTTCCGGTTGACATCGAAGGTGCGATTAGAAGCCGCAGGACGAGCACTGCACTTGCTCTGGCCCATCATCACCCTCAGAAATTTCCCCGCAGCCATAGCAATTAATGGGGCACGGTGTTGCCGAATTGCTGGAGTTGCTGGCTGAGCGCTGCCGTTTGGACTGCCTTGGAGTGGTTGGTTCAATGGTTCCGAGAATGAGCTCGTCGAGTGAGTCCTGGTCAGTGTGCTTGGATGGTTGTCCTTCAGCATCCGAATCGTCTATGACAAAGAAGTCCCTCTGAATCTTCCCGTTTCCGTGACTTTGTCCGTGTGCAACAGCTCTTCCGGCTCCACGTCGTCCCTTTGATATTCGAGTGATTGTGCTTGGCGCCGGACACTCGTCCACTCTACGTGCTCGTCCCCAGTCATCTGCATCAGATGTGGCTGCACCAACTGGGCGAACTGCGCAAATGGCCGGTTGCTAGTGGGAACTCCATCGAGCTGTAAACCCCACGGCGCTGCTGGCAGTAGATTAACAAATGAGACTGCCAAGTTGACTGAATGAAACATGGAGTGCGACGAGTTGCCCTCTCATTTATTCGATTTTTGAGCTTCCGGAAAATCACGCTAAGACTGCCATTTTCAGGCGGCCCGTGAGCGAGACTTCCGGTGAGCACATACCCACTCTCATACTTGGCCTTTCTTACACTGCATTTCCGTATTCCTGCACAATATGCAGTCAAAAATGCCGAAGAGCCTAGGGCCCCTACGTTTGATTAATACCTAGAGTCTAGGGTGCAGCGAAATCCGCCAGAACGGCAGCTAAGCCCTAAGAACTAGGTAACAAATAATATTTTACTGTCAAAAGAATATTATTATTATGCCTACAGCTCTGCCTTCAGCTGAAGGACAATCTAAGCTCCCCATCTACTGTGTACGCATTAAAAGGGGTCAAAAGGGGCTAGTGGGTGGGAGGGGTGGCCTAGTTCAGGGGCTTATGACGTCTGACTGGCAGAAATACTGCCAAGAACTTGGGGTAAAGGGCCATTGCTACGCCCGGCAGGTACGAGTACTTATGAGTGTAAATGGACAGCTATAAATATGATCAATTAAGACACTAATGTAGGCTGATTGTAAATAAGAGAAAATTGTGCATTCAAGCGATGCGTGGTAGTCAATTAAAAAATGGAATGACATATGTAGTTCCTTTGGACATTATATTTATACAGTCATCAACTGAAATAAACACCCAATAAAAGAGAAATCAGTAGGACGTCAAATCGACGGCGCAGTACTCACAGCCAATACCTAAATACATTATGTGATCCATCACTCGCTCCCATTTGCAGAAAGAACAGGTCACCAATTTAAAGCTGTCGCGCCAACCCATATTATGAGTTACACCGGGATTTTGAAAATGGACTAGAGTTTGAAAATGCACTCGCTTCATCTCAATTTTACTGTTATTCCACTAATTTTTCGCGGGACGTACTCTGACACATATTCCACATTAGACCAGCAGAAAAAAATAAAGAGATTCCTTTCAGAATTGAGTGAGCATCAGGCCCAGGGGCAAATTAGGCCTGATTCACCCATTCGAATCCTTGTGTTCAGTACTGTCCGCTAAAGCGTTTCACTTCAACTTTCACAGGAACACTTTAGCGGCTTACAAAACGATGTTAACCCCCAAAATGTGGTGATAACTCGCGCGGGGCGTGGTATATATGCTCAGAAAGAGGTTGAGTCACGCATTGTCACACCTGCCATAAAACATCATGCTTGTGGTGAAGGTACCGTCTCCTGGACGCCCCGCACAAGCTTTCACTCCGGTCCTTGTGGTAACATCGTTTTTTAAGCCATAAGAGTGTGCTTGTAAAATTCGAAACGGAACGGTTTGGCGAACAGTACTGAATGCGAAATTTTGAGTCACACAATCAGAATCTGACATCTTTTGCTGGGGCCCTGATGCACACTCCTTTCTGGTCGGAATTGCTTCATTTTTTTTGCTAGTTAAATGTATTCTATACCCCGGAGTAGGGTTCCTCCGGCGCGGCGAATATTTTCCGGACTCGTTGGGGCCGCAGCACGGTTATGTGACGTCGAAGTGACTAACCAAAAAGAGTTCCGAGATCAGCCGATTTTTACGGATTTTGCTGCGTGGGTGCCTCCGGATGCCTCCAGGACTTTGTCGTTGGCCCCCCCCAACGAGGAGCATATAAGTATAGATCCACCGATCTTGACAATCTTGCTGTGCCGTCATACAACGACCAAAAGACCAATTAATCCGTTCAGCCCAAAATCTTCGAATGGGTGACATGACCGCACTCAGCCTACGCCTCGAGCACTACCAACTCGCGCCAGGCGCATTTCACGCCGAGCTGAATCTCTCGTGGCTACTGCTCAAAATACATCGAGGAAACGGGGCCGATCTCGGCAGTCTCCAATATTTCATTGGGCTTCTAGCGAAAGTCCGACTCGGTTCCGCTCAACCGGACTTTGAGACGCTTGTGTCACTCTTGATGCAGGTCCTCACCGGCTCTATGCATCATTTTTGGGAGGTGGAAAGTGGAATGTCGTTGAAGGAACTGGCCAAGTCCAAACCAACTGCTCCGCAGCTCCTTCTAATTGCGTCTCGGATTTTCTCCAAATACGCATCTGGAGCCTCCCTGCCCCCACCCTCCGACGACAATACCGCCCGTAACTTTTACCTCCTTATGCACGACCTCTTACATTTCTACATCCTCCGCACCTCAATATCTAGCGGCGATTTTGGGCGCGTGGAGTTACTTTTGGGGACGCTCACCATGATGTTCACCGGTGGCGGATGCGCGAACTACCAAAAAGAGTTTCTGTACTTTATCCAGAACCTGAAGAAGGTTTGGCCGCCGGACTTTGCGTGAGACTTTTTATATGTGCGTGGATCCATCTTAATTCATTGTTTGCGTAGGAACATCATGCGGGACAACTCGTTGATAACCATGTCTGGGAGAGGCTACGTGGGGGTGGACAAGAACACCGAATTCAACATCAATTTCCAAAAGGCATTCAATTCATCCCCAGTCTTTTATATGCTAAAACTACAGCGCTATTCAGAGTTATTTTGCCTCCAAGGGCGTTCACGGATCCTGGGACTTACTCGCTGATCTCGCACCCAACATCCCCATCTTTCGGCGGCTAAAAACGCAGTTTGGTGAATTTTTGGGAGCGCCGTGGCAAGGCACGCACCATTTGAAAGTTGATACGTCGGATCAAGAAAAGAAAGTGAAGTTAAAAGTGAAAGAATTTCAACTGGAGCTGGTGAGCGTCACAGGGAGGCGTGCTACAGAGAGAGAGGCGGTGAATATTGTGCGACATGGAAGCGAAGTTCTTCAGAAGACGGGGATGAAGGCATGGGAGAAGGGTTATGATAAATGGTTGAATGGCACATAGTAAAATAATATACCTATAACTTTTGCCTTTTATTGGACATCCGGTCTGAAATCCCCGTAATGAGATTGTTCGCTGCAGCCCTTCGGAGTGGTCGACCAGTTGCAGTTTGATCTAGAGTGGGTGGTCGCGAGGAGTTGACTGAGGAAGTAGAGGAAGCTGGAGATGCTGGACGAATGGGGACATTGTCCTCGGTATCTGCCAGCGAGGGACGCGGTGCTGCATCTGGATCGAGCGACGAGTCCGATTCGTTCTCGCTAGCATCGCCGGAATTGGAGGATGTGTCCGAAGTTGAATCCGAGTCTGACATATAAGGATCCTGGTCGTATTGCAGGATAAGCGCAAGAATATCGAGTGCATGTTGTTCATGCCAGTCTGGAGTTTCGTCGAGAAAGTCGGTGATTTCGGCAGGAGTTCGGAAGGAGCCTGGCATCCCTCGAGCCAGTAACGAAATGGATGCGTCTTCGAGGATGTACTCAATAGGAAAGTTGCGCGTAACGGGATCCGCCATATGAGTCTGCGAACGCCAGGTTTCCAGTCTTTCGATGAGGGGTGCTCGCTGCTCAACCTTGCGATACCGTTATCGTGGCTTTTTATTTGTTGTGAGAGAGGGGGGATCTACAGCATCGTCGTCGATGAGACAAGGGCCAATGGGGTAGTATAAGAGGTCAAAGGGATCGACGTCGCTGCCGCAGTTGTCGCAACACCACCGAGAGGTGAATTCTGTGGCTGCTAAAATCGGTCATCACAACTCTAGTAGGTTTGCATGCGCAATAGAACTTACCTCCTGCTGTGAAATCATTATTATGGTTGGCCAGCTGACGGCGTCGACCAGTTTTACAGCGGGTGTAGGTAAGAATATCAGGCTTGGTTCGCTGTTCCTTCTTGCCAGGAGTGTATTCCAGATCGCTAGCGGCGAGGTCATGGGCGCCCATTTCTCTGCGATCATCAAGACGAGACATTCTTCCCCATCACGTCCGCCGCGACCACCACGCTGGTCCAGTTCGAAGGGGTCATTGGGAATTCCATAGAGAACCACGAGGCGGACATTGGGAACGTCGAAGCCCTGAAATTGGAATCAAAAAGATTCCTGACAGAAGGAAGGAAACTATCACATTCAATGCTGCCGACGTTGTTATCAATCCTTGTATGTCCGAGATTTCTTGTTTGAAAGCTTTTGCTGTCGTTTCGAGGTAGTCTTTGGACATGGATGAGTGGTATTGGCGGAAGGGCTTCTTCGCAGCGACGGAGGGAGGGTATTTTGAGTTCAAATAGCGTTCGATCTGCCCCGCCTTCTTCTTGTTATCGACGAAAACCATGCATTTGCATTTGTTTGGAATAGGAAAATCGAGGTTGCTGAGGTTGTCGAGCGAACCGATCATGGGAATGACAGCGTGGACAAGATTGGGTCGATTTGTTGTCAGTTCGATGGTAACAGTGTTGTCGGGCTCCATGCGAAGTGTGCGCATAACAATGTTGCTGATTTGTGGGGGCGTCGAAGCCGAGTAGGCAGCACAAGGTGTAGAGACGGGGAGATGGACACGTGCACGTTCTCCGAGATCTGTAAAAGCAGGTCTGAACGGTCCTTTCTTGTTATCGGAAGTGCCGGTTGTTACTATAAAGTGAGCCTCGTCAACCTGAAGAAGGCCGACGTTCTTGGCCCATTTGGGATCATGCAGGAGACGCGCGAATCGAGGGATGTGTCCGTTCTACGGCCCGCACTGCTCTGGGGAAACGGAGTAGTGCCGATAATAAGAATGTGAAGTGATAATCTGTTTCGGGGAAGATAAGTTGAGGCAAGGATTGCCTGGAATATCAGTACAAATGTACCTTCCAAAGTGCAGAGTTATCCGGAGTAAACTTGTTGATAGCAATCGAAGGAAGTCCGTAATGTGTCAACTCGCTAACCTGGAGGTAAGTATTAGCGGAGCAGACCCGGCAGAGTAAAACCTTCGCACATGGTTATCCTGGATGAGCCGCAAAGGCGAAATCGTGATAATTATCTTATCCGAACTGAGCGAAAGTGCAGGTAGAATCATGGCCAGTGTCTTCCCAGATCCAGTCCCAGCTCATACTACAAGATCTTTGCCGTGTGAAAAAGCAAGTGCCGCCCGAAGCTGTAATTCGCGAGGTGTTTTCGTGCCCTTGGAAGCGAAATCAAGAAGTAGGAAGGCGTTCAGAACAGTACATAGATCCTTCGGGGTAAGAGGCTCAATGAATTCCCTAGAAAGACTCTGAAAAGCTCTGAGGGATGTCTTGGACATTGGGAGTGCAACCGGGGTTTGGAACGGGTCTCTGGTATTGCCTGTCATAAGAGACAAGTGCAAGGGCAAGAATCCGCAGGAAAGAGGCTTGAAGCAAGGGAAAGTAGTAGTGTCTAACGTATGAAGTCGCTAGGAGGAACGGGGGTCGAAAGGAATTTGCTTGGATATGGACTGCAGAAGATGACGGGGATGTTTTTGCAGCGGAAATAACGCGATTTTCTGAGCACAAAGAAGGCGATTTGGGGGGGGGCAGGGCCGACTAGACGAGTATAGAGGGTGCTAATGTGCGTTTGAGGGCCAGGGGAGGTGGTGGGAGGGAAGAACGACGCGTCGAGGATAAAGGCAAGTGGGATCAAGCCCACGTAATGTGATGACCTCATCCGGCCGCGATCGGCATCTTGAAGAATTCAAACTCCGGGAACAGCCCGTCACAAAATGAGAAACATGCTGCCCACACCCTACCTCGAAGGTATAAATAAGAAACGCGCTGTAACCTGTTCAGCTTGGTGGATATTTAGAATTATTTGAAGGTGCATCAGAGACTACTTGCTGGGGAATGGTAACCTCAATTTGCGTTCACAATTCAGATCAGACTTGATCGCACTCAACGAGGGTAAAATATATAGTTAGGCTGGCTACATACTGGACAAACGGCTATGATCTGGACAAGGCATGCTCTGCACATGAAGAACAGGTGGGTATGTATTCATCCAAATATGGGTGGAGCTGTGGAAAAGTTGAAGAGAAGGAACAACACAATTGAAACACAAAACCCTGGCTAATTGAGATCCAGACTGCAATTCACACTAGGACTCCCTGCCTCCCCTTGTCCTTAATCTCACTTCCTTGAGCCAATTGGTCCTCTTCCTCATCCTCAATGTATGCCTCCTCCAGTGCACTAACAGGTACATGCAATTGTGAAAGGTGTTGAAGTTGTTCCTCATACTCAGCCAAAACAGCAGAGTCAACCTCTGCTAGCTTTCCATCAATCTTGAGTATATCCTTCATCTGGGAGGATCTTTCAAACAGGGGCCTGGCTGCCTTCCACAATTCAACTGCCTTCATGACATCTCCACTATTATTCAGTATATCCGCAATTCGAACCATACAATCTGCCCTCCAGCAATGGACATCCATAAAGGTAAATCCTTCAAGAGCAACATTAAATAGGCTAAGTGCTGTTTCATTCTCCCCTTGGACTGAAAAAATCTGACCGAAACAGCGGAGTGCTTGCATTGTCTGGCGCTTGTCTTTGCACTTCAAAGCGAGTCCAAGGAATATGCCAGTCCATCTCAGTGTAGTTAGGATATCATTCATTCTGGTGGACAGATCCCCAAGCCTTTCTAGACATAGGAGGGCCATCTCTGTGTTAATATCCAGGGACAATGCCAAACATTGGTCAAACATGGCATTCACAGTCTCAAGAGGGCCATCTCGAAGGCACAGTTCAGCTGCCACATAATCAATGAAAACAGATATATGTCTGCCACCATACCCATACAATGCCTTCGAGTGAAACTGAGCCATGTTTAGATTTTGGCAAATGTTTTTTGAGTCAGCACCAGTAGCAATATCAATGAAAGCTATGTTCAAATTTGCGATGATGCCAGTGTATGACATTGGCTGGCAGCTGGATGCAATGACTACTTGAAGTTCACGAGATTGTAAATATTCAGATTTCATAAGGTGTATCTCGGCCTGCATATTTAGGATGTCGAGCAGCATTACACATTGTTGTTGACCAAGAGTAGCTAGGATGTCTCTGGATTTCTGCAGAAGACATTGAGCATGCCAATAGTTTGCCAATAGTGTGTGACATCTTCCTTGAAGCCAGAGAGAGAATGCTTGTAAATAGATGTCCCCTATGTGCTCAGCATATCTGTGCGCCTGCTTAGTATGTGGGAGTGCATTCAAGGGTTTTCCGGTAACAACCAAGATGTTGACGATGCTGGTCAGTGCATGGATGTCAACAATGGTGGGGCATCCAATAATTTCTGTCAGAGAATAGGCCTTTTGATGATACTTGAGGGCTGCCGCAAAATCTGACTTTGCCTGCCAGAAGTAGACCCCCAGAGCACGGTACCATCTGGCTAGTGAGAAATTAGGTAAGTGAACATAATGACAGTGATTGCGTCTCACCCTGTTCCAGGGGGTCTTTGTATATGAAATGCTGAGTTCCTAGGGTCATGTGGCTATTGAAATGCAGGTCAGGAAAATAGTCGGAGCTTTGCAGCAGCTCAATAAGATATTCCTCAAAAATTGGATGCCCTTTCCAATGCAGTATTTTCCCAGAAAGCTGCAACAACAGGGGTGAATATGTGTTTTGAACCCGATCATAGAAGTGATTGAGAAAGAGGATACTCCTAAAATTCTGGACAATATCTGGTCCCTCTGGTTCAAGCCCATCATGAAAAATAGTGTTGAAGTTGCCCAAATTTTGTGAGATTTGGGGGAGTATATCTGCTACATTAAGATTCTTGAATTGGTTCCAAAGATCAAGAATTTGATGGAAGTGTTGCCGTAGTTTTAGCTTTAAGGAATTTGCCGGAGGATGAATATTGAGGATATGCTCCCGTATTGGAACCAGAACTTTGAGATGTTGATCCTGGCCAACAAATGCAAGGGCCGTTTGAATAAGAGTGACCTTGCAGGCCAGAATGTCATGGAGTGGCAGCTGGGCCTGCACCAAATCTGCATCTGCAAGCCCATCTGGTAGCAGAGACAGAATGCTGAGCAACTCTTGAGCTCCTGGGGTCATCCTGGAGCTGGTGTATGACAACATGATAGAGATGTCTAGGCTTGATCTCTGGTCATACCCCTCCGAAAGCATCCGAGTACTTTCCAATTTCCAACGAGAAAGTGCTTGGGCACATCCCTCAGAACTGGCAACACTCGCAATGAGGCTAACTGCCAGTGGAAGATTCCCTGTCAGTCTAAGGAGTTCTTTTATGCTGGCATCATCATGGCCTTGATCAACAACCTCAATGAAGGTCTGCTGAGCAGCAACATTGGAAAGTGGCTCGAGAGGGGCAAGAAAGGGGCGGGTCCATTTGACTTTGCTTGGTCGCTCGGCACCTCTCAGGGTGATCTACAGGAGGTTCTATCATTATTGGATAAGCTCAAAAACATCACTCACCATGAGACCTAATTGGGGTACATCAGTCAGGAGAGATAAGAACTCCTCAACCTCAGAGCGGGATGAAAGTGTTTCCCAGGTAGTCTCCAGATTATCAAGGGCCAGAAGTGAAGGAGGAGCATGAGCAAAGTGATGTACAATCTTGTTTGCCATTTTCGAGCCCTTCTCCAGTGCAATATGATCTGCAATTGTTGCTGCCAACTCAGTGCAAGTGGGGCTTGAGTGGCATGGAACAAAGTATCGATGTGAATACTTGGCTTCCACTTGTGGATTATGCAGGGCTGCGATAGCTAGACTGGTTTTTCCCATACCACCTGTACCTAGGATGGCAACACGGGCGGAATCTTGGAGGAGTACATTGACCACATCCTTCAGCTCTGATTCACGGCCATGGAAGATGCCGGGAGATGCCGGGAGCAGACTAAATGAACCTGAACTAATGTTAAAATGAGTCACCATCATTGATTGTTACACCCCCCAATAACGGACCTATTGCTGGAACTCAAAAGAGTTCCAGTCACCTAAATAAGAAACATAAGCTGGAAAACTGGAGTCTGATTTGAAATTGCAACTAACAGAGGAGCGATCTGAACTGCTAAGGTCTGGATGGGCATTCAGGAGCGCCATAAACTCATCATGCTGCTGCTTTGCATCTTTTTTTACATTCTCTATCTGAGAGAGTGTTGAGCCCCAAGCTCTGACCTGAATGAATTTTAGTAATGAGATCACAGATTCCCCAGGATTCAATGCCATCAGATGTACCCTGAATATTACAATGGCCTTATTGAGTTCCTGCTTGCACGTCTCCAATTTCCCGGTATTATCAGGCAGCTTGAACAGTTGCTTGATCTTTCCCATTTTCTGCTGTGCTGTGAGAAAAGTGAAGATCTTCTGAAGTGTTCTGCCATGATATCTCACTGTGTGGTACCCAGAAAAATGCAATTCCAACATACTCAGTGAATTTTGCGATGTCATACAAGAGTGCTGTTGGAAGCACCCCTCTAACTTCCGATGTGGAGCACAGGCTTGTGATAGCACACAGGATCTCGTGGATTTGTTCAACCATTATCATCCACTCGTCCCTGTGGGACCTGACAGCCTATATTTATCTTCATGAGCAAGGTACTTTATACTAGCCATGTGTTAGACATACCTCCACACATTTCAGAATAGACAAAGTCAATGCTGTGACTGAGGATAAGAAGGGAATCTGCAATGATCCCGCAATCCCCTCAACAGTGCTAGCTGCCACTGTTGTATACTGGATTAGATTCTCGAGTTGTGTTGGAACTTTCATGGTTGGGGATCAAGGAGTGCAGAGCCAAAACTCAGTTACTCTTATCTATCCTACGGATGCTGTTGTACCGCAATAGTTCTGGATTGCTATCAACAGATGTGTCAAACTATAATACTGCATGTGCAACTCCAGGCACGCGGAGTCAAGAATCCACTTGCTGTGATCCACCTCAGGGAAGATACAGCCATAGAACGCGGCCATGATAGTCTGGTGGATAAGATTTTGCAAATTAACGTCAACAGGAGGGGTGCCGCTTGTTGGGACTTATATATTTTTTGATGTGTTCCTCCCACAGATACGATTCTACGTGCATTCTCAGCATCATATGTGCGGGTATAAGGATCTGTTGATGTTCCGCACCTGAAAATAGACCATATGCGTGTCGCAATAAGAAAAGTGATAATACTCCGTGGATCCTGGTGAACTTCCATTTCACCATTACACACATTGGCATCTCAACCCCAGTTGAACGGGAGCAAAGGTAAAAGACAACAGAGCTGTGTGGCCATCCCCAGATGATCAACAGCATCTGCCGCCCGAGCTTCTCGCGGGAGATGAGATCACAGCAGAAAGCTTCCATCTCCACTCAGAGCGCCGCTTACACTAATCCGCAGCAGTTGAACGGGAGCAAAGGTAAAAGACAACAGAGTTGTATGGCCATCCACAGATGATCAACAACATCTGCCGCCCGAGCTTCTCGCGGGAGATGAGATCACAGCAGAAAGCTTCCATCTCCACTCAGAGCGCCGCTTACACTAATCCGCAGCAGCACTGTCAAGAACAGAACCAGATAGGTATCTATCTGATCCCAAAATCAATCTGCAGAAATGCAATGAATCTTCGCGGGCTGACCCGCCCTCATTGCATCCTCTAATGATTGTTGCTGTCACTACGGCGATTAGGTAGGGCGATTTGCTGGCTTTGTTGCATTGCTATAACACACATTAAAATTCAAGGGAAAGTACTTAGAGATGCATATGAGTATATTGTAAACTGAGAACCATGAATGTTCTCGGCCGCTGAAAAAGCGCTGAACTTGAACAGACGATATGGAGTGGCGACATTTGGACATATTACATGCGAAGATAGGGAGGTAGCCTGCTAAGACCATCAAAGGAAGCGCACATTCTCTGGAGAGCCGGCGGGTTTGACACCGCACATAGGAACTCGGAGAACCTCACTGGGGTTGACATCTAGCCAAATGCGCAACCATACGGCGAGAACGGCGCCGAGTCAAACAGCGGGCTACAAATGAGACTCCGGTGTGCATTCTCGGCCAATACGCACCAATTCGTTATGAAAATAATCCCAAGACACTTTCAGCGCCATATCGGCCCAAGCGCGGTTTAGCAGCGCTGTTCAGAACGGACCTGGGGTCAGAGTTATCAACTACCACTGGGATGTTTGGTAGCTCAGTTATAAAATCGATTCAGGGCGACAAACGACGCAGGAACACAGAATTACGAGTCCTAGATTCATTTAGGTAATCGTTCTTTATCAACAATGTCTACGCACCTTTTTGTACAACAGTCAGACACCTTAATTTTGACTAAACGTGGGAATACCGTTGTTCTGGTTCACTTCTCGCACGTTCGCGGGCAACCCCGCCATTCCGAGGGTGATGGCAAATCGGTCTGGCGACCGATTAAATCCGAACCTGCCGCTCGGCAAAACCCTCGGCAACCTGAGGCCATTTCCGGCCAAATCAAACCCTCGGAATGACCGATTTTTCTAGATGGTCTTGGTTGAGATCACCTAGACACACGTGCCCGGCTAGCTCCGGCTATTGGCGCCGAGGCGCCTAAACACAATCCGCGTTTTAGCAACCGGCTGAACGTAGTGTCTCTGCCGTGTCCGGGCCGATGCCCAATTAAACCCAGGCATGAGTACTTTTGTCCGTGCTTCAAATCCGACAGCATTGAGAATTTATTCGCAAACTGAGTTCTACAGAATCGCTGGTACAAAAGAAGCCTTCCGTAGGGCGCAAAGCGCCCACCGCACTCTTGTTTACTAACATCGAGGATTCGACGAGGTCAAGCCACTGAACAAAACAAACCGAACATGCCTCCAGAGTGAAGGAGAGTGGCCCTTCCTCTGCAATTAATAAATTCCAAATTCACCGCAGGAGGCCGCTCTGCAAGAAGAGTAGCAGAAAGTCGCGTAAACCGGCTACGAGAAGCCGAGAATGATGTGAAACTCAAATGAATGGCCAGTACCCTGATTCGGTCTAACCTGTATGCATTGTGTTTTTTTTCCGGTATGTGTTGTATATCGAGTTTTTTGAAGGTAGTATTCAGAACATGTTTTTTCGAGATTTGGCCGATATTTATGAGAC
This sequence comes from Mycena rebaudengoi, assembly GCA_029282285.1. Lineage (NCBI taxonomy): Eukaryota > Fungi > Basidiomycota > Agaricomycetes > Agaricales > Mycenaceae > Mycena > Mycena rebaudengoi. Next base: position 590,360 of record JARJCX010000084.1, read on the forward strand.
AGTATACCGCCCATACAATTCCATCAAATTAGGTATTCAAAATCCTCCTTTTGCGGTCTCTAGACTTTTCGTCGTCTTTTACCTCTTCAATACGAAACCCACCTCCCGGGTGAACGCTCCGCCACGACTGCTACTAAACACGATTCACTAAGTCGGGCCACTTCTTCCCCAAATTCTTCGCCTTCTGCTTCGCCTCCTTCAGCACACCAAGCTTGCGCGTCAGCTCTGCTACATTCTCCTCCAGCCGTTTCATCTGCTCGCTGTCAGTGTTTGACCCACACGATGAAGCGAGGTGCATCTCCAAGAGCGTGATGCCGCGCTTGAGGTGTGCCGAAAAACTGCCAGAGAGCGACATCTTGCCGTATTCTTCCGCGAGGTCAGCGAGTTTGACCATTTTCCTTTCCACGACCTTGTCGACATCGGCGAGCGCTTGCCGCATAGCCTCCCGGGCAGCCTCGTCCTTCGCCTTGCCCTCCTTCGCGCTCTCCCATTTGGACTTCATGCCCTTGTCAACGTTGATCTGCTTCTCGTCATGCTCCTTCCAGACTGCGCGCCAATGAGCGTGCTGTTCCACAGGATGCTGGCAAACTCTGCACTTTATCTCGTTACGAGAGAAAAGGCGGGCCAGGAAACCCCCCATTGCCCGGCAAAACCGCAACTTTGCTGCAGGATCCAAGGAAAAGTAGAAGGAACAACGCTCGTGGCATACCGAATAGCATCTGCCACATCCGTGAATCGTGTCATGGTAGGACGGGACTCAACTCACCTTGGTGCAGCACAAAGAGTGTTATCATAGTCGGTGGCGTTATGCCTCCAATTTTTTGTGTTGACCGATTGTTCAAACTTGGAGTATACGTCGATATCCTGCGCTGTTGGGTAAGAGGCAGGATATGAGATCAAAGGAAGACTCACCGCCTGGCCAGACTCAATCTGACGAATGAGCCTTTTGATTTCTTCGCTTTTGTCTTGAGCCTGGGCCATCTGAGAAACGGTATCGCTGATTTGTTGTTGGATGGTTTGCGACTTGTTAAAGAGGGTCAATATATCCGTGGTCGGTTGAGGCTTGAGATCGTCGAGCCAGTCAAAGAATCTGACCATCGTCTGCAGCGCAGCTGCCTCACTGGCAATGACGTGGTCCGAGGCCGCACGCAGCTGCCGCTTGTATTGTCCGTTGGCTTTCATCTGGAGATACTTGTGACGAAGAGAGAGGGGGTTGTCGATGTGGAACTGTGGCGCTGTCTCCAGACTGGGAGGAACCGCGTCGTCGGTGAAATTGATGCTAAGGGGGTTGGAGCACATGGTGAAGACGAACGAGATGTTGTCCGCGAGAGATTTGGGGAAGATGGAGGACAGCGTGGTGAGAGCGTACTCGGTGCTGACGCTGAGCCGTGGTAGCGTCCCGTTCGCGAGAATGAGCACTGCGTCAACGGCAGTGACATGTTCCTTGATCTCGGTCGCGATCCCCTTCTTGTGGAGCTCGTCTTGCTGAATACCACGGGTGTCGGCGAGCCCGGGCGTGTCTAGGATGTTGACCTAAAGGACGTGAATTAGTTTACTACGACTGGAAAAGGGCTGCGCACTTTGATGTCATTTCGACTCGTGAATTCATACAGCTTGGCATACTTGGTCTGACTCTCCTTCTGAGACACGCCGCGCTCGTTGTCCCGGTCGAGAGTGGCAAAGCCGCACTTGGACAAGGATTTTCCTGCCAGAACGTTCGCGATGAACGCGAGGAGTGAGGACTTGCCGGTGCCAGTCTCGCCGACAAGCAGAATCGTATATTCAGAGCGGCCTTTGTCCTTCGTCTGGACAATGCCCTTCTTGAGGTCTTCGATAGTGCTGCCGCAGTCATGATCATTCCATGTCTGCAAGGCAAGAATGCGACGATAAACTTCAGCACTGGTCTGGCTTCGCCAAAATCCGACTCATCGGCAAAATCGTCCACGTTGTCGTCGAAGGTGGAGCTGGGCTGCCGGTCAGACACGCCAGGGCTCGCGCGAACAGCCGATGTGTTGCCTGTCGGAGTTGTCTGAAGCGTCAAAATCTGCATATCGTTGGTGACTGGGGTTTCGCGGGCAGAGGGCGGAAGTGTAAGGTACATGGTAGCGGAGCTTCAAGAGCGAGGCATTCCCAGTGTCCAGCGCCTCATATATAGCCTCCGGGCCACGATCGTGCCCCAGATTGCGCGTACGGTGCGGCCGAGTTAAATATAGTTTGTTGTGGTCTTGAGCAAGTGCAGTGGTCACGCGGCTCACGCCATCATTTTCCAATCATTTTCGAGTCACTCGCCTGCTCTTGACTTTCATCTGCCACATACGAACGATAATAAGCGCTAGCTTCATGCGACTGGACACTTTCACTCTCTACCCTGGCGAACTTCATCCCACCTCCAGACGGATCTGATCTTGCGATCGAAGGGACACTCACAACTCTTTGGCGCTGGGGTGACTTCGTGGGCACCTCGTGTCCGCCTCCGCTTCAAGTTATTGTTCCAACAAGTCCCCGTACGTGAAAGAGTAGGGTTACGGAGGCAGAAGCGCAAATCACTCTCTACCCTGGCGGACTTCATCCCACCTCAGAACTCTTTGGCGCTGGGGTGACTTCGTGGGCACCTCATGTCCGCCTCCGCCTCAAGTTATTGTTCCAACAAGTGCCCGTGCGTGAGAGAGTGGGGTTACGGAGGCAGAAGCGCAAATACAACTACCAGACGCCCGATACACGCGCGGTGTCACCATGCAAGACTCTCTCGAGGTCAACGCTCTGGGTCGCCCCTGCGAGCTGGGACAGCTCTATGACAGTCGAAGTGGGCAGTTCCTCCCCGGGCTCTTCCTCTTTCGCTCAGCCCTCATTCAACCCCGTGTGGTAGCTGCGAAAAGTACCAAATCATCTATTCTCGAGGTCAAGAACTTCTCTGACCGTGCCGCCACCCTCGACGTCCCGGCGTCCCTCTCCCTCAGTATTTTCTGCGGCATGGTCACCGTCAACGGCATTGCCTCATACCTCAGCGCCTCACAGGACACCGCTGAGTCCGCCACCCTTGCCGCGGTCGTCAAGTTCCGGACCTGCACGAAGTCGTTTGACATTCTGGAGCTCATGGACAACGCCAGCATTATCACCGAGAAAGCTGCTCTGGAGCTGAATGCCACCCACGTCGTCACCAGCATCACCTACGGTGGCAACGTGGTCGCCACGCTCACGTCCAAGTCGTCCCTCAAGGAGAAGGAAAGCAAAGTCTCCGGTGGCAAGTTGAGCCTCGGGATCATGGAGGGCTTCAAAGCCATCTTCAAAGTCGGCGCCAGCGCCAGTCTCGGTTCCCTGGAGCGGGAGGAACTCACGTCTTCCAACCTAGAAGTCAGACTCGAGGCCGACATCCGTCTGGGCGAGGAGGATGAGATGCCGACCGACCCGCTCGCCATGATCCAGCTGGTGAAGCGCAGCCACACGCTTGTGGGCGAAGGCGTTCCCTGTGAGGTCCGCCTCGTGCCGCTCCAGCAACTTGGCCACTCCCTCCCGACGTTCCGCGAGCTCGCCGAGGCAGATCTGAACAGCTTCCGCGACACGTACGATCGCATCTTCGTGCTCGACAACAACCGCAAGTGGCTATGTGACGCGTCCGAGACCCAGGGCGCGCTCTTCCCCACCTTTGCCGCCCTTGTACGCGCACGTTCGGTTGGGGTGACCAACCTGGTGCATGCAGCACGCGATCGTTTGCGCGGATATATGCACCGGTACCGCAGCGCAGACGGTACAGTGGAGGAGCCGGCAGACTTCATCGAGAGCACCAATACGGTGTTTGCAGCGGCTACAAGGGAGTACACGGAGGATAGGGGAACGTGGCGAATGCTCGAGGCTCGTCTGTCTACTGCGGAGGAGCACGGGCTCCCGTTCATTCAGGTATGCGATGTCGCCCGCAATATGAGCCGCGTCGGGCTACACACGAGCGTGATCGCCGTAGTGCTCGTCCCGGCGGAGGTGCAGTGGGCGGCAATGGTGGATTTATATGGCAATGTCGTGGTCGATATTCGCAAATGGCGCCAGTCCGTCGAGGAGAGTGCGGTGCACGAAGGGGAATCTGTAAAGCTTGTCGGGAAGACAGAGTGGATGTCGGTTTACTTGGACCCATTGTGCGACGAAACCCTCCTGCGCCTCGACGACAAGGCGGAAACTGTGAAGAAGGCAGTCCAACTAGCACGGCACGTCCTCCAATTCAAATTTTGAATACGAGAACTCATCACCCCCCCGCGTCTAGAACGAAACACGAACCGACCTTTCTCACATACGGCAAGTCACGAGGTCATCTCGGCGGCTTCACCTGGCGCATTATGAACCAAGATGGCTGGGGTGTCATCACCGACTCCTGGCGCTACATTGGCGAGATCCACAACTCAAAGCCACACGGGACCGGGATCGCCACCTACGTCGATGGCACTCAGTATTCTGGCTCCTTCTTCCTCGGCCTACCCGAAGGGCCAGGCAAAATTCTTGGGCAGGATGGTCAGGAACTCAAGTCCGGCGTGTTTTACCGGGGGAAGCTCAACTCGCGTGCCGTGGTGGTGGAAGTTACGGCGGTGAACGAAGACGACGTTCCCCTTCAGCACGAGATGGTTACTCTGTGCCTGGGGGACTCCCTCACTTCGTACGTCTCCCAAATTTCGAAGACGATGGGATGGAGCTATAAGCAGCGCGTGAGGATCGTGTTTGGTGGCAAGGGGATAGATGTTGTAGGTGATATGATTGACTCATGCGAGGATATGCTGGTTCAACGGGAGACGCGGGCGCTTTCTGACCCCTCAACTGGCGGGCCCGTCAAAATTATAGCACAGTTGCGAAAGATAGCTTGATTTAGTAATCGATTTCTTTACGCTCCTAACAATGTTGAGAACGCGAAGGGGGAAGTTTCAGTGTCTCACCATCCGGCCCGTTCGTAAAATAAAAATTGCAACGCCCGTAGAGGGCAACGCTTCAAAACATTCAGCAACTTCCGCGATGGAAGCAAAACTGTATGGGACTAGCCTGCACAGTTTTTGTCGTATCGAGTGCCCCGGGGGTTGCGCCCCGAGTCTTGCATGCTCTTCAGTTTCCAACCTCAGTTCTTCAAGGAAAAGCGCGGAGACTGCAAAGGAGGAAGTACAGCATTGGTTGGTCATGGCAGCCAATTAGTCAGGAATTTTATCGAATTCCACAAAGCTCCGTAAAGTGGTGCATTTTCTTGAAAAATCAGATAATAATGTTACAGTATTACCTCCATATTCCCACACAAGATACAGAGAAATCCCGCGCAAGATGCAGAAAAGTTCCGGAATACTCCTTTGGAGGCTAGGTCTCGAGTCTCGACTGACCCAAATTGCCCAATTTCTTTACCGGACACTTTTCTGCGAGATGGGACGGTTTTTGTCCGGACAGGACCTAGGCTGTCGACCCTCAACCCCTATTTTTGTCTTGTTAGGACCTAGGTTTCCGAGCCAAAAGGTCGGAAATTTGTATGGCACGGGATGTAGGGCCCAAAGGTATATTCTGGGGTCCTGCTGATTTTCACAGGCTGCCATTGATGAATGGTTCAAAAGTAGACTTAACTCGTCAAATACGTTGGCATCGGCCCACACGACTCTGGAACACTAGTTCCGCAGTACAACTCATCGAGGTATGGGATTTATCCAGTGTCCATAATCTTTGCCACACAGACTTGCTTTTCTCATTTAGCCCCAGAACAGCTCATGCCGTGGGATCACCTGCTCCGATTGACTTGATTCTTTATTTTTGGACTCGTAAAGATATGCCCTTGGCATCTCGACTCTGGTGTTATGTCTGTGCATCTATTTGAAAAAAAGTTTTTTCAAATAGAACAGCCCAGCAGGTAATGGAGGGTTGAAGTGAGCAAGTGCTATATGATATAATGGCTCAGTGGGAATGATGCTGCCCTTGGTTCATGTGTCGTAGGTTCGGACCTTGATGCACACATCTTTTTTTTCATTTTTTTTTCATTCCAATCGAGCTCGCTAGTTGCACCAGGTGGAACTTGCTGTTCAATTTGCTGTTACAGTTATTTTGCCACAATGTATAGACAGATTATTCATAGCAAGAGATTTTAAGCAGAGGCTACGTAAAATAGGACCAGATCTACATCTACGAGTAGCGCCTCGCAGAATTTGCTGTGCCCGGAACACCATAATGCGGGCACCGCTTGCGATCTCCACGACCTTTACACCCCTTCCCATCAAATCCTATTTATCTTGGGCTCAGTTCTGTGGGCAAGCTGGTGGCTGTATGCTCTGGACTCAAAAGTGTACAGCCACCCAGCTTTCTCCAGAGCGTACAGCCACCAGCTTGCCCACAGAACTGAGCCCAAGGTAAATAGGCTTTAAGCTTTGTGGGCCAAGCTACCTAAACTGAGCCGGTTAAATTTCAGCACAAGCCGACATTTGCGCCTGTCTCTCGAGCAGTTAAGAAGCATATTGCATTTGTTTGCAGTCTCAAGACATATCAATGCACTGCGTGAGGTAAATTTGAACTGCAGTAAATTTATCTTTCACGGGTGTATTTGAACTCCGTAATTCCTGGGATTCTGAACATTTGGCCCAATGGAAATTCTAAAAGCAGGAATATAATCAGGGGATGAATTCTACACAAAGAATTTCCCTCTATGCCTCAAATGCGACTCTGCGAAATTCATATTAAACTCATTGAGAAGTACTAAATATTTGAGGACTCCTTTGACAGGGTGGAATTTCAGACACCTGAGACAGGTTTGAAGCGAAAAAGCCACTGATCGGCTTGAGTGGGCTTTACATTTCAGTTCTCATGAAAATATTCCATTATCACCGAAATAATGACGGTAGTTTCGTAGTATTCGCAGGAGGTTGCACCCAGACATTCTCGGACACAATTTTGGGGCATGGGAGAACTCCCCATCGCTAATTGTTAAGATTGATGTTGGCGGGCTAAGCCCATACAGTGGCATGGGCTTTGATGGGGGTTCGCAATTGGCTTGTCCCACAAAACCATCACGCCCGCGCCAATTGCTGTGGGCGCACGCAGTTTGTTGCATTTTTGCAAGCCAAAAAGTTGAGTCTCAAAACCACGGAAATAATAATACCAGCTCTTAATGTTCACAGGAGGTGTTAAATAGAGGCTGGTCCCATATAATTTGGGGGCACGGCAGCTTTTTTTCGTAGTGAAATATTGAAATTGATGTTGGCGGGCCAATTGGCGTGGGCATTGATGCCATCAGGACAAAATGGCTTGCGCACTTCGGAGTTGGAATTGAGTTTGAAATCCACGCGAAGTGCTTTGAGAGCGAAACAGAGAACATTCAGCAGCACAAAGCCTTCCAATGCATAACATTGGGCTGCTTTGAATGGTACCTCAAAGTATATTTAAATTTCTCACAAAATGGAGCGGTATGGTGTCAATTACAGCTCGTGTGACGGCACTTTTCACCATATCTCGCACAATTTCGGTGCTTTCGTTTCCCCCCGTGCACGGAAATATTCTTGAGTATCTCTAGTTCGCAGACAATGAGACAAGCCAGGGATTGTCTTGATTCTGAGCTGCATGGTTGTCAACTCGAGAATAAAGGTGCACATTAACACAGAATTAGTTCTTCCTATATATTTGCCCAGCCGTTCTGACCCTTAAAACGGTTGTCTGTGGCTGTGTCATGTGCTCAGCCACCGGCGGCTGTGTTCATGCCATAGCCACCGTTTTGAGGGCCAGAACAGCTGGACAAATAGATATAGGAGTTGCCAAATAGAATTATCCCCATTCTTCTTGTCAATACTCATCCTAAGTTCCTTCGCTCATCTCCCATGAACAAGATGCCCATCCAACCGTCTACCAAAGTTTGAATAATCAACCTCACAACATGTTTGACTGTGACTGCAAACAGTCTGAACATCCTGGCCGACTGTGTTGAGACCCCCTTCCTGGTTGTCATCTCTAACACAGCTCAGGCTCTCCAGAAACGTATTCAGATGAGTTTCCTGGAAAATGTGACCCACACTGTATTCTGATTATTAACTGTAGAATGTGAAACAAACCAAGGATGACTGTGCTCAGTTGATGGAGAAAGCCCACGAATTGCTCAACACAATCATTGCTCTTCATCTCAAATCAGATGCAGGAGAAGAATTTGCACCCAATAACCTGAAGCACATTGGAAAATTCATGGAGTATGTTACTTATACTCTACATATTGGTCACGCTCTACGTCAAATTAACTTAGCGTGGTACGTAGAATTGCTCGTGCTGATTCGTAGGAATCCTGGAACAACTCACACAGTTGAGTTTTGATTTATGAGGTGGATCAACCTTGTATGCACTGTTCGAAAACTGTTCAGCTCGCATTCGAGACACCATCTCTAACCCGAAGTCCAAAATCGTCAGTGACAGAATACATGCGAGTTCAAGTCTTGAAATGTCACTGGCATTCCGAATATTTGAAGCTAAGATCTGGGGACGGACTTTTGGATCTTAAGTGGGGGTTACCGGGCCATGAAATGTTCCGTTCCTCACCTACACATCGACAGAATACCGACAGAAATTGTTGCGAGTTGTCGAGAGTTGTGGGAAAGAAACAAAGTCAAACCCAGGAATGATACATCTTGTTGGCCCCGACGACTACATCCAACGAACCAAGTGTTAGTCACGATCCAGAAAGCATCATCAAGCTTTGCACTGAAGCAATCCAAAAGCTTCGTCGGCTAATACTCCGCCAATTGCAAAGAAATGAATTTAATAGGGAATTTCCTTCTAGGCGGAGAAAGAGGTTGGGTCGCTTGGGTCACCATACTCAGATCATCGAAGGAGAGTGTATTGCACTGCAGGATCGCTGGCCGGAACGTGCTGAGTGTCGCAGCCTATCGAAAATATAATTACCAAAAGCCAGTAGACACCGCATGCCGAGCGGAAAATATCAGTAAGTTTGGGAACCCAAGAGTACACCATTTCCGATTACTTTCTGCGATAACTTGTGTACTCGAACGCGTAACGAAAAGGCCGTTTCTCGCTGGAGGTTCTCAGGAGTTGGAGGTGATTGGGAAGCTTCCAGACCACTTACGACAACAGTGTTGGGTCCCATCGCAGCATGTCACTCAAAACGTCAGAGCCATCTTTCAGTTGTAATTATCAAGGCCGGCGACGTAGTCTGGAGAAAAACCAAAAAACACCACCACGGTTGAGTATATTTCCGGTATTAGGAAAGCGCACACCGTTCGTTGCACCCGAGCGCCGTTTCCTCACGTGTCTGTCTGCCACTGCCCAGAAATCCTCGCCGCCGCCCCGTGCACATGCCTCCCATCCCACATCATGGTAATAATCGCGGACAAGTAGGACGAGAAAACGCGGATCAGAGGTAACTAGGGGCTGAGATGGAAGAACCAAGAATAACGGATCACCAGGGAGTATGTCTCGAGAGCTCTCCAGGCGCTTCTGCGTCATCTCAATGTGCGACGGAGTGCTGCATGCCACAACGAGCACTTCGAGGGATTTGCAGTGCTGCAGGCACAGCATGATGACGGAAATCATGGAGTCGAGTTCATGGAAGCAGAGATGCATTAGTCTGGGAATGAGCGCAAGGCCCTGCCATCCCGTCAAGGTTTCATCGTGCTCGCGCCAGTCGCGGATCTCAAGATGGGTTAGGTGAGTGAACTTTGCACAGGAGCTGAGCATCTGTCGCTGAGCTTCGATAGGGAAAAGCTTTCTCCAGTATACGACCAGATGTTTGGAGCGGCAGTGGCTGCAGCAACGTCAAGATGCTTCCCGGCAGCGTATGCATTGGGAGCACGACATCGACCGCGGCGGGGCAGGCCAACAGGAGCTGGGTGACATGCTGCGGAAAACAGGAGCTAGGGAACCGGATATGGCAGATATTTTCGCGCAGGGACGACTCGGGTTTTGATGCAAACGCAAGCAGTCGCTCGATATCGGTGAATGGATGCCCCAAGATGAAGACTGCGTCGTCTCCCGTAGGTTCGAATACCGGCTCCCAAGCGGCAATGGACAGCACACGATAAAGTATGGGCTGGATCCTGGCTGGATTTCAGCCTTGAAAGAATGCTTCCGCAGTGAGGATACCGACCATGTCTTTACACGCTGGGCGACGAGAAGGAGTTTTGGCATGGATCTTGGATGGAGGACCGAGGCAAGCTCGAAGGTTTTTTGCTCCAATTCCGGCGGAAATCTGGGGTCCATGTGAGGCGGCCGTCAGAAGAAATGAAAGATAGGGGAGGGAAGAGTGACGTGGCAAGATCAATCTTTTTCTGATGCGGCTTTGCTGCATTTTGATCGCCGCGTCGACCCGGCAACTTGCCGTGTTGTGTTCAGTTTCTCGGGCCACTCTTGTTATGCGGAAACCGGGCAGATCATTGGTCTGTACCGTCTTCACGTTTGAATCTGGAGTCTAACCTCTGAGTTATAGTGTTCAACAAGCTCAATTCGCCTTTGCTGCACTTCCTGAAGCGTTTATCAATCTGCTCCAGAACGTCATCTCCCTCCGGCGCATAGAGAAGGTCCTTGCCCTATCTTGTCCGCATCTCGTGTGTTCATGGTTATCTCCGCAGTATTTACATACACCGGAAGTTAACCCCGTTCCTCCGATAGCGAAACAGTCGATATAGCGTTCCAAACTGTGACTTGGACGCAAGATAGATCCCCATCCAGCACTGTAAGACTGGTACTGGGTTGTACTCACCCACTGACCGGGTCAATTTCCCCATCCACTCGTAAAACGGGTTGAAACCCGGTGAGGGACTTTCGGGTTAGATTTAACCATTTTGAGCGGGTGATTCGGTCTCACCCGTTTATCCCGTACTTTTCACCTGTCGCCACTTGAGCAGGTATGCACTCGCTCACCGGGTTGCTATAACCTGTAAAATCGGGTGAAAGTACCCCAGTTTCTGGTTGAACTCTCTTCGGCACTAGTAATCCCACTACTCATCTTTAAAACAATTATTTGGCAATCCGAGACGACATCTTACGAATAAGATCCTCCCCGAGGCGGAGCAGCGGGAGCTAGAGTCCCTGGCCGTTGTGGTGTACCCCGTCCGCACTCTCTCCAATGAGATCACGTCGCGAATATTTGTGCAATGTCTTCCCACCCACCGCCGCGTTCGACCCTCACCCCACTCATCCTCGCGCAGATCTGTCGGCAATGGAGGGAAATCGCACTCTGCACCGGCGATCTATGGTGCTCCATCGATCTAAGCTTCCAATCCGGTTTCATCGGCTGGCAGCCCGACGATCGAGAATATGGGGACATTCAGAACGACGGGGCGCTTCCGTTTCTCCTGGAGCGGTTGTCACGCACGAAAGACTCCGGTCACACCACAGACAACTATCGTCACAGATTCTCCCCGCAATTCTCCCATTTGCGACCCAGTCCCATCGGCTGGAGCTCCGGCTCCGGCCTTTGGACTACCATTCTCTTTTCGCGACGTCCAGCGACTTTCTGTCAGTCCAGCGACTGATTCGTCGACTGCCAGAGTGCGGCGATTACCGGAAACGGTGGCTATGGTATAAAGCTCTTGAATTCTGGCAATACGCTGCCTATTTCGAGGAGCAACTGGAGAATGGCGGTCAGCATCTACAAATATGATATCTTCACAAGCGTCGTTCGTAATGGTAATAAACAATCTGTGCAAATAGGGGAGGCGGGGAAAATACCCAACAGTCTGCAGAGCAGAAGGCCAATTTACGAGGTCATTCTCGGGGAGTTCGATACAAAGAGCATCGATCGCAATGTTCCTACACCTTCTTCATGCAAACCCTCATCTCGGGCATTATGAACCCAAAAAATCTTACATTCCATCCAACACACTTTCCTGTCCTGGAGGATGATATGGGTCCTCTCGACCTACTGACTCAAATTGTCTCTGGGGGACCGATTACGAGAGCTAAGATAATTTGGCTGCTAATTCTGGAGATGAGTATTCGGATGAGGAAGATGAAGACACAAATATGGAGACTCGGAGTGTCTCAAACATGGACGGTCTTTGGCAATCCTCGGCTTCGCTATCGAACTCCTCGAGAATATCTTCATTGACTGGCCTTCCGTGCAGATTGTCCGCGATTTTTCCGGACTTACCTATCTGCGTGGGCTGTCGATTACGTTTGAAAATGGAGACGACAACGCTCATACACGTTGTTATCCTTTTTACGGATGTTTACATTTGTTCCCGACTGCTCTCTAGTTCCTCGTTAAAACCCACAGCGTATTGCCAGATTGGTTCCCATGCCCTCAGATCCCAGTATTTTCTCTGCAAACGGTTGAAGACTTGAAGTTGAAAGTCAATGGCTGTGCACCGCATGTCGCGATATGCGGCGTTTCTTCGGCCAAACTCTCTTTCCACACCCCACTCCACTGAGCTTCGCGATTCTTCAGCCTTTGGCTACGCCTCATCTTCTTAGGCCCAGCACTCCCTGTATGCGACCTTTTCTTTCTACGCTGAGTTTTCCACGCTTAGTAGTACTCGCCCTCGCAATCCCTAGGAAAACCTAGTGAACGAGGTACGAGTTAGAATCACTAAAGTGTCTGTCTACTGAGAGACAAAGGAAAACCCCGAAAATTTACCGGATAGACACTCAGCTGCTCCATTATAAAGCCCCCCCCCCCCACGTTCAATACGGCGTGAAATGGAACCTCAGCCCATCGAGATCATAGCATTATCGAACGTGCCCGCCTCAGAGGATACCAGGCCTGAAGCGGGGCCTAGTTTCCTCGATCCGAAACACCCAGAGAACGAACCCATTACACCTCCCTTCGAACCATCCACACAGCAACTGCGCCTCGGTAGAATCCAGACCGTCGCTCTCTGCTGGGCTGTTTTTGCTGCAGGCTGGAATGACGGAAGTCTCGGGCCATTGCTGCCTAGAATACAAGATTTCTATGGAGTAAGTACTCCAGTTGTTTCTCCTCTTGATTCCTGTAGCTCAAAGTTTACAGTTAGGCTACCTCGTCGTGTCCATCATCTTCATATTTCAAGCAGTGGTGTGTTGGAGTCCTCTTGCTTCTTCATAGTCTAAAAAGTTATAGGGATCGATTACGGGTGCTCTGTTGAACATAAGCTTGACACCCAAATTTGGTTTTGGGAAAGTAGGTTCTCCGGCACATGTGCAGAGTGCGATGTTGATAGACTCTCTTGCTAGCTTTTAATAATAAGTATGAAGGGAGTGCCTTGGTTGGGGAATCCAACGTTGACCGCCATTCCAATTTAGGCCCTATCTTCCAGCTTGTTGGCTACAGTCTACAAGCTGCGGCTTTACCTTTCCCGGTCTTCGTCTTGTCCAGTGTTCTCAATGGAATCAGTGTCTCGATACTGGTAAGGAACGTATTCACATGCAATCAGCGTTGCTTACGTTCCTTTATTTCAAGGATGCGCAAGCCAACGGTTACGTGGCGAGCTTTTCGAGGAATGCAAAGGCCCGAATGGGATACGTGCAAGCAGCGTATGGCACGTATATTATTACTCACAGTACGTCTCCGAATCAACTTTGACACTTGAAACTCAGGAGCCGGGATTTTTGCCGCTCCCCTCGTCTCCACCCAATTCGCGCAGCTGAAGAACTGGTCCTTTCACTACCTGGTTTCTCTGGGAATCACTGTTTTGAATATGCTTGTTCTATTCGTCGTCTTTCGGTGTAAGACACAAGATGGTGCGTGGCTGCGCGTATAGCCTTTTGATTATTCACAGCTTTGTTCTGTCCTGCAGAGTGTCTGGCTCAACTCGGACAGGCCGAGGTAGCCAAAGGAGCGAGCACCCATAGCCACATGCGCCAGATATTCTCAATCAAAGCCCTCCACATACTGACCCTTTTTCTCTTCGTCCACGTGGGCATCGGTGTCACGATCTCAGGTCTTTTCCTTTTGTCCCACATAAGTATCTCCGCGTGTTGAGAAGATGTTCTCAACAGGTTGGATAGTCACATTCATGATTCAGGTACGAGGAGGTGATTCCTCTTCAGGCTATATCGCGGCTGGCTTCGCTGGTGGTGAATACCCTCGCAACTACTTCTGGATTATGACTGAGCTGATCACCAGGTGTCACCATCGGGCGGATCGCGCTGATATGGGTCAATAGCAAGGTAAATATACTGGATTTATCTCTCTCTCCCTACTTACTGATAACCGTATCAGATAGGCGAAAGTCGCGCGGTATACATTTATTCGTTGATAGCCATTGCGTAATTTCTCTCCGCATTTTCTCTCTCCCCCGCTTAACACGCACATATTTTCTCAGGCTCCAGCTCGTTGTGTGGCTGGTTCCGTCTCTACTTGGCGGCGCCATCGCCGTTGCCTTTATCGGAGTCGTGCGTGGGCCAATGTACCCCATCGCCCTGAATCGGGCCGCAAAGGTCTTCCCTCCGTGGCTATTAACTGGAAGTATTTCTTGGATGGCGGCAATGGCTACAGTGGGAGGCGCCACGGTGCCGTTCATCACTGGTGCCATTTCCTCGAAGGCGGGGGTGAAAAGTCTAGAGCCAGTGTACGTAATTGTGTTGTTCTCCTTTGCGCTGCGAGGTTGACCTGTTATCGTTCTTGTGCAGGATACTGTCCATGATGGTCGTGACGCTTTTCCTATGGGCGCTCGTTCCGAAGCATATTTGAGTTCCAACCGTTTGATATCGTGTGTACAGTTTGGGACATTGTGGCCGATGTAGTGATTGATTGAACAGTGCAAGGAGGTGTATTCTTTCTTTCTATTGTCTTACACCCTCGAACTCAATTTGAACTCTTCCTCCGTCCTGTTTATAATACCACGGCCTGACCTTGAATCTTCCACAAATATCTACACACTGCGGTTAACTTTGGTCGGGTCATTCATTCATCTTCGATCAGTCTTACTATATTCTCAACGCTCTGTTAAATCTCATTTGACGTTAGACATAGTGACCGAACACTCGGTCGTAATGGTACAGTAGCTATTCTTATTATTATGGTGTCATTACTCCGAAGAATTTGAAGAGGCACTACTCCGGAGAAAAGCTCCTTGCAGCAATCCCTTATAGGCGCCCTTAAACGAAACGCTTACTGGGCTCGCTTTGAATTAGACTCGTAACCAGTCTGTAAAACAATTGCCGAAAATATGTGGCAACCACTTCGTTGTTTTACAGACTGGTACATCTCGGGAAAGGGGATCGAGCTGCTAACGGAGTTTGAAATTTTGGCAGGTGCCGTGATCGGCCGAGAAGCGAGCGATCAAAAACGATCAATTCTGCCCCAAAGTTGATGCCCTTTCCATCTCTTCCACATACAATTCTGAGGAGACAAATGTGTTTATTTCTAGCATATAAAAGTTCTTGATAATTTGAATTTGGTTCATGGGCAAAGTGCAAGAGAGAACAAGGGCCTCAGCAAAATTTCAAACTCTGCTGTCAGCCCAATGCAGGATCCCGAGAAGTACCAGTCTGTAAACAATCGAAGTGCTTGCCACATTTTTTCGGTATTTTGTTTACAGACTGGTCACGAGTCTAGCTTTGAATATACAATGAATAGATGAGAGTACCATTCAATTAGCCTCTAGACGGTGAGGATTCCGCCGGATGTGAATTCTTTTGATAGAAATCAACAGGCAGAAGGAAAAAGATGCTCGCGGAAATTAGGGTACTGGTCGCTGTGCGCGACATTCGCCGAGATCTTTCAACCAAGTTGAACCTAGGCCGATCCGACATCAGATCCGGGTGACCTGAACCAAACACGACCACACGCAAAACCACCAAGTCGCGTCGCGCTCCCTTCTCATGTCGCCCTCTGGAACCCTATTTGCCCTCTAACCTGATTCACTTAGACATCTTCCACACAAGTAGCGCGCTTCGCGTCCAATGTCCAATAGACGTTCTTTCATTGTACAGGCTACTATTTCTTGCCCTTTCCCAAACTCTCCGCTGACCCGCATTGCTGCAGGCGTGGAATCTTTCAGTTTCTTTTGGTCGCACCGCACCAAAAGGCTTCTACTCCCCTCTTGCTGTTTACGGTCCCGATTCCTTGGGTAGCTCGCGCTTGATGGTTCCCAGCGAGTTTCCTGGCAGTCGCAGACCACAAACGTTTGCCATTGTTTCGGGGAGAAATTTCTTGGTGCTCTTGGAAACATCTGTAGTCACCACGCGCAAGATTGACCAACAAACGGTCCCAGATTTTGGCTAGATTAAGCGGCGACGGTCACCGACGCGCTAACTCCTAATGGTGAGCGATATCGGATGAGTCCCATTCGTCTGAAATGAATCCGAACAACCTGGGATGAAAAAAAACGGCAAGCGACGGCCAGGTCCTCCAATCCCGTGGGGCTGTTAACGCCGAGCTTAACAGCGTCCCATAACAGCCTCACAAAGGGTATAAAACGGAATTGATTCTGTTTCATCCATCGAACCATGCCCCTCGTCAAGTCCCACGTGTTGGTCGAGTCCCAAAAGTGGGATAAAGTCATGATGCTTCGGCGCTGCTCTTACCTCTCCTCCGTCGCCTTGATAGGACTTCGCCATCTTGCCATTCATTGTGATGCTCCTTCCGCCCAGGATTTGACTTCCATTTTCAAAACGGTACCCGTCCTGCGAACATTGCGTATCCTCACCAACCCACATGCATTCTTGCCGTTATCCCCGTATCCTGCGTTGAACTCGCTGGAGCTGAATGATATCTCGGTGCCGATCCTCCTCAACGCATTTGTCCAATTCCCTCGGCTGTCGCATTTAAAGGCCCGGCTCAGTAACCCGGCGAATATGATCGCAAGGCCTCAGCTTCACACGGCTCCATACCTCCAATCTCATATCCTCGATACGTACTGTGGGTATCCAGCACCCGTTGACCCTATGCTCGATTGGCTTACGCTTCCAAACTTGCGCCGGCTTGAAATACATCATGAGCTCCAGTTCAACGTCCTCTCCTCATTCCTCACACGAGCCTCCTGGCCTCGTGATCATGACTCGCGAGCAGATCGAGGAGTTGCCACCTATATGGCGGCAATGCTCTCACATCACATCGCTCGAGAGGAGTACATCCTGGAGTTTATGGTGACACTCACGCTGCATGTGAACCAGTGGCCTGGCCTGCATCTCAGCCCGCTTCCCCGTCTCAGAGCTCTCACGGTAGCCACTTGGAAATTGGATTTCCCTCATGAGACGCTGTTCTACTATTTGCGAGACACCATGAATTGCAGGCGCCACCCGCTCCCGTTACAGTCATTCCATCTGAAACTTCGCCACGATCCGACCGGTAATGACCGTATTTTTTGGTTGCCCGGGAACCTCATTCAAGCGGAACTGGGGCGTATCGTTGCGGCGGGCTTGGATATCCAGATAACCACCCCAGATGATCATTTGAATTGGCCTGACGAGCTAAACTGTACGTATCGATGTCTTGTTAGAATCTGCAAACCTTATGCGACAGATGTGGACGAGGAAACATTCTCTTAATTGTTAAGAGTCGCGAGTTTTCATATATTTATTCCTTCCCTTTGTTTCCTGGCACCTCAACGTCCTGTGTTTATCCACTTCTTTGTTCTGCGATAACCAATGGATCCGGGCATACAAACCTTGCGAGCAAGGACCGGTTTGCAGGACGAACAACGGGTATTTCTGGCACTGATGCCAAAACGTCGGAGCTAGGGCTGCCACCCGTTGCCGCGACGGCAACGGCCGTCGATTTGACGGGTGACCTACGGCCACGGGCCGTCTCAAGACGGCCCGTCGAGTCGCTGAAAAAATTCCTGACGGGACGGCACGGTCAACGGGACGGCCGTGACGGGTCAACGGGTATGTTCGTTGAACTGTTGTTTTTTCCTACAGAATTTGATACTAATGCTGTTTTAAGGCTGTGGGACCTGCGAAGTACCCACAGTTAGCTTTTCGGGGTTCAATTGTGGAAGTGGGTGCAGATATAGTCAATACCTTTCCGCTCACCGAGACAGATATGATGCAAATGACGCGAGAGAAGAATGGTGAGTGCTTCTAAGCCCAATTGAATCCCCTGCAACTGCTAAACATGGCACAAACTGGTTAGCCTCGCCAAAACTTTCGAGAATTGACAAATGCAACTCCGACATCAGAGTTCGGAGATTGCCGAAATCGCAGCAAATTGACTGGAACTTGGAATTTTTAGGGTAAGATCAGAGAGGACCGAGACCGAGGCCTTTAAGGAAGTGTAGGTGCGGGATTTAGCCACTATCTGTGCCAGATTACAGCCTCCTGACAGCAGAAATGAATGACCCGTTGAACGGCCGTGACGGCCGTGTTTCAACGGGCCGTCGAGGACGAAAACCGTGCCGTAGCCGTGCTGTCGATTTGTGGAGAAAATGGCTGACGGAGAGGGCACGGCACCCGTTCGACGGGTGCCGTCGAACCGTGCCGACGGTCACGGGCGGCAGCCTAGTCGGAGCTACCACGTCGGAACACTAAATGACATCGTCTCGACTTCATTCCGGTCAATATACGATTCTCAAAGCGATGGTGCGAATATGACTCGCAGATCACATAGAATGGCCGGGTAGGGTGAGGCGAGATATGCTGTTACCGGAGAATCTGGCGCGCAAGGTGCGAATGGATGGGGGGGTGCGGGTGGGGGATGCGCTCCGACGTCCAGATAACCACTCATCGGTGAACATTTGAATTGGGCCGAGGAGCTGAACTGTACGTGCTATTCTTTCGTTTAAAGATATGGGACTGGCTTCAGGAGACAGAAGGAGAAACGTTTCCTCGAATCTTGATTGCCAAGAGTGCAATCCATCAAGCTCAAAATCTGTGGTACACTCTGTTTCGAGGGCGTGGACGTTTGGTTTATCCTTGCCGTATTTATACTACTCCTTTGTTCTAACTAATTCCCAGACGGTGTGTGTCAACGATGCGCAACTGGACGCGACCAGATCATGTATGAGTCGACTCAAAGACTCATCCCTCATCTGCGCAGCCGGTATACGGACAAATATAACTCGGGCGATGGCGCCAGGCCCACCGATCTTTCTCCGCGGGAAGTAATCCTGGAATCCACTACCTCACAATACTTTGCACCCACGCACAGACCATATTGGCAGATCCCAGGTAACGCCCGTTCTTACCCGCGCTCGTTGGCCCATCGGGCCCGCTTAACACAAATATTTCACACGTGGTCTCAATCTCGGTCATCGCGAGCTCGCGCAAAGCGCTGCGGCGCGTTCTTGGGACTCCACACTCAGTCTAAAAAATGGTCAATGCGACCTTTGAAGCATCCACTTCCGCGCTTAGCCCATTCGGAGCGCTTCGTCAAGCCTACGTTTTCGCATTTATTCTTTCGCTACCTTGCCTGCTCCGTTCACTCCTTTCTCAGGCCACGAGACTGGTTTTATTGTCGGCTGTGATCCTTCCTCGGAAGTTGAACATGCTGATCTGTGGTCTCGCATGCACTCTGCAAAGGGAAGCCATGCGACAGCCTTCTGCTGACTGGTGGATACCGGGAAATTTTGCCTGGGAGGAGGGACCCTCCTCCCGTACACTTGCGCCTTCGGCCTGTGGTCAGGTCCCATGAGGTTACAACCTGAGGTCCTGCCGAATGGCCGGCCAGTCGCAGTTCGGCCAGCGTCTTGTGTGATCGATCCCCTGGAATGGTGTTGTGCTCAGTTGACATCTTGCAGAATTCTAGACGGATAACCACCCTGATAGTACTACTTGTATGTCTTCTGTAAACTTGTTGTTCATGTTGTGGACCACGCGAGTATAATATATCCCCCCCCCAACCACTAGTGGGCCGCTGATAGTAAGTGAATAGTTCGAGTTTCAATCCATGTCCTTCATGTCCTTCAGAAGACTCCTTCCTTCATTCAAATTTCAGCCTTCTCTGTCAATTCTCTGTGCCGCTACTATTCAACAGTTTGATAACTGGATTAGAGATCGAGTGGTTACAGAATTTTGAGTACTGAATCATTTCGATTCTGGGACGCGCTCTCCATCGGAGGACCGACTTTTTTAACTCGAGCGCGAAATTCCGGGTTGGGCTCTTGCAGAAGCCGCAGATTTTGGTGACCATCCGTCTGATATTGCGGCCGCGGAAAAGTACATCATGGTCCCTGTGGAAAACCTGCTCAAAGAAGTCCTTGTCGCTTCAAGTTCTTCCCTCGTTTCGGGGGTAGTGATGTGCTTGGCTTTGCTTCAAGCCAAAAGGCCAAAAAGCCAAAGCCGGGGCTCAAATCTTTGGCTTTGGCAGGCAAAATTTCACACGTCTCGCATGCTAGTTTCCTCTGCAGAGAACTGATACTGTATGCGATCGTATGGTGGAAACCATAACGCATAACGGCGCCTTCAAAAGTTGCCTAAATAGCACCCCGTAACGCTCAAAGTTGTCTTGAGAGGCCATTTCGGGCAAATTTTCGGGCCCTGCGGGGCCGGAGTTGCTTTATTTGGTAGCCCGGAGCCCCGAAAGGCAAGCGGTTGCTCACTTAGGGGAAGATTTCTGCGTAACGGCAGAAATTTGGTTGCCTCCATACAATCACGTACAGTATTATGCAGTTCAAACGCCGCTATCTTCAACTTCGTGGTAATTCTTCTGATACCGGTACATCCGTCCCCGTCAAAAAATTAGCAAAGCCCACCAAAATGCGACGTCCCATCGTACTTCGAGATGATAACGACACCAGTACCACCGCATCCCACATCGACCCTCTCCAACCTTGGCTCGACGAGTATAAGCTTTATTTCAATGTCCTTGAAGTTATTCCAGAGGGTATGGACGCACTTCAGTGGTGGGAGGTGCGTCATTAATACTATCTTCTCTCCGTTCGGTTCGTTGCTCAATGTCCCAGATAAATGGCCATCGCTATCCCGTGTGGGCGTCGCTTGCGTGGGACTATCTGGCTGTTATGTCCTCCTCAGTATCGAGCGAGCGCGCATTCTCCTCGGCTGGTATCACGATTAGAAAATTCCGCAATCGCCTGAAAGGGACTCGGACATTGTCGAGGTATTGTAAGTTCTCGGGTGTATGATAAAACGTGACCCTGGATGATTTTTGTAACGCCGGTTCCGCTGCCTGATGGTAGCTTCCGACTAATTCACACCTTACACTCGTTGTTACTGAGATCCCATCGCCCTTTTTAATCGCGGTAACATCTAAAGGGGACGCCTATAAAGCAAGGCCCGCGCGGTCGGCCTGTAATTTTTCACTCGAACACATCTCTCCTTGATCTTCGTAGTTCAAGCTCTCTCACAAACAAACCCGCTCTCCAAGCTCTCCGACATTGTCACATGTAGTTTCATCTGCTAATTATTTGTACGATTGTAGACATCCCCAACACCACACCTCGGCGACGTTGAGATTTCTGCTACATATTGTTGTCTTCAGCGAGGCTCGTGTTCGATGTCGCTAATGCCACATTTTATTTTTTTTCGGTTGTTTTGACCTGAATAAATCACCCCACGAATCAAGCCCGCATGCTCTCAGAGCTCGGACAGTGATCGCGGAAAAGCTCGACGACTCGAATCGCAAGCTCCATGAGCTCCCTCTCTCCTTCCGCATCCGCTTGATCAACCTACACCGAGCATCCATTCCTGAACGAACGAACGGAATCCGCCCAGACTATATGACTTCCATTTTCACGTCTAGTGCTGTACAATTTAAAATTGTTGATGAACATGCAATTTCATCAACTCATTTACAACCACTACAAGCGGCAGGTTGGGTTCGACGCCCGGCCCTGCATGGCTTAATAGAGTGTCTTTTTTCGGGATGTAATTCTGTCCGCGCTCACAGTCATTTGGGTTCGTTCTCTCTCCTTCTGGTTGGTGGGTTGGATCTCGGTGCGAATTCCAGTGATAATTTGTGCAGCGTTCCCTGGGCAGCTGGATCCGCGGAGCCCCATCCGGTGCATCCCCGCTGTTGTTTGATCTCGATATTTTGGTTCCGAGATCAATTTTCAATATCCTTGGTCAAATTGTGTGCTATTTGAATTTTTTCCCCTCAAGTACTCTGATTTTCGTTTTTTCTCAACCCAGTGCCTAATTAGGCGCCGCGCGCAAAGTTGGGTCAACAAGTTGGGTCCAGTAAATTGCTCGTCAGTGAATCTTGACAGTTAATTAAACATAGAAAGGACAGCACACGTAATGCCTTAACCGCCTTGTATGTTGGTTGATATTCGTACCTTTTTCCGTAGCTTTGACGAAGCGAAAACTAAAAAAGAAATATGGTTCAAACACGCAGGATGACCCGGCCAGCCTGGATTCGAACCAGGAACTCCCGCCGCATGTTACACTCACAGTTGCACGCGATATTTAATGCGGATGCGATCCCTTCGCTACCAGGTCTTACTCTTACCTCAAACACTTTGGTTGAATGTTGTAAAAATCAAGCACTACAATCACCGTTTCACAAAATATACGACTTGCGCTCAAGTATTTTCATCTCTGTTCGCTAACGTGCGTGTCTCTTCGATCTTTTCGGCAATGGCACTGGCATCCCGCCGGATACAACGCAATCCCGTCCTGCTGGGTGGACAGCTGGGACCACATAATAAATGTAATTCATGAGCATGTCTTGGAGTTGCGAGGGGATGCGTACCTACTTGGAGTTGCGAGGGAATATTTACCGATGGCGCCGGCGTTCTGGCCTTGCACTGCGTGCTGGTGCGGTTATATGATATATGGGCCTTGTGGATTTTCGGTGGCTTTGGGGGCTAATTAATATTTAATACCTTTGCTGCGTCTGGTGATTAATACCTTTGCTGTGTCTGGTAATCGATACCTTTGCTGGGGGCTGGTTGTGAATACCTTGCTGTCTGGTGATTACCACCTGGAGGTTAATGGGTTTACTTGGCTAGGGTCATCTACTTTATTCTAAATCTTACAGCTATGGCTCCATGGTTGATATATTATGGATTCACTTCCCAGATGATATTGAGACGGAATCCCTCTTTTCCCGCTCAACCAGTGACGTTAGCCTTTCTATCTTCTATATTGAGACAGAATCCCTCTTTTCCCGCTCAACCGGTGACGTTGGCCTTTCTATCTCCTAGATCTCGATCACTGTGCTGTGCTCCTACATCGCTTCCACGCGCGCGCGTCTAACTTCTGTGGTGTATGGCTCCGAAGCGACAAATTCACATCAACTCTCATCGGAGAAGTGCACAATGGGAGGGGGAAAAGTAATTGGATTGTTGGAACGATGGACGGGCAAAAAACGTAGTGAATGGGGGACGGCAGGCACGTCATTTCAAAGCTTTCGTTGTTCCAACTCGGGCCATTTACAGTTTAACAAAGCGCCACCTCTTTTCCTTCTTTCCGTTGCTTGGGATGAGCCTCACCTGCAAGCATGTCGCTATATAGTACATGTGAGAGCCAGGAGGTTGAGCTTACGGTGCCATTTTCGGCAGTCCAATCCTCGTCGACAGTGACCTCCTTGACCTTAAAGGAATATGTCAACTACCGTATAACAGACAAGTGGAACGCACAATGAACTCGCCCGAGCCTGCCTGCTCAACAGCGAAGGTCTCTGCATGTCCCCACTAGCTACAATGGAGCAGCCCCTGTGTCATTGGTTAGTTAGGACGGTTTGGAGGTCATCATACAAAAGAAATCACAGTTTGTCCGCGGATGACAAAGGTCTCAATGTCCACATTGATTATGCCTGATCTGCTTTCTTGAGCTCCCACTGTGATTGGAGTAACAAAAGTCCTGTTTCAATATTTTCCGAAGATCATGCAGCGTACCGTGGTCCACCCCACAAATTGACCTTTGTTCGCCACGGCTACCTGCCAATTATAGTCGGTAGCATAAGCCAGAGTGTCTGTTGCTACGTTGATAATATTATAAAAACCCTCGTCGAGTACATTGAATGCACGGGCAGGACCAATGGACTGGAGAGGCGGTCCTATATGAGGTTCCAACCAGCCAGCAGATACTCGGACGCACCATCCCAAAGTCAATACTGCAGGAGGTTTGCATGAAGGGGATAGCACGGACGGAGCTGAGGGCAACGAGGCCAAAGGCGAGGACTTTCGAGAAGGAGAACATCTTGCGGATAGGCAGAAACTGACTCTGAGAAGGAGTAGTAGATGTATGCGCTCGATGGGGAGAGCACAAGGAGAGGCCAGCAGAGACCATCTCCTTTATACACCTGCTCATCGGCAATGTGCGAGAATTACAATCCAGTGGACTGCGACGGGGGCGAGCATTAGGTCAGGGTATTGGATATGGATATCATATGATACGGCCTCGGTCGTATATAAATATACTTGAATATGGCAGAGCATCTTTTTCTGCGCGATCGGCACACGTCCGAGTATGAAATCCTTGGTTGGACTTTCAAGACGGCACTGATGTGCCCTTGGCGGTACTCGCAAAGCGTTGTTGCTGCCCCACACGAGGAACTGAAAATCCTCTCGCAGCGAGACAAAATGAATGGAACTGGAAGATCTTTTCAATTTTTTGAGGGGCCGCTCAGCCAGATTGGAAAATAGTTAAGGTTCCAAAGCTCCGAATTATACTCAGTGACGGATATATTCTTTTGCTCTCTGGAATGCGATAATGCAATATCAGTGAAATTAAACAGGCTAACTATCAAAATTGGAAGACAGACGCGGTGCCGAAGCGAACCATCCCACCAATGCGGGGCGCAGGAGCCGGAGTCATGGATAGAGGTAAGAGTCCCACAAGTTAATTGGCGAACACTGAATTATTCTGGCCAATGAGATTATGGGAACCTGGAGGCTACCTGCTGGAGGCTACCCGCTGATCTGCCCATGTCCTCGAAAACGGGAACGCAGGATCCCCTGGATCTCACCGTCATGCCGTAGATCAGGCGATAGGCAACTTATGTGGCATTCGAGTTGTATTATTGATCAGTTAGTTAGCAAGTTCGGGTTGAAAAGTCTGGTGGAGATGTCTCGGTTCACTTAGGACAGGACTGCTTTCCAAAGGATGTCTTGCAGTGCCTGTTCTCG
This sequence comes from Mycena rebaudengoi, assembly GCA_029282285.1. Classification (NCBI taxonomy): domain Eukaryota; kingdom Fungi; phylum Basidiomycota; class Agaricomycetes; order Agaricales; family Mycenaceae; genus Mycena; species Mycena rebaudengoi. The sequence goes on from JARJCX010000084.1 coordinate 615,241, forward strand.
TGCTAGTTGATCATTTCAGGTTATATTAGCGTGTTTGCGCAGGAGCCACTGGAGCCACCCAGTGGCTTTCGGGCCGTGCGCAAAAATAGCAGGCGGGTGGCTCCACAGAGCCATTGACGTCATATTTTGGCTGTGGAGCCACCCAGTTGCGCACAGCCAAAAAGCCACCACGTGGCTCCAGTGGCTTCTGCGCAAACTCTCTATTCCCTTCCGGTCCTTTCAGTGGCCGGATTTTGTGGCGGTCTTCTGCCACCAAGACAGGATTTCCAATAAGTCCGGTGCGTTTGGAAATATTACGAATCCTAAATTTATTTAGGTATCGTTCTTTATCCATCATTCCCCAGCCACTTTTTTGGGCCAAGTTCAGCTGCCTTAAATTTGATGAGCCATGCAAATTACCCTAGTAGGTTGCTGTCGGAGGCTGATATTCACGTTCCGTGGCTGATCCAGCCACTGGTGGCTGTTGGGGGCTGTGCTCAACAGCCATGAATATCAGGTGCTGACGGCAACCTACGATGGCGCTGCACCATATCCTGAATAAAAAGAAAGCCCCACTGCTCCGTGAATCCTTGATCAAATCACTAGGTCCAAAGGAAAAAACTGATCCGAACCGACCCCCAAAATTTCCTACGGAGGTGTGCCCGGGATTTTCGGCCATATAAGGGACCCTCCCCGGGCTTTAACAGGCTTTTGGGCGGGTTTGGCCATAGCGGGCCCAAAACAAAGCCAAATGGTGTCGGGCAACAATCAAAGATGATCTCCCGAATTTTCCGGACATGCTCCAGGGGGTGTCCCTATGCTTGGCCGACTTCGACCAAACGGGGACCCCCGTTTGGGGGATTATATATATAGGTATGCTAAACACAGCTAGTGGTTGACACTTTTTTCGGTGGTGGAGCTGGGCACTGGGTCCACAATGTGGAAATATGCGATCAAAACGTCGACGGCGACCGCAATTTTGCAGCAACGACGACCGCATCGACGAGCTCTTCCTTGAAAGGGTGGTCCGCAAAAGTGCCAGAAAAACCAGCGAGGAGCCCCAAAGTGAATGGATGGCCCCCCCTTCCGAAGAATAAAATACATAGGTAGGATTTAAGCAGTATATACGTGTCGAACGGCCGACTTACAACGTCACAGGAATCAGAAAGCGGATTGTTGTAGTATGAAAAGGAGGACACAGGTTGGGAAGTGTCAAATCCATTGTAAGCCCCCACGATATTGTAGCTGTAGATCGAACCATTTGGGCGGATACTCTGACCAGTGCTGAGGGTTTGTGGGGAAAACGATCCTGAGTAGCTGGATTCCTATAGAAATGTTCCAGTCATTGGGTGGGGCCAATGACTCCCAATTGGGAAAGTTCTCGAAATGCTTGCTGGCACTCATATGGGGGGGTCCAGAAAAATCAGGGGAACAATATTGATTGATCCCTCAAGATGTTTGACCTTGTATTGGCACTGCTACGGCCGAAACGGTCCGAAATCCCACCTTTCCTTGCTGGCAGGATGTTATACATCGGAAAAGCTTGCTGGCGGCCATGCAGAAAAATCTGGAAGGTGATTCCGGCGGGATTCCACTTTTCGTCTCAGTGATTTGGTCAAGAATCCGTGCAGTGCTGGAGTGTTCTTTATATTCGTGAGGGCTCAATCTGCGATGCACCCCATCAATGCTTGCTGGCACAGGGATAAGTTGGGGAAAAGCTTGCTGGTGGATGTGCAGCAAAATCGGGAGGGTGATTCCGGTGAGTTTTCGCTTTTGGTCTGAGTGGCTTGGTCGAGAATCCACTGGGTGGTGGGCCCTCCATTATATTCAAGCCCTTTGCAGCACCAGATGTAGTGAGTCAGACACCAGAAAATGTTGCAGGTGGCTGTTTAGAAAAATTAGGACAGTGATTCTGATTAGTTTCCACTTTTGGTCTGAGTGATTTGATCAGGAATCCGTGCAGTAGTAGCCTGTTCATTATATTCATATATGGCCCTATATTCTGGTTGCCATCAATGCTTGCTGGCAGATGCTTAGACACCAGAAAAGCTTGCTGGTGGATGTGCAGTAAAATCAAGAGAGTGATTCCGGTCAGTTGTCACTTTTGGTTTGAGTGATTTGGTCAAGAATCCGCTGTGTATCATTATCCTCATATATTCTTGGTTCACATCAATGCTTGCTGGCAGATGCTTAGACACTGGAAAAGCTTGCTGGCAGATGTACAGTAAAATCAAGAGAGTTATTCCGGTCAGTTTTCACTTTTGGTTAGAGCGATTTGGTCAAGAATCTGTGGAGTAGTAAGCTGTTCATTATATTCAGGTATGGGAATATGATCCAATCTAATCTCGGCACTCCCAATCCGGATTGGCTGATATAAGCCAAATTGCCCGTGACAAAGGTAACAGAGGTCACACATCAGAAAGAGAGAAAAACCAGGGCTGCCTTGGTTAAGTCACAATACTTGAAAAAAAAAAATCAGAGCATTTGAGCTCTTTGAAGCATTTATTTGAAGTCTAATAAATATGAAGTAAATATGGAAGTTGTAGCTCTTAAAGAGGGCTTTCCAATGGTCGATCCGACTTGGTCAAGTCCCAAAACACAAAATACTCGGAAAAAGTGGACACTTTTGAGTGTTCTGCAAGTCCATGTTTAGTTCTGATTGTCATCACTCTACTTCTATCATCTCACCCTGTCACCCCCCCATTGCAGCCTCCCTGACCATCCCCTGCCCTCCCACTGTTTTCCATTGTCTCTTCATGTCTTCCCCACCCTCTTCCCAAGCCAATCCACCCATGTGAGTGATCTTTTTTTTGTTGAGTGGCACAAGTACATCCAGCCTCCTAACCCTAGTGCCACTGAACTCAGCGTTGACATTATGGCTGTGGTGGGCTGTGATAGCATTGTGCAGTTGCCTATCGTGCTCCAAGGACCATCTCGGAGTCGCCCATGCCACCTATTATACCACTAACCTCAACCAAGCTAGTTTGTGCTTGTTTTGGAGGACCACCGATATATTGCTGATCCCAACTCTAGTGGTCACGATACTCCGCAAGTCAGATGAGCTTGAGTGCTTCTTTGATGACTGCGAGTTTGTCTCAGCCACAAAGCACAGACTCAAGGAGCACCTTAAAGGCATGCATCAGTTCTTTGCAACGGTATCCGCCCTCGACACCCGGCATACCTACCATACCAGGAACCCACCCATTGGGGCAGCGGCTGAAGCCGTCTATAAGGTTGCTGCCGGACCATGACCCTCAGGATCCTACTAGTTTGCCGCCCGGTTTGGAGGGTCAAAACGAATGGACATAGCCACCGTTTCGACCCTCCAAACCAACCGGCAAACTAGTATCTTTCTGCGGCCGTTCAAAGGAGAATCAATGAATTAGTAGTACATTACAGTAAAAAAACTTCGTTCGCAAGGAGAAGTCTTAGGCCTTCGTTGCCTTATTCCTCAGACCATCTTGGTCATCCAAATGTGTTTCGTCACTTCCTTTGGCTATCTCCCCAACCTCTTCCAACTTGTGTTCGTCCTGTTTTTGTATCTCTCGCACTACTTCTTCCCGGCTTGAGTAACCCAGTGGTGCTCTACACTTGATACATCATCTGTACTGTGCAAGCTTTTGATTTTTCTAGAGGCTCATGTCAAACACGCCTCAAGTCGGCAACTGCCGTGAGCGTGATGGACCCTTTCCGAGTTAGGTACTTATGGTAGCACCCTTTCGGCCAGATCACCACAAAATAACTCCCATCAGATCTAGCTCCATTTAGAAAGGGCCCGCCACACCCGCGCGCTTCGCCTCCCGACAAACAAGGCAGGCACTCCAACGAGTTGTATATATGAATAGTATGACACGAACTAAATACAGAAAATGGAGAACTTCATGAAGAAAACATATGTTTTTTGTTGTTTTTGTTTTCAATTAAATGTCGTCAGGGAAAAGAAATCTGCCGGCGTTCCGATACAGTGCAGAGATAAATATCGGGAACAAAAATATTGGTTGCTATTTGGTGCACAAGGAATTATATCCGCTATAAAAGAACTAGAAGAGATGATCAATTTTGAGAAAGCAATTCCGGGACTGAAGCGATGGGGGGTAACTGTCAAAAAGGGCGAAAGAAATCAGGCAACCAGCATATGTTTGAAATATTTATTATTTCTATCACCTTCCATAACTAGGTACTCTCAGGCAGGCGCTATCAACTACTTCACAACTCCAAGGTCCATCAAGTACCCTATGCCGGGAATGGCCCACTCGTCGCTCACTTTGCTCTGTCGTTTAGCCTTTCCGAAGTGATCGGAGTACTACTGGCTCACTAGCGCTCACTACGGACTCCTCGGTGCGGCTCAATGCGGCTCAAAAGCGGGAGTAGAATTTATCACGGCACGTCCTGCGTGATGGAGAGGGCAAGCTTCCACATGGAATCCATGACATCGGCACATTTGCCGCAGAGGGCTAAGTCCACTCAAGCCACGCAATCTGCTTCCTCTCATTTCCTTGCGATTCGCAATCATCATCAAGGCAAATGGCGCACAATACCAACTGGGTCAAACGTCGTGTAATTGAGTCTACTTCTCCGAGGCTGGACGCCGACTCGAACATGGTAATGTTTAGTTTGTTCAACAACCCTGCAATTGCGACATAATAGACTCTCCGCCTCACAATGTAATCACTCTCCCAGTTGACTGGCGATGTATTGTTTGCCTAGTACTGTCCATTGTATCTGAAATTGTTTTCTGCTATAATTCATTTTTCCGGCGCCGGAGCGAAGCGGAGGCACATCTTGTAAAATAGTTAACGTTTGGTCGATTGATTCTCGAAGGAGAGCAACAAACAGAAACCGTCGCTTGTTGCCTTTCAACTTGTGCGGACGAAATCGGTGGCTGTGGATTCACTGCGCCCGTTCGAACCAAGGCTCCGTGCCGTGGAGATCGAATTGGAAGTTGTCCTTTTTTTTCGCTGGACCTCGCTATGGTGTGTGTGTATCATTCTAACTAAACCATACGTTTTTGGGTGCAAGTACAAGCTGCGTCTTATTCAGACTGCAATATTGCATAGCGGGTAATTATTTTCGTAGGTGTTTTTGGTACTGAGTATGATTTTACACATTTCGAAACAAGATATCTTTGGGGGACAAACACATGAATTATAGCACGATCACATCAGGTGGTATTGGGGAGCGGCGCAAGTCAATCGGTGGAGAATTGGGCCAGATATGGCCTCGGGAAGAAGGTGATGTAGGAGATCGAAAGTTGTTTATATTTATTGACTAGTGCCATTAGATCGGCAAACGGCTGTAATGGACGACGGAAGTGAGAAAAAAAGAGGACCGATACAGGGTTCGAACATGCGAACAAAAGAGACAGCTTACAAAGCACAAAGAGAGTCTACACACAACCACTTTGCCAGTAGGCAATGTGAAAACTGAGGACTGCAAAACCCCTACTCTCTGAATAGGGACTTTGAATATTTTTGAATAGAATTTTTTCAGTTCCACATATGACACCAGAGCCACAAGAAGTGCAGCCAGTTGACAGCCATCTGGCAAGGTAAACGACGTGCCAATGGCGGTGGCACACCTCGAGGCCTGGTTACGGCATGATACACGGTGGCTTCTTCGCAAGGAGGCACAGACGAGCCAATTCTGGTGCTCAAGGACACGGAGTAGGATACCGGAATCTGGTGTGACGAAGAAACTAGTGAATGTATTAAAAGAAGCGACGGAGTTGCTGGAGAGGCGGAAGCCATTTACTTAGATGCATATTACACCGGGAAGTTACGCTGGAATACATCCGAAATCAATACTTGAAATGGCATTGGTGCCGCGTGGACAGGATTCTTAATTTCGCGCCCCAAAACCCACGCTTTGACTCCGCGGGAGTAATATGGGCACGCACGGCGCTAAGGAATTGAATGCTAGGAATTATAAAAAGTGGTCCATAGGTGAAGTCTCGCCATCGAGGCCAGCTGAAGCCCAAACCAACGGTGTGGTTGTTAATGTTGCCAGTGTCGACTTGAACCAGAGCTAGAGTCGTTTATGTTGCGCTTACGGGATGTCCGATTGTCAATCAATCGAATCATTCCATCTCATCTCCGAGTCGGCGGAGTCCGACGTCGTCGTGGTGGGAGTCCCACCCAAGGGGGTCCGGGCCGGTCAAGCCGTGACCAAGGGCAGGGAGGGTGGTTCCGGCCGCCAGGCGGGAATTTTGTTTTTTTATTATTATTATTTTTTGGGCTGAAAATGAATCAGAACATCCACTATACATCAAATAAACACCTTAAGACCCATTGCACGGCTGGGAGGGAGGAATCATGTGCTGAACGCTGGGTGTGGCCTGTTTAGGAAAGATATCCGATCACAATGGTCGTGTTTGACAGCGGCAACAGCATCCTGATCCGCGTCCACGTCTTGTACACATCGTTCTCGAATTCTGTGGTTTATGATGAGCAACGTAAGTGATTGTATTCTCATTATTCTAACACTAACACATTTTTAGCAACCCAATCTAAACACCATGGACCCTGCCCGTCTCAAGAGGCTAATCACCAACAATCTGGGCGGCATCCCCCACACCATCCAAGCCATTCAATCGGCTCAGAACAGCTTATACCGCAAGGACCCTGTGGATGCGTCTCAGGTCATGTCTCTCCTGTTGCTCTGGTTGGGGCAGGATGCCGCTAAAAAGGACAACTCCAAAACAGAGCTGGAACCAGGGGAAGAGAAACCCATGACTAGTGCAGACAGCTAGATATCAGGGTGCAGACAGGTTTTCTCAGTGGTGGGGCGATGAAAAATTGAATACAATTTGATTTGGTCATGATAAAATAGTACACCGACATGAAATAGATAGGCTTAGCCACGGTGTGCGAGGATTCTGCCAAGTTTTGACAGCGGCCGAAAATTTCGGATCATTCTTATTTGGATGTCACGTGGTAGGGTGGTTCCCGACGAAGGGTACGTAAAAAAAAAATGGCCCTAGGATTTTTTTGTTTTTTTTTCAGAACCCCCTTGGTCCCACCACTATGGCATGTCGACCCTCTGAGTCTAGTGCTGGGTGGACACGCGCCCGCGTCTCTTCATCCCAATGCATGTATCGTGAGTCCGCGCCATCCTCGTCACTTAGTTACTTCGCTTAGCGTTGTGGAAGTTCGTGAGGTTGATGGTATTCCCTGAAAGTTCGTAAGTTCAGCTAGATTTACGACAACTTCGTCACTTCCTCTGCACACCATGAAAAGTCGTCACTTGACGATAACCACATGACCGCGTTCAGTTGCCGAGGCTGCCGTACCTATTCCGTGGGCCATTTGTTTGCCTTGACAACTGCACGACTGCGGCAAGGGGTCCTCTGGCGATCAGAGCTTCCACTTGGTTTTCACAGGCCCTAATTTCCATCTTATCCATCACCCCGAGGCGTCTCTGAGCTCACCTGAATAAATTTAGACGTACATAAATCCCCTTTGTATTCAAAGATGTGTATTAGAGGATAATAGTAAGGGAAGAAATTATCTGCTCGACTTGAATGTCATTTGGTAGAATGTAAATCATCACTTCAGGGCATTCCTCTCGAAACTCGCTCCAGTGCTTCTGAGAGTATTCCACCGCAGTCATGCTTACACTATCTCTCTCAACCCCCCACCCCTTCAGAGGCCCAAGCTTCAGACGCTTGGGAGGCACAGCTGACTCCAAGGACATGGACCCAGAACATTTGTGACCAGGCCTCATCAGCGGTTCGGCAGTTCGGACGTGGTTGGTGTCGAAGCTGTCAAAGAAGTCTCAGCTTGTGGTACATCTTCGGTAAATATTCCAGGCTAGTAGTCTCACCTGGGATCGGTTCGTTCCTGACAGTCTCGCTACTGGCAGACATCGATGTATTCAGGGGAACTAAGTTATGAATTCAAATTAAAATTTTCGCACATTAACGAGACCAACTTTGAGCAGTGGAGTATTTACGTCAAGAAACCTTGGTAGCACCATGATCATCTGCATGGGTGTGACCAACATTCTCGTCAGTCAATAAGAATTCATCGCACTACATTTGGTAGGATGACTCTTGTGGGCATGGGGAATGCGAACATTTCGGTCATCACTTCCAGAACACCATGTATCGTCCGAAAACGTGTTATGATGCATACTAACAGGCAGGAATGCGACTGAGAATCGCCGACGCGGGTGTGAATGGTGGTAACAAAGAACGTTGAGGCGTTCCGTAATTCCGGTGATCACACATGGCAAGCGCATAGGTCGCGCGCGTCCGAAAGTGACGAGCTTTCACCAGAATTCAATCAAAGTGACGAGCTTTCCCAGAATTCAGCTGAAATGACGAATTTTCACGCTTTTACATCAAACTCACGAATTTTCTCATTCCTAAGCGAAGTAACTAAGTGACGAGGATGGGTACGACTCATGTATCGTACACTACCATACAGCTTCTCGTCTCATAACCCTTATTCTGGCTACGTGCCACTCGAATCGCCTCGCCGTCCTCCGCGTTAACCGAGTAGGACATAGCATCGCACTCGGATTTCGATAGAGACGCCGATGATACTTACAGGACACGGGTGCGGATGCAGACACCACTGCATTTACGATACGGCGCCGCTGGCCTACTATAGCTCTGTGAGCACGTGCACAGAGGGCAACGTCTGTCTCGTATCCAGCCGCAGAAGCACATGACTCCCGCACGCAGGGTGGCATCCCTTGGTATTCCGCCAGGCAGAGCGTGCCTGCATATCCCTGTGATGATCGATCTGCGCGACCTGCATGCACCTAGGGCTGCCACCCGTTGCCGTCACGGCAACGGCCGTCGAATCAGCGGCAACTCAACGGCCACGGGCCGCCAACCAACGGCCCGTTGGGTGGGGAAAAAAAGGCCTCACGGGACGGGACGGTCAACGGGACGGCCGTGACGGGTTATTTATGGGCCACGGGATGGTAATATAGTTTTTGAGGTATATTGCCCCCAGAAATGGTGTTGAAAGGGCATTCTAGGATTTCTTTTTTTACGTTTGAGTACTAGCAAACACATATAGCAAGTGTTAAAGCTCGTACTAAGCACTGAGAAAGCTTCTAACCAGGACCAATCGCCGTATCAATACCGAAACAAAATTCCGAAACAAGGACAAGGCGGCAATTTGCCGCCAACTAACTTAGGAAGTTTGAACATTCGCATCACCGGTTCCGGCAATTGCCGAAATTGCACGAGATCGTTGATCTGTCAGGCCAGGATGGAAGAGAATATATGAAGGATGAAATACAAACATCCTAGAGCACATAGATGACTTTGCTGGACAAAAACTTCACCGGGAAAACTGTTTCTGTGCACAATAAAAACCAAGCCGTTGAATTGCCGTTGAACGGCCGTGACGGCCGTTTTTCAACGGGCCGTAAGACCACAAACCCGTACCGTGACTGTCAATTCAAGATTTTCGAAAAATCGTCAACGGGACGGGTGCCGTAGAGCCGTCGCGGCGGCCACGGGCGGCAGCCCTACATGCACCGCTCCCCGTGCTTCCCCACCATCACGCGCGCCGCCACCCTCTTCTCCTTCTCTAGCAGCTCGACTTGCTCGGGGCACTGCAGGGGCGCATATGGATCTTGATGAGGTGAGCACTTCGGTTTGTCTTTTCCTTTCTTCTTCATTTGCGCTGGGCCTGATTTACTCCCTTCTCTCATACACCCGCTCACCATCCACTCGTATCCTCCCCCTTTCCTCCTTACTCCCTCGCGCAAGCCCCCCGCCCTTTTCTGCCCGACCACGAGACTTCACTCCCATTTCTCGTCCATCGAGATTTTAAAAGACACTCGCGTCCTCATTGAGTTTTTGAGCACACGTTCTGTATATTGAAGAAAGTGGGCAGATTTAAGATTGATATTCCGAGGCTCATTCCGAGGGAGAGTTCGGGCTCAATTAACTTCATCAATGACCGAAGTATCATGATATTCAACACAAGTAGTATTACATTTAGCTCGGTACGCTTGAGCGGACTTCTTCGTTAATCATACATTGTACACAACATTTTTTGGAATTTTATAAAGTAATGGGGCGTACCACCGAGGCGAGAGAGATGAGAAGGAAAGTGGCAAGAGACGACGTGGCTTCTTGAGGAGCTCAGAGCTCAGAATTGGTGGCGAATGATCCAGTGGACATCCTCGCGAAGGCCGTCGACGGCTCGTTCCAAGTGCTGGACGTGCTGGATGAGGTCATAGAACATCTGGCCATCCATGCGACGGCGACGGGCATAAATATTGTACGAGGCTCCTCCATGGAAAAAGTTGGATCCACCGCCGCCCTAAATTCAATCGGATGAATAATTGTTTAGCTAGGTGAAGAGTGTGGAAGTTGTAACGCACATCCACAACAACGGGCTTGTCAAAGCGATCCGCGACCGCATCACGAAGGGCACGGTGGGTGAGGTTGGCTGGGATACGCCAGTTGGTGTTGAGGGTGCCGTCGCTATTGTAGGCCTGTCCTCCGATGAAGGGGCCACGGCGCCCGCGCGACTGATATAATTGGGGCTGGTTCTGAACAAAATCTGTCACGGCATGCATATGGGGAGATTTTCTGACGTACTCCGATCACCATGGACTGAAAGGCAGAGGTGATTCCGTTCAGGCCAGTGGCGCGGGTACGGATGGGAGTGACGGGGGTGTTAGGCCGCATGTGCTCATCGTCAGCTTCGCGGTCGGAATCGTTAGCAGCGACCAGGTCAGGGATACTGCCGGTGCTGTCTGAGTCGTGCCCAGTGTCATCGTGGGAGGGGGAGGTATCTTTGGGCAAGGTCATCGAAATAGAGGAATTTGGGTATATGGTCCTCACTGGAAGTCGGGTTATTTTAAAAAAAAGAGCGCTCTTGTGTATTGTGAGACAGAAGCTTTGGGAAGGCCGAGGAATTTTCACATTTACATGAGTCATCATGGTGCCAAAACCATGGGTGGAATGCACTGGAACATCTCGCGGCCGCAGGTTAAGCAAATTCAGTGGATAAGGATGAGTGCACAGCGTCGCCAGGAAGAAGACAGAAGGTCATGGAATGTCTCGTGCTCACAGAGATTTGAATTGCACATTGGTAAGGCATAACTTTAGTTCAGGTACGTTGCGTTGGGGAAGAAAATGGAAGCCAGTGGAACGTCTTGTGGGCTCGGAAGCTGGAGTTGCGTATCACTGAGACCAGGTGTCGCATATCGGGCAGGCGTAATTTTAGTGCTGGCAGCTCGAATTGAGACGAAAAAGAAAATGGAAGCCAGTGGAACGTCTTGTGGGCTCGGAAGCTGGAGTTGCGTATCACTGAGACAAAGTGTCACATATCGGGAAGGCGTAATTTTAGCGCTGGCAGCTGGAACTGAGGCGAAATAATTGGAAGCCAGTGGACCAGCTCCTGGAATCGGAGGCTTGAGTTGCGTGTTAGCCTTGAGACATGAGCGAGCAAGGGCCCAGTGAGCGAGTAGCAATGCAGGTTATCTTTTGATCGAGGGGCATCATTTAGTCCGGTAGGTGGGGGTGGGGAAGTCTTGGGGTCAAGAGAGACTCCGAGAGCGTCGGCGACAGGGGGATGAGAATGCGACATGGAGGTTCCTGTTTAACTTAACAGCGCGTGGGCAAACGTAACATTATTTTGATCCAGAGGCGGATCACTGATTAGCCCGGGCTTGAGCAGGTATTGCAGCAACGAGTGGGGTGCAGGATAATTATAAGGCAGAGGGATAAGTGGATTCGTGGATAGTAGTACAGGTTACAATCATTCACAGTATCAAATTTCGGGGGCAAAAAAGACATCTTTACTTCGTACAGGCTTGCGTTATTACGCGTTTAGTTAGCGCGACGCGGGTGTGTGCCCCAGGGGCGCTTGTAAGGGCCGGGGCCATTGCGAGGGCGGGTGTTCCGATAGACGGTCTTGAAGCCATCGGGGTCCATCTTGTCTTTGTCGCGAATAGTGGCGAGAGTGGTGCCAACATTAACGGAGTCGCGTTCGGCCTGGTTAAGGTGAACGGCGAGGAACTCCGGAGATGTAGTACTGGGGCACTCATCTCTGTAGTGGTCAAGTCCAAGACAGTCGATGCACTCCATGGGACGAGCTTTACCCGTTCGTGCAGTCTCGGGCTTGAAGGGGGTGGCGCGTCCGCGACAGTCGACGACAAAGGTGAATGAGGCCGAGGCGATGAGCGCTTTCCAGGCTTTAATAGCGTCGTCCTGGAAAGAGGGTGGCGGCATGTAGATACGCACAGCGTTTTGGCGTTGGCCTGTCGAGGAACGGCGACCAGGCATCCAAACTTGGCAAGGCTTAACCTCGGCGTATGCCAGCAGGACACGGACAACGGAGGGGATGTCGTGGGCGTCAGGGACACGATCGTGGTGGTCCTCGATCAGTTTGATTGCATCGCGGTCGGCAATGAGCTTCTCAAAGAAGGCGGCAAGGAATTCTCTCGTCGTGAGACGATCAGAGAGTCCAACAAAAGTTCCTGGGTGATATGGATTAATTTAGAAGAGGAGAGTAGTTCGGTTGCGCACCAATGTACCAACTATGGTCAGGGAAGACCGGCATGAGATAAAAGGTGAACCCATCGGATTCGTCCTTGCGCCTGGTGTGGATGATGGCCTTGGTGGCGTCGCCGGTAATTTTGTCCTTCAGCTGGGAAGAGTTGCACATAATCAAGGTGGTGTGGGGAGAATAGGCGTGTCTGGATCTCCGTCCTTGGGGGTAGTGGGAATGACAGTGAAATCGTCGTGGGTAGCGAGCCCCATGCTAACGATAGCGTCAGCGATCGCGTCGGCAGCCGTAGCGCGGTCGGCAGGCCGGTCGCGTCCGATTATGACTGCGGCCAGCGACGACACTTAGAGAAGGGGGGTAGTTAGAGCCTAAAGGCACCAAAACAAAAGACACAGATCGTGCGCACTCGGTTTGTCCATAACCTTCTTTACATTTTCATCGAGGTGGTTGAATAGGATCGACGCAGACATCAGTAAATTTACAAGTCGGCTTTCCCCCAGCTTTTTGTCCTTTTTAAAGACAAAAAGGAGAAAAAGGAGAAAAGCTGCGGCAGCTTTTTTCGCACAGGTCCTTTTCCTTTTTAAAGGTGAAAAGGAGGGGGGAAAGGACGCTTTAAAGCACTGCGTTCCCTAGGCTCCGAGGCAAAGGCTGTGCCGCGATAGGGCGGCACACGTCGGCACAGGTGGACGCACAGGTCTGTCAATCCAATGGCAACAGGGTCTGCCTATGGCTGTCTTACATACCCAACATGCATGGTAAATGCCTGACTGTGTAAGACTGCAAAGTGTTGTTGATAGCAAATATTGTGCGTCTTGTTGTGTGTGTTTGGCTACGTTCCCATCAATTATGTCACCTGTGACCCGATGCACAGCTTTCGCCTCCGGCTCTTATTAGTTACTACCTCGTCGCCATTGCATTCATGCCAGTGCTGGTAGTGGCGGAAAAAGAGATAAAGTCTGCCAGATGCCCTACTACATCCGCCAGCATTACAAGGGATCGAAAAGTGCAGGGTCAGGCTTCAGCGGCGGCGAAGCCAAGCCCCGATAATCAACTTTAAAGTTTTGATTGAAGCTAAATTCTAATATTAGCCATAACATATAGGACATAGTCGCCTAGTAGTACGAGAAGACGATTCCAGAAGAAGCTGAGGCAGCGCTAAGGTACGGCAGATCTGCCGTGGTGCGTGGCGGGAGGGAGGCAGAGTCTGTGGCCGTCGCCGCCGCAGGGGTTCAGCACAGGGCGGCACAGCTGTGCCGCCCTGTGCCGCCGTCATGGCGACAGGGTCTGCCTCCGGGTCTCGGCACAGCGCGGCACAGGGACACAGCCTCTGTCTCGGCGCCCAGGGAACGCAGTGAAGCTTCGGTAAAAGTATGAAAGCTCTTACAATGCACATTAAATGCTTGAATAGGATGTATTGATCTTAGAAGTAAGAACAAGCGTAATTAAGAATAAGCTACGTAGATAATCTCCAGCATCTGAACAATGCACATCTTTGTGACCAACGTCTGCGAGGGCGCTATGAGGAAGGACGCATGAATACAAGGAAACACGAGGCAACATGGGATCAGACATACCTGGATGAGATCTCGGCACCACCCAACGAATGAGATTTGCTCGATATCTGGGAAACAGATGAGTGGAGCAGAGATAACGATGACAGGAGACTCACTTCGAGTGTCACATATGCCGCAAGATAAGAGCGGGCGTTGGCGGAAATCACGTGAGTAGGGGTCCTAGGGAATTTGCGACACAGCACAGGCCTAGCAGGGGCAGCAGCAGAAGAAAGCCACAGAAAAGAGGTAGGGTAATTGCGGGACTGGACTGGCTTGGAGGGCATAGCGCGGGTTAATCAGAGCGCGGGCTTGATACACTACACAGAGTTTGTGCTTGAGGCTTGAGGGCTTGCGACTTGAGGGCTTGAGAGCTTGAGGGCTTGATGCTTGATTGGTGAGAGCTTGAGGCTTGAGAGGGACAACCAAGCGAACGGGAGGGAGGACGAAGAGCGAGAGAAGTGGCGACGTGGTGGGAGAAGAGAGACACATGAACTTGCATCAGCATCATTTGATGGAGATTGGCTGGATCAAATGATTCCCATGTCATGCGTTTGACAGCGGAGTGATGTCGGAGTTCGAAAGACTTGTGTTTTCGCGAACACGCGCCTTTCACGCGCCCCCATGCACTACCCATCCTCAGTCGGGCTATATATAATATAATGGTGCTGCGGGGATGGTGCTTCGAGTTTAGAGTCGCATGGCTGCTGAACATCTGGAACCACTGGAATTATGCCAGTAGAACCCACCGACTTGGAGCCACGGCCCCGACTCATAGACCATTCACCAGGGTCGTGTTGCAGCCACCTACACCTCATTTCACCACTACTTCATAATTTTGGCCGTTTCTTGGCTTGACCAAAAAAAAAGTACATTAAGGACTAAAACTGGATTGAGCTTTGAAAAGTAGCAAAAAAGCGCTCAAAAAGGAGATCAAAAAGGAAGAAAAAGTGCCTTGTCCAAAAAAGCTCAAAAAGGACTCGGAAAAGGACTTGTAAATTTACTGATGGACGTCCAACCATGGGCAGGAAGAATGTTGGTTTTTGTACCAGCAAGAAAGTCCTTGAGATCGCGTGCGGGAGGAGGCGCGTTATCGGCAGAGTCAATATCAAGGGCAGGGGTAATATCCATAGTTTCGAGCAAAGGTTCGGGCTAGCCCAGCACCATTTAAATATGGGCTGTTCTCTTGTGTTTAGGTGAGACATTCGAGAAACTTCCTGGGGCTCATGTCGAGTCAGGCTTGAGTCAGGGATCGAGTCAGCACGTCGAAAGATCTCGAACAAAGAAGACGTCATAGGTCTGGCAAGAGAATAGTCTTGAAGGTGTGCTGGGAGAGGAGTAGCACTGAGCAAGGAGCGGCACTGGACACCCTCGAGCCAGCCAGCGATGAACGACGAGGGTCAAGCAGGAAGAATGATGGATGATCTGTCCAATCAGTCGGATCCGGCTTTAACCCGGACCGGAGTCCTCCGTCATTCGCTCAAATTTCGGATTGCACCAGGAGAGGTGGTTGTTGGTCGATAAAAGACATTCAATAACAGATTGTGTTAGGGAATGGTAACAGATTCTGAGGAGAACTCCGTAGAAAAGTTGGACGCCGAAAATCAAGCATGGTATTGCTGTACGCGAGGGCTCAAGGCCACTTTCCGCATTTCGCGGTGTAGCTCGGAGGCTACGCGGGTGGGGGGTAACCCTAAGGCGTAAGCCTGGTAGTAATACCCACTCCGAGAGCCACCAGCCACCAGCATAATCCTTATGCTATCTCACCACTAGCGCCAGCCAGCGTGGGAAAGCGGAAGATGATGGTGGTGGCGGATCGAGGAGGCCCCCAAGCACTTGTGGCCCTTATAAGTTGCTTACAAGCCGCTTTGAAGGGTCTGACATATTTGGTGATGTAGGCATCGGGCTCTTGTCGCACCGCCACTCCTCTTGTCTCGAACGGCCACCAAGCCTGCTCAAATCGTGTTACTCGGGGAGCTGGCATGTTCCAATCCGAAATCAGGAACGCCAACGCGTAGCTATAGCTGCGATGCCAGAATATATTTTAATCACACCGGCCCGGTCCAGCCGTAAACTCGCATACAAGCACTTTTCCGCCCCCAAACAGCCCTCATCCTGTCATTTAATTAGTCCTCGTCTGCACTTCGCTCCACTCAGAATCCTCTCCCCGCGACTATCCCAAGTCGCGCCCACAAAGACAATACTAACTGCATATGTAAAAAAAAACCAATTTCTCCTGCCGCCGAATTGTGACGCTGGGTCCAAGTCTTTTGCCTTGATGCCGAACCGAACCTGTTTCCTTTACTCCGAACCAAGCCTTCATCCGGGCCAATGACCACGTTCAGGTCGGCTTTCTTATTTTCATTTATCCTCACTTCCTCGAGATCTGGGTTGCTGACGGCAGGCACCTTCTGGAAACTACTCTCCTCACTTCCGAACCGATTTATTTCAGCGACGTCCGGGTCATTCTGCACGGTTTCAAGGCCTTCCTTTAACCCACCACAATCCTCTCGGCTTCAAAGCTCCATGAAGCACAAATCACTGGATCCGGCTATCTTCTGTCTGTGTTGCTTCACCCGCGGGCTCGACGTCTCTTTCAGATCCTCCCTCTCGTCGGCTTCTTAGTACTTACTTTCTGGGTATCTTGCATCGATCTATCCCCACATTGTATCTGCTGAAGTAATTTTCAGGAGCATTGCGCTCCCTTTTCGTATTGTTAAGAATGCAGTGAGAGAGAGATAAAGAATGAATTAATTATTGTAGGACTGAAAAGCTAGCTTATATACTGCATAGAAATGTATCTAGTATGTTCTACCAGTGTAGAGAACAGGAGAATAAGTGAATAAGCAATTAGTAAAAGAGTCGGGCAGAACGTCGGGGAATCGGCGTAGAACTACACCGTGGGAATATGATTTGTAACAACACTCCCCCTCAAGCACGAGTCATGCCCAGGCGGGAAACAAAGTACTCGTGCTTGGACTTGTCGAGTGCTTTTGTAAATAGATCTGCGGTGTTTTCCGAGGTAGGGCAGTAGGAAACTGACACTTCGTGAGAAGTAATCCTCTCTCGAATGAAGTGATGCCGAACGTCAATGTGTTTTGAGCGGGCGTGAAAGCCGGAGTTCTGCGCAAATGAAATGGTGCCGCGGTTATCGACAGAAATGTGAGTGGGAAGTGGGGAAGGAGAACCAAGTTCCGTAAGCATGCTGCGAAGCCAAAGAGCTTCACGGACAGTGGAAGCGAGAGCCATATATTCCGCTTCCATGCTTGACAGTGCGGTGGTTGGTTGCTTCTTTGAACTCCAGGTGACAACTCCCCCTGAAAGCATGGAGAGGTACCCAGTGACGGATCTGCGATCATCCGGAGAATTTCCCCAGTCAGCGTCCGAAAATAACTCAATAACGGAATGATGGTCCGAGTTATACTTGATGCCGAGATTGACAGTTCCGCGAAGATAGCGAAAAATGCGCTTCACAGCGGTGAGGTGCGCGGGACCAGGATTCAGACCGAACTGGGATAGAGTTTGAACGGCGAAGGAAATATCGGGTCGAGTGGAAATGGCGGCATACATGAGAGAGCCGACCATATTTTGATAGACACGTTTGATCTCGAGGTGAGATTCCGAATCGGGTGTCTTGGCGAGTTTGACATGGGAGTCCATCGGAGTGGCAACAGGAGTGGCGTTGTGCATCTGGAATCGCTCGAGGATTTTGGTGATGTACTGAGATTGGCTCAGGAAAATTGAACCATCAGCATTTCGAGTAATTTCCATGCCTAGAAGCTGGCGGATGTCACCGAGCTTTTTGATGTTGAACATGGATTCGAGCAGGGATTCGGCCTCTGCCATAAGAGCCGATGAGGACGCAAGAACGGTCATGTCATCGACGTGAACTGCGATGATTGTCATGTCAGTGCCGTTGCGTTTGATGTATACACATTGGTCCGAAAGAAGTCGGGTATAACCACGGGAAAGGAATGAGGTATTAAGTTCGAGATTCCAAACGCGGCCAGACTGTTTGAGGCCATAGAGTGCCTTGTTGAGTTTCCAAACATAGGTGGTGCCATCGTGATAGAGTTCAGGCTGCTGCATGTAAATTTCCTCGTCGAGTTTGCCGTTGAGGTACGCGCCAATCACATCAACCACGTGAGTGTCAAGATTATAGCGCGCGGCAAGGGCGAAGAGTAACCGAATTGTTTCCATCCGCACAACAGGTGCAAAAGTCTCGTCGTAATCAATGCCTGGAATTTGTGAAAAGCCTTTGGCGACAAGCCGAGCTTTGTATCGTGTGATGGTGCCGTTTGCGTCGCGTTTGACACGGAAAACCCATTTACAGGCAACTGCTGTCCTGTCTTTGGGAAGTGGTGCAAGGGAAAATGTGCCAAGTTGACGTAGTTGATTCATTTCCTCATCCATGGCTTTGTTCCACTCAGGCCAGTCAGGGCGCGATTTCACCTCAGAAACTGTGAGCGGATCATTGGAGATGGGATCACTGATTGCGGCTAGTGCATAGCCAAAAGGTTTGGCAGGTTTGCGAGTGCGGGGGGCCGTGTATAATATCATCCTGGCTGATTGTGCTGGTAATGTCGCGTGGTGCCTTTTGTGGAGTGGGAGTGGGAGTAGAATTCGGAGATAGAAGGGGCATTAAAGTGCTTGTAATGGAGGGTGCCGGGGCGGTCGATGGTGTAGTCGTAGCCTCGGGCTCAATTTGTTGTTCAGATTGCAACATCTCCCCCTTGAGCTGAGGCGGAGGCGGGACATCGGGTGCTGGTGTGTCGTTAATAAAAGTGATGTTCCGTGATGTAAGGACTTGTTGTGTGGTGGAGTTATAATATCTCCATGCCTCAGACTCATCAGATATCCCAACAAAGATGCATGAACGAGTTTTCACTGCAATCTTGGGATTTGTTCCGTCCTGGCGTAGGACTTCGCAAGGTGTTCCGAATTCCTGCAACGCAGAAACATTAGGCTTCTTTCCCCAAAAAGCTTCGTCCGGTGTGATGCTATCACCGAGAGCACGCGTGGGAGATCTATTCTTGAGGTAAGTCGCATAGGCAACAGCCTCAGGCCAGAGAAATTGTGGTGAATTATGAGCAGCAAGCATGGCACGTGCATGCTCGATGAGAGTGCGATTTAATCGTTCTGCAACACCGTTTTGTTGCGGAGAATATGGTGCTGTCAGCTCGAGGCGAATGCCACGGGAGCTGAGGTAATTGCGGACTTCTTTGGAGATGTATTCCCCGCCATTGTCACAATGAATAGCCTTGACACATTTTCCAGTTTGGTTGGAAATGTACTCGTCGTAGGCTTGTATACGTCCTGGAACCTCCGTGCACTTCTTCATGGTGTAGATCATGGTGCGCCGTTTCGTACCATCAGTGAAGCTGATGTAGTACCGCTCGCCGCGGATGCCGGTGACGCGTGATGGTCCCCAGACATCGGTAAATGTCATTTCACCGATTTCGGAGTACTCGCGTTCAGCCTGAGCTGGAAACGGAGTGACGTGGGACTTGGCTTTGATGCAGGTGGTGCATTGGGCAGAAGGAGTGCTGGTTGGATCAATATTCATTCCTTCAACCAGATTATTAGTCTTCAGCAATTTAATGGAAGCTGGAGTAATGTGCCCAAAAATGCGGTGCCATTTGTCCCAGGAATGTGTAGGTGCGATGGCAGCAAAAGCTGGGGTGAACGAAGGATGTGCGAGCGTGGAAGTGGGCGGAGATACCGGCGGAACAGTCGGTGCGGTGATGGCCAGGGAAGGTTCTGATGCGGGGAATGCGATCGGAGTTGATCGGAATACGGCGCGGGTAATTTTAACATGGTAAAGTGCACCAATCTTTTTACCGCACATGATCTCCTGGCGTTTAGAGTCTTTAGAGTAGACATGCATCCAGTCACCATCAAACTGGACAGAGAATCCGGCGTCGGTGATGCGTCCAATTGAAATTGAACGGTGCCTCAGGGACGTGAAGTGAGTCCTTTAGTGTGACGTTGTAGGCGGAGTTTTTAACGTGGGAAGCGATGGCGGCGTTGCCGGTTCCGTGGCATCGGACACTTCCGAAACCAGAGACTGTGTGATTTCCAGCCATGGTGTATGACTGGAAAAAATCCTTGGATTTAAGGATATGTTTGCTTGCAGCTGAATCAGCAAGCCAGGAGTCAGGGGGAAGTGATGATGCATTGTCGTGCACCATAAATGCGAAATCGGTAGTTTCTGAGTTGGATGATGATTGTGCCAGGTGCGCGTGATGCTTGTTTGCATAGCGCTCCTTTGATTCACGAGTGTTCTGCTCCTTCTGGGCAGCGTAAAATGTTTTTCCCGCTTTCACATCACGGCAGTCTCCAACCATGTGCCCGATTCTGCCACAACCATAGCAGGTAACTTTCGGGTTGAATTTAGACTGTTTGCCGTGAGACTGTTTGTGTTTGTGTGAGTGAGCCGGAAGCGCTACCTCGTCGGAAGAGGGTTTGGCTTTACGACGGCGGTCCTGCTCGAGAACTCGAGCTACGAGTTTGGTGGATTCGGATAATGATGCCGTGTCAACGCTTGAAATAAAATTGTCCCAGGAGTCCGGCAGTGACGTGAGAAGAGTGATGCAAAACTCCTCTTCTGTGAGTTTGGTTCCCTGAGCTGCCAACTTGGAGCGCAGGTTTGTGAGGGTGCGAATATGCTCCTGCACATCCCCACCTTCCTCGCAGTGGAGGCGTGAGAGCTGGCGGCGGAGCAATACAATTGTGATGACACCCTTGGGCTGATACATGTCGGCAACGATTTTCCATGCTGCCGATGATGTGGTGGCGTCAGTAATGTAAACCAACGGGTCGTCCGAGACGCGGAGTCGGATTTGGGATAGGGCCTGACGGTCCTTGCGGTCCCAAGCTAAAATGGCGTCGGCCTGGGTTCCCTGCGGATCAACGATGTCGCCATTAGCATTAAAGGTGTGCTGTGGGCGTGGGATGCTGCCAAGAACATAGTCGATGAGTCCTTGATCAGTAAGAATGTCTGTCAATTTGACAGCCCATGTGGGGTAATTCTCCTCGCCAAGGAGATGCTGAATGCGGTACGCGGATGTCGTTATGTCAGACATGATAGATGTGGTGTGGTGCGAGAGGCGTAGTGTGCGTCGCTAAAAATAACTGTTTGAGCGGTTAGGTTGACGCTGAGATTGACGTGATCCGGTGTGAATGTGTGATAGCAATGTGTGAGTATAAGGGAGAAGTCAGTTAGGGCCGGGGCCCATAACCTATTGTTAAGAATGCAGTGAGAGAGAGATAAAGAATGAATTAATTATTGTAGGACTGAAAAGCTAGCTTATATACTGCATAGAAATGTATCTAGTATGTTCTACCAGTAAAAGAGTCGGGCAGAACGTCGGGGAATCGGCGTAGAACTACACCGTGGGAATATGATTTGTAACAACATTTCGAAGCCTCGGACTCATCGACATCTGCTATCTAAATTGGGATCCTTCAAACAAGACCCTTCAAAAGATAGCCTATCTACTCTCCGCAGAATCCTTCCCCAGTCTCGAGCGGAACTTATTTCCGCGGAACGCAAGTCCGGTCCATTCTGCGCGCCGTCGAACCTCAAAGGCGAAGTTATTTCTCCTTCTAGTCCTCCTACTCGTATGTGTGACTTCAGGATGGCTGCAATAACATATCTCACGGCTGGTCGGCCCTATCATTTCGCGAAATTTAAAGCAGGTCACTTCCGGAATAGCTTCTAGATCGCGCAGCAAAATCGGCACGTATACATCGTTGTTTTTATAGTTATTTTTCGTTCAAAAGATCACAATTACCCTCGTTCAACGCATCCGCGCCTACCAGAGTCTCGAGCGACTCACACCGCCCAACCCCCACCGCTGCCGGCTGCTCCACCTCGCGCAGCGCCGCCCCCGCCCTCGCCCGCATCAAGCCTCACATCGTCCACAGCGCGTCCCCGCCTATGCGCCCCTCCGCACCCTCACAGTTCTGAACGAGATGCACTAGCCACACGTAGACGCGAAAATGCGCAATCCCTCGTCCGGGTCTTCCCGAACCTGTAGACAAATCTCAACGACCAACTCTTCTCTATGACACACTACTAGTACTTTTGTGTCCTTCGTTCCTTTCCGAACTAAACTCAGCGTTCGCAAACTCCCCCAGACCATTCACATATAAACCGCCTCCTCTGCGCTGGGCTGTATATATATTCTGGCACCGATGGCCGAGTCCTATCTTCCGCGCGCCGTCAGGTTCCTTTGTGCCTCAATTGATATACATAAGATAATTCTCGAAACTCACAGTTCCAACCATCAATTCCCCAAATTTACCCTAAATTTACTACAGATTCAGCCGGGTTGATGGGATTTTCCTGCTGTGATCGGCGTACGAAATATCCTTTTTCAGTACCAGAGAGGATCCGCAGTATGAGTTCACCTAAAATGCTTAAAGCCAAGAATGTTGAATTAGTGCTATGAATTTGCGAGAGTTTCGTCGGGAGGATGGGTTCCTTAATTTGCTGCGTGTGTGCTTCCTCCTGAGTTCACCTGAAAATAATTTAAATTTCAACCATCGTACACATCCGATCCAGAATCTGCCTTGACCTACGTTCAACTCCCCTCGCGGGTTTATTAGTCTGATGCAGGCAGGTCTCCGCCTTAACTGAACGCCAGGATCCGTCTCGACCTGTGTTCAACTCCCGGTTTATTTGTCTGACGCAAGCCAATCACCGCCTTAATTGAACAGGACGACCACCGCGGTCCACGAAGGCGTATATAACACTTTCTGAACCCCGGTATATCAGCATCTTCTGTGTAGCATTATGCAGCGAGGCGACCGTGGATTGAAGAGAAAAAAGCTACAGGAGGTCGCTCATGCTCTCGGCGGGAATTGAACTCTCACTTTTAGCTGTCCTCCACGAGGCAGAAGTAATTTGAGCTAGATGGCCACCATGGTCCACGAGGGCTTGGATGTGCCTTTGTGAACTTGGCTATATGTGCGCCGTTTCAACGGGTATACACCGACAAGTATTCGTTTTTCGTGAGCAGGTACCGTATGCCGACGCGGTGAATATTGTACGCTGAGGCAGCCTTGCAACAGAACAAATTCAGGTAAAACATGCGGAGCACAACAGGATCTTGCATTAACTTCGAGCGAGTCGCTGGAAGAAAAAAATGGCATTTGCGTCCCCACGATGCTCTCGGAGGGAATCAAACCAACGCATTCTGGCGGCAGTGTGAGAGAGTAAAGTCGAACCAGATGACCATGGTCCACGAAGGCTTAGGCCCTGTTCGGGATCCCGAATTAAAATCTCAAAATACTAATTTTCCCTGCCAAATTCACAAA
Organism: Mycena rebaudengoi; assembly: GCA_029282285.1. NCBI lineage: Eukaryota > Fungi > Basidiomycota > Agaricomycetes > Agaricales > Mycenaceae > Mycena > Mycena rebaudengoi. The sequence goes on from JARJCX010000084.1 coordinate 638,579, forward strand.
TTGGAATTTGACTCCCCATAAGACAGTCACTATCAGTCACTTTGGTCTAGACTGTGAGTTTCGGATCTCCCCGAGCATGGCATCGCGCATCAATTTCTTCTTGTCGTCGTGCACTACAGCCCCGCCCTTGAAAAATCTGCCTACTTTTCGCTCACTCGGGCTAATGAAGAAATACAACAGATTATATTAAAATGAATCTAAAATGCGTCTGAAATCATTGCGCTGAGTGCGCTCTCAAATAGGGTCCCGATATGGAGATACATCTGAGCATTGACGATGGCGGCATTTGGGCAGGATGATCTGGTCGCGAGCGGGGGTTTTGATTGCGGCGATGGAATATTGCCGGTTTGCCGAGAGTACGTGATTACGAGTCCTATTTATAGGAACTCGTTCTTGGCAATCTCGACCAGCCAAAAAATCGTCACCTTCGGATTGATTGTGAAACGTGATGTGAACATATTGCCTTTCTCGGTCATCAGTTTTCGGTGAAATCACGTCACCACAATCAGCAATCTATACGACTGAGATCAGCTGAGATCGTTTATGAGTATTATACGGGGTGGAGCAGATATTTTGCTGCTGTCTTTTGGGATCTTCCATCTTGAAACCCAAGCAGAGCGCCCAGCACTTACAAAAGATGGACAAAAAATGGTCCTTCATTCGCAACACCGAACGGTTGAGCGATCAACACATCATTAAAATCTGTCGCGCCGTCGCAGGCACCAAGGTTGACCCTCTTCATTTTCACGAAGCATTGAATTCAACCCATTATAAGACAAACCTGCTGGCAACATCTCCTACGGCAAATGGCATCCCTGAACCACTCTTTCGGCCAAAGACAGAGATCCAGCTCTTTTAGACAGTGCAGCAATGACAAAAAAAGAGGAAAGTTGTGAACACCTTACCCGCCAACTTGAGTGCCAAGTCTTTTCATGCCTTTGTCCTTTATCCTGCATGAAAACCCTCTTGCCTGGTGCACAAAATTCACGCAAATGAATGCCCTGCTCCGTCTATGGATCCTCAACTTACAAACGACGCCGGATCAACCAGAAACCGCCCGAGACAATGTCCGATGAATCCTGCATCTCTAAAATCCCGCAGAATTTCCAATCTGAGCGAGCAGCCTCAGATTAGATGCCTTGTATATGGCCGTAACGAACAGGCAAAGCTACGCTAACACAGTTTCCACGTGCCCTAGTTGTCTTCAAAAAATCCCTGGTGAAATCAGCAACCAAATAGTGGATGTTGGAAATGTCCGCGCTCTTCACGCCATACATCCAGTTGGAGTACATACCTTTATCGGCATGGTTTGGCCACATTTTTTTGCAACCGAGCTCTAGCTGCCCAGGATGTGCTTCAAGCGGAATAGCAACGTGAACAAGGAGAGTGGCCGTGGTGCAAGACATCCCCTCCCCTGGACTATTCATTGCTGCGGAGGTTCAGAATTTAATTATAGATGAATACTTCGTCTTCGCGACTCAAGTCGGCATCAAGTGCATGGGCCTCCGTGGTCTTGTGTGTTTCACTCAAACAACCCCGGAAATTGGTCACTTCACCTCTGTCTCTGTGGATAGGACCGGAAAGATCTGGCATCAGCACTCGCCGTCCACCAGTCCGCGTTGTTGCGCAATATTCCTCCGCTTACACAAACATGGGGCTAGAAATCTATGCACCGCCATCTATGCAGATGTGGCCCCGGGGTTGGGGGCGGCGCGGAGGTGTGGGTTTTGTTTACCTATGCACTCACCTTCTCCTACACCAATCAATATTTTACTAATAACTTCATCCCACATTAACCGAGTGAAAATTTGAAGAGAAGAATGCTTTCAAGACGCATCGTTGGTGGATCGGACCTTAAATCGGACTTATCCGGAGTTTTAAAAAGGAAATGGACTCGTACTGCCATGCGTAAGCAATGGCCTACAGAACACGTGACAAGTGACCTGATGTGACCTCTTAGCTAGCCAGACAAAAATTAGGATTCTGAGGAATTCGGGATCCCGAACTGCATCAGGAAAACCGTAGCCGAGCCGTAGTTGTGTCATAGTAGTCATAGGGCTCATAGTGCTGCATAGTGCTGCATAGTGCTGCCTAGCGCTATGGAATACTATGCTCATTGCTGTTTTATACAGGATCCCAGAGCCGGTTGCAGCATCTACTTTCAAAACGCATAGCATTCCTCCGCTGAGTCAGAATCAATCTCGTGGCCATCCTCTCCTCGCGCACTACGGGACGTCCGCCTCTGCGCGCTCCGCAGCACCCCGCGGCCGCCCGTGCTCCCGCGTCCGCCCAGCAACCGACGATACCCACCTCCATCGACCCCGGGTGTGCTCGCCAGGTGTCGCACGCAGTGTTGAGGAGATAGTATCCTTATATGGCGTGCAGCGGTAGTATATTTACTCTATTTATTTGTGTCTTATTTGATCGTCTCCGCTCCTATATCAGAGTTGCGGAGCACCTGACAACCCTCAGTCTTACGCTATCTTGTGCGACTGAGGGTACATTTATTATTGTATCCTACTTACTTATTTACTTACACCACTGTAGCCACCGACTCATTGTACGTGTCTCTACAGATTCGCAGTCAGACGCATATTGCGCCTGGGCCAACAATCAGTTCGCAAACGCAAGAAACCTTGCAGACTCACCCCATCTTAATCTTATGTCTTCAACAACGTCCATCCCTATCCTTCCTGTCGAGAAGCAGCTCGAGGACATCAACTGGGGCACCTGGCAGGACTCCATCATGAGTTTGCTCCGTGGAAAAGGCCTCGACGCTTACCCCAGAGGTCTTGTGCAACGCACCGTGGCAGCGACATTCCCCAGCCTGTATGCCGTTCATGCATCCGCCATCAACTCTCGCACCCCATCCGCCGAGGAATGGGAGCTCCGTGACAACGTCGCTGCGGCCATCATCTTCCAGAATATTGTTGACCCTCAGGCCCATGGGATAAATTCGACACTCACTAGCCGGGAGATGTGGATCGCGCTGTATACAAAGTTCAATCGTTCGTCGGAGATACTGAAGGCAGTTGCTAAAGAAAAGCTGTCGTCGGTCAAGCTTGCCAACGGTATTGACTTGCCCGCTCACCTCAAGACCCTCACCAAGCTGCGCGACGACGCGAACCGTATCGGGTGCCGCATTCAGGATGACGAGATGATTTCTGTCATTCTCCAATCGCTCCCGCCCGTCGAATTCGGTCAGTCGATCATGACTCTCCAGGTCATGAAGAACATGGTTGAGGTCACTGCCAACCTTCTTCAGTATTGGGACATTCGGTACAAGAAAGAGGCCGAGGCAGCGGCGGTGGCTGATACTGCGGTCGCCAGCGCACTTGCTGCAAATGTTCCTCGTGGAGTATCTTGTGACAACTGCGAAGTCACAGGGCATACTAAGGACGCTTGCTGGGCTCTAGGTGGAGGACGGGAAGGCCAGGCGCCGAAGTGGTGGCGGGCCCCGAAGGGGAAGGAGCCTCGCCAATCGAAGATCAACGCTGCCGTAGCTGCGAGGACGGCGCGATCTGCGGCGAGGGCCACCGCCGCGACCAGCACAGTTCAACCCCAAGCCGCTGCTGCTCCCACTGCTGCATTCACATCACCCATGGCAATTTACGCCCTCAGCACCCTCATCTCGGACACCGATGATGGTGCGTTGCTCTTCAGCCACACATCGCGCACGGACGATAACATGGTTCCTAGATTCGGATGTGGATCATCAGCTCCTCCCGTTTTGAATGAACATGTTACTCGTACCGTAGTCGATGTAGTCGATCTCCCTTCAATATATGCCGCCGTCACATCCGGAAATTCTAGATGCTTGCCAACATACCTGGATAGCGCCGCATCAGAAAATTGTGTGGTCAACCGCGCGCGGTTTAAAACATACCGGGAAATCAATGTTGAGGGGTCGACGGCTGTCAAAGACGGCGGGAACTTTCAGGTTGCAGGGCACGGCTTGGCGGAGTTCGCGGTGCGGGTAGCTGATGGATCGCAGCATAAAATCCATCTCGAGGCAATTCATACCCCGGGATTTGCGATGAATCTGATCTCGCTACCGACTCTTGACACACGAGGATTTCGGGGGAGTTGGGGTGATGGGCGGCTATCCGTTGTAAACCGAGACGGAAAAGTAGTCGTTGATGGGCAGATCGTGCGGGAAATGGGCCGCCGAAAGCTGTACCAGGTGGATGTTGTCGATAACCAGGACGGTGGAAATATAGTCGCAGCGATTGCGGGACGCGACCGAAACCAGCCCACCGACCTCGAGACTTGGCATCCGCGATTTGGCCATGCGGACGTTCGTGTTATAAAACGCATGGCGGAACGAGGTCTTGTTGACGGACTGAAAATCGTTAACAGTGCATTGAGAGGGATGTGTGAAGACTGCATACTGGGGAAGCAGGACAAAGCACCATTTGACGACGAGGTGGTACACGAAACAGAGCCGCTTGAGTGAGTCCACCTTGACTTGTGGGGGAAGGCGAGGACACCCAGCTGGTCCGGAGCGGTGTACATGATGCTTGTGTCGGACGGTGGTACGTCGATGAAGTTCCCACTCTTTCTTAACAACAAGAGGAAGGAGACGACGACGGAGGCATTCGAGGCGTGGGTGACGGAGGCTGAGGTGCAGACGGGGAAGCGGGTGAAGTGTGTTCGGATCGACCTGGGAAGAGAGTTTGACAACGAGCTCTTCCTAGGCCTATGCGCGAAACGGGGAATTCGTGTGGAGAAGATCCCTAAAGCTTCCTCGTCAGCAAACGGTCACGTTGAACGCGGAAATCGTACCATAATTGAGGGAACACGAACACAGCTCATTGAGAGTGGCATGGACCGCCGTTTCTGGGCCGAAGCGGCGACGGCGCATTGCTATGTGCGCGGCTTTATCCCATCATCCCGCCATCCCGATGTCATACCGTGGGTTGCGTGGTTTCGCAAGAAGGATGCCGACGGAAACCTCGTCAAGCTCAGTGTTTCCCACCTGCGTGTATGGGGGAGCACCTGCTGGGTGAAAGACTTGGATGAGCGGGAAGGGAAGTTAGGGGAACAGAGCTGGAAAGGGAAGATGGTCGGCTATATGGGACGCCGTGGATATCGCATTTTCGATCCGGAGCGCTTGCGTGTTTTTGAAGTGCGCAATGTAATCTTTGAGGAAGCGCTGCCACACCGAACGAGGATGCATGTCGCTGAGGACGAGGACCCTCTGCTGATGGACCCGTCCTTGTTTGACGATGATCGTGCTCCAGCGACTCCCGACCAAAATGCCCCGGATGCACCGCCTGCACAAATTAATCCGCCACCTGCACTAACTGCACCACCGCCTGCCCCTGTACCGGCCGCCGTAAATCCTCCGGCGCTTGAGGTGCCGCCACTGCCTCGTAGGTCCCATCGTGTTCCCAAACCGACTCGGGCGATCCTTGAGATGGAGATGTCCGACCGGAGGGAGGAGCAAGCGCGGGTCGCCGGTGAGGAATGGGCCCAAGATGAGCGTCCCGCGGTAAATGCAGTCGACATTGATTGGAATGGGTTTGACGGACATCTGTTGGATTCACCTTGGGCGTTTGCCAGTGTCGTCAAGGGCGGAGTACTTCACCCAGTTCCGCGGTCATATCGCGAGGCGATGCGTGAGCCTGATAAATGGTTACCTGCAATGCAAGCGGAAGTGGATCAGCTACAGAAGCGCGGAGTTTGGGAGCTCGTCGACTTGCCTGCGGGGGAGCGTGCCATCGACGGCATGTGGGTATTTGATGTCAAGGTCGACGGCGCTGGAAACTTGCTGAAGAGGAAAGGACGATATGTTGCGCGAGGCGATGAGATGGTGGAAGGTAAAGACTTTGCAGTGAAATGGGCGATGGTGGCGCGGATGGAGTCGGTGCGCATGGTGTTTGCGGTTGCAGCGGTTCAGGGATTGCGAGTACGACAGTGGGATTTTTCAGGTGCATATCTGAATGGCGAGATGGACACAACTGTCTACATGAAACAGCCCATTGGTTTCGCGAAGCAGGGGGAGGAGCACAGAGTGTGCTTGCTCAAGCGACCATTATACGGGCTGGTTCAGGCAGGCCACATATGGTATAAACTCCTCGCACAGGGATACGGGCACCTGGGGTACAAAGAAAGCCTGGCAGACCCGTGTGTCAGAACACGGAAGCAAAACGGCGAGTACACCATCACCACCACTCACACAGATGACGTTCTCGGCGCGTCGTCCTCAGAGGCCGAGAGCAAGCGTGTAGTGGACGAGTTCGCGGCGAAATGGGATCTGAAGGAGGTGGATGTAGAGCTGTTGTTGGGATTGACCGTCGAGAAGTTGAGCGACGGATCAATTTCACTGACCCAGACGCAATACTTTCTCAAGGTCCTCGATCATTTCGGCTTTACAGAATTGCCTCCGTTGACGACACCGCTCCCACCTGGCTATCAAATCCATGCAGCCACTACTCCGCTTTCTCCAGAAGATGCCGCATTTATGCGGGACAAACCCTTCCGGCCAATACTGGGCACGATCGTCTGGGGGAGCAGTGGAACACGCCCTGACTTGTCTTACGCATGCTGCGCTCTGGGGCACGTCCAATCCAACCCAAACCCTGAGCACTGGTCGATTCTAATCGGTGTCCTACGCTACATCAAGGGGACATTGGATTATGGGATCAAATACTCTCTGTCCACGGACACCGACGCCGACACCCCGGGGACAGGAATCAAACCTGACGGATACGTCGACTCAGATTGGGCAGGGTGCATGGACACGCGCCGCTCCACGTCTGGGTACGTCTTCTTTATGGGTGGCGCCCCCGTTTCTTGGTCGTCGAAGCGGCAAGCCGTTGTTGCGTTGTCATCCACTGAGGCCGAATATATCTCGCTCGCACGCGGTGCACAACAAGTAATGTGGATGAAAAACTGGCTTTCGGAGGTGTTCCTACCTCAGGAGCTTCCATTCCAACTGCGCGGAGATAATTTGGGATCCATCAGCTTAACGGAAACAACAAAAGGTCACGGTCTCGCGAAACACATTGAAATTCGCTGGCACTTCATCCGGGAACGCGTCAAGGACGGAGAGATCGCAGTGTCCTCCGTTCCCGGTGCGGACAACATCGCCGATATCTTCATGAAAGCCCTTCCACGCATCAAACACGAGAAATGTGTTGGCCAACTTGGCATCGATTGGAAGCGCAAGAAGGCTGCTCGCCAGGGGGAGTGTTGAGGAGATAGTATCCTTATATGGCGTGCAGCGGTAGTATATTTTACTCTATTTATTTGTGTCTTATTTGATCGTCTCCGCTCCTATATCAGAGTTGCGGAGCACCTGACGACCCTCAGTCTTACGCTATCTTGTGCGACTGAGGGTACGTTTAATATTGTATCCTACTTACTTATTTACTTACACCACTGTAGCCACCGACTCATTGTACGTGTCTCTACAGGTAAATAAAGAGTCTTACGCTATCTTGTGCGACTGAGGCCACCGACTCATTGTACGTGTCTCTACACGCAGACCTTCCACGTCCCACATGCCCAGTCTGTCGCAACACCAACCATCGCCTTTACAGCCCCCTCCGCGCCGATGTAGCCCAAAATCCATGCGCCATGGCCATGCGAGCCCTGTGGCCACCCCAGATTGCCCACGAACCTGGACCGCGCCCCGCGCCGTGCTCGTCCGCCCCGGTGGCGTGCATACCTCAACACCCTTTCTGGATGGGTTGGTGCTGCCTGATGTGCGTGGTCAGCGCACCCACATCCTCGGCGGCGTCCGACGCCGTTGTTCTCTCCCCGCAACTCGCTCTCGTACGCTCCCTTGTCCTTGGGCGTTCGGGAACGTCCCAGGCGTGTGTGCGGGAAAGAGGTTGCCTCGACGGCGCACACCTCCTCACGCTCGACATTGCCCATCCGCTGCTCATCCTGCGCCCCGTGCAGCAGCCGCACTGCGCCATACCGTCTTTCTCGCCTGCCTGGTCGTTCTTGCCCCGCCCCTCTTGTTCTCGCACGGCATCTGGAGCCAGCTCGAGCCCCACATCTTTCCCTCTCTACCTCCTCTTTCCACCTCCCACCACCGCTCTCTTCTGCGGTCTGCAGCACGCATCAAATACTGCCCCGCCAAGTCGGTACCGGGTCCGCCCGCTTGGCACCCCATTTTTTCTTCGAAGCGCCGCAAGCACATACTTGATGGACTTATATGACTATATATTCTCATGTATGTTTTTTAATAAATATATCTATATAAGAAAGCACAATGGTTTCACACAACCCAAGCTCCAATGATGTCATTGTGGTGCCACTGCCTAGCTTTGAGCGTGGGAGTCATGTCGTAGACTCCTCCACAGCCAAACATGGCGCAACTCCCGCCTTTCGCCGCTCATGGTTGCCATCGCTTAACGCACCACTTATATATGCGGGATCTTTAGCTCAAGCAGAGCGACATCAGCGTGAAAGACAAGAACGTCAATTCATCCACCAAGAAAGCGCTCTATCTGTGCATGAATCGTAATAAATGGTGATTAGGAGCATTAGTTCACGCATGAATTGAAGGAAGGTCATGGATATACAGTGGTATCCTAGGGAATTTTTCCTCTGCTGCAGGTAAAATTAGCAATCCAACAGCAAGACCAAAGCGGAACCAAGTGCTCTATGCGTGAGAGTGCTTCTGCTTGCTAGTCCGGGCGGGATTCAGCCGTCAATTTGTCCACCAAGAAAGCGCTCCATCTGTGCATGAATCGTAATAAATGGTGATTAGGAGCATAAGTTTACGCGTGAATTGAAGGAAGGTCATGGATATACAGCAGTATCCTGGATAATTTTTCCACCGCTGCAGGTACAGCTAGCAATCCAACGGCAAGACCAAGGCGGAACCAAGTGCTCTATGCGTGAGCGTGCTTCTGCTTGCTAGTCCGGGCGGGATTCAGCCGTCAATTCGTCCACCAAGAAAGCGCTCCATCTGTGCATGAATCGTAATAAATGGTGATTAGGAGCATAAGTTTACGCGTGAATTGAAGGAAGGTCATGGATATACAGCAGTATCCTGGATAATTTTTCCACCGCTGCAGGTACAGCTAGCAATCCAACGGCAAGACCAAGGCGGAACCAAGTGCTCTATGCGTGAGCGTGCTTCTGCTTGCCAGTCCGGGGCTTCCCGAGGTAAAACTGAGGAAATGCGGTCAGTAAAATGTAATGGACATACCTCAGATTAATGAAGAAACAGAGACGCAAACATAGGTGGGCCTCGAGAGTGTTTGTCCGGACCAGCTTGTTGTTGTAGGTGTTATATTGTAGACCTAGAACCAGGCATGAGGATATTGAGCCACAAATACTTACCACACCGATGATCCTGGTCTTCCGTGTAACATGCTCAGAGCCTAGGTAAAGTTGCTGCCCTCAAGATGGAGTGCACGGTATTTGAGGTTTCCACCACGAACACGGACGGTGTAATTATGCTCTGAGCCAAGTTTGATGTCGGCAGGCAGGTGACTGAGCTCAAACTTTTCTTTTGCGATAGTGAGCCCACTGGGTTCCTGTTGCAGAGCGCTTGCATGGGGACGGGCCATACCGGTGTTCCTGCAGGACTGGGAAGGGTAGCCAGCAAGGTTGCATTGCGTTTTCAGAGTACACATACAGGAAGGCTCATGGGTGAGCAGATTAACGAGGAGAAAGCCAGTGTATTACATTTGTTGACACAGTAAATGGAACGAACCATATAAGAAAGATATCATGCATCCTCCACTATCCCCTCACAGCACAGGTAGAAATCTGAATCGTGTTCGATGTTACCAAAACGGACACCCCTCAAACCCTTCGTCCTAATTGCAGCCCTAACCTTTCCGACATCGTCATCAGCGGCAGATAGTTTCTTGCCCGCCTTGTCAATCTCCTGGCGCAGAACTTGGGGATATATGAGGGTCTGATGGAGCCTCTTGAGGGCAAGGTTCCTCTCGAGCTCACATACGTCGCGGTGAGAACGGACAAGATGGAGGAGTTGTTCCGCATCGGAAGCGGTACCGGGAACATCTATAGGGACATCCCTGAAGGACGAAAGTATCTAGAAGGATCTCTGAGAAGGAGATTCGACTAGAGCCCACCCCATTGACTGACCAGCTCATTGGCACCGTGCGCTGCTTCAGGTTTGTTCGTCTCTCCATCGGAATTTTGGTCAAAATCCATATCAGCGGAAATCCGAGACAAGGGCTGTGTTGCGCGACAGAATGTATGCGAAAGATAGCGCTGAGCAGGGTCTGATTCGTGTGAGCGAGCCCGGTGGTGGTCAAGGTGAGAGAGGAAACGTGAAGATCACGGTCAGCTGACTTGTCTCTTCCAACATCAACCATGTCGGAATATTATCCCAGTTGTCGCAAGCCATTCAAGAACTCGACCTCGGTTCTTAAACATCTAAACCATCCCAGATCTTCTTGCATACAATGGTACAATCAGATGCACAACTTATTAATATCCAGCAACCCGGAGGCAGAAGTGTACAACTCGAAGTTCGAGGCAGCCCTGGGAGAGTCTCAAGGCACGTCATCCCATAGGGTGTCCCAAGAGTATCCAGAACCGATGGAGGTGGATTCTTACGATACAACCGGTGGCCCCGACTTGAATGAGCATGACTCGGAGACGGATGAACCAAGACTCAATGGGCCGCAGCCATTCGAGGGTGCAGCAAAGCCGCTTGAAGAAAAGGGTGAAAGCTTCCTGGAATGGATTGACTCAGATATATGCTCACTATCGTGTGGACAACATCTATTACCCATTCGCCTCCAAAGCAGAGTGGGAAATAGCAAACTTTCTCTTGCGCTCGAGTATGACCATGAAAGCCATAGACGACTTTCTTGCCCTGGAGATGGTACGTGATGTGCTCACTAGCATTCAGTCTCTTGCTCAAGTATTCACAAGGTTCGCAATAATTTGACTTTTTCATTCAAGTCTGCGAAGGAGCTCCGGGCGCGTGCTGAGCTTCTACCTAGTGGGCCTCCGTGGAAATCGAGGGTAATCACGTATGACGGGTTCCCGACCAAAAGCCCCATCGTTCTCTATTACCGTGACCCATTGGAATGCATCGCATTGTTATTAAAAAATCCGCTTGTGAAGGATCATCTCGATCTTGTTCCCGAGCGAAATTTTCGCCAAGGACAGCGTGTACATGGTGAATGGATAGCCAGTGATAGTGCATGGCAAATGCAAGTAAGATCATTCTACGCGAAAACAAGCAATTACTGATGAATGTGCTAGGAGCTAATTCCCAGCGGAGCCACGCTGCTTGGAGTTATCGCAAGCTCTGACAAAACAAATATTTCGGTCATGAATGGTGACCGTGTCGCCCATCCACTTCTGATATCGCTTGCCAACATTAAAATGAATTTTCTCATGAAAGCTTCAAACCACGCTTTTATGATGACCGCCTTGCTCCCTGTTCCCAAATTCCTTTGTCACAAGAATATCCGCGGACTCATGGAGAAGAGACTCATGCACCACTGTCTTGATATTGTGTATGAGCCTCTGAAGGCTGCCGCCGCACACGGATGTCAACTGTCAGATTCGGAAGGCCGACTCCTCAATTGTTTCACGCCTCTGGCGGCGTACATTGTCGATACCCCGGAAGCGGCAGATATTGCGTGTGTAATGGGGAAAACTTCTCATGTTACCATGGCCTCCCACAAATCGTTTGGTGATAGCTTTCGACACACGGAACGTACCGGCAACCATACCTGGGATCAAATATGCTACGTCAATTCCATCGTAGACCCATGGGATGTCCACGAATATCAGAAGGAGTCCAAAAAACTTCGTCTCAGTGGCGTTCATCAGCCATTTTGGAGAGATTGGTCCATGTCGACCAATCCTGCTCGGTTTCTCACCCCCGAGGCGCTCCATCATTGGCACAAGGGATTTTTCGACCATGACTTCCAATGGTCCCGTCGCATCATCACCGATCAAGAAACTGATTTTCGGCTTTCCATAATCCAGCCTCGAATTGGCTTTCGTCATTTCAAAGAAGGAGTAACCCGGCTCAAACAACTTGGCGGGAGGGAACACCGAGAGCTTGAGCGGTGCATTATTGCAGTAATTGCCGATGCGGCTCCTCGCCAAGTGGTCCACGCGATACGAGCGTTGATTGATTTCCGATACTTGGCCCAGGCTCCCGAAATTGACGAAGAAACACTGGTCCGAATTACCGACTCCCTTGCCGAGTTCCACGCAAACAAACAGCATATCATCGACAAAGGTGGTCGGGAGCAACCACACTTTTATGTCCCAAAAATCGAGCTGATGCAAAGTGTTGTGGCAAGCATTAAATGGGCAGGCATGCCTATTCAATTTACGGCGGATGTGACAGAGAAAGCCCACAGCACCGAGATCAAGGTCCCCGCTCGGACAGAAACCAACCATCGCAATTATGACCCTCAAATCGCACGGCATTTGGACTGAAAAGAGAAAATGCGACTTTTTGATCTGGCCACAGCCTGGAAGTCATCATCCATTTCTTTAGATCTCGATTCCCCTGATGCAGAGAATGACGACGAAGACATACCTGTCATAAATCCTGACATTCCGTCCTTAACAGGAGAGTCTTCAAGACCGATCCGAAATCTTTTTCAGGCAGTTGACGTGCACTGTCTCAAGTACCCTCTCTTGGAAAGCCGCATGTTTGCCACCTCTTCAACGGTGTTCTGCTTGAATCGGGCAGCAAGTATAGCCCGGATTCCCGTTGATGATGCTGCACGACAGTTTGGCATTCCTGATCTTCGGCCAGCCCTTGGGGATTACTTCGAGCAGCTGCATAGTCGTCATTGATGCGACGCAGACACTCCTGTAATCGGAGGACGACGGCATTCACCTGGCGACTGTCCACTCCCATTCACTCATCTGCAAATATGGTTCAGTATTCGCATCCAAGTAAAATCTCCCCATCAATCCAGCTCTCGCCCGCTGGGCGCGCAAAACCTGCAGGCACAACCTCCGGGTCGAGGTGAATGGCAGCATGGACGCTAAGACACTGTCCTTCTTTGCAATGACCCCAAGTCAGCATGGCCTGGAGAAGGTTTTCGTCAAGGTCTTAAAGGTTAGTTGCTTCGGATACCACATTTTCGTTACTAAACTTTGGCCAGCTCTTACTGTAGCACAGATACGGCTCATCATGAGACCAGTCTGGGGAAAGACTGAGCCACCCACGACGGCCTACCTGATCTATGCTCAACGCTATGATGTTGTACACCAAAACGGCTCCACAACTGGACGTGAACCATCCTCTGGGATGTATGTTTTGAAGCGTGCTGTGCGAGCAGATGGTTCTCGGTTAGGAGATATTGTTGAGGCCAAAAATATCCGGATTCCAGCAGAGCTCATCGCACGTTTTGGTAAAAAGGCCGATCCTCGATTCACACCTTACAACAGTTTGGAATGTGCTACAGAGGTGCGCTTGAACAAGTACTCGAGCAAAGAGCTGTTTTGGATACTAGAATCCGTGTCTTTGTAGTCACCATAAAATAGTTATCAATATCTCACCACTTGGCCGAGTTTGCGAGGGAAGGGTCCTAAATGTCGATTAAGCTTTTTGAGCCTGATCGCTTGTTTGAAAATATTAACATGTTTGTCGAACGTTTCTCTCTTTGTTCTCTCCCACCAACATGGCTGGTAACAGCACTGGAAAACCGTCAACAGCTGGTAAGCATTATATATTGTCATGTGGAACAGATCTAACATGCAGGTACACACGCTGGCAGGTGGATATATCAGCCGCCGTCACCCAGAGAAGAGCCGCGATATATCAATCCCTCTGTCCCATAGATGGGTCCTGATATATCAGACGATGATTTAGCCAGAAGTAGTCGTCGTCTAGTAGGCCTGTGAGCTTGTCGAGGACCATAGCGAGCAGATGTTGTAATGTATTTATGTCTTTATCCGCATTCGGAGCACGATGACAAGGCACGCTGGACGTCGTCGATCACAGTGAGCTCAAAAATAATGAAATAAAATATTGTAAAATATAGGAAAAAGGGGGCAGTAGCTCAGTCTAAGTCTCATCATCATCATCTTCCGTCTCCTCGCCATCCTCACCTGATTCACTCCCCTCTCCTGAATCTCCGGAATCCTCCTCGCTCATCCCATGTACGACAGGGTCCATCTCGACCGGCTTGGCCATCGCCGCGCGCGCATCGCTGATGAGTGCCGGCACATCTTTCCACCTCTTGCCAAAGACCGCAGAGAGGCCAGACTTCAGCGCCGCTTGCCGCAAAGCATACACTTTGTCGCCTTCCTGCTGCGCTTCATCCAGCTCGCCCCCGCTAACCTTCGTGGTTCGCAGCCCCACCCGCTCCGTCCACCATCCGCTCTACCACTGCAGAAACGCAGGAATGCGGCGCATCTCCTCCTCCAGGAAGCGCACTTCTTCTGACGAGCACATCGACCTCGCTCGAGCCTTGGCCCATTCGATACGAAGGGCTAGGTTTGATATCAGCTAAGCATCCCCCGAGTAACACGAAGCTTGCCTTCGTCCATGGCAGCCTGCCCTCCTTGCGTCCCCGCCTCCCCTTCGTCCCCACGTGCGCCTGGAGCGAGCCATATCCAGGACAAGCCCTGGTGTTTGACCTTCCGTTGCTTGGAGCTCCTCTTCCCCTTCCCCTTCTTCCTCCCTGCCTGCCTCTCTGGATGCCCGAAATGCGCCTTGGGTATCCCACGCACATCGTCCTCCAGCAGCGGCTTCAATGCCACCTGCCACTCAAAATTCTCGAGCAGGGGCCCCAGCATTACTATTGCGCGGCGTGCTCCGCGATACTGCTCTGCAGCGCGGCGTATCTGGTCGGTCATCCCCTCGATGCTGCCCTGCGCGCGCGTCTTCCGCTTCACGCCCGCCGTTTGGAAGTCCAGGTGCGAGTAGAGGTGCGTCCGCACCAGCAATAGCCGACGAAGCTCATCAAGCGCTTCGTCGCCTGCCCAACGCGCAGTCGATACTCGTACTCCACCACCGTTGTCTTGCATCCCGACTCCGCCTGCGTCGCTCCCGCCCGATTCATCAACGTCGACGGAAGCCATAGCGCCATCTCATGTACGAGGATGCCAGGAATGACCTGCGTCTTTGATGTACGCACGCGGGCCCTGTCTTCGAGCTCCCATACCCGTGTAACGAACGGGAAGTGCTGCATCTGGATGTCCATCCACAAAAGGATTTTCCTCCGCAATTTGCTCGTCCTCTCCACCATCACCCTCCGTTGGTCGTCCGTTGGATGCTGCCCTGTCGCAGCCACATCCGCCCCGAGAACCCGCCTGAGTGAGATACCTCGGTCAAAAAAAAGAAAATAACAAGTTGCAGGCCTCTATATGCGCAGGGAGGTGGAATTTCGGGACGAGGAATGTCATGTACCTCCCCTCGCGAACGAATCGAATATCGTGGTCGTATTTCATCATCCTGAGCCACAGGTTAATGTGCCACTGACAGGCAATATCATACGAGACATAGAAACGCTGCAGCTCGGAGCCTTGGATGCCCACGAAAAACATGTAATCCATGTTAATATATCTGAGAACCTTGAGCATATATCCAAGGTGCTAAAGGTTTGCGTACCATTCACCGAGCTGTAGATCGCCAACGGACTGGGGCCGTTTCATATTGTGGCGAGCACAATCCACAGCTCCAACTCCAGACGACACTGTTCCACGCGACTCCTTGTCGGGCTTATCCATGGCGTCGTGCGCAACACAGCGACTTCTCTGCCATAGGTGGTTTTATCAGCTCACGGTCAGCGGGCTCCGAATAAAATGGCGTACCTCCTGCTTCATATTCCAGTGTTTCTCCACATGCTGCATGTACTTCCCCACCTCGCAAAAAAATGCCCATCCAGGGCCCAGGCCGGGATCTTTCACCTCACTCGAAACATCCTTCCGTTTGAGACGGAAGTTCGCCAGGAATAGCGCATATAAAAACCTGATATTACTATTAGCTTCACGATGGAAGATCCTGTGTACCGCACTTACTTATCCTCATCCACAGCCGTCTCCCAACCCTCAGGCAAGTTCTTCCCCGGCTGAGGGCATGCTGGGCAAAGCAACGCGCACTCGCCTGGCTCCGTCCCATTCGCACCCGTCTGAGCATGTCCACGGCCTGCGCGCTTCAGCATCTGGAGGTTGCGCCATTCTCGAGTCATGTGTCGCCACTCGTGATACTGGTTCCGGGGAGGGGTGTTAGGCGAGACGCAAATAATGGGGAGCCACTTACCCTTGGAGGCTTCAGGCCGCCGTTGTCCTTCTCCCGCGCGAGGCTGTGATAGAACTCGTAGCTCGAGCACTTCGACTCGAAAGATAGCAGATGAAAGCGACGTAGCAGCGCAAAGGTTGCTGCGGTCCGCGGATTCGTTGTTGTCGCCGGATAAAGCCCCGCGCGCATTAATTGAATGTTATGGGAGCCGCCGCCACCGCAGCCACAGAAATCCACATTCACCTCGTGAATTCCGTGGTCGTCCATGATGACGAATACATCGCCGCGAACACTCTCCGGGACAGGGCACCGATGCTCATATCCCTCCCAGTGCCCCAGCTGCACCCGCAATCCCAAATCTCGCAGCGTTTTCTGCGCGAAGAATTCGCCGTTCCAGTACTGCGGCCAGCGATGAGCAATGAGGGGGCTTTTCTTCTGAAAAACATACCTGAACTCGGTGAAGAGGTAGCTGCCTATGCCGAAGAACGAGGCAGGGTGCACAGAGAAGCTGGCCACCACCAATGCAATCTATGCACCGATGGTCGCCCTTCGCAAAAGCAGGTGGGAGCGGTACGTCGCCAGGATCGCACGCCCGATCCGCGGAGTCATTGGGTTCGACAGATGGGTGTCGCATGTCATGGGGATCGCCTGCCTCGGCAGCTGCAGCTCGTGCTTTGTCTGCACCCAACTTCGCAGACCTGCAATCCTCGCAAATCTCAAAGCTGCGATGACCACCCCCGCCCTCCCAATGCAGGAGCTCATCCAGGAATTTGTCACAATGGTCGCGCACTCACTGCTTGAGAGGGTAATCCTGTCCTGGGTTAGCGCCACAATACCAAAATAAAATATCACTCACTGAATCGTGCAATTCACGCCCCCCCTCGTCGTCAGAGTCGTTGTCTCCGCTGTCGCTACCCGTGTCTTTCAGATCGTAGATGGGCTGGTCGAAATCTGGGTAGGGCAGGTCCTCTCGAAGCATCCCTGCCTCCGCCTGACGCCACGCAGGCTTGACTGGCGAGAGTGGGACGTTGATCATTGTCGACTTGTAGCGCACTTGTCCACCTAAAGAATGAGATGCTGTTTCTTGTAGCATACGTCCCATACGAGGAGCAGTGGTCTGAGCTTCGCCCTCTTCGTGCTTAGAATCCAGGAAGTCATAGTGGGTGTGAGTTTTGCGTTTGCCCATGTAAGCAAATTTAGTGACAGTACAGCGCTGGAATAGATGGCGAGCAGCAAGATCCCAGAAGAAGAAGCACCCCACAAGAAGAAAGACGGCAGATGGGACGTCCCCACCGTGTTTTGGAGACGTCCCATTTGAGAAGAAAAGTGGTTTGTTGACATCCGTACTGATCCGTCAATCAGCCGCTGTCAATCAATTCGCTTTCTCTCCGTCCAACCATGTCCAGGACTTGCTGAGTTTCCTCAAAATCTTTTAGTCCTGAAGCTAATATATTTATTAAAGTCCAAAAAAGGCGAGCGTTATGCAGATGTCGTTCCTTACGCAGATTTCGATCGCGCTTCTCGGTCATTCAAATTGTGTACCCTGGGCCGTTGTCGACACGACGAGCTGATCTCCACGTTATTGCCTGGGATTGCAGACATGTGAGTCCTCAGCCCATCTGTGCACCTTAGCCTAACCTTGTGGTTGCCTTAGCCTCTGTTCTTTCCATCTGGCAGTCGACACCACCTTTCGACTGAATCTCCACAATGGCGATCACCACGAAGACAGAGATGAAGCTGACGACCTTCCGGACCTGGTGGACTACGATGATGAGGATTCCATTGAACTCATTCTGGACGCTAATATATGTTCCCTGTCTTGCTATATATCTTATGACTGTTGCTGCCAGTACTACGGCTCAGATTGATGCTAAACTATGACAACACTTGTACTAGGCACTCAATCACTTGCTCCCTGCCCGCCCCTGGCATTTAAAGCTTTGCTGAATGTTGTCGAGTGTCGTGCCGCCTTCCCGGTCCCATCGCCTTCAAGAGCAGGTTGTCCAGGTTGAGGTACCTACACACTCGTCAGCCCATTATTATTTCAATAGAAGCTCTCGTACCGCTCCCCGTATTGAAGGTCACCAATACCATGCACCCGCGGAAAGTCGTGACGCTCATCGTTCAAGGTGACGCTTGCCCACGTCCGATGGTGCACAGCCTGAGCCACACAATCCTGCGTGAACGCGAAACGTTCCCGCCGATTACGCACAAACTCGAAATAGGCTTGTGTTCCAATCCTCGGGATGGGCGCAGGCTGAAAATTCTCGCTAAAACAACGGTCAGCGAGAAAAACAAAACGGGTCCCGAGCCTACATGTGCCAGTCCGCGATGCTTTGGAACACATCTTTCCAGTCCTGCTCCTGCTCAGCGACCGTTTCCTCGGCAAAATCTGCCAGATTCTGCATCGAGAGGCGCCAATCCTCTTCGAGAAGTGTTTCTGGTCCTGGTCGGACATATGGCGTTGCCAGCCGCAAGTCTTCGAGGCGTTGGAGGCGTTGCGCACGTCGAGCATTAAGACGCCGTGTATACCAGTCCGTCTCTGGTTCCCGAGGCATTTCTTCCTGCTCTGACAAGCCACAATGTCAAGTAAAATCTGCAACCCCCTGAAACCATGCACATACCTACACTGGCCAGACGGACGCGGTTCACAGGCTTGCCGTCGCGAATGCGTGTCTTGCGGACGAGACGAAAAGGCATCAAGCCAAAAGTAGCTATAAAAATAGGTAATAGGCTACTGATATATCAGTCCCCTCCCAAATTTCGCCCAGCGACTGCCCAGTGAGATCTGCCCAGCCCGATATAGAGTGCCCCTGCATGCATCAGTTGGTGTGCATGCGTCGGGGATCCGTGACAACCGCAGAAAATTGTCCCGACTTCCACAAATTAATACCACCGACGGTGATGATGGTTTTAACAAGTGAGGTACGAGCTTCATTTGTTAAAGCGTCTGGCTAGGAGAGACTAGATGATGGTCGGTTACTGCAAATCCCCATTGGATGCCCCACCTGTAGACGCAGGCCCAGAGCCTTCAGGTAACTTCCCGCGCCACCCAGAAGTCTACCAAATTTCTGGACAAGAAAATACTCCAGTGATATTTAAATCCCCAAATCCCACGTACCTCGATGTGGTGCAAGACAGAATCCCTGTGGGCTAGTAAAAGGCATTTTTTCCAGAGTACTGGACGCCTGTTGCAGTCATTGCAATGGTACAATGTGCTGTCCATCCGGCATGATTCGCATATTTCTGCATGGGCTGCCGTACCTCTTCTAGATACCGTTCTCTATCCTGATCAAAAGAGGTGGTTGGACTTAATATTAACGCGCCATTAATTATTGTGGAATTCCTTACCATATCCCAGAGACGCATCATGACCGTTCAGACCGTTTGGATATCGCCCGCTTTGGGACACAGGCAGGTAAAATTATCACGCTAATTAATTACACCACTCAGAAATAATCGCAATCGTCCAAGCCCTGCGACACCGACTCCCTGACCTCCCATTCCGCACATGCGTTGGACGCACAAAAGTGAAGGTATTCCAGGCCATTGTGGCTGCACTTGGTGTGCAGCAACTCCACAATATTGGAGACGTCGGGGTGGCCGTAAGTCAACACAAAGCGGACCTTCCGTAGCTCTGGAAGGTCTGTCACCAACAGCCGACCCACGGCGCTGCGCAGTATGGGTGTCAAATGTACCTGGAATATGCGCGAAGGAATTGAGCACTGCGCTACATGAAAAACTTATTCCTCGCACCGGCTCTGAAGTGGAAACCCAGGTCGGATCGCTGTCGAAAACAATGCTACGCAGCACTCGGAACAACGCCGGTACATTCTCCACCAAGCGCAAAAATTGGGCACACCGCAGCCTCAGGCGCTGAAGGCCCGGGCGCGCGCCTAAAAATCGCCCGTCACGGCCGCTCATGGACTGTTCAGCCGGGTTTTGCAGATAACATTCGATGTCCGGGACGTGGTTCAGCTCGAGTATTTTCGCCGCAACGCAGGGGTCGAGACAGACGCTTCGGATGGCAGGCAACAAAGGAAGTGTGCCCAATAGATTGCCGCGTATCTCCAAAATCTCCAGCCTCGGCTGCAGCTGGAGTAAATCCGCCCACACAGGCGGGCAATTGCTGAATGAGATGAACGACAGAAGCTTGAAGCTAATGCCATGCAGTCCCCTGCGCGTCAGTCGGATATGGCTGGAGATCCCCAGCTGCGTTAGGTTGCGCATTTCACTCAAGACACGCTCCCAAATCGGCCCCTCGATAACGAGCTCAGAGGGGAGAAACAGTAGTGAATGCACCTAGGGGGATCATCAAATCCTGACACTGAAAATAAATAGCCACGAACCATGGGTGGAAGATTCTCATTCGACGCTAAAGCTCGTACTAGAATCTGGCCCCTGTCAGTGGCAACCACAGTGCTTCCGTAGAGCAATGGGCGAAGATCCTTCAAGGTGGAGTGGGACAGAGCAGATAGAGCCTGAAGAGTCGAGGTCGAGGTATACGACGCCATTCGAGCACGCACCTCCCCTGGTAGCTGGCGAGGCATGAGTTCACACAAAAGTTCACATCTGAGAAATTGGAAGCGACAGTTGAGCCAAACATAAGCAAAGTTACGCACAGCTGCTACGGACTTGACAGTGTACGACATATTATATCCTACTTCTTGGCCATGACATAACAGCTACCAAACCAGCGCACCGTCCCAGCCTGTCGTAACTGCGTCAAGCGAGAAACTTTAGCCTCCCTCGCTGCGCGCTCTTCGCTTGCCAATTTCACCGCGGCCCGCTCTTCCTTGGAGATGATCTTGGGCTTCTCGGTGCTGTCGCCAGGCACAAATAAAGAAGTCCACGAGGTTTTTGGGCATGCCGTGCTTTCATCAATGCATCAACTCGGGCTTTGCGCTCTTCCTTTCTTTGCTCATTGCGATTACTCGCGCGCGCAACTCTTGACGTGCTTTACTTTCGGGTGCACGAGCGAAGCTGAGCCAGCCTTGGACCGCAGGCGTTCGTATTCCTTTAATCACAGCTTGCCCGCAGAGAGCATGTAATTATCGCTGAATGCAAAAGGAGACACTACCGGACTTGAATTCCCTGCCTTTCGTATCAGACTGGCGGGTGCGCATGATGTGGATGGATATATCCAGATTTCTGAGTTTCGTTCATAAGCATGCTTTGTCCTTTTATGCCCGACGGGCTGTGCACCTCCGGGCTGGGAAAGAAGGGCCTTGTTGGATTGATAGGGCCTTGGCGGATTGATATCCGGGCTCCATATCCTCCCAGTCCTCATTGTCGGCCTCCGCGTCAAACTCGGGGATGTCCACACTGGTGCTAGAAAGATGCTCGTGATATTCCATGAGGCCGTCGAAGTATGTGGCACGTTGATGGGCCTAATCAATTGCTTGCTCGAGAATGTCGTATAAAAATAATTACTGCAGGCGTGAATATATATAGCGCGGGTTCACACATATTAAATAAAAGGTTAATATCGGTCTGGATAACATCGATAGGACGGTTGTGAAGGTGGGCCATGGATTTGTAAGGAGAAAATTGCACGCCAGGCTGGACTGAGTCGTAGATGAGTCTCAAGTGGGAATACGCCGAGAGGGGCTTACCTGGAAGCTCTAGGGTCGAATGCGGGTCCTGGGAGGTAGGTCAGTGCAGTACATGACAGATATAAAAAGCTGCACGGGCTGCACGGGCTGGATGCGTGTCGCGTGCGATGCAGGCCTGGACGGCACCACCAGAGCATCTGTGGTAAGACGCAGCGTATGGTGCAGGCCACCCCTGCATAGCGCGCGACAGGCATCCAATCCAGGCAGCAAAATGAAGGCGCTCACTTTGTGTAAGGATGGATAACATCGATAGGATGGTTGTGAAGGTGGGCCATGAATTCGTAAGGAGCAAATTGCGCGCCAGGCTGGACTGAGTTGTAGATGAGTCTCAAGTGGGAATACACCGAGAGGGGCTTACCTGGAGGCTCTACGGTCGAATGTGTGTCCTGGGAGGTAGGTCAGTGCGGTACATTGCAGATATAAAAAGCTGCACGGACTGGACGCGTGTCGTGCACGATGCAGGTCTGGACGGCACCACCAGAGCATCTGTGGTGCATGGTGGCAAAATGAAGGCGCTCACTTTGTGTAAGGAAAAGATGTCGAGTGGCGTGAGGAAGCGGGAGAAAAGCTAAAATGTCACACTAGTCACTGTCGTGACATAGGGCATCTTTGGTATCAGGAAACAGCGGTTTTATTTCTGTTGTTTGTAGTACTATTCCAGGCAATTTTCTGAATGGACAGTTCATCTTGAATTGAAGAGCCAAATAATTTATAAGCACTTGTTGGTGAACAGAAAAAGTGGCGAAAAATATAATATATATATTACAATGAGCGGACCAGGGATCCAGTAGATTTTTGCGAGGACCAGCTGTCATTGTAATCTATAGATTTCATCTCTAACCCGCGGCTAGGTTCGGGGTTCGGAAATTCTAGTAAAAACCGTACCCGAACCCCGCAACACTAAGTGATAACTTCCGCAGAAAAGATCAGTCGGCACGGACTGCCCGTGCACGACTGCGGGCTGAAGAAAGTATAAAGATCGGTGCATACCACTGGAATCCTCAGAGCAATTACCTAGTTGCTTGTCTACTCGAACTCGTCCATCCTTCATACTTCCGACATGTTCCATCAACTCTCCATTGCCACGGTTGCCGCCATCGCACTGGTCCAGGCATGTACGTTGCCTAGAAAAGCCACTTGAAAGAAATTAACTCGTATCAACAGGTGCAAGCCGTTGATGTGTGCGCGTGGACAAATACTCTTAACTGCGATGGGACTGCAGTCTGCTGCCTCAATTTTGGGGTCAACCAGTGTTGCGGAAACATCCAGCAAGGTTTCGGATTCTCCATTTCCTACAGCAACTCCCCGGCCCAGTCTCTGATGGCCAAGCGTGGACCAGCATTAATTGCAGGGCTGGTGCGATAATCACGCAGCAGATTGGGACGGGCAACAAGTGCTGGGTCGGCGCCGGGACCAAGGTCAATAGTATGGCGTGGACCCACGCCGCCTCGAAGCGGAGTGCGCCCGCTAGTGAATGCGCCGCCCCCGATGTCTCAAGTTCACGGATAATGGGGTCCAAAAGGCCGTCAGGATTCCCTCCACCGACGGAGCGCTCAAGGAGATGATCGAGTTCGTGAAGGCCAATAATTTCACTGCTCTTGCCGCCTATACCCCCGCCTAATCAGAATCGTAAGTCGTCGTGATTTTGAACGACCCTTGCCCACACGTCTAATCAGTTGGAACAGATCCTATCCCTTTCCGGCGACAAAGTGGTGCCAAAGGCACAGGAGATGATTATATTTCTAAATAGTCTTGTGTGTTTTGATGTTGTGCAGCGACTGTAAATTTGGGTGACCAGAAGCACTGCCGATCCCCGAACGCGAAACTTGCGCGTGTGCAGCTGCAAACATCGGTATCTTTATGCTTACATATCCTTGTGCTTTCCCCTAAGAATCGTGGTATATTCAATGAGGTTCTGGAACTTTTCGGAAGGTTGCCTTGGGGGTATGATGGGACCGGTTGTGATTCCTGCTTATATATATATGTCTTTGACCTCACACTCACATGGATAGACTTCTAACTGCATTCTCACCGTCATGGCCCGGGTAAGAACAAAGGTGGATGCCGCATAGTAACACCTGCAATAGAACACCTCGATTTGATCAAATAACTACTGGATCGAGTCGAATGCATCTGACAGAGTTCCCGAATTATGTACTGATTTTTTATCACCCGCATCATTCTTGTGCTATCCCTATTGTAGATATCAACTTCACAGAGAGAAGGAATACAGTTCGTGCAATAATAATAAAGTCCCGGGATACGTGGCAGGCCACCAATAAAATGATGCTGAGTCCCCGGGTACATGGATGTACTAACTTTGTGTTGTATCTGTATTAGATAAGATCATCGGTACAGTTTCACCAATATCGGTATTCTACTGCTGCACTGCATTTCCTTCATTCCAACTCCCCATATGCATTCCTGCAATTCCGCGTGAATGTCTCAGCCTCGCCGTAGGTCACTATTATTATCTTGCATCTACTAGTATTTCTGCATTCTAACTCGGTGAGCAAGCAACCGTACTTTTGGAATCTCGAGGTTTGTTCCCGGTCCAAGCGTGTTGTACATATTTGGCGCTAAAGTCCTCACCAAGCATCAAACATTATGAGTACTTATGTAATAGGGATCGTCCCTTTCAAAACTCGAGGGCACCCAAATTTGATCAAATTTTCATTAGAGACCGATTTTGTTGAGGGAGTCATTAGTGGCAGTGCTTAATATATTTAGTGGCCGTGCCTAAACATGCTTCAAATTTTTCTATAGAAAATAGTGGCTAGGTGTTGTCCTTGTTATTGTTACACGGGGAAAAAAACCCCCTACTCGGTGAAAAATCATAACTTGCGCAAACATGGACAAAAAACTTTTTTGCTCCTCTTCGGATTGTTCCATCGGCGATCACCGAACCCAACTTACGTATGCCCCCCTACTATCGCGATCAGGTAAGCTCCTTTTCAACGTTGTATACTAGTACCTATATATATATATATCATACCCATTAGCTGTTCATATCCACTGCTGTATATACTGCTTGTGGAAGTAGAACCACTGCTGCTCGCCCTTCGATGTAATTGACCGCAATAAAAATGCTTCGGTTTGTTCCGTCGGCGATCACCGAAAACACTTTGTTGGAATTGGGTAGTGCTGTTCCCCGCCACTGTAGATTTATCTTGATTTGTTTTCCTTTCTGCCCTTCATTATCATGAATCGTTCCTAGCCTAAACTCCGACCGCTGGATAATATACGGCTTATGGAAGTTAGGGCTATTAAGGGGATCAGCGGAGTCCGAATTTGCACACCGCCACATTCTCAACTTGCTTTGTCACCACCACCATCTATGCGCCTCCTTCCAGCTCTACTCGACTTACACTGACTTCTATTGCAGTCTAGCTCTTATTAAACTGTGTATTGTCCCCTCCTTGCACTGGGTACTGGCCTAAGTGCGCCCTAAGTCTCTTATAATTGCTGGTGTCTCGCTGATACATACGTGCCACTTTCAGCCAGTGCCTCCTGCCAGCACAATGCTGATCACGTTGCCCGTGGCAATGCCTCGCTGACGTTCCCTAGACCATCAGCAGCAGCAGCGCCGCCACGACACAAAGCATCTCGCTCTCCTTCATCCAAGCGCTCGGCTTCGGCGTGCATCGTCCGCACACCATGCTGCCGGGCCCATCCGTGCGTGCACCCACCCTGTCGCCGTGCCGCTTCCACCCACCTCACAGGTTCATTCGTACCCTGCGCTTGTGGCTGTCTAGCCTGGGCCCGTGCACATCGCGGCGGCACAGGTGTTTCCTCCAGCGGCTCTACTTCCGCGTGCACCTTGCTGCTCACTTCGCGTGGTCGCCTTCATTCTCGGTGCGTTATCTGTCCGAGTCCTATAGCTCTTTTTCTGATTGTTCACCACACTGTTATGTTGTGGACTCTGCATCCTCCTGCGCATGGCCTTTCTTATTTGTCGTCTCGCCGCGCCATCTGTACACGCAATAACACCGCCTCCGAAGACCGCTACTACGTCGGCGTGCCTAACAAGGACGAATCCTTCGAAACAGAGGTGATGCTCATCGCGCCCTCGCTCGATACGTACCCCCTCGAGAAGAGCGAGGCGGCAGCCGTGGCGGTTGTCATGGAGCGCAACTCGGATGAGAATGACGGTAACACGGATATGTAGTACGGCCAACGAGGCACGCACACATCACAGCTACTCACTGTTCCACGATACTATTGGATCTTCCTCCTTGAAACCCGATTCAGACCGCGATGATCGAATGAAAGAGCCCCCGGCCGAAAATACAGAGAGCTCCACAGCCGCGCAATACTTATAAACCATTCATTCATTTTAGAAATCCCGTTGATGTTTTACTAGACACCTTTGCGAGGAAATGTGCTTGTCTTGTTTGCATATATACGACCTATGGGACACGAGTCATGCTGTCCCCAAAAAGTCCTTTATGACTGCCTTGTAAACTTTTGGAAACCCAATCTCCTCTGTAGACGCTTTCCCGATCTGAACGACAATGTTAGCCTTCTCTCTTTTGCCTTGTAGTCGGCGAGCCTTTCAATCGACTCTCTGTAGCAAATGTGTTAGTAGACGGCCTGAAGTGTCCAGCAGACCCCAGCTCACTAGCGGCTTCGAGGCTGTCGTACGGGTTCATGTTGAATGATGTTATCTCCGTCTGTCCGTCTCAGCTTTTATATACCACAGACGCCTCTGGATTTTTTTGTTAGTTCATTTGTCTTAATTGATTATATTTATGAGTGATTAATAAATACCGTTTACACTCATAAATACTCGTTTCTGCCGGGCGTAGCAACGGCCCTTTACCCCAAGTCAAATAATTGATTTCATGCTCCCAAATCATGCCTAAACGCGGGACCGTCGTCAAGCGCGCGCGGGTGACGCCGCTGCCTGGCTCACTGACACAGATCGCCATCTCCTCCAGCAGGGACAAGAGTAAAGGGCTCATACGTTGCATGATACGCAGCGTGCAGCAGACCAGTGGGCTCGACGCTGGAGTAGTGAGGACAAAGTGAGGATGTCTTGGGACACGGTCGTGGTCTAGGCGTAGTTGACGCTGTTTGTCCATAGCTTATGTCATCATCTTGGCTTGCTTCAGGCATTCACATGTCTTAGTGAGCGCAGTGAGCTTCATCCCAGATCCGCTAGGGGTTGGTCAGGGTGGACCACTCCAACGCGCCCATCGTCAGTCTCGCGGGGGCGCACGGGGTATGTGTCTCGTGCCCTGGAAGGATCTTCCAGGTACTGACGACGGCCGAGATCCTAAGCTGCTGCTTCAACCCGATTGCGTAGACATCGCAGCGTGCTCCGCAGACCGCAGCGTGTCGCTCTGGGCCCAATGCCAACTACGGACTATTGTCGTCGCTAACCAAGGCGCCCATTATTGGCCTGCAGTGGTCGCTCGTCTCGCCCCGACAACGCTCGCACGCCGGCAGAGCCTAGTTCTACTCCTTCCACTACTGCTACGTCTCTGCTTCTGCCACCACTACCCAGCTCCACAGGCTCTGCACGTACCTCCCCTTCCTTAGCCAGTGGAGACAGTGTTTCCGGTGCCCACTCGCGTCAAGCCGACGACGATCTCGGTGGTTTAGGACATATATTATATGAGATTGGATTATTTTTGTTCTTCGGGAATGCGGAGAGGTGTGTCTCCATACCTATCTGCACACGGGGTGCGCGCGCGACGAGGACCACCGTGAGGTTGTCGCCCCCGCCCGCATCCCGGTCCCGTTCTTTCGTTTCTTCTCATCTCCCACTCCCTGTCACTCCTCCCCTCGCCTGCGTTCTTCTCCCTTCCCATCTGACCTTCTGCGCACTGCTATCCCTCCTTCCATTCCCCTCCCCTCCCCTTCCCCACCTCGATCTCATTATTACCCTTGCCCTCATCCTTCGCACCGCGTTCTTCTCTGCTCCCCGGCCCGCCGCTCCGCTCCCGCTCCGTTTCCCCTTCAACCTCCCCTCTTCTCTCCTCCCTCGCCCTCCCTTCCCTTCCATAACGAACACTAGCACCTCCCACGGGTCAAAGTCTCCGTCGGCAAGCACCGCGGCTTCGTGCAGTCCGCGCGCAGCGCGGACACGGAGCGCGCGATCGCCGTGCGTGGGCGAGGACGAGTCAGTGTGAGTCTATGTCTTGTTTCGTTTTTCTTCTTGGGATTCGAGAGGCGGTTCGTGGGGTTTTTTTTTCTTTGGGATTTGGGCGGTGGTGTGGGCGAGGGTGGAGCGGAGGGCGATTGTGGGTGCCTCGTCCTCTTTCGCCTCCTCGCTGCGATGTCGATCGCAGTGCGGGGCGTTGTCTTCGCCGTGCCCGTAGTCGTTCTCCCTATTCTCCTTCGCGCGGTCGGTTCTCTCCGACGTGGGGCGCGAGCTGGCGCATGGGCAGTGCCTCCCTTCCCCGCGGGCGTCGTGGTCCCGGTGGTGTTCCTTTGTGGCGACACGACATTGTCCTCGATGCCCGTGCTCATCGTATCGGCATCGGTCCCTCTCGTCCGTCGCTTTCTTCCTTTTTTTTTTGCTCTTCCATTTGCAGTGCGTGGTCTTCATTTTGTGCGAATTGCATTGCGGGGGTGTCTCATTGGTGCGGGGCGGGATCTGTGCTGTGGGCAGTGTGGGGGCGGGCAGGGCACCCACGCGGGGCTCGGGCACGGTCATACACCGCGGAGGGTGTGCATGCTGGCGCAGTCGCGGTGCGGCAGAGTCGCTTTGCCGTGCTCGCGGCGTCGGTGTCGGCGTTGCCTCATATACTCCCTTCGTCCTTCGATCCCGCCGTGCGGTTTTTTGTGTCCTTGTGCGCCTGCCGGTGCCGGTGCCAGCGGTGCCGGTGCTGATCTGGTGAAAACGTGCTGCGGGCGGTGGGCGCCCACTTGTGCCCGCATACGAGAACGCGCCGCCGTTGCGCGCGTGTGGGCTGGGCGGCGCCGACGTGCCATTGCTGGGGCTACACGACGACCTGGGCGCTCTGGGCTTTTTTCTGCGGAGCGGGCGATGTCAGCAGGGGTTTGATGGGAGGGCGGTGGGCGAGAAAGAGAGAACGCAGAGGGGCTGTGCGCGGCGTCGGAGATGCGATGCGGGGGACGCGGCGAGGCACGCGCGCAGGAGCAGGCGATCGTCAGCATGCAGGGGTACGTCGACACCAGGCCCATCTTCACGGCGCTCCTCGTCGCGCATGGTGACGACGACGGCCCTTCTCGTATGCGGGTGCGAGTGTGCCGCCGCCGTACGAGGTGCTGCCATCGACGACCACCAGCCACGCGTTCTTACCGTTCTCGCCCGATCCAAATCAGCATCAGTAGCACCAGCACCAGCAGGCGCAGGGGCTGCGGCGGCGCAGCGGCGGCAGAGATGCGGGGGACGTGGCGTGAGTCGTGCGCTGGTGCCGCACGCGACGCGTACACCGCTGCTGCGCCGCTGCACCCGCGCAAGCCGCAAGCGCCGGGGCTCGTCCCATTGCCGCTGGCGCTGCAGACGCAAGCCGTACCGCTCAGCAAATTATCCGCCTGGCTTTCGCGTACCCTCGCTGATTCTACGTTACATATTGCATGCTCTGCCCTCGCTCCCCATCACCCTGAAGCCAAAAGGCAGCAGTACTACGTTGTTCTCATCGTACTGTCTCGTCTTATTTTGTATTTTTACATGCACATGTACTTTTACTGTCATGCAGATGTGATCCCATCCATCTGTGTTAGTTCGATGATGATGCGTGGGGATTTTGCTTCCACGTCAACTAAGGTCGATACGTAGGAACGAGGAATGGATTTTCACCATCATGTAAAGAATATTTTCACCCCCTTATTCTTTGCAACATACGCATGTGAAACAAAAGCTTGATTTTGGATGAGAAGCATCGACAGATACTGATACCCGCATTTTGATGCTGAGCATGCAGGTACACTCGTATCTGTGAGAACCGCAGGCAGTGAAACGCTACAATTTGTATGGGCTTAACCGCGGATCAGATGAAAGTCAACTGAATGATTCACTCGCTCTCACGAGTTGCATCAACTGTGGGATTCAATATATATCTGACTGACAGCACAATCAAAAAACTGACCATAAAGCGGGGGCCTGCTGTCTACCCTTGTTTGTGCTCGCCCACTCATCTCATTCGATATGTTTGCTCGTAATGTTACAGTCTCTCTTCTCCTTGCCTTCTCAATGATATCACAGGTGTATGTCGAATTTATTTGTGCTCTTATTTCTATGGGTTTCACGCATGTGGACTTCTAGTGCCGGGACGGGTTTCAAGCTGCAATCTGTCCTTAACACGGCCAAGTGCATCGCGGCCAGCAGCTTGACGAACGGTGCGCCCGTCGTCATCCAGGACTGCGGAACAAATGCTACGTCCCTCAACACGTGGTTCGAGACGCCCCTGCCCCCCGACGGCTTCGCCCGGCTGCTTTCCGCCGGCGGCGTTTCAAGCTGCCTCGATGTGACAGATGGTCCGTCTGGGGCCGTACCCGATGGCACGAGGCTTCAAATGTGGGCCTGCAGCCCCTCAGATCCAGGTAGGCACGCTTGATCTTCATGAGTCTCAGAACCCTACTGGCCGTAGCCCAGGAGTGGATTTTTGAGGACGCGCTTTCCGCTATTGAGTGGGGCGGCGGACTAGCGATTAAAGGGTCCAAAGTTCGTGTATTAACTTGAAATTTCCACTAAAGATTTACTGACCGATATTTAGTGTTCGTCTCTGTGAAACTTCTCTGAGGAGACATACTAATCGTTATTAATGGCCAGGCATTGATGTCACTAATGGAGTCACGACCAACGGGAACCAGGTGCGTCGCCGTGAAGTCTAGTCACCAGGGCTCTAACCATCAACAACAGCTTCAAATCTGGAAATGTGGAGGAAATAATAACCATCAGCAATTCAAGAAGATTCCCGTCTGAAATTCTTTTCTATTGATACAGTAGGCACGGGACAATTAGACAGGCCTGAATTGTCTCACACTACGGTAGGCGGATTGGTCGCGGTTCGATTTCAATCAGAGATGGATCAATGTCAGATGAAATGTTGATCCGGTGATTGCCTCGTGTCGGTTGAATCGGTTACGTTGAGTGTGAACCTCAGACTTGAGTGCGAGGCGGCTTTATTGCATACCTGGCTGGAATATATGGTTGTAGAGAGCAATCATACCTTATTTACGTTGTCAGAGATCAGCGCGCTTGGTCACAACACGTGAGTAAGTATCACACCGCACGGTACCCACAATATTTCGCCAGGTGCAAACATGAACTCGCCGTTTGTGAAACTACCTGGAACAATCAAATAAGAATGGAATAGGATACCCTTACTTTTCTCACCATTTGGCGATGCACGCCCCATATTTTTGAACGTTAACTTTTTCAGGCCGTGACAAAACACTTAGCGTATCACCGAACTCAACAAGCCGATACCCTATTTATCTTGGGCTCAGTTCTGTGGGCAGACTGGTGGCTATACATGCCACCTCCAGAGTGTATAGCCACCACTCTGCCCACAGAACTGAGCCCAAGATAAATAGGTATAATCCTAGGTACTTGCTTCAATTGCACCTTGTGGACCAAATTGTCCTTGGGCTTTGATGGGCGTGAGCAAATCACCACACGCCCATGCTCAAGCCAAAAAAAAAAAGAAATTTGTGCGGGCACAAGTCGTTTTTGCAAGCCAAAAAGTTGATTCTCTCCGGCGGATTGGTTACGCCATTTGCGGCAGCCAAATTACACCCTCATCGTTGTATTGTTCAGTAGCTCGATATCACGCTGATCTGCTTTTGGAAAATTGCGTGTACTAGAGGAATTACAGAGTTAATGCAATAAGAAATCGACGAGGTAATTACTGTTCAAGACAAATATTACACAAGATGCAAGGAGCAGGCGCCATGGAAGGATATAACGTGGATCGTGCTTTTGAAGTCGGCGAGTGGGAAAAACACGAAGTCGGCACTGCTCATCAAAGGTTAGGAAAATCCACGAATCAAGCCTCGGTCCGACTTACCTCTAAGATCGGCGCGGCCACCATTCGCGGAGGTCCGTAATTACCTTGCGCTTTACCTCCACCGATGGCCCCTCCGGCGGTTCATTCGCAATTCCGGTGTATTTAATTATAAATCCAGCCTCAGAGCTTAAAAATAGGTCATTCCAACGAGTTATCAACTTGCCAGCCGGCCTGAAAAGGCCGCTACCGTCGATTCGACCTCGCATGGCTCTGGCGGCGGACGCGGCGACATCTCCGTATTCGGCGAGGAACTGGTCCAAGAACGCGGTCGATGCGTAGCCGAAGTACTGAAATACCACCTCGCTCAGCGCCGCGATGCATCCTAGGTCGGCGGTGGCGCTTGCCGTCTGCACGGCGAGGCGGAGGACCAGGTGGAGGAGGAATAAGGGAATCATGATTGGCCGAGGACCTGTGGGAGAGACGAACACATAGTCGGGTGCGGTTCAAAAGTCTAGGTTCGAACAGGTTTGCATCCGAATGACTTCCATTTTTTAATTTGTCTTCGCAGACTAATTAAAAACAACGTACAACCCGCCAAAGAACGACGTCTTCCACGGCCTCGAGAGCAGCTAGGAGTCATTATTTTAGTTCATAGCAATCCAGCATTATGAGTTGATGAAATTAGTCATTTCGGGGCTCAGCAGTGACAGTGGTGAACGTGAGGAATGCGAGTTCAGACTTGAGAGTAACTGCACAGTGCCACAGATCACGTCCATGAAATCGGTCATTGCATTGCGTGACTCTGCAATGGCACCAGCGGGAAGCAGGCAATATAAGAAGAATATTCAAAAATCATCGTTTATAGCTGCACCCGATTACGGGCCATGTTGCACTTTACATGGCACGTCCGCATGTTCCAAATTATTGTGGTTCAATAAGTCAACGTTAACATGGGGTGGGTACGTAATTCCCAGTCACTGGTGACTTCAAATGCGTTACACAGAAAAACCTTATGTGAGGGAAACTATTTAGCGGCCATCTGGTATTTGCCCCAACTGCAGGGGGGGGGGGGGGGGATTTATTATACTCGTGTGGTCCACAACATGAACAACGAGTTTACAGAAGACAAACATGTAGTACTATCAGGGTGTTTATCCATCTGGAAAGCTGCAAGATGTGAACTGAGCACAACACCATTCCAGGACTGTGACTGGCTGACCGCTTGTATGGCAGGACATGCGGTTAAAACCCGTAGGACCTGACCACGAGCGGAGTGCGCAAGTGTACAGGAGGGGGCACCCCCCTCCCAGGTATAAATCCCCGCTATCCACCAGTCTACAGCAGCTGTCGTTCTACGCGATATCGTTGCCAATTTTGGCGACGGCGCATTGATATCTCCGGAAGAAGTAGAACTCCGAACGAAAGACGTAACAGACTGTTATATCTCCGGAGGAAGTATAACTCCGAGCGAAAGACGTACATAACAGAAGGGCCTCTGATAATAGGTGGGAAGGCCAGTTCCCGAACTTGACGGATTGGCCGCCTTTTGTCCGCCCGCAACACTGATTGGCCGTATTTTTGTCCGTCCCGGACCTAGCCTACCCCCAAAAATTACATTTCTTTCGGCCCTGCGGGGGCTAAGTATGGGTTATCGCGACCACATAAGTGCATTGAGCCGGTTTCCGCCCCGCCTTTTGTCATTTTGAACTATCAGAGTATGAAAGCCGGCGTAGCAAGCGGTTGATCCTTGACATAAGAATATTATTGCCGGGTTTCTCAGCTCTAGTCCTGGAAATTTTGTCCACCACAGACCTCGGCTTCCTTAAACTACTGGATTAAGGCGGAATTCCCGCCGAGTTTATTGTTTTCAGGCGGAAGTCCGCCTTAATCTAGTAATGTAAGGCTCAGCCCTTATGCTGTTGCTGAAACTGTTGGTTTCGGTCTCACATTTTGGGGTCCCTTATTTTCGTAATTTCAGCTCTGATCAAACCACGACTGAAACTTGTAATTTAAGGCGCCGATTCAGCCTCACAGAAACTGCAACTGAAACATGAAGTTCCAGGCTTCCGGTATGACAATTAGCTACATAATAGAATGTCCGGAAAACAATTATTCCTGAAGTTGCATCATCAGGTTGGCCTAAGTTTTGCACTTGGCCATGTGAGAACTAACAGACTGTTATATCTCCAAAAGAAGTAGACACACCGAAAAAAGCTAAAGCCTGAGGCTCCGTAGCTCCGCTCGAGTGGCACGGGTCGGATACCCGTGCCAAAGCTGCGGGGTTTTGGGAGGACGAAGTCATGGAATCTTTTTTGTGGCGTTTTAAACTCCGCTGATCAGGACGGCAGCCGCGTCTTTGCCGAACACTCCACTGCTGGACACATTGATGATCCTGGCTTCTGGCTGAGCCTCGGACCATAGACAGGAATGTTCCGCTTGTTATTGATCGTCTTCTTGACCCCTTCGTCTTCCGTCGTTCTAACCACGCTCAGCAGTTATATACGCCCGCTCAGAGGCTGTCAGTAAGGTGCCACTGGCAGCTCCTTCTGTCTTTGAGGTTCTCCCAGTCTCAGCGACATGGCTTTCACTCTCAACTCGCGCAACATCCGCCTCGTCGGCTCCAAACTCGCCGCCGATGTCGAGGCTCCCAATGGCACCTCCTGGAATCCCTACGAGCTCGACCTCAATCCGTATCTTGAGAATCTCTACGGCAAATTCGACACCCTAGCGCAATATGGGAATTTTTACGGAAGCTCGCGCAACCTGCGTGTCGACAACCAGGGCCTCCTCACCGCCGAACTAAACGACGGCGCAGGCGGTTGGAACATGGCATCCATCGACCTTAAAGTCTTCGTCGGAGTTTCCGGCGGTGTTTTGTTGTTCAGACGGCTGTAAGTGTTTTCTGCCAGTGTGTGGTTTCATCTCTGACTTCTTTCCTTCCTTGTAGCGTGACGTAAGCTCCGTTATGATATTTGTTGTCATCTCGCTGATATTTGTGTGCAGAAATCAGGCCATTGATACCAGCGCAACAGCCGTCAGCCTCACCGGCTCTGTCTTCTCGGCCTTCCTGATGGGCTCCGATGGGCTCATGCACTACCAACAGCTCAACCTCAACGACCACTACGCCAATATCAACGGATACTTCCGTTCCAACGCTGGCGACAGCGGCTTCTACAACAGCGCGCGCAACGTCCACCTTGGCGAGGGCGGCCAGTCATTCATCTTGAAGGCAGAGCTGCAAGTTGGATCGGGTTGGCGTACCGCGGAGGTCAATCTTGCTGTGGATATTGTGAACAATTACTCGAGGCTCTTGTTTGTCGGCACGTGAGTACAGCATAGCTGCAGAGAGATCGGTTTAATTCCATTTCCAGGTACACCCCGCCGCCCAGCTTCTGGGAAAAGTTCCTCCAGGCATTCGAAGGCTGGCCCCTTGTTGGTTTCGTCATCGCTGGAATTTACGCTCTGATGGGCGATATGGTAATTTAACCGCTTTCCGTCGCTGTATCTGCTCACGCAAATGGCACTAGGAAGGCGCCCAACGCGCCGTCTCCCTGTCGGCCAACTCCACAATCGTCATGGTGGGCGTCACAATTGGCGGCCTACTCGGCGGGCCCTGGGGTGCCGCGATTGGTGCCGCCATTACGACCCCCATCGGCATCTTCCTCGAGACCACGCTCTCCCCCATACAGCAGACGGCCACTATCGAGCGCTATATCTTCGAGACTATCCGCAACACCATCTCTGCGGCCATTGGCGCCGGCGCACTCAAGACCTGGCTCGACAAAGTCGCCTCGAAGGCGATGACCACCATGTTCTCTGAGGTTAATCGCGGCTTTGGGGGGAAAATAAAAAACGAGGTGGTCGAGCAGATGGGCTCGGCAATCTCTACGTCGTTCGAAAGGTATGTAGGATGTTTCGCGGCATTTATTTGTGGACGGGGAAATAACCAAAATTTAGGATCGTCGACGCGATTTATAACGGAGTGTTCCCTTCTGAGTGGCACGCAGTCGACGCGATGGTCGCGGACTTGGTTAGGGTCAGCATATTACCCTCATGCATGGCCGAAGGTTTCGCTGGTACTCATAACTTTCCCCAGGGCCGCAAAATCCAAGGCTTTGCGTTGAGCATGTTGCAGCCCCTCGACGAGTACAAACCGTCCTCGGACTTGTTTAAGGTGAACACCTGGCCTTCAACCTTACTAAATGGCTGATCAGTATTTTTCAGACTAGCAAGTTCAGGGCGATCACACTGGGATAATGAGGAATAAACGGAGGCTAAGCGCAAGAAATTGGAGTCAGGGATGATATTGCCTGAGAAAAAACATAAAACCACAAAAAAAGGGCTAGTACCTCTGTAATACTACTTGAATCCTTTGGATAGCGTTGAGAATTGAGGTGCGCGTGTAGAATGCGCGGGAGTGGATTTGAGGCACTGCTTGGGTGGGATAGCGTCACCGGGGCTGAGTTCACCCGATTTCGACAAGCTGCTCTCGGCGTTGGGGCTGTGAATTCTTTGGGT
Source organism: Mycena rebaudengoi (assembly GCA_029282285.1). NCBI lineage: Eukaryota > Fungi > Basidiomycota > Agaricomycetes > Agaricales > Mycenaceae > Mycena > Mycena rebaudengoi. Next base: position 674,812 of record JARJCX010000084.1, read on the forward strand.
TGTTATTTGACGGGGTCTACCGATATCGGCTTCGTTAAAGAGGGTTGAAACTGTCCTTGGAGTGATTTTCATAACATACTTATTTATGGTCTCCGTAGCCGACAACCGTGTTGACGAACAAGTAACACAGTATAAGTAATAATCAAGATTGGCTCCTGCGCCCACAGTGATGGAACAAAATTCGACCCTGGCTATGTTGACTGCTTGGAGGTGCGGAAATCTACATCCTTACTGGACTCTTCCTTGACACCGAGTCTGAATGAAAGAGTCAACGGAGGTTTCGTATTTTCACAATAGACTTAGAGGCATTTGAACTTGATTTTGAACGCGAGCTGCCAGATAAATTATACCAAATGTTTGCAGATTCTCAAATTCGCACTTGACGCCCGCTCTCATTCGAGATGAGAAACATCTGCTTCAACGGTATAGCTAAGAAGCGTTCAATTCCTTAACAAAAAAGAAAAACAGATATGCGGCTGCAACGGGTCCACTGAACTAGATGTGGAGAGGCATGTACCATTGCCATACGCCACAATTCAATCTGTTCAGTCTATCAGCCGCGGTATCCTTCTTTTTGGGCGACTGTTGCATGGTGACCGGCAGGCCCTGAGTATTTTTTGTGAGGTTGACTAGCGGTCCTGAGAGCCGGTGGCTATAGCCATATGCATACTCAATGCGGTATCTAGAATTGTGGGACCCCACAGACGAGATTTTCCTCCTCGTACTCAATAAACCCTGACGGCCGTTGGATTCCTTGAACAGAAATATTCAGCACTTGGAATAAGTGGCGTGAAGCCGTCCCGTGCCGGACTTGTTTGCAAAAGTAGTTGCAGACTTGCAGAGGGAAACCATTCAAAGGGACAATGTCGGTGCCGCTTACTCCCGCGACGTGCTCGCTTGCAGTCACACAAGAAATAGATTTTTGAACAAAGTTACAAAAAAGGAGTCAAAAGTGACTCCCCAACTCGCAAGTGGGTATTGTAAATCTAGGGACGCCTCAAGCCCATGCCTCTCTGCCGATGTCTGGTCGAGCAAATTATTGAGATTATTCCATGTAGACACAGTATTGTTCCTGAAAAGTGTCAAGTGTGCGCGGGGTACGAAACAACAACACGCACACTGGAGGTAAAGTGTATAATGTTGCTACAAAGTGACAACTGAGAGCAACTCGCGTTGGAGTATGCTCCACGTTGGTGCTCGCGAGGAACTCGAGAATTTACCTGTCTCACAATTGGCTGAGGGCGTATTTTCACATTCTCAGACGACCAGCACAGCCGCTGGAGTAACAAAGGCATCGCTGGCTCAACTCACTGGGTGAGAGGAAGCAATGCGAATCTGCCGGATGAGTTAGCTGTAGGCGTGGAGAACGGTGGTTAGGATTAGCTCGCTAGGTAAAATTTCAGCTAACGACAGGCTTGTGTAGGCCAGAAAAAAGCAACTGAGACGATATTAACCAGAGGTCATGGATAAGTAAGGCGACTCACGGGTGGCTAGCGTCGACGTTGGGGGAGTGGATGCAACTTGAATAATGGCTAAGCGTTAATCTGAAAAACAAGAGACGAGGGAGCAAATAGGAAGGTCTACTGTGTCTACCGCCAGATTGGCAAACTACCTGATTTGTCAGTAATCTTGTTGGGCACCGACCAAGTAAAAACGAGACAAACGTGTGTAAAGACATAGAAAACTGTCGCACTGGCTTGCATAGTGTCAATGCAAGGTGCTCGTGCACGAAAAAAAGATAATACGAGTGAATCGGCGTACGAAAAAAGAAAGTATCCCAAGACTTTTGAAAAAAGAAATGCGCGACGAACGTTGGGGACACGGGGTAGGGTCAGTTGCGAGGATGATCTCAAGGATTATGGGGAAGCAGCAGAAGGGCCCAGCACCGCGCGCATTCGACGCACTTAGCGCATTGAGCCCGCAGGAGAGGGGATGAGTGGGAAAGCCAGCAGGGCCGCAGTGTTATGTTGAATATATAATTCAGGGATAGACCCGGGCGTGGGAGGTGAAGAAGCGGGACGTCGGCTGTAAATGCGTGTCGAGGGCGTGGGTACGGAGAGGGTTAGCAGATACTCCGCGAAAAGATATCGAGACGGCGTCCTGTAGCGGTAGCGGCTGTAAATAATAAGCGCGCCGGGGAGCTGGGCAAGTGAAACGACAAATTGAGTTGAGGAGAGGATTAAAAATGGACGGAAGGACGAACTGGTGCGGTGGGGTACACGTGGATGAGGCGGAAATGCATACCAGAGACACCCCGCAGAAACGGTGCGCTTGAAGCGTTGACCGAGGCGAGGGACAGGAGAGTTCTGACCTCCAGCGTCAACAAAGGCGCGCGGTGCCGACTAGTACTATGGGATCAGCGTGATTAGATGAAAGTCTCACCCAGACTGACAATGGCCTTTTTATGCGTTGATTATTGAACAGGAGCTGCAGAAACGATTATTTGGCATTTACGGGTGGTAGTAACAATACCGTTTGAATATTAATGGCCATAGTTTAATCTGTGTCAAGTGAGCTGAATGTGAGCCGAACTTAGCATGCCACGGACTTCCCTGGGAGAAGAGGTGGTGCCGGTTAATGATAGTAAGATGGTAATGGACTTGAATAGTTGGCGACTTGATGCCTAAAGGCGTGATGCGCGGAAGATGTTGCCACGGAAATGTCCCATCTATAAGACATGAAACCGGCAAGAAAATAGATAACAAGTCCCATCTTATTCAAGAGGGCGGCATTTTTGTGGGCTGTAATAAACTAAACCTTCTAAAGTAGAGTGGTAAAAAAAATTGTGACCGCGCACTGATCAGAGGAGCTAATCGCCGTTGCGCGTCCCAAGCGGTGATGAGCTACGCTTCTGTAGGCAATCATACTATTACTAGTGAGAGCACGATTGCGATGGGAAGTGGACAAGCGAGTAGGTACCGAGTTGAAAGGGAGAAGCGGTTGTGTCGCGTGGTCGCCATGCACACGCACTCAGGAAATCGGAGCATGTTTGGAATTGGTGTGGAACGTTGAAAACACGACCTACCTTGTTTGCGGCGCTGCAAACCCTGGGGTTAAAGGATAAAGGTCTTGTGGAATAGATGCAAAACGGCGGTTGTGCTGGAAGTAAATATGAGCATCTAACATACATGTTCACACGTACCTGAGTGGGAAGCGTCTTAAAGGATTGGATCGCGGGGATGTCAGTGCCGCCTGATGTGAGTCGCCAGTACACAGTGTCTTAAGTCAACGTGGCGCAGTGACGCTGGAAAACAGAAGCCCGTGGCCGCCGCTGACTTGGAATACTCTGCGTGTCGGGTTCAAAGACATACAGGAACTAACAGCACTTGTAAGTTCCGGTGGGGAACAGAAAATACGACCTACCTTGTTTGCGGCACCACATATTCGGAGAGAACTCAGAGACTGAGCGCTCGAGGTCGGTCTGAGATGATTTCAAAAGGCCGGCGCTGCTGGAAATTTATCAGGGTCGATAAGATAGATATTGCACGATGACCTGAGTGTCCGCGAAGTACTGCTAGTTCGCGAAGTCGAGTCGATCTTGTAAGAAGAGTTGGCAGGGGCGTCAGTGGGGAGAAGTAGTAGGTCGCGGAACGCGACCGTTCAAGTCAACAGTTCATGGTGACTCTGAAACGAGAGCCCTGCGGACACTGCTGCCTTGGACGGCCTGCGCTTGCACAGTTGGAATGAGAGGTCTGGGCTGCAAACAAATTATGGTGTCTGGGCAGAAAAGGAGGAATAGATGTGGCTATATGCGCATGAAAGTCGCGAATTCTCGCCGAGTAATCCCACAAAAAAACGAGTGGGAGCTTTCTCTCCCCTTTTATCAAGAAAGCAGCGACCACCGCGCGCCCGCGGTTAGGAGATGCGGGTACTGAGATGGCGAGTAATAGCTGCGCGCATGGGACACGTAAAACAGTCTGGGTTGCGGAGTCTGAGAAGCAACACGGAGATGTGTCGACAGATGCGGCGTGGGCGTGCGTGCGTTGGGTGGCGTCGAGCAGCGGTAGTGGTGGGAAGAGACAGCGTGGCGTGTGCCGGCGGCGCGGTATGGCGTCACGCGCCGGGGGATGCCGGGTGATGACGGCGGCGGAATGGTTGCACAAGTAACTTACTTGGGGTAAAGGGCCGTGGCTTTTCCCGGCATGACCTCGTACTTACTTTTTTTTGTCCTTTGTGCCGAGTGCGTGTATACCACCTCCCAGTTGGTGGCGCCCATAACCTGATAGGCTATCCTTATAATACCTGGAATATGCCCCCGTATTCCCCATCAAAATTCGGGGAGGAAAAGGTGAGGATGCCAATCGAGGCAGAAAAATGAGAAAGAAATTGTAGCGGTTTTTTTGGGGGGGTATCTGCTCCCGTTGGCGAGCTATTCCCCATTTGAGTTATAGAGCCTGTATGAGCCAGCCGAACACTGGGAATATACTTGATACGACACCCCCGGTGTCGTAGTTAGGGTCTAGCATGATCAAATCAAGTGCCTCGGGGCTGGCTAAGCATACTATGATACGGGGGGGGGGGTGTCATATGTAGCATATTACTGCATATTACTAGATATATGAGCTCTTGAATATAGTCCCATAAGAGTAGGAAGGTTCTTTAAGCAAAATATGAATCCAAAATAGTGCGGTGAATTTTCTATTTTAGGTTAATCCCATCATATGACAGAGGGCCGGGCACAGTGAAGGCCACAGTTGTCCCACCGCCCTAAATATTCGGGTGTGAACTCCTGAATAGGGTCCCACCAGAGTAGAGCGGCTCTTTAAGCAAAGTCTGAATCCAAAATAGCGGGGTGAATTTTATATTTTGGGTTAGCCCCAATAAATGACAGAGGGCCGGGCACAGCGACAGCCACAGGTGTCCCAGCATCCCGAACCTTGGTATGCACATCTTCACAGATGTACCACGCAGGATTAGGCGCATCTCACGGGATTAAATTTAAAAAAGCCTCGGCAGTGATTTTTTTTACTCTCCCTCTCCAATTCGCGTTTTCCGGCTTTAGTGGGGCCAGTACGGTCACCAGCTGCTCAGCAACTGAGTAGTAATATTCTATTAATTTACTTAACTGTCCTACAGTCGGTAGATATGGCTGAAATCCCGTCATTCGCATTGGAGCACTTCTCGCCCTCGTGTAACCCATCAATATGATGTGGCCGGGCATACCACACTCCACACCCGGAGTGGAGCCTCAAAGCACGGTGCGTTTACTATGAGGGATAAAGCACACAGGATAAGACCGGTTTCTCCCCCTACAGCGTGGTCCTCCGACACCGCGGACGCTTTCCTTGGTTTGCACAGCCACTGTTTTCAGACATGGCCGGGCCCAGGGCGGAATCCTAGCAGCCGTTTTATTTAATGTCTATAATACTGTTTGTTAACCTTGCCCCACCTTTCCACCACTCGATTAAGGCACAGGGTGCATTGTAAATGTAGCCGAAGCGCTTTTCTCGACGGTAGCTGTAGTGCATTCGGGTGATTTCTGTCCACTGGGGGCGTTGGAAGCACCGATAACTGGCGGAACATGACTTATATATATATACAGTCCCGATGGACGGTTCTTGAAGGTATCTGAACCCTGCTGACCTTGTGAGACGCGAAATGGTCCAAAAATGGAAATTGCCACCTGCGGCGGCTGATGCGCCATCAAAGAAAAACTGAAGAGGCCAGTATTTTTTATTTTTTATGTTAGTAATTATCCGCATTTTTAGGGAGCCCTCCTCGAAACCTTTTGTTGGCTGGGGGGAGCCAACACTAAGTCTATGGGTAGCTGAGGGGGACAACAAAACTGCGCTCAGTCTATTCAGTGTTGTTCTTGATGGATTCAGCTTCATGGATGTCCATCGCTGGCGAGCCGATTGTATGGATCGAATTGGTGATACACATAATAACTGTGGAGCGGTGATGAAGGCAGTTGAATTGTGGAAGGCAGCAAGGCCTCTGTTTGAAAGATCTTCCCAGATGAAAGATATCACTCGGATTGATGCAAAGCTAGCAGAGGTTGACTCTGCTGTTTTGGTCGAGTATGAGGAACAAATTCAACACCTTTCGGAATTGCATCTACCTGTTCGTGCACCGGAGGAAGCATACACCACCAACAAGGAGGAGGAAGAGGAGGAATTGGCTCAAGGAAGTGATCCTGAGGACAAAGGCAGGTAAGGAGTCTTGGTTTGAATTGCAGTTCGGGTCTCGGAATAGTTGTAAGACATCTACAGCTTCCGTTTCTATATTGCATATTGCGTACTTTTACTTATTTATTCTTCTTCTGCAGCATATCTCTTCATAGACAAGAGATATGCTAGGTTATAATTGTATTAACGATGTATAAGATAACTTATTAGTCACATACATTATGTAGCATGTACCCACATGAGAAATTATCCTTTTTACTCTCTTATACCTCCTGAGCTTGATGAAAACCTGGAGGCTCAGGAGTATAGGTAAGTACTGGCTTCTACTAATTACTAATTTAGTTATCTTATAAGAGCTTCACTCAGAGAGACATCTCTCTGACGACCAAGGAACGGTGACATTGGGACTTCCCAAGTCATATACCTTGCCTCTAAAGCTATACACCTTTCGGACTATACATTAGACACCTGCTAGGACTACTACTCGGAGGCACCCAGTGTTAGCCCTTAGGTTGGCCTAAATAATTGCAAATAAACCCGCCAGGACTGTATAAACCATAATTGTGTGTCACCTAGTTTACTCCTATGCATCTATCGTAGTCATAGATATTTTTTGGGTTGGCAAAATATAACCCCCGACTAGAAAATAAAGTTTAGGGGTTTCGTTTTCATGACACTTCAATGATCTTTCCTCAGCAATTGATGCAAAAGTATCATGACATGGGCTATTTTGGTGCCTGCTAGCTCCAAAATGTAGCACAATAGAAAGGACTGGAATCATTTTTTGGAATGTGAGTCCTCTGTTTTCCATCATCATATTCCTTGGACCCAACTAGTTTGACTACATTAATGTCACTCTGAAATAAGCTCAAATATTTCAACTATCTTGTTGTCCTGGAAAGTCACCCAAGTGAGTGGTTTCCCCTAAAATATGCTTACCTTTTCCGACAAGATACGACTGGTAACGAGTCTAAGAGAAACATTAGCAGTTAGAGTTGTACAAGCACGAGGAAAATAGAGTGGATGATGACTCCCGGATTTGGATCGCATGTGAAGACAGCGACGTTGGTGAAGTCTTCGAGGAAGCCTTGGGGCAGTTCAAACCGGAGCTCTAATCTCGCTGGTGTATTTATGAATCCGATCTGATCAAATCGGCACCTGGAGCGACTTTGTTGGATTTGGACCTTGGACCTCTCTCGCTCATCAGAATCCTGTGATTCAGTTCTCACCTCCTCCACCACCCATTAATATCCTGGAACTTGAAGATATGCGAGATGAGGGATCAATTTCGGCCCGGTTCTTGTCTGATAAGACTGAAAGTGACAGAATATAATCAAATCTATTCATATTCATAGGCCTAAATATGAAAGCAATATAATCGAATTATGATACAGCTACTGATGTGTGAATCTGGAATGGATATGAATTAAAGTACCCGGTGCCCCCGTCAATGCATAAACACCTCAAATGTGCCAAAATAAAATTACTTGGTTGCCTGTCCAAGCAACGGTCACGCTCATGGTCATCAGGTGGTTGCTTCCCTAGAGGGTTGTACAGTAGGCTGGTTTCCAGAAATGTTGCTCGATTATTTCCTCTATATCCAGCGGACGGTCTTCACGCAATATCAGTTTGAAGTTACATTATGGGATATATTTCTTAGCCCATTTTGCCTGAGCTAAGGCCCCCAGAAAATACTGTAAAGCCTTATATACAGTGACACATTTGGTTTATGCTACATTCAGGAAAACTGCGGACTGTGAAGGTGATTCTTTGCCGCCATCTCTGGGAGAGTACTATGATCCCACAGAGTTTGCTGTTGAAACTTCAGCTAGTGGCATACCCATCCCTCCGTAAAATTGAATCCTAGCGTCAGTAACTACACAAGGATAGTAAAATTGTATATAAAAAGAACTGAATGTGCACGATAATTGAAGAATAAAGTAATGATAATGAAAATAAGTACGAGGATATGCCGGGCGCAGCCATGGCCCTTTACCTCAAGTCAACTATTCACAAGTCACATTAGCAGTTTAACCCACAGTTGATTCAGAAACCACCCAATTTCTTTTCCTTTTCTCAGGTTTTCAGAATCATTTTTAGGGGCTTGTAAAAGCTTGTAAAGAGCGCAAGCGCACAATATAGCAAGATAATCTCTGGAGGGAGCTAAATCCCTTCAAAGTAATCTGCGGCTCGCACGACCTGAGTTTTATACTGTGTCTGTCCCAATTTATGGGGGTTGGACATTCATGAAATGTATTTGGTCTGGTGGGGGGGGGGGGGGGGGGGGATTTATTATACTCGTGTGGTCACAACATGAACAACGAGTTTAAGAAGACAAACATATAGTACTATCAGGTGTTATCCGTCTAGAAAGCTGCAAGATGTCAACTGAGCACAACACCGTTCCAGGGGGTCGATCATACAAGATGCTGGCATTACTGTGACTGGCTGACGCTTGTATGGCAGGACATGCGGTTAAAACCCGTAGGACTGACCACGAGCGCGAGTGCGCAAGTGTACAGGAGGGGCACCCCCCTCCCAGGTATAAATCCCCGCTATCCACCAGTCTACAGCAGCTGTCGTATGTCTGTCCCTTTGCAGGTGCATGCGACTGCCAAAGCAGCGATAGGCCCAGAAAAAAACTCGCGAAGATTGTATATGAATAATTATCCCACGCAAGGGACAATGTTGTGGTGTCGTCCAATCAGTAGAGTATTAGGCCGCATCCTAGAGTAAGCAGAGGGGGGCCCCAAAGGTACGAGGGGAATACTCAGAAACCGAATATACGTACATCCAAGCGTAATATCCAATGTACGCGAGTGTCGTTAATATCTCGCCGGCGATGCACTTCCTGACGGCCAACCTCCATCCCGCGAACTCGTGGGTATGTGTCCATTAGCTACCCGCAGTGGCGGCAAAGATGCAGCGTCAGCGCGCAAGGGCATAAATCTGCACGTTGCGGCTACGTCCAGGAAACCGGCCATAGTCCGGAGGTAAGCGCGAGCCAAAACCGGAGGTAAGCGCAGGCCAAGAGGACCGCGAGCGCCGCGCGAAGAGAAGCACGTAAAATCAGACCTGTCACAAAAAGACCGCGTGGGACAATTGGCCGGGACACAAAACGGGGGCAGTTCCGAGATTCCCGACTTCTGTCGATGGTCCGTGCGCAGAAAAGAAATGCAGCGTCCATCACGCAAAAGCATAAGTCTACACGTTGCGGCTACGTCCAGGAAAAACGGCCATGGCCGGAGGTAAGCGCGAGCCAAAAACCGGAGGTAAGCGCGGGCCAAGAAGACCGCGAGCGCCGCGAGAAGCACGTAATCAGACCCGTCACAAAAAGACCGCATGGGACAATTGGCCGGGAGGGAAAACGGGGGCAGTTCCGAGATTCCCGAGTTCTGTCGATGGTCCGTGCGCAGAAAAGAAATGGGTGTCGCGGGGGGAGCTGCTGCGCGAGGCAGGGTATTTTCAGCCATGCATCCTGGGTACGAGCTGGGCCGGTGGTATGCCACGTTTCCGTCCACGTAAGCTGCCAGCAAACCGCTATCAATCTCTGTCAATCCAATCGCGCCCCCCGTCGTGGTCTTCGTCACCGCCAGCGTCCATTCCTCGGTCTTCGTCACGGCCAGTGTCCATCTCGGTCCAA